>OX637491.1:3190833-3897500 GCA_951800055.1 Cenopis cana | reverse complement strand
CATAACATCATCAGTGACGTCACGACATCTCATGCAAGCGCTATGAGCGTGAATCGGTCCGATCGTAAGCGCGATTTGGCGCTGCAAGCGTGATTCGGAACATACCTTAGAACAGTACCTCTATTTTATATTTTTTCGAGACATAAGCACAAACGAACGCGTTTGCGTGTAGTCTCAATTCGTATGGCATCAAATAGTTACCACCACAGTTTAAGCTTAAGCCACACAGAGAGCGGGCGGGCGGTGGCGGCGCGGGCGCGGGCGGCGGCGGCGCGGGCGCGCCGCCGCCGCCCGCGCCGCCACCGCCCGCCCGCTCTCTGTGTGGCTTGAGCTTTAAATTGACAGGCAGGGACGGATTCAGCAGTCTATTATAGCTAAAGTAAGTTCTACTTTTCCAAGCATGTTTGCGAAAAAAGGCATTTACACCACACCTTGCCAAAAAGCGCGTTTTTCTGCACGCTGCGCGATCAGAAAAACCCACTTTTTGGCCAAGTGGTGACGTAAAATTGTGTACAAAACACGGGTCGTAAAACAGAAAGCCCTCTCTCGCATATTTGAGACCCTCGCCTGCGGCTCGGGCCCCAAACATCTGCGATATCGGCCTTTCTTTGTTTTACAACCCTTGTATCGTAAATAACTATTGGTGCAGATAGCACTAACTTAATCCTAGCCACGAATACCTAAGCGCGGGAGCGCAAGCGCTTATCGGAAATAACGGTGCTCCGGAGGCGCGCCCGCGCCCCGCGCCCGGACCCCGTGCCCGCACCCCGCACCGGGACACTTGAATTCACCGCGGTACAGAACGGACGACTACTAGCGTTCGCTTTCGCTTGCGATATTATTGTACGCGCCGCGCACTATTCCACCATTGTAACGGTCGATTTCTTTATTATATATCAATTTCTTAAGTATACAGTCCAGTCATTTCTCTCCAGTAGCTAGACCAACATATGGTCCTTAAACGCCGTAGTAAATGAACGCGGACCGTTACAAGCGCGAATCAAAAACAACATATCGCACCGTCGGACTGGGACTCATCACCTCATCACGGCGGGTCTACGAGTGAAAGTCGCAACGCATCATCAAAAAACCATCTTCAATCGCCTGTCTTCAATTGCATTCGAGATCGCTACAAGTCTGAGGTCTTCGCCGAAAACATCATACGTACATAAATCATTTGAAAAATACACGGCCCCTACAGAACAGCGTGATCTGCGAAGGAAAACAAAAGGCAACAGAAGGTGGACTTCACGAATGTAAACATTAGTGCACGGAGTTCGTCATATCAGGAAACTTACATCAAATTAATTGGGATTAGAGCTATCACGGTGAGATCTCTCCTATATATCCCTCTTATTACGTTTTATAGTCCCTTGTTTACAAATTAAGATTTAATTTTAACATTTCAATAGTAAAATCAAAACATTAAAACAAATTGCTTCAATCTTAGTTCATGCATGTCAAATTCCTCTTGCTACGAGTCTTAAATGCCCATTTTATACTTAAATATTTATTAACTTCATGTTCGCAAAGCGTTGGTGAGAAAGTAAACAACATTTTTTTTAATAACATAAAGTGGGTGGACCTATAATCACATTGCTGTACGGCTGTACATACTGTTACGTGCGATTTTTAATAGCAATATCACAAATTTTAACGCGCCTGCAGAAAAGTGAAGAGCAATTTTAACATTGTTATTATTGCTATCATAAATTTGTAAGTAATAAAGTTAAAGAGCAAAAATATTACATCAATATAATTTTGAAATTAATAGTTTAAATAATTTTAATTTACATCGCTTATTTTAATAATATTATTGCATAATGACTACCGAAGCACGGACCAAAGAATTGATTAAGAAACGCGGCACTACAAAAGCTAAGCTTACTCAGTTCACGGCTTATTTGTCTACTGCTAAATCCTGTAGTCAGTTGAGCGAGTTGCAATTGGTCGAGCTGGACTTACGAATTAATAAAGTAGATGCTTTATACGATTCCTACGATACGTTTCAGAGCGAGTTGGAGCAGCTAGTGGAGGACCCGACCGAACTATATGCGGATCGAGAGCTGTTTGAAGGGACGTATTACAAGGAGCTCGCGACCGCGCGCGAACTGCTAGAACGACATCGTAGTCAGCGCGCCAAGGATTATGCTAGCGCCAGGTCCGATGCAGGCTCCAGTGATGGTCCGACTGTCATATCGCACAAACAAAGTAACGTAAGGTTGCCAAAGATAAATTTACCACATTTTAGCGGCGGCTATCAAAATTGGCTAGAATTCAAAGATATTTATGTTTCATTAATTCATACAGAAAAAAGCATAGACGACATAAATAAGTTTCACTACCTTCGTGCCTCTCTGCATGGAAGTGCGGCCTTAGTAATCCGTAGCTTAGACTTTAGAGCTGAAAATTATACATCTGCATGGAAATTGCTCTGTGATAGGTACGATAACAAACAGTTGCTTGTAAACAATCATGTACAAGCTCTTTTCAACATCGATCCCATTCATAGGGAATCTAGCCATGGTCTACGACAAATAGTAGACAGTGCAAACAAAAATCTTAGAGCACTAGCAACTCTTGATCAACCAGTTGCTCACTGGGATACCTTGGTTATTCATATTATGTCTTCCAAACTAGATAACATCACCAGCAGACAATGGGAAGAGCATAGAAACTCTTTGTCAGAACCGCCATCACTTGATAAATTCCTAACATTTTTGAGTAACAGATGTAATCTCCTTGAAACGATAGAAGAGTCGAAAAATAATAAGCTGAAAACAGAATCATCAGTAACTAAACCTAAAAGTTTCGTTGTATCATCATCAAGCTATCACGACACTGCGAAAAATTATATAAAGCCTTGTCCGCTATGTAAAAAGGGTCACCATGTCTTTAACTGTGACAATTTCAGGACCTTGCCAGTTGAAGAACG
Source organism: Cenopis cana (assembly GCA_951800055.1). NCBI lineage: Eukaryota > Metazoa > Arthropoda > Insecta > Lepidoptera > Tortricidae > Cenopis > Cenopis cana. The sequence goes on along the minus strand of OX637491.1, from coordinate 3,894,565 downwards.
TTGGAGTAAGGCCAAGGAGTTTAAGGTGTGCCTTAATTGTTTGCGCCCCGGACATCACGAGTCAAAGTGTAGGCTCAGTCACTGCAAATACTGCAAGGTCAAACACAATACGTTATTGCACGTACATAATGACAATAACACCCCTCCTGAACATGTGGCATTGTCAGCGAATAATCTTAATACAGACGAATTGTCGCCACATGTCTTACTTTCCACAGCTCTGGTTAAGGTCAGTGATGGTAAGGGACAATTTCATACTGCTAGAATATTGCTGGATAATGGGAGTACAGCAAATTTCATAACCCAGGACTTGTCTGGTAAGTTGTCATTACCGACACGTTCTGTGGCTTCTAAAGTAACGGGCATCAACAATCAAGAGTCTAAAAGTACACAGTCTTGCTCTCTTCATATGGAGTCTTTTGATGGTAGCTTTAAAACAGATATTGATTGTTTCATATTACCCAAAATCACATCAACTCTTCCAAACAAATTCTTAAACGTACATGACATACCAATCCCTTCAGGAATATGCTTAGCTGACCCGTCTTACTATGCTCCGTCTTCAATTGACATCCTCGTCGGTGCTCAAGTCTTTTGGAGTGTTATAGGTACAAAGCGGATAGACTTAGGCAAGCAAAATCCAACCCTTTTTGAAACTAAGCTTGGCTGGCTGTTGTCAGGTGTTTTATACCAGCCAAGTCTTAATAAACCTGTTTGTTTTTTTCTGAACGATCAAGAAACTGGTATAGATCTAACCCCATTTTGGGAGCTTGACACAATACCCTCGAAGCATAATTTAACTGTAGAGGAGAACACATGTGAACAAATATTCACAAATACAACAAAACGTAACGAGGATGGACGCTTTGTAGTCACCTTGCCCCTCAAGGAGTCGCCTGATGTACTGGGAAATTCACTAGAGTCAGCAAAACGCAGATTTCTGTCCTTAGAGCGAAAATTTGATAGGGAACCTTTATTCAAAGAGCGTTACGTTGAGTTCATGACTGAATATGAATCCTTGGGCCACATGACTGAGAGTCGTAATGTTCCCGCTCTACATTCATTTTTTATCCCTCATCACGGAATATTGAGGGAGTCCAGTTCAACAACCAAACTGCGCGCGGTGTTTGACGCTTCAGCCGTTTCAACAACAGGAAAGTCCTTAAATGACATTCAGTTGGTCGGCCCCAGGATTCAGGACGACCTATTCTCAATCTTACTTAGATTTCGTCAACATAGATTCGTAGTATCTGCGGACATAGAAAAAATGTACCGCCAAATCCTAGTTGACGAGGATCAACGATCCCTTCAACAAATTGTCTGGAGATCAGACCCATCACAACCCTTAAAGATTTATACCCTTAACACTGTGACTTATGGTACGGCGTCTGCGCCTTACTTAAGCACGCGCTGTCTTTTCCAACTGTCACAGGAATCTCCAGACAAGCAAACACAAGATGCCATTGCAAAGGACTTTTATGTGGATGACTTCCTATCAGGATCACATTCAATAGCTGAAACCGTGGCACTGTGTCAAAAGGTCACAGACACTCTTCATTCGGCAAAATTCCATCTTAGAAAATGGCAATCTAATAGCACAGACATTTTAAATCACGTTATTAACCAACCTTTTCTTAAAGACACAGTGAATTTAAGCGAAAAGGAGATGTCAAAAACGTTAGGCATCCACTAGCATTGTTCTCCAGATACTCTCACATTTCAGATAAATATTTCAGTTCCTTCAGTAGTAACCAAGCGCAATATTTTATCAGTCATAGCACAGGTGTTCGACCCTCTAGGCTTAGTAACACCTTGCATTGTAGAGGCGAAAATACTGATGCAGAAATTATGGGTAAATAAGTGTACCTGGGACGAACCACTCTCAGGCAACTTACTCACTTCCTGGAACAATTTTGCAAAAACGCTACCTAAACTTAATTACATAGAAATACCTAGATGGATATTACGCGAGTCATCTGCTTCTCCAGCCTTTCACATTTTCACAGACGCCTCCGAGCGCGCATACGGAGCTTGCCTTTACGTCCGCTCCGTGGAGGGGGATGGTTCTGTGTGCGTCCGTCTTCTTGCTTCCAAGAGCAAAGTTGCGCCGATTAAAGCCACGACCATACCGCGATTAGAACTTTGTGGAGCATTGTTGGGAGCAAGACTGTATATGAAAGTCCTGGAGTCACTTACTCTTAAACCAGAGCAGTGTCTGTTTTGGTGCGACTCCATGATCGTTCTTGGGTGGCTGAAATCTTCTCCGGCTCTTCTACGGCCGTTTGTAAAAAATCGTGTTTCCGAGATACAAGAGAGCTTCCCACAGGAATCTTGGCGTTATATTCCGTCCAAAGAAAATCCAGCTGATCTTGTGTCTCGAGGGCTAAACGCGGATCTTATACAAAAATCCTCTTTGTGGTGGTCAGGCCCATCATTTTTAGCTTTAGACAAGTCTTATTGGCCAAGTGAACCTAATTCTGAAAGGGATACTTCATTACCAGATATTATAGCAAATAAAGCTTTAGTCATCTGCCCTAATTCCCCAAATACAGACTATGTCGATGCTATCCAAACCTTGATTGATAATCGTTCAGATTGCGAGGGTGCGAGTCGTCAGCAGGTGGAACGGAGGAGTGGAGGAAGAAAATGCAGGAGAGGGCAGGAGGTATTTATTATATATAAATTAAGGCACCTGGAACAACCAGATACTGCGTTTAGCCTATTATTCTAATTGGTAACTGAAGAATATACAATTAGATTTAAAAATATAGGAACTTACAATAATGTGCCTTGGAAAACTGTATGATTAAACTGCACTGAAGAACACAATTTACTGGTAAACTACAACGTGCACTGCTAAGAATTCACACACAGTTATGAATAAAATAAAAATATTTAAATTTGATTTGGTATTGATCAGCAGATCTGTTTATCGATCACCCAGTAAGATCGAACTGAACTGAACTGAACTGCCAGAAAATGGCTGCGCAGTGTCACGTGGAATTGGAAATCGAAGTTCAAATTCAAAATTTAAAATTTAGAATACTTAAAGTAGCCAGAAAGTTTATGTGTAACGTTCCGTTTCACGCACCGTTACACTACCGGGGCTGCCCTGGCAGGGGAAATCCTGGGGCTTAAGGCCACATGGATTTCTCCGTATTATTAAAAAAATAATTAAAGTGGGGTATGGGTTGTGATGAAAAGGAATTTAGAAGGTGAGGATGTTATTTACAATGTTTATATTACAAGAGGCGCGATTTAGACACACTAACCATCCACTAATTCCATTCATCCATCATTCTTGCAGTATTTTGGTTAATCTATATTCAACCAAAATGCCTTTTAATAGAGTATTCCTGTGTATGAGGACATACTCGTTAAATCGCCCTCCAATGGTATAAGGCTTTTGAGTCAGTTACCATCCGCTGAATAAGTATGAAATATGAATAAATATTTACAAGTATATAAACAAGTAATGAATATATAAGTTGAATAATATTCATCACAATTTGTAGGAAATACTACAAATTATAAGGTATAATCCATTTTAGGATAAACATACTTTAGCAGTATGTATGTAAGTATTGTAAGTGCATAACTACACATACATGTAGTATTGAAAAGAAAATACGTAGGTATGTATCTAGTTTCATTGTAGAAACTCGTTAGGTAATTAATAATTATAAATATTATAATATTCACTTCAGCATCTTACGCTGAAGAAGCGTTCGAAAATGTGAATGTTATAAAAATAAACAATTGCAATTGACTTAATGGATCCGAATAGATGATGAGGTGATATAATATTATTAAATTAATTAAGTGTACATAATATATACAATAACATTAATTAACGAATTCGGAGAAAAGTAACTCGTAAGTAGTAAGTAGATTTGTGAATAAATATATGTGTCTAATAAATTGCTAAATAAATAAAAGACGAGTTTATTTTTGAATTTTGGGGAGGGGTTTAAGGTCTCTAATATGCCATCGACCTAATATCTTGCCGTTCATGTCTTGTAGGACATAAACGAGTGGTGATATCTTTTTGGTAATTAAGCATTTAACAAACTTGGGTGCAAGTTTCACTGAATAATGCTTAGGGGCATTACTAATGGTGTAGTTACGTTTCCAGACAATGTCACCTTCATTAAATTCATAATGTTGGTGGTGTTTATTATATGAAGACGAATTTACTTGGTGTGCTCTCCAAAGAAGGGCTTGAACTTCAGAGAAAACAGGCTGAAGAAGACCAATATTATCAGCGTATTCGTCTCTGGGCGCGAATATAATGTCATCTGTGAGGTCAGAATTATTGTATACCGATCCACATGTGACCAATTCGTGTCCAAATACAAGGAATGCTGGAGTGTATTTGGTAGTTTCATTTACTGATGTATTAATAGCGAATTGTATTTTATGTAAATTGACGTCCCAATTCCTGTGGTCATCTTCTACGAATGATGATATAGCTACAGTAATTAATTTGTTGTATCTTTCCACAGGATTTGGCTGAGCGCATTTAATTGGGCAATAATGTATTTTGGGTATTTGGTATGAATGGAAGAGATCACTTATTTCTTGGCTAATAAATTGAGGTCCGTTGTCAAGAATGATTGTTTGTGGGATACCGTACACTAAAAAGACAAGATTTTCAAGAATGTGAACAATAACAGATGACGTGGCGCGTTTTATTGCAAAGAGTAGGCAATATTTTGTAAAACAACATGTTACAACGAAAATGAATTTATTATGTTTAAGTGTTGTTGGTAATGCTCCGATTAGGTCGATTGAAATGCATTGAAATGGTTGGGAGCATTGCTTAGGCTTACCCATAAGGCCAAGTTTAAGTTGAGTTTGGTGCTTGTAAGCTAAGCAAGTCTCACATTTAGCAATGAAATTTGAAATATCTTTGTACATGCCTGGCCAAAAATATTTCAATTTTATTCTATGGTATGTTTTATATGTTCCAAAATGAGCGCAAGTAGGGGTGGAATGGTTTTCAGTGATGATGGGAATCCGGTATTCTAAAGGTATAACTTCTTTCCAATTGTATTCTGATTGAAGTAATGAGGTTGTTTTAGAGTATCTATATAATTTATTATTATGTATAATATAATCGGGAGTTGTATTTGGGTTTAAGCTACATTTTGAATAAATGTTATTATACCAATCGTCGTTTGTTTGAGAACTATTATAATTAATGACATTTATTGGTAGGGATCGTGATAATGCGTCAGGAATTATGTTTTCTTTACCGCGTTTGTGTTTTATTTCAAAATTAAATGTTGAAAGACGTATACTCCAGCGGGCTAGACGTCCACTAGGGTTGCAAAATCCAACGGTTAATAGCATACGTAAATCGGTTCATTAATAATTGTCAAAATGCCAATAATAAAAGTCATGGGTTTCTTACGTCATCGGAAATGTCGTCAGCATCGATGATGCTCTTTCGCATGTCTCAACAAACCGCGTTCCCTGAAGAGTACGAACTGCTAAAATTAGGCAAAAACTTACCAAAGCAAAGTCGTCTTATCTCACTGTGTCCGTTTTACGATTCTGGTATTCTCAGAGTTGGTGGGCGACTTTCTAATTCATTTTACGATTATGGGGTCAAACACCCTATAATCATTTGTTGCAAACAACCTATAATAAAGCTTTTCTTTAGGATGATGCATCTTCGTGCCCTCCATGCAGGTCCTCAGTTACTTATGTCCATCATACGTCAAAATTACTGGCCTCTTGGAGGCCGAAACCTAGTGAAGCAGACAGTTAGAAAATGCATCCGTTGTACTAGGCTTAAGGCGGAAACCGTGCAACCTGTAATGGGTAACTTACCTAAGGAGCGGCTACATCTTGAGTACCCATTTCTCGAAACGGGCACGGATTACGCAGGGCCCATTTTGATAGCCGATCGCAAGGGCAGAGGCTGCAGGCTTTTGAAATCTTACATTTGTATTTTTGTGTGCTTGGCAACACGGGCTCTTCATTTGGAGCTTGTCTCTGACCTTACTAAAGAAGCTTTTATTGCAGCTCTCGATCGGTTTATAGCTCGCCGGGGGAAACCTAGAACTATTTTCTCGGACAATGGTACAACCTTTGTTGGCGCCGCCAACGAGCTCGCTAACGCTTTAAAACAAGATTCCGCTAAAGTCATGGCAGCTGAAGGTATTAATTTTTCTTTTATTCCCGCGTATACTCCTCATTTTGGCGGCTTATGGGAGTCCTCCGTAAAATCAGTTAAGCACCATTTACGTCGGGTGTTAGGTCTCACACATCTTACCTTTGAAGAGATGACAACATGCTTAACTCAGATTGAAGCTATTTTAAATTCAAGGCCTCTTACCCCTCTATCCGACGACCCGTTGGACCTTATCCCGCTTAGTCCTGCACACCTTTTGGTTGGGAGATCTCTAACAGCGGTGCCGCATCCTCAAGTCTCAGACCAAAGAATCTCCAGTCTTCAAAGGTTCCATCGCATAGAAGTTCTCAAACAGCACTTCTGGAGTCGCTTCTCAAGCGAATACATCTCCGGCCTCCAACAGAGAACAAAGTGGCGCAGCTCAAGAGGAAAACTTGAAGTTGGAACTATGGTCGTAATTAAGGAGAACAATCTACCTCCTCTTATGTGGTTAATGGGCCGCATCGTCAACGTAATACCCGGCAGAGACGGAGTCGCCAGAGTGGCTGACATTAGGACAAAAAAGGGTGTCATACGTCGAGCCTTTAATACGATATGCCCTCTTCCTATTCACAGTTTTGAAGACACAAGGTCTTCAACGCCGGGAGTATATGGTGCAGATAGCACTAACTTAATCCTAGCCACGAATACCTAAGCGCGGGAGCGCAAGCGCTTATCGGAAATAACGGTGCTCCGGAGGCGCGCCCGCGCCCCGCGCCCGGACCCCGTGCCCGCACCCCGCACCGGGACACTTGAATTCACCGCGGTACAGAACGGACGACTACTAGCGTTCGCTTTCGCTTGCGATATTATTGTACGCGCCGCGCACTATTCCACCATTGTAACGGTCGATTTCTTTATTATATATCAATTTCTTAAGTATACAGTCCAGTCATTTCTCTCCAGTAGCTAGACCAACAGCATTTGATAACTGTACTAAAAAAATTATCCAAATCACCATATCCTACCCGATGGACACACTTTAAAAGTAGTGACGAAGTCATCCGTGATCGAGTGTACTCGCAATGCTATCAACGGTCGGAAATGAAGACATCCCAAAGGAATGTTTGAAGTTTAAAGCCAACATTTCGGGTGCCTAAATACTTTTGAACGGTAGTGTATCCAACGTATCTGTACTCACTGGCACACGTCGCTTGTGTGGAAGTCGTCGACGGACGTCCGCCAGGTGTAGGAGGGTCTGTCCGGACCGGAGCTTGGCGTCTCGCAGACTGAAGACCGCTCGTCTCACTGCGCTCGTGTTGTATCTAACGTGTCTGTACTCACTGGCACACGTCGCTGGTGTGGAAGTCGTCGACGGGCGTCCGCCGGTCGGCCGCCAGGTGTAGGAGGGTCTGTCCGGACCGGAGCTTGGCGTCTCGCAGACTGAAGACCGCTCGTCTCACTGCGCTCGTGTTGTATCTAACGTGTCTGTACTCACTGGCACACGTCGCTGGTGTGGAAGTCGTCGACGGGCGTCCGCCGGTCGGCCGCCAGGTGTAGGAGGGTCTGTCCGGACCGGAGCTTGGCGTCTCGCAGACTGAAGACCGCTCGTCTCACTGCGCTCGTGTTGTATCTAACGTGTCTGTACTCACTGGCACACGTCGCTGGTGTGGAAGTCGTCGACGGGCGTCCGCCGGTCGGCCGCCAGGTGTAGGAGGGTCTGTCCGGACCGGAGCTTGGCGTCTCGCAGACTGAAGACCGCTCGTCTCACTGCGCTTGTCGTTTCCTGAAACAGACTCGTATTATAGATATAAAGCGCGCCACACACTGCAACGGCCTGCGGTGGCGGTCAGTTGTATGACTATCCTAACATTCATTCAGACACGCCGTGAATTTCAGTGTCAACTGGCCGCCGCCGCGCCACCTCAGGCCACTGCAGTCTTTGATAGGCTTAATTCATGTAAATTTTAGCCAATAAAAAAATTGTAGCTCGAATTTTGTATATCTCCATCGCGGTTACTCGAGTAGCCTATACATGCGATAGAGAAGTACCTACCGAAATTAGTATTCCGATTCTCTTATGAATTTTATGATACAGAATAAACACTGGAATTTTAAATAGAAAACTACCGTGAGTCTCAGACATATTGAAATATAATAAGCGGGTCACTCACGTCTTTAACGTCGAATATCGCTCGACATGTTTCGGACCAATACGTGGTCCTTAATCATGGGGTCTAGTCGCGACGGCCTCGCGTCTAACACCAGCGATACGGTCATGTCGAGCGATATTCGTTAAAGACGTAAGTGACACTTTTTATTATATGGGCATTTTCACTTTAAAGTGTACCCCCTACTTTTTTTTCAGATAAAAAAATAATAATAAGAAAATAATAGATCTCGGTGATTTTGGGTATTCTGACTCAGAATCACGAGTACTATTGATTCAGATGAAGAAAAAAAATGTCCACGATTTTCCATACAAATTTTCTATGTCAGTTTTGTGACGAGCCATATAAACTGTATGAAAAAAGCGTCACAAAACTGACTTTTTTTGGAGGGACACTTTTTTTCTTCGCGGAAATGGATAGTACTCGTGATTCTGAGTCAGAATATCCAAAATCACCGAGATCCGAAAAAAAAGTAGTACCCCCTACTTTAAAGTGAAAATGCCCATATTCCAATACACTGGAATTTTTCGTCGCCGCGTTGGTGAGCACACGTGCCCTGGGCGACGACGGGCAGAATCCATTTACCGTACAAAACCTTATCTACTGTCATGGCGTCGTTACCGAACAACGTCATTGAACACGTGACATTGGCGAAATCATCATAAATTTGATGGAAGCCATTTTTTAATGAATTGATTGACTAACCTCAGAATTATCATCGTTCTCCAACAGCCTCGCAGCAACGGCGACGAGGTACAGTGCTGTGCGCACGTTGCTCTCGTACTCCTCCTGCAACACGTGCGTTTCGCACAAACTCTGAGCATACTCGTGCGGTCGACTGTACGTAGCGACTAGTTAGTACATGCGGTGTCATATTATGCATACGTGCAAGCTTTACAGTGGTTGGGGACGGTGTTGTGGGGTACGTTTGTCTGTTTGAGACTCATCCATTGGGTCACAAGTTTAAAAATACACATACAAATAGTTTATTTCACCAATAAGCGTAAGCTTATGACAATGAAATACCGTTTATTTACAATCGAGCTAACTGAATATTTGTCACTTTTAGACTCTATTTCAACAGAAATAGTATCTAAAAATGACAAACATTCCATTTCCTAGTAGCAAAACCAACATTAAAATAGTGATCTTGGAAATTCAAATAGTCGTCAAATTGTGTTTTAAAAAGAGTAACCTTGGATTTAGTTTTATAAGAAGCAAGTCAAAGTTACATAGGAAATATCACCGTGGTACATCAAGTACATATGTATTGCAAAATGGCTTTCCTTCGGGAAAACTCGGATCTCAGTCAGAATACGATGGCACCCGAACTGTCAATCAATGATTGTATTAAATGAGTGACGTTTTCATTATTATGGAACTTTCTTGTTTTGTGTCAAGTGTCAAATGTCAACTGACATTTGACATTTAGCTTGACATTTGACACTAAACAATAAAGTTCCATAATAATGGATATGAAAACGTCACTCATTTAATACAATCATTGATTGACAGTTCGGGTGCCATCATATTCCGATTGAGATCCGAGTTTTCCCGAAGGAAAGCCATTTTGCAATACATCTATACTTAACTATAAAATGCCTCATCATTTTTGTAAATCAAAAATTAAAATTTCGTAGTCTTCTTATGTATAACGGTTATGTGTAGGTATAGTACGTCCGAAACTGTAAGGTCAAATTTTGTCAAATTAACACAAGCAAGGATCTACTTTATAGGTAGAGCTCAGTGCCGTTTTTTGCTTGCATTCGTTTGACAAAAATTGGCCTTGTATTTCGCATTAACTATAACTATCAAACTAGTCAACAACGTGTAATTAAAAAAAAAACATTTGAAGTGCATACGGACCTTTGTGTATAGTGTCAAACATAAACATTTTCGACTATGTTTACCATGCGTTTGATACGATAAGACCACAAGTTAACAGACAAACATATTCTAATCTAACATACTGTACAACATTTAATAACTCTAGAGACTTTAGACTACAAGACTTGGCCTTAAAAGAGCATACAAATCACATTATTCTAAGTAATAGGGATTTTGACTCAAAAAAAATTATTACTTCAATAGAAAGAAGACATAAAACTATGCCAAATAGTGAAAATCCTGTTCAAATATCTCAAAAAATAACGAAGCTACAACGGTTAGAATGTTCGTTGTTAGAGAGAGAAAGTGCTACTCAACAGTGACGTCACTGTTGAGTAGCGCCATAGTAAATGACGATCGTTCAATACAAAGGTGCGTTTTAAGGAAAAGCGACAGAAAATACCCCCTCTTAGAATTTTGAAGACTTATAATTACGTAATTATTTATTTTTTTGAATTACTTTTTTCGCCATTTGATTGAGAATTTGAGCCATTATGTAGAAAATTTGGATTTATTGATTTTCTTTTATAGTGTCGTCATCCCTATTGCGGCAAAGAAGTACGGCGATGGCTTAATCATCTTAGAAACTAGAAGACTTTGTATTTATAGGGAGTGTAGTCTATCCTCCTGTGTCTTTGCACCTAGCTTCCAAACACCCCGTATATCCCATGGCTTATTTCGGCCTTTTTCCATGATTTGTGGCTTTTCTAATCGGAAATTCTTTTTGGTCCCATATGAGCTTTTGATCCTGAATAGGAATGGGATCGATAGGCACCAAAAAAAAAGTTTGTCAAAAATGGCCTTTTTCTCGCAACTGCGCAAAAATGGCCTTTTTCTCGCTGTATGTTTTTTCCAAAATCTGAAAACGCCATTTTCCATTAATTCAAAATCAAAGGAAGGTCTTATAAGACAATTTTCACGTAGCAGCATGGGATCTGGTAGCTGCCCTCACTGACCGAAAAAGAAAATCCACCCTGTATATCTGTAAGAGGATTTTAAAGAACAAGTGATTTGGCTGCCCTTCCCTAGCCGCGACAGACACAAATGGTATGGAAACGTGACACAGCGTATAAAGCAGATGACTCACTATCAAAGATTCCGGGTCGTGGTTCGGCTGGTGTGTCTCTAGCCTTTTGGTGCCTCGCCTTAGCTCTTCCGCGCATGCTTCTAGGACGTAACAAACCTAAAAAAAAGGTTTACATAATATCGATTAAATACAATTACAATCAGTTCAACGACATTACGACACGAGCACGACACGACAACGCTTTCCGAGAACAAATGAAAAACAAGAACAAATATAAATTTTCAAAATAATTCATAATTTAATATAATTAGTGTTTTCGATTCCTTGTGGCATCATCAGACCTTGTTCGACCAATAATTTTGGTGGAGGGTGTGACTTTAAAAAAAATGAAACTGGGAAATTGATGAAGCATGATCACTGATGAACATGCTTAACCCTTTGAACGCTTTCACATTTGAATGAAGTGATCACTCACACGCCAAGCACTGTTGAATTGATGTAACGTTTAAACCAATAAAAACAATTCGTAATAGATTTTATTCATGATCAAAGTACACCTTCACTCCGGCCTTTTTAGTGGTTGTTGGCGTGGTGGGCACGACGACAAAAGACCACTTTATAGGTTCTTGGCGTTCAAAGGCTTAAAAACACAACGACGATTGTGAACGTCTTTTATTTAAGTCGATTTAAGTAGTACTTACACGTCTTAATAATCTTAATATCTGTCCCACTAACACTCACTCTCTCATTTAGACAGTTATTTGGCACTCTTTATAATCCGACAGAAAACCAAATCAAATTATTTCTATTTTTTTCCCTAAGTTACTTAAAACTACATATCATCATCCTCCTAGCGTTATCCCAGTACAGTTGCATCCCGAAGGATGCCTGGGGTCCGCTACCTAATCCCAAGATTTGGCGTAGGCACTAGTTTTTACGAAAGCGACTGCCATCTGACCTTCCAACCCCGAGGGGAAACTAGACCTTATTGGGATTAGGCTTTGTCAAGTGAGTGGGCAACTTGACTGTTAGAAGTTCTCAAGCCGCCCGAAGGCCTCCAACTTGGCTTAACGACTGCTGCCATAGACAGCAACCGAAATCAACAGCTTAACGTGCCTTCCAAAGCACGGGAGCGCTCAGTTAGTAACCACTCAAAGCGGTCACCCATCCAAGTCCTGACCGCCGCCCACGTTGCTTAACCTTAGATACCGCAAGCGGTACGCAGGCGCCGCTGGGCCACGAGCGCTCCTATATATGATTTTATAAACAGCGAGCGAAAACCGCCTAAGTTTTGTCTGCCGCCAATGTCGCTCATTCACATAATGGGTAGAAAAAATAGTAGACAGTGGTTGCACAGCACACATATTTGATAGTCCAATTCGAAAGAACATATGGCGGCAAGCGCGTACGTCGCACCGATTCACTATTGTATTCGAACAACGGCAATAAAAGTGTAAGTGCCGGCCGCCATAAGGCCCCTTTCAACGTAGATTATCCCATATAACTAAGTAGAAAGATTCCTGGTAACTCACCCGCTCCAACGGCAGTTCAATCCCAATGTGAATCATCTGTGAGAACACCTGAGCAAATCTGAGCAAATCCTTTACCACTGAGACCTGCAACAAACAAACAAAAAAGCTTAAAACTTTGTATGGAACTGTTTGTACTACGCAGAAATGTTACGTTAATTCAACGCAAAATTCACAAATGGATTTTTTTAGACTGTATCGTCTTTAGTTAGATATTTCATTTAAGAATTGGATATTTTTGGGTTCTGTGGCAGTTTGGGTATGCAGGCACCGCCCAAATCACGCCACAACAGGGGAAAATGACACCTCTGAATACTATAGGATAGATTGGTGTAAGTTCGACCAACTCCCACATAATTACAGAGAAGCACTTACCACAGTATTAAAGCGTCTAATCAGTGAACGCAGCACCTCTGGACACTATAGGATGAGGCAAGTCCGGACAACGTCGGCCTAATACCCTTTCCAGAGAAACACTTACCGAATTATGCTGCCTCAGTAGCAACGCGTGTCGCCAAAGCGCAAGACATCGATCAAAACGCGCCTCGTCAGCAAACGGCACCTCTGAATACTATAGGATGAGGTAAGTCCGGACAACTCCGGCCTAACAAACACTTACCGAATTATGCTGCCTCAGTAGCAACGCGTGTCGCCACAGCGCAAGACATCGATCAAAACGCGCCTCGTCAGCAAACACGGCCCCCCTGAATACTATGGGATGAGGCAAGTCCGGACAACGTCGGCCTAGCACCCTTTCCCGTACCGCTAGCCCCTCCATGTGTAGGCCGTGAGCGTTGCCATGCAATCGCTCTACTTCCTGTTAACAACACATTATCATTTAATAGTACATTACTTACCAAGGGCGATAAAACAAAGAATGTCTCAGATCGCAGGTATTTTACGCCCGAGCCGAAGGCAAGGGCGATAAATATGCGATCTGAGGCTTTCTTTATTATCGCCCGTGGTAAGTACAAAATTTTATGTCACCCCCTGGCCAGGAAGTGGGTTTTTTCGCGCGCGGAGCGTGCGATAATGGCCACTTTATGGCCAGGTGTGACATAAAATTATTTTGGCATATTTTTAGTGATTAACTTTTCTACAATAAAAAATGTCTTAAAAAAACAATAACTCAAGGAACTTGAGCTATGTAATGGTAGAGAATTGGCGGTATGAGATTCACAACTTATTTCGAAGGTCAAAAAACTGGCCAAGTGCGAGTCAGACTCGTGCGCGAAGGGTTCCGTACAATTATTTATAAAATCGGCATATTTATTATATTCTGTTTTTTAGTATTGGTTGTTATAGCGGCAACAGAAATACATCATCTGTGAAAATTTCAACTGTCGAACTATCATTCATGAGATACATCCTGGTGACAGACGAGCAGAGAGACAGACGGACAGCGGAGTCCCGTTTTACCCTTTGGGTACGGAACCCCAAAAATTGAAAATACAATCAACATATTGCTGCCCACATACGCTGATGTTGTGTCTATATGATAAATTTCTTTAAAAACAGTAGCTACCATATTTCTAGGTCTTTTGTATCAATTTATCCCCTAAAATGCCACCCGCGAATAATATCTTAACCCGCTTTATCCCCTTCTTACAATAAACATATTTATGTCACACCTGGCCATAAAGCGGCAATTACCGCACGCTCCGCGCGCGGGAAATCCCACTTCCTGGCCAGGGGGTGACATAAAATTTTGTACTTAACACGGGCGGTAATAAAGAAAGCCTCAGATCGCATATTTATCGCCCTTGCCTTCGGCTCGGGCGTCAAATACCTGCGATCTGAGACATTCTTTGTTTTACCGCCCTTGTTAAGTAATGTACTATTCTTAATATTAGTCTCACCTGTAATGTAGTGCTCTCTTTCCAATTATCATACGCCGGTATGGGGTCGGCAGGTTTTTTCAGCAGCAGCCCGTATCGCGTGTCGTATCGCATCGCCATCGCTCTGCGGAGGTACTGGTACGCCATCTACGATAGAAGAATATTTGAATTTAACTGCCGTATTCTTATAAGATTGAAAACAGCGCCATCTGTGGCTTATTTCACAAAATGAGGCTGTTAAATATTTTCGGAAATATGTATAAAATGGTTTTTGAAATAAGTTACAGTAAAAATAAGAAAACTTTTGACATTGGCAAATGTGTACAGTCCACCTGATGGTAAGCTGAGTAATTGTATTGTATTTGTATTTTAAGAGGACACCGCAGCCCATAGACTCCAAAGGAGTTGTGACGAAGTGAAGTGCGCGTTGCCGACCCTCTATAAAATTTAAGGATTCATAGGCTACGGTCATCACTCATCATCATCATCATCATGCAAGACAAAAGCATATTTACCACCGTCATTATAAAAAAAGGTTCGTATCTGTACGTACCCTAAGACAGTAGTACTCCTTATCATTGGCGAAAGATGCTCCTAACAACTCGTAGGCCTCTATGGCCTGTGCGCGAGTGACCTCAGGCCTCCCCGCCAGTAGCTCGACGACTGAAGCCCGCGCGCGCTCCGCCGCACACTGTAGTGGCGTCATGCCTGAAAACATTGATAGTTTTTTCATTTATCATACTATGAAATCGGGTAATCCAAGTGGTGTGCGTCTGTTTGGCCGAAAAGTAATTGAATAAAGTATCATTAAACTTTTTGACTTTCCTCAGCCCCCGAGCATAGTCTAAGGCGGCCACTGACAACGGGCACAATACTGAATCTCTCATCTCAGTCGTAACACTCCTGTCAGAGTGGTCGTGGCTGTTTGGACGCTGCACTTCTTTTTCTTTTTCTGCTGATCTTCACATCCAGATTTGTTTTTGGCATTGGATTTTAGACTTTCCCTTGCGACGTCTCTCCATTTCTGACGGCTACTAGCATTGCGAGTGCACTCGACTACGACTACTTCGTCACTGCTTTTAAAGGTCCGTCCATCGGATAGGAAATCGACCTCTGGATATTTTCCCTTGGACCTGGCCCTGTGCTACCAGCCTTTCCAATGACTCCACATTTAGAATAGTTTATAATATTTGCAATATTTACCATTTTCATTTGTTAATATCTTGGCGTTGTGTTCAATGAGCGAGCACACTACGGCCGCGTGGCCGCACTCGGCCGCGAAATGTAGCGCTGTGGCGCCACAAAGCGCCCTTTCGTCCACTCTGGCGCCGCTGTCTAATAGGAATTGTACCTGGAATTATACATGCAACATTATACTTCGGTTCAATAAGTTTAGACACAGTCAAGTTGCCCACTCACTTGACAAAGCCTAATCCCAATAAGGTCTAGTTTCCCCTCGGGGTTGGAAGGTCAGATGGCAGTCGCTTCCGTAAAAACTAGTGCCTACGCCAAATGTTGGGATTAGGTAGCGGACCCCAGGCATCCTTCAGGATGCAACTGTACTGGGATAACGCTAGGAGGATGATGATGATGACATCCTGAAGGTTGCGTGCCGAACATTCGTTTGAATATAGAAAATATGGCCTTGAATCCAAGATCCATGGGACAAAGATGAGGCCGACGGTGAAGCGATTTCACCCAGAAGATGCCTATAATCACTATGTTTTGCCTAGGTAAACATAATTTTGCATTTCATTAGTCATTACTACACAGTTTTATACAATTGTATATACCATAAAAATGTATATCATGTTATATAAATTGAACTATACCTATCATTATGATATAAAACGATCACTATACGATAAGTAATATAATATAATCCTAATATAGTATTGTATGAACATGGTATAATGAGATTTATTAAATTAAACTTAGTGTGGGGACCCCTGGTAACTATGTTATAGAATTTTGTGAAATAAATGATTATCTTATCTTATCTAAACTAAATAATAAAGTATTTCTATCCTATTCTATTCTATACTATTCGATTACGTTACATTACATTATATTGCATCATATTATAAAAGTCATTCGAAATAAAAACCATAACAATAATTCAGTTGAGATCATCATTTAAATAATTCGAAATAGAAAAAAAAATCTTTAAAGATAATGTCATAACATAATCATAAGTTTACGTCAAAACCGGTACTGCAAAATACTAATTTGTTGCTAATAAACACCAATATGTTGAATATCTTGTTTGTTACAGAATACACACCAGACCTTTGAGCATTAAAGCCGTATTTGTGGCGAATTTTGAGATGTAAATGAACGGATGAAAATGAGGCCATATTAACTTTGAGTTGAATAATGTATTATACGAAGTGGTCGAGGTAGAAAATAAAATAAAGATCCTAAATTTAGTCGGAGCAAGTTTAAGAAGTAGTTTTTTGGCTTTTTCATTACGATTCAAGTTTGAAGAAATGTTAACGAAACGTCCAGTGATGTCTAGTTCACTGCCCATTTGGCATCTCTTATTTAAGGTAACTACAGAAAGAAGAAGTCTCTCTTCTTTATCCCGTTACCCTCTGGTGGGGTGTAGGGCTCGAACCAACTCTCTCCATTTGCTTCGGTCTTGGACAACTTGGGTTACTTCTTCCCAGTTAATCCCCAGAGAGCCCAACTCTTAAGCACGAAACGCACTGACATCGGTAGCGGGGCGGGGCGTCGCGGTGCGGAGGCGGTACCGGTTAACGGTTGTAATATTCGAACTAATATGAGAGGGTCCGCACAGAAAACCGGCCGGGAGAAAAGCGTTCTGTGCGGACCCTTTCATATTAGTTCGAATATTACAACCGGTACCGCCTTCGCACCGCGCCGTGCGTTTGCAGCTTTACCACGGAACACCTCCAAGTTGTTATTTTTAGGGTTCCGTACCCGAAGGGTCAAAACGGAGCCCTATTGCTGTCACTCACGCGTCCGTCCGTCAGTCGGCTGTCACAAAACATGTTCCTAAAAAATTTTTTACTTCCCCTTGACCTATGAACTTGAAATTTGGTGATAATGTTTATTATGACGTATATTTTAAAAACAAATACGAATATATTGATAAATCACATTTTTGATGTTGGTTCGGAATCCTAAATGTGCGAAGCCCGACTCGCACTTGGCCAGTTTTTTTTCCGCTTGCCGGGTATCTGCCAAGTCAAGGCCTTCTTGGACAAGTGGGAGTTCGCTTTACGAATGATATGACCAATCCAGTGCCATTTCTGTAGCAGTATCTCTTGTTGCCAGAAAGAATAAAATCATCATCATCCTCCTAGCGTTATCCCAGTACAGTTGCATCCTGAAGGATGCCTGGAGTCCGCTACCTAATCCCAAGATTTGGCGTAGGCACTAGTTTTTACGGAAGCGACTGCCATCTGACCTTCCAACCCCGAGGGGAAACTAGACCTTATTGGGATCAGGCTTTGTCAAGTGAGTGGGCAACTTGACTGTTAGAAGTTCTCAAACCGCCCGAAGGGCTCCAACTTGGCTTAACGACTGCTGCCATAGACAGCAACCGAGATCAACGGCTTAACGTGCCTTCCAAAGCACGGGAGCGCTCAGTTAGTAACCACTCAAAGCGGTCACCCATCCAAGTCCTGACCGCTGTCCACGTTGCTTAACCTTAGATATAGGCCACGAGCGCGCCAGAAAGAAGAAATAATGCTTACAAATAAGGTGTACTCACCACATCCAAATGTCCCTTGTAAGCCGCTATCATCAGACACGTGTTATTGTACTTGTTGGCCTTATGTATGTCCGCTCCATGTCGCACGAGGTACTTCACTATGTCCAGTCTTCCATCGAAGCAGGCTGCTCTGAGCGGTGTGCTGAGTGTCTTTGTGGCATGATTCACGTTCGCGCCTGCGCGGACTAGCCGCTTCACTATGCCGAGGTGACCTGCGCCAGCGGCGCACCAGAGAGCTGTGGCACCTGAAATTAAAATGGTAAATAAATATCGGATTTAGCCTCAGACTTAGGCTGGGTTGCACCATATCGTCTGTAATCGTAAGCGGTGTACGTCAAATCTGATAGTATGGAAAGTTTGACAAGTTTCTATGGGATGACAGCTGCCGGCGCCATATTTGACGATGACCGGTCTGTGTTCGTACGTTGGTGCAACTGGCACTAAGGCTGGGTTGCACCAAATCGTCTGTTATCGTAAGCGGTGTACGTCAAATCTGATTGTATGGAAAGTTTGACAAGTTTCTATGGGATGACAGCTGCCGGCGCCATATTTGACGATGGCCGGTCTGTGTTCGTACGTTGGTGCAACCGGCACTAAGTAATAGTACTACGTACAGATAAGTCCCACTGTTACAAATCCCCAATTTACAACCCCAAATTATAATAGGTAAATAGCAAACTTTGATGCGACGAATGACTCGACGAAGCGGCCGTCCGGTAGCAATGCGCGGCAGCCACTGAATGGTACCACCTACGGCTGTACTTGCAGCGGCGCGGCGAACTAACAGAGTGAGACCCCCCTGGCATAGCTCCATAGCCTTATCACGGAATAATTAATAGGGCTTACGTACAGATTTTTTTTAACTAAACCGAGTTTTGACAGCTAATGGCATCCCGTTCGCACGCGTTCGTAGCATAGCATTTGCTCTTTCGTTCCTAGCGCGATAGGGTATCTGGAGAGTAGAAACCACGGAGGTGTGCCAGAGTAGAGTTTAACCGAAACGGCAACAGCTGGGAACTCTTGTCGTTTAAACTCGGCTAGGCCTGGCCTTACAGAATTCACCTAATCCCAAGATTTGGCGTAGGCACTAGTTTTTACGGAAGCGACTGCCATCTGACCTTCCAACCGGAGAGGAACTAGACCTTATTGGGATTAGACTGTCAAGTGAGTGGGCAACTGGACTTGGCTTAACAACTGCTGTCATAGACAGCAGCCTGGATCAACTGCTTAGCGTGCCTCAAAGCGGTCACCCATCCTAGAACTGACCGCGCCCAACAATGCTTATCCTCGCATACCGTACGCGGCACGCGGGCGCCGCTGGGCCACGAGCCCTTTGTTTTTTACAAACATATAATATTAAAGCCGGTTTCTTCTATACAATTCTATCTTACAAAACAATGCACTATCTCAACATTTAATGTTCTGTGATCTCAACAAAGGTCGTTACAATGTCTTGTCTAGTCAGTGTTGTCTACAACAGTAAAGGATTAATTCCACAGCCGACAGCATACAGAAACTGCACGTTCCGCCGCACTCCAAATTGAACTGAAATCATGAGACTAAAAGTCCCAATTTAGTGTGAGCGGCATGTGCTGTTGCGACACTGCTCCGCTTATTTCAAATTGAGTTTTTTACGCATACCATTACGGTTCAATTTGGAGTGCGGCGGCACGTGCAGTTGCTGTATGCAGTCGGCAGCGGAATCATACCTGAATATGTTAATATATCACGTGGTTCATTCAATTAATTCCGACAAGTACACCTGACGCAAAACAGCTGATTTCGACTCACATCCAAGCCAGTAAGCCGAGTAAATCATCGTACAAGCGAACAAAGAACTTTCTGGAATCCAGCCAAGACTCCTTTGAAACAAGCCGATCGGCTTAAAATACAACTTTCACTCGTTTTGGATATAAATGGCAATTAAATAAAGGAATAAAGACGTCAGGGAGGAGCGAATGGAACAGTTGAAAGACCTTTCAAGAATCAGAGAAATTAAAGAGACAGGTCAATCCTCTAAAACCAGCTTTGTAAAAAATAAAAGGAAATAAAGCGAAAGAGGGCATAAATATGTATAAATTTTGGACCTTATTTCACTGGAATAAGGTGAAAAAGTGTATACATATTGGTGCCCTTGACTGTACCTATCTGGGTTGTTAGAAGTGAACATCAGTGATCACTGCCTACCCACCCTGCTACCTCCTGCCTCCAACAAACAGGCTTGATTATAGGTTTTTAAATAAATAAATAGCAATGAGACCATGTAAGCTGAACTGATTACAATCGAGGAGAAAGTTGCTAAAATATTTATGTAAAGATTGGTTTCCCTCAGCCTTTGCCAAATGTTCATTTGTCGGAAAGGTACTAGTCAGAAACATTGAGATCATTCTGAAAAAAAATTCAATGTCGAAGGTAACACCAAAAATTGTTACAAACAGATATTAAGGCTGGGTTGCACCAAACCGTCTGTAATCGTAAGCGGTGTTCGTCAAATCTGATTGTATGGAAAGTTTGACAAGTTTCTATGGGATGACAGCTGCCGGCGCCATATTTGACGATGACCGGTGTATGTTCGTAAGTTGGTGCAACTGGCACTAACCGTAGTAAGGCTTCGGTACACCGGCTGCGTGCCTGCATACATAAAATATAGCTCCAACATCGCTGCGTGTATTCACACATCAGCACAGAATAAGTAATACATCAGTGATGTAGAAGCTGCATGCGTGCACGCATCCGGTGTGCTGAAGCCTTAATTCTCTAATATCTGTGTCTTACAGAGCAGCGTTTTGCTGTGTTCCAGTGACAGAATTGTAAAGTCAGTGGGACCTAACTCTTTCTTTCAAATTTGCAGTGCGAGTGACATAGAATCGAGTGGTTTAGTCGCGCGCGATGCGACTTGTGCTAGCCCTGACTCATATCAGCCGAAAGTCGTCCACTGCTGGACATAGGCCTCCCTCAAAGAGTACCACAATGACCGGTCCTGCGCCACCCGCATCCAGCGGACTCCAACGACCTTTACCAAGTCATCAGTCCCTGCCTACAGGTACTTTGAACTTATGACAAAACTCGGGTGACGTTTGAATTTGAATGACCAATCGAAACAAAGGCGTACTCCGAAGCATTATTGTTGTAAACAAAACTCTTGACATGTAGTAGCACGTGGCGAATCAAGATTAAAACAAAACTGCGGATAAACAAGTTCATAACGAAAACTGTGTTTTTATTTTCTCCGTCACCCATTTAGCTATGAGCGCCGCGCCGGCGCGCCGCCGCCGCCGATGAAAACTTCGCGCCGCCGCCGCCGATGTGGCGCAACCGGCGTGGCATCGGCGCGGCATTCTAAATACCCGCGCGCGTTGTAGCCCATATACAATAGTGGCTCTGTGAGCTGTAGACCTCGCGAAAATTGTTTACGTTCCAAACCTTAGCAGTGCACATACTTAAAGATAATGAAAAGCGCTTTGTTCGTTTAAGAAGAATTTCTCTCCGTCTGGATGTCCGATGGAAGAAGGGGGAAGGCGGTATGAGCTCCTAAGCACACTCGGCGTAGTACAATTTGTAGAAGACGCACAGCTAGACAGGCAACTTTGCCTCTATCTATGTGCTAGGTTCTGCACCTTAGTGTCTTTCTACTACCGTACAGCCGCCAATGTGCCTCCTGGCTCTGTGATCCACTGAGCCGAATGCAGCAAGTTAGCAATTACCACGAGGTCCGACGAGCAGCCATCGGTGACTACTGGGATAGACCGCTCATTTATGAAATCTGAAATCCAACTACAAAGGCCAAAACTGAAGGGATATGCAGGAAGCTTGCGAAGCAGATTAGCATCACAAACCCTGTCAAAAGTCAAAAGCCTTCGAGATGTCAAGAGACGGCAAGAACCTCACCGTGTTTCACGATAGCCTCGCCCCAGTAGTGCGTGCTGCGTGACATACACAAGAAGATCCCCAGTGGAACGGCGCTGGCGAAAGCCATATTGCCGATCACTGAGGAGGTCTTTAGTTTCAAGCTAAGCCAGCAGCTTACTGTTCAGAACTCACTACATAACCTTACAGAGTAATCAGAGTATGGAGGTGATGTAGATATGTCGAAAATTACACGGATCGGCACGAATACACTGGTTGCACATTGGCAAGCAAGGATGCCGGAATAAGTGTGTAAAAATAGGAGAC
Source organism: Cenopis cana (assembly GCA_951800055.1). NCBI lineage: Eukaryota > Metazoa > Arthropoda > Insecta > Lepidoptera > Tortricidae > Cenopis > Cenopis cana. The sequence goes on along the minus strand of OX637491.1, from coordinate 3,872,080 downwards.
AACTTGGGAACACAGTGCTTTGAGAACCCTTGCAGGTATACTATAAGGCCCACTAGCGTTGGTCACGTCTGGACTGAAGTGCTTCGACATTGAGGTATTGACGGTGGTATAGTACGTTCAAAACTAAGACCTAATGCTGTCAAATGAATGCAAGCAAGAATTTACCTTAGAGCCAGAGCTCTTAGTCGTTTTTTGATAGCGTTCGTTTGACAGAATTTGGCCTTAGAGTTTTGTACGAACTATACAAGAATTACTGGCAAACAGACAGGCGAAGCGATTAGACTTCTCTAATGCAGTGAAAGCCAGCTAGCCATCAGACTCCTGCATAGGAGGAAGTATCGGACGACAGAAATTGGTTTCGACCGATTTGGATAAAGACCAGAACTGCTTACTACCAGGAGGGTAGTATACTAATAGGTCTCTATACTTTTGATGTGGTCAAAACGAGCCATACGGATCATTTCAAGATTACTGCAAGGCTTGGCGGCGAAATTAAATGCCCTCATCTTAGAGCGAACCCTTCGAGCTCGAAGTTTGCGGGCACGACCTTGAACTCAGGCCTGGCAGGCACTCTTTGCGGAAGTCTGCCTACCTATTGTACTATAAAGCATTACAATTCATAGAGATGATTATTTAATTTATGTTCCCGCACCAGCTACAATCCCGTGCGGTCCTTTTAACTAAAAGTTATTAGTTTTTATATACAACAAGTGCTTTCAAGGCCACGCCGCCGATACGCCGCCGCCGCCGACCGATTTTGACCGGCGCGCCGCCGCCGACCAAACACCTATCGGCGCTCATATCTACACCCATTACGCGTAGTGACGATTCTAGCGAAGCCAAGTTTCTTACACCTTTTATTACAAACTAGGTTCCCACTTCCCACGCAGGTCTGTGTGCGTAGTACAAAGAACGCAGAGAAAAATTATACCATACGTCCACCTTTTAAATCGCCCTTCGACCCGTAGCATAAACTGGAGAAATTAAAGTCTATAATTGGATGAATAGTTTCATTTCAAAGAATACCGGAAAGTAGTTTTCCCCCGCCATTGTATTAAAAATACATCTGTAAGATTGAACGCCACACTCCACAGACTACAGGCTGAGACATAAGTCATGATACAAAATAGAAAAGTATGATTATATCCATGATTCTGTTCTGAATCACTTTTACCATGGGACCTACCTTGTACGGGCGAAAAAAGACATCGTCAACCATTGACTTAAAATGTAGAAATAGACACAGTGCCGAATAAAAATGACGAAAAATGTGGCACTGGTTGACCCTGTCAGTTACATTCCAATAGCTGATAATAACGCTTACATATCAAGATAAATGATAAACACAATAACCATTTTTACACAGCACATTTCGTCATTGTTGGTAACTCTCACTGTCTGCCGTCAACACAAAAGTACCGCCAGGCGGTACATTTGCGGGTGCCATTTTTTCGCCTGACTGTGTATCTAGTTCTATAATAGTAAATCTTTATAACGAAGCAGTGGTAGCAGCCTGCCTGCTATTCCGGCGGTGATAGAAACAAAAGCCAACGAAAAGCAATGTAACTCTCTTTCTTCTTTTATTTATTAGAGAAAACAGAGCATAACATGACGCCGCATTCGACCCAAACAAAGACGCTATTCGGGGCATTTTTGTTGTAGCATGACTCGCACGTGGAGGGTTATATTTAGAGCAGAGTTTTCAGAAGCGAGTCCAATTTTAATGCTGCCTCGCTACGTACATAAACCTGCGTGGTTTTTGAACTCCCAAAAGCCAACAGGTACATATGGACAAATGATTAGCCTGAAAGGCCGAAAAGGAGCGCTCGTGGCCCAGCGGCGCCTGCGTGCCGCTTGCGGTATCTAAGGTTAAGCAATGTGGGCAGCGGTCGGGACAGATGGGTGACCGCTTTGAGTGGTTACTAACTGAGCGCTCCCGTGTTTTGGAAGGCACGTTAAGCCGTTGAACCCGGTTGCTGTCTATGGCAGCAGTCGTTAAGCCAAGTTGGAGGCCTTCGGGGGGCTTGAGAACTTCTAACAGTCAAGTGTAACACTCACTTGACAAAGCCTAATCCCAATAAGGCCTAGTTTCCCCTCGGGGCTGGAAGGTCAGATGGCAGTCGCTTTGGTAAAAACTAGTACCTACGCCAAATCTTGGGATTAGGTAGCGGACCCCAGGCATCCTTCAGGATGCAACTGTACTGGGATAACGCTAGGAGGATGATGATGATTAGCCTGAAGGGCTAAATTATTAGCTGAAGGTCGCGGGAGTCCGCTGGATGCGGGTGGCACAGGACCGGTCATTGTGGTACAGTCAGCCCATGAAAATGTTGAGCATACTTAGAACCTTGTCACATCGAAATCTAAGAAATATTTAGACTGAAACTTCATAAAATTTGAAACCTCTTTAATTTGACAAAGTACTAAAGTGCTCAACATTTTCGTTGGCCCACTGTACTCTTTGGGGGAGCACAAGCTTATTGGACTACTTCGATTTGTGTAGGTCAAACTTTCTCTCCAATATTTATTTACACAACATATTCATTGATATATTTGAAATAGGTTAAATTTCTACTGATGAGTATTATATTATAAACACATCCAACCTGTAGCTTCCTCTTTTTAGGGTTCCGTACCCACAGGGTAAAACCGGACCCTATTACTAAGGCTCCGCTGTCAGTCTGTCCGTCTGTCACCAGGCTGTATCTCAAAAACCGTGATAGTTAGACAGTTGATATTTTCTCAGATGATGTATTTCTGTTGCCGCTATACCAACAAATACTAAAAAACAGAATAAAATAAATATTGAAGGGGGCTCCCATACAACAAACATGTTTTTTTGCCATTTTTATAGATAATGGTACGGAACCCTTCGTGTGCGAGTCCGACTCGCACTTGGCCAGTTTTTTTTTTACTATACAGAAATAGCTTTCGGCTTGTGTCAATCCCTCTTCTTCGCCGAGGGCGGATTTAAAAAATATATAGTAGCCTTTGTTCAGGTTTGAAAGCAAAACAGACAGAAGACAGACAGATCTATAATGAATATAGAAAACACCAGACATATTAAAATAAGCTGTTTGAAATATGCTAGTATATTCGACCTTAGGGACCCTTTTCATTATGTTTTAAATACGAAAATCTAGCTATTTGTAAGTTTTTCCATAAATCGGAGCACTACGATATCGTATCAATGACGCCAACACAATCGTAATTGTTTACAAAACAAAATCAAGAGCGAGCGTAACACACACACCCAATACTCCCATTGTGCCAAAATGAGAGAGTACTTTGACACAATTTTTTCCTAACACAAGATAATTATCTTTTTCTAGGAAGCATGTAAATACGCAATATCATAGAGAAGTACCTATGTCGATTTGGCACATCCAAACAAACCGATGCCAATCAGATAGGTAGCCGGTCGGGTAGGCAGTCAGTCCTTATAGAATTATATCCTAGGAGTGGTTATCAACTTGTTCAGGAGGATCCTGACGGGATGAGAGCTGTGTATCTGACTCCGTACGTCATCGTAATGTCACATACCTTCGATGACATACTCGTCGAACTTGACAGTCCCCTCTGTCTCCAACCGGACCGGGGGGCGGAACTTGTCCAGGGGGATCCTACGGGACTACAATGACTCCGTATATCATCAGTGTCACGTACCTTCGATACATACTCGTCGAACTTGACAGTCCCCTCTGTCTCGAACCGGACCAAGAGGATCCTGACGGACCGACGCGATGACAGCTGTGCAGCTGACTCCGTACGTCATCGTAATGTCACATACCTTCGATGACATACTCGTCGAACTTGACAGTCCCCTCTGTCTCCAACCGGACCAAGAGGATCCTGACGGGCCGACGCGATGACAGCTGTGCATCTGACTCCGTACGTCATCGTAATGTCACATACCTTCGATGACATACTCGTCGAACTTGACAGTCCCCTCTGTCTCCAACCGGACCGGGGGGCGGAACTTGTCCAGGGGGATCCTACGGGACTACAATGACTCCGTATATCATCAGTGTCACGTACCTTCGATACATACTCGTCGAACTTGACAGTCCCCTCTGTCTCGAACCGGACCAAGAGGATCCTGACGGACCGACGCGATGACAGCTGTGCAGCTGACTCCGTACGTCATCGTAATGTCACATACCTTCGATGACATACTCGTCGAACTTGACAGTCCCCTCTGTCTCCAACCGGACCAAGAGGATCCTGACGGGCCGACGCGATGACAGCTGTGCATCTGACTCCGTACGTCATCGTAATGTCACGTACCTTCGATGACATACTCGTCGAACTTGACAGTCCCCTCTGTCTCCAACCGGACCGGCGGGCGCAACTTGTCCAGGGGGATCCTACGGGACCACAATGACTCCGTATATCATCAGTGTCACGTACCTTCGATACATACTCGTCGAACTTGACAGTCCCCTCTGTCTCCAACCGGACCGGCGGCCGGAACTTGTCCAGGGAGATCCTACGGGACTACAATGTCTCCGTATATCATCAGTGTCACGTACCTTCGATACTTACTCGTCGAACTTGACAGTCCCCTCTGTCTCCAACCGGACCGGCGGGCGGAACTTGTCCAGGGAGATCCTACGGGACTACAATGACTCCGTATATCAACAGTGTCACGTACCTTCGATGACATACTCGTCGAACTTGACAGTCCCCTCTGTCTCCAACCGGACCGGCGGGCGGAACTTGTCCAGGGGGATCCTACGGGACTACAATGACTCCGTATATCAACAGTGTCGCGTACCTTCGATGACATACTCGTCGAACTTGACAGTCCCCTCTGTCTCCAACCGGACCGGCGGCCGGAACTTGTCCAGGAGGATCCGGACGGCGCCCTCGCGCCCGTGCCGCGCCGACGCGATGAGGGGTGTGCATTTGACTCCGTCGCAACAGACATCCTTGAAACAAACGCCATTTTGTTATGCTATAAGTCTTTATAGTTATCAATACTAAATTATAATTTACATACTGGAAACACACCTTCAAAACCTAGGTTCAATACCGGTTGCTGAATAAGTATATTGTTTCTTATCTCGAAGCTCATAAGTCATTTATTTGGTTACAGTAGGATGTTAGGTATTCATTGCCTTGCTACCTTGTCATACAGTGACTTGCAAATTGATAATAAAAAGTTTACTAGTTTCGATAAAAGAATTCTATTCTTTTGAAACTCTCAACCATAATCAATGGCAAGTTGAACGCCATCACCAAGCCATTCAGTCAAAAAACTAACAGTAAAAACATTTCTATTCTTCTATACATACATAAATGGCGGGATTCAAAATTCAGAACGGTCAGATGCAGAGAAAAATGAGCCCTACATGCAAATCGAAATATCTTTGTTAAAAAAAAAACAAATATTAAACTGTTTAGGCGCCTACTATTGGCATAATACCTGACCTTAATCTTAATATTTGCGTGGCCTCGGTTAAAGAAAGATGGAGTTGCTCACGCGTTCACACAATTGAGTACCTATATGAGTACAATACAATTAATAGCAGTTATTCTCTTAAAACGTATACATACTTTTTTTTTTATTAAACATACATATATGACCTACGAGGGGTGATCCAAAAGTAATGATAACGAGTATGTAAAACAACACATGTGTTCAAAAACTAAATTTATTTCTTAACGTAGTCTCCTAACAAGTCTACACACCTATGCCATCTTTTCTCCAGACTACGAATTCCATTTAAAAAAAAATCTTTGTTTGGACTCTCCAAATAAGCCTCCACAGCGGCCATAACCTCACTGTCATTCAAAAAATTTTTGACTCGGAGATTTTCCTTCAGCCGTGGAAACAGATAAAAGTAGCTGGGGGTTAGGTCTGGCGAATAGGGGGGTGTTCCACCAATTCGAAACCCGCATCCCGGATTGCAGCCATTGCAACACCTGGCCTTATGAGGAGGTCCGTTGTTGTCTGGGTGGAACATTCTAGGCACCCAACGAGCGGATACTTTATTCATGTGCAATTCTTGGGTTAAGATTCTTTGAATGCTGCCATACGAGATCCCTGTGACCTCATTTAAATGTCTGATTGTCACTCTTCTATCAGTTAAACTACATCTTCTATTTTTTTGACATTCTTCTCAGTGCGGACGATGGAAGGCCAGCCCTCGCGGTGTTCGTCGTTACAAGATGTTCTACCCAAGTTAAACTCCTTGCACCAGTGTGCAACTGTAGAATACGGAGGAGCAGAGTCCCCTAATGTTCCCACCAATTCAACATGTATATCTTTAGTACACATTTTTTTCAAACAGAAGTACTTAATAACGGCTCTCACTTCAGATTTTTCCATTTCCACGCATTTATTCCGACAACTCACGAATAAATAAATTTATTTCAGTTACAGATATCAATTTTTTTACATATTTTTTTTTAATTTACTGGCCAAGAACTGCTTTAAAAAATAAAACCTCTTTTTGCTTTTTTCAGCCACTGAAAGTATTTCATTATCATTACTTTTGGATCACCCCTCGTAAGTCTGGGTGCGCATCACAGTCAGTACCTACATCATTTACTTTATCATGAATAGTCTGTATGGCACACCCACGTCCTGAAATCACTATTGTCTGCTGAGCTGTCAAGTTACATGAAACTCAAGTCTTTTATTATGGTTATATTTGAAGTTAGTTGCATTGCATAGACATTTGTTCCACTATCAAACCTGCTACAAATACGGCGGTGAGAAGAAAGAAAACTAGACTAATATGTATTATTAATTATTACATGGGTTATAATAAATAGTTAAAGCAGTGTTCAATAATACTATAATACCACTTTAAACCTACGATTGCTAAAAGTGGCACTGAAATTAGATTTCATGTGCTCTGCCTAGTGCCTACCCCTTTTGGGAGTACAAGCGTGAGTTTATGTATGTATGTAGTAATAAAGACTGCAAGCACACCTAGACTAAATGACTGCCAAGTCACAAGCAATGTAGATAATTAATTGTTCATTAATAAAATCATGGTATCAACTTGCCAGAACACTTGTCTATATAAATCTAAAGTAAGATTCTAAACTTTCACTTTCAAATTGTTCTGGGAACTTATATTTTAACACATTTAGTGCATCATGATTCATGTGCATCATTTGCATCATAATCATGACATTTTAATGCATATATCTCATTTGAAATAATACATTACAATAATGTATATTTATCATGCCAGTTAAGACATTATATTACTGTTTATTCTTACTTAACTGTGGTACCAGTCCATACCAGTTCATCATCCTCCTAGCGTTATCCCAGTAGTTGCATCCTGAAGGATACCTGGGGTCCGCTACCTATACCTAATCCCAAGATTTGGCGTAGGAACTAGTTTTTACGGAAGCGACTGCCATCTGACCTTCCAACCCCGAGGGGAAACTAGACCTTATTGGGATTACGTTTTGTCAAGTGAGTGGGCAACTTAATAATAATAATAATAAGACCCCAGCAGGGGCCGCAGGACTCTCACCTCTGGCTTGCCTTAACCGGCCGGTCAGAGTGGGGTGCCAGAGCTATATGCTCGCAGGGTGGAAGTGTATTGCACGTAATGGCGTAATAGCGAGGAAACCCGCTCACGGGGGTAAACCCCGCGATGGTGAAATCGGGGCCGCACCTCTCTACACCCTGAGCTGCTCACACCAGTGTTGCCACCCTCGCTGCCATCCGGTAGCCTTTTATAGGGGGCCCACCTAGTGAGTGGCGAGTCACCGCCTGCCTTCTTACAATTCTGAGACTGATTGTTACGGCAGGCGTCCGCTAGTCTCCTCCCATAACCCATTATCCAGTCCATCCAACTTTCAACTCAATAGCCCCATGACCTTAGTTCCCATCGCAGCCAAAAGGCTGCACTACAATAGTCTTTGCACCTGGCGGGGACCGTCTCCGGATGTATCATGTTGTGCGTTCGGAGACGGTATCCGCCATGTGTATCCCTTGCCTTTAGATTATTATTGTCTTAAAGGGGCCTCTGCGCTGTTGGCTTCGGCCCCACGCATGCCTTCCAAAGGTCCGGGACCCCATGGTCCCGTGAAATGGAAAAGACATACAATAATAATAATAATAAAGACATTTATTCAACTAAGTTAACTGAAACTGAACTTGAATGTTAGAAGTTCTCAAGCCACCCAAAGGCCTCTAACTTGGCTTAACAACTGCTGCCATAGACAGCCACCGGGATCAACGGCTTAGCGTGCCTTCCAAAGCACGAAAACTTCCAAACCAGTCTATACCAGTTAAGAGATTATAATACTGTTTATTCTTACTTGACTGTGGTGTAAGGGTAGAATTACGTTTTCTGGGTGTAACTGTAAGTATTGTATGTTTAAACATTTAAACATGGCTAGATGGATTTTATAATATGTGAGGTGTCTGTAGATTCCTCTAATCCTCTTACTTGTGGGAATGGCATGGGTGATAAAAATGTAAAAAGTTTTTATTTTAAAAGCTTAAAATTTCACTTTTTTGTATATAATAAATAAGCCACAGTCATCATATTTTATTTACCTGCATTAATAACAATTTTTAGATATAGACTTGGATTAATTTTATAGTTCCATTCATGCCAGTTTTCATGAATTCAAATCATCTCGGAAGGATGGAAAAAATATTTCATCTCTGAAGGTTGAAAAAATTGATTATTTATAACAAACTGAATCACATATTCTATAAGTTGAATGCATTGTGCATGCCAAAAAACTGGGTCACACACAATCTGATGATGCGCTGAGTAATCATGACTAACTCACAACATTTTCCATTTTGTATTGTAAATAAAATAAGATAGGTAAATTGTTTGCATTTCTTTTGAATTCGGCATTATGAATCATTGCCACGTCTTTAAATTTTTGCTATGTTATGTATATAAACAGCTGCAGATAAAAGTGCCGCCTTAGGGTTACCATATGTCCCGCATTTTTCGGGACATCCTGATTGTCAAGGTTGATATTTGGTCATGTCCTGCAATTAGGTGTACCCAATTCGGGACAAAACATTATCCCGAATTTTGAGCAATAGAAGTTCACGTACCTAAACAGTGTAAAGATAAAGTATAAAGATATTATAAGTAATTTTATGTCACACCTGGCCATAAAGCGGCAATTACCGCACGCTCCGCGTGCGGGAAATCCCACTTCCTGGCCAGGGGGTGACATAAAATTTTGTACTTAACACGGGCGGTAATAAAGAAAGCCTCAGATCGCATATTTATCGCCCTTGCCTTCGGCTCGGGCGTCAAATACCTGCGATCTGAGACATTCTTTGTTTTACCGCCCTAGTTAAGTAATGTACTATTACGTCATTAGCAATATTATATTACTTTGTTACATTTCCCTGATTAGTTTGTAATTTGTTACTTGATTTCAGTTTCACAAATACATTTAATTTTGTATAAAGGTAACATTATGTTTATAAAGATAATGTTGTGTTGCACTGTTGATCTTTAGAAAGTAAAACAATAATGTATGACTTATTCTAATTTTAATCTTGTTACGATCTGGATGAAATTGGATCTTTTTTTTTATGTATGGCTGAACAGCGATTGGCCTTAGTCTCACCTGATGGAAAGCGACGACAAGGCCTAAGATGTAGCTCACTGGTTCAGTAATAGCCTATTCACTCTTGCCTTGAAGAGGCCCAGATTATAATTGTCCGGAAATACAACCTAAACCTAACCTGGACCTAACCTAATCTGGAAACTTTGCCACTTGCATACTATAGTGCGTAGTTTTACCACTTGCATACTATTGCGTGTGCCTGTCATCCACGAAGGCGCGCCCCTCCTCAGCCCAATCCGTACAATTGCACATAGATTAGTACCTAGATAAGAGTGTAATGACTGGAAATAGATAGCCAACTTCACGCATATTGTGTTCCCGACTAAAGCGCCACCAAGTGCTAAAGTTAGTAAGCATTATCTTGGATACACGTGAAAAAACATACAAAAAGTGCATCCGCCGCTGGCGATCGAACCGGGGCACACTGACTCTAAAGGCAGTATAGTTTACCACAGGGCCACGTGTGTGATGATTTTTAACAGGCCACATTTAGCAGACAATTCGTGCAAGTGGACAACCATGGATTAGTATGAGATTTGCTGTGGAGCGGCGCGTTCGCATTGTTGTGGATGACACACACTATGTGTGCCAGTATGGGTTTATCCAGAAATCACGTGAGGCTCCGGAGGGGGGGAAGAACTTATAAAAACCTCACGACTGATCACGTTGGGGGAGGGTGGGTACAATACAATACAATAAAAATACTCTTTATTGTACACCTCAATAAAAAAACAGACATTTCAGAAACACAACGTAGGTATGGCAAAGGTAGGCAACAGGCAGGCGGGTACAAGGTGACCTCACGTGTATTTTTTACAAAACCGAGAAATTATGTCTAGTCATTCATGTAGCAAATTAATATTTCAGAGATAGTAGAAAATACACAATCACGTTTAAATAACGCATAGGTATACGAAAATAAACACAAGGTCAACTAATGCATTTTAACTAGTGAAAATAGTTCAAAAAAATACACGTGAGGTTTCGTGAGGGAGGGGGGGATCCGCCTAGAACCACACCAAAGATCACCAAGCAGGTCTTAAAAGGGGCCCAATAAACCTCGCGTGATTTCTGGATACCCTATATAGTTGAAATTTATTATGTCTAATATTTTATAAAACTGTATTAGATTTTGCACCATCTAGCTTAGAGAGTAAAGTCGCTTTTTGAACAGACTAATTAATGCAATGATTGAATTACAGATTTTGGAATAATACATATAAAAATAAGGAAAGCAGGCACATATACTGGAGCTAATGTGGTAAAGGACCAAAGTACAGATGTTATGGAGGTGGGTTACCGAGTTTAAAATTCAAGTCAGAGTTGGAGGTACCGGATCCAGAGGGGATCCTTGTCACCCATGTTGATAGGAGCCTATGGAGCAGTCTTGTCAGCAAGAATAGGACATCATGTCATGGTCCTTGCCATTGCCATGGTGTTTACTTATTACACCATGACTCGGCGAAATTTAATTTTGTACACCATCATGAATCAGCGAATTTTTTACTACCATTGTTGGATGGGCCTGGATATCTCTGGCCTATTTCAGGTTGCTTGAGTCTGGGGTAGATATGAGCGCCGCGCCGCCGCCGCCGCCGCCGATACAGGGCGGTCGGCGCGCCGATCTCTGTCTGCGCGGCGGCGCGGCGCTTATATCTAGTCTGGGGGTACAAATTGGAGGCTGAAGATCTACGGGCTCGTCAATGAGCGAGTTTGTTCTGACAAATGAGAGAATACCTTTCAAGAGACCGGAGATCTCCAGGACGGGGTAACAACGGGATAGGGGAACAACCGGTGATGATAATTTGGAACTAATCGGCACCATAATCATATACTTCAAGAGTTCTGAAAACATATGACTGTCAGTTTCTTTGATTGATAGTGTTATCTTATCTCTACTGCGGTTATAAAATACCACAATATTTCCCAGTCATTCATAAATTAAAATTCCCATATCATTTAAATGCCAATTAGTGTTATATGTGCACACCATTTGTGATAACATTGAACATATTATTTTATCTGCCTAATCAATTTGTTGGCATCAAAATGGCAGGAAATGAGAACTGAAGGAGCATGTTGTTGTGACACCAAAACAAATATGAATCTCAAAGTATGACCAAGTTCAATGACATGTCATTTACCTGTAAATGCACCAAAATATCACAAAGGAAACCACAATTTGGACCCAAACCAATTCACAACCAGTCTATCTCTATGACTACACCAAGGTTACCGCTGAATACTAATAAATAGCGGCGTAAATATCGCGATAAAGACGCGTAAAATAATTAAACAACGCACAGATAACTACATAACGCGCAGAAGTATACCGTGATATAAATAGAATATTGTAACGTGACTTCTAGATCGCTAGATGACAAAACCGAAAAACACTTCGCAATCTGATTGCTTTTTTGAAAGGAAGGCATAGTTTACTTACGCTATTCAATAAATCGTCTATTTCGTCTGTGCTCTTTTCGTATAATAACGCGTAAAGAGTTAAGGACATCCCGTCCCTGGCTGCAAAAAACACCCTTTCTCTCAAGGTGCTATTTACATCGCCCAGCATCAACTTGTCCTCCATATCGAGTCACTGTTAACACACGATGAACGAAGTCTCAAATAAATCACAGCACGAACACGAAACTCCCTTTATTTGTTTATAAATTGTAATTTTCCCTCTGACGGCTCGCGAAAACGACAACAATAAAATTTGTCCACTCCGTCCGTCACTCACTCCGCAGAATCGGAAAACGACTGATTAAACTAGTGTTGTACCTTATCTCACTATGTACTCAAATTACGAGTCATTCAAAGTGATGTCCAAAAACCGGCATGAAATGAAAATGCCTCGAAAATGTTAGTTGTTTATAAAATAGACGCAGTGAAATTGATAGGCCATAAGTTAATAAATATAAACTTTAATATTTTTATACTAATTTTGGAAGGGAAATTATGTCATAATTTGATTAACTTGTGTTACATTCTCAACACTGCACATCGTGCAACGGAATGCATTGCCACGTTTTGTCATGTGGAATTGCATGGACCAATGGCAGGAGAGCTTTCATTTTTGACGTTTTTGGCACGGGCGTTTATCTCTAAGGATTGGAACGTAGCCGTAGAGACACAATAGCCGTGGTCATACTGACGTTTAAGGCCATTGCTATTGGCTCTCCCCGCCACTACATTTTTGTTACAAAATTCGAATCGCTGTCAAATAAGTTACTGTGCGCCATTACAGTTTTTGCGTCGAGTAAGTAAAGTGTTTGCGTTGATTAAGTTCCGTACCTTTAATTCTCCGTGATAACTGTGATATTCAGTGCTACGTGTTATTTTGATATTCAAAATGCATAGGAAGTGCTGTATACCTGGCTGTAATAGCAGCAGTAAACAAAATATCGTTATGCACAAAATGCCGGCGGCCCGTGAGAAAGTTATGTTGTGGCATAAAAATATGTCGGCTGCTCCGTTTAACATCTTCGAGGGTTTGATATGGGGCGAAATAGGTAAACTATTCGTTTGCCATAAACACTTTGAGGCGAAATATGTCTCCTCGAAAGGGATATTGAAGCCGAATGCGTGTCCGACATTGTTTACTCCCGAAGAAATAACCAGTGGAACACCGGCTAACACATCTGGTGAAACAGGTATGTAATGTATTTCATGTTTTGATTAATATATCTTAATGGATAATTATTTATTTATAAGAACATATGGATATAATAACAGTGTAAATGTGAGATTAAAACTACTATTAAAATAAAAACTAAAACTAAACCCTAAACTTAAAAATAAAATAAAATAATTAATTTGATAAAAGGGGTGGGCCTTTTGGCAGGGTGCCCATCACGCAGGCAGCATTCCCGCGCTGAACTGCGATTGCGATTCTTTGCGCGAGAAAGCTGCCGGCGCGAGGGTCCCCTGTTGCCTCTCTCAGCCTTTTGCTGAGCTCCCTGTGGAGCTCCAGCGCACTCTTACCCCAAGGACCTAGTGTCTCGACGCCGAACGCAAAGAATTGGTATTGGGCGCCGAGACAGCTGTATTTGGTGACCTTGAGGCGTTCCCGGGCGTCTGCCGCCGCCCCCGCGCGTTTGGTAGTGGCTGGTAGGTAGGACGCCGCCAGGGTGTCTGTGCAGGTGGCGTCCCACACCAGTGCACGGCCCGCCTTCCAGGGTATCAACGACATTCCGTCAGGGCGCTTGCCATCGCTCCGCACAATCTGGGGCTCCAGCGCAGCGGGAACGTTGGCACTGACGAGCGCCCTTCTGAGAATGTCGTTGAGAGCGGCGTGGCGGGAAAGGCGGCCGGCGCCCGAGGAGCAGGAGAGGCCATGGTGGCCGAATCGGTCCACTGGGGCCCCACAAGAAACACAGCAGTGTCCTGTGCAGATCCCAGCTCCCAACCGGAGACCGGCAGCTATGCGAAGAGTATCTGGGTCGAGAAAAGTTCCGGTGTTGGGCGAGGGATATGAATGGAGCCAGTAACCAGATTCTGGCTTGGACACAGCTAACAGTCTGGCCCGGTCTTTGCCTGTGGAAGGCTCTATTAATGTTTGTAAGGTAGCTATGGAGGCAATTGAATCCCAGGCCCTTTGCCTGTGTGGTTTGGACGGAATATTTGGGCTCGGTCCAGCTAGCCAGGCATTCGTGGCCTCGTCCAAGCAAGCAATCTCGCAGTTAATGCCCGCTGGGGCTTTTAGTATTTTACCTGCGAGATCTAGCGTGCTGTGGATCGAGGACAGGAATGCCGGCAACGCCACATTTGAAATTTTGCGGGTTCCCAAGCCGCCGTTTCTTATCGGCAAGGTGGCTTGGGTCCATGCCTGCTCGCTGAGGTGAATGTTCAGAATGTTTTCAATTTGGGATTTCATGAGATTGTCAATGGGTAGGATCAAATGGGGGAATTTCCAAATGGGGCAACAGCGAAGCAGGTATGTGAATTTAGGAACAAATAGGCAGAATTTCAAAATAAATAAGGCTGAGTGACTACTAATTTTGACAAGGCGGTCCGAATACTTGCTAAATTTTGTGGTTGATTTATTTAAGAGAAGAGGAATGGCCTCCTCGAAGATAGGGGAGCCAAGGAGGTGCAGACTGTCCTTCGATACTATTTTTATGTTAAGTGCAACATTGTTAAAATTTTGAGCGATTTGGGAAGCGGTTAGTAGGTTTACTTTGTCCGAAATATATAATTCAGATTTGTCACAATTTAATTCCATCTTAATGGTAGTTATTGTAGTTTTCCTTATGTTAGTTATTTTTTTGTTCGAGTTAAAGAAATTTACACTTGTACATGAACGATTAGCTTCTGCCCACGAGGGCTGAATTCATGTATGTATGTATGTTGGAAGTCATCTTCGTATGCGTATAAATGTAGCTTACATACATGTTATCATTTTGTATAAGTTATAATGCTGTCTCTATATTAATTTTAGTGGCTGTTGGTACTCCTTAAACTAAATATATTTTTAGTTAAAACATCTTAAAATCCAGGAAAAAGAAATAGGTAGATATTTCTACTCCATGATGTGAATTGTGATGAAGTTAAATAATTACTTTCACCCGATGAGACCTACTTATTATAGTGCTGTGCATCGGTACATCGGTCAATCCAAATTATGAAATCTCCTTAAGCCTCCTCTCCCGGTGAAAAAAATAAACAATGCCATTCTTTTGTTATCTGCCCTGGGATCTCATGGACTGGTAGACGACGGGGGTCCTTTTCAGTTAAAAACTCATTTACTTTGGCTACAAATTTTTTTCGCGAATTGTCACATATATATTGGCTTTTTCCTTAAATTTCAAGTAGTTTACTTGTATTTTTAATAATTTATTTAAAACTGTTGAAAGTAGTTTACTTGTATTTTAATAATAAATTTTAACCCCACTTACGGGAGCTAAAATAAGTTTACTTGCCACTTAATGAAGTACTTAAGAATTTTCAAGTGAGCCAAATAATACCATTAATTTTTTAAAACCCTCTTAATCAAATGAATTTTGAAAAACACTAATAATATTTCAAGGCTTGCTTCAAAAATAGAAAACAATGAAAGTATTTATGTTGTATTAAAATGGGAAGAAAAAAATCAAAAATTTCATAGCAAGATTTATCTACGATACTACTAAATAAGCAAGACAGGGAGACGTGAAAAAAGTTACAGGAGACCTATACCCCGCCTAAGAGGTCCCAATGAAGTGTAAATAAATGTGTGTGCAAATGTACACATCTATGTTATACCTATAACTTCACAGTTTTTTAAGTAACAAATTTAGCTTTAGGTATATTTCACGTTATTACTGTATTATGTTTTCTTAGGAAATAAAAAGGCTTTACTATTATTTATTATACTATACGTAAAATTATTTCAGTTGAACGAATTGCTCCAAAGCAATTCCTTCTAAAAGCAACTTTACCGTTCAAACAATAAGGTTTAAAATCCAATAACATTTTAATAGAAATGCGTTAAACAAAAAGAATTTCACCCATACTAAATAAAGCAAATTTTTGATCAGCACATTTGTAATTAATTATTTCGCCCCTACAGCTGCAACTTTACAGAGTTTCAATAGAATAGTTTTAATTATTTAAAGTAGGTAATTTAAATTTTGCAAGTATACAGTATTGTGTCTCTTTTATTTTAAATGTAAGTCTAGCATGGCATTTATTACTATTGTGTAATAAAATAATCCCAAATGTATTTTTTCTTTATTAGGATCTATTGAGCTTAGAAGTCTGGGAAAGCAGGATCACTCATATGCTAGGAAATGTCATTATGACCACACCTATGCTATGAGTAAATCAGTGGATCATGCTATTTCTGGATCATCCCAGAATAGAGCTGCAGCTGATTCAGGTAATTTCATCACTGTAATTTTGTGGCATTACCTACTCAATGTCTTACAAGAGTCATATTAGTTATTTTTCTGTTTTACTGTTTTCAGATGTCACACCACTGGAATCCGTGCCTTTTAAGCGTGCTGATGCAAGATCATCGATTGAACCAAATGCAGGTAGTTATTTACTTACTAAAATCATTTAGTTTTGACTAGAGCTTTAGCCTATTTGGAAGTGCATGAGAGCGTGATAGATGACAAGATAAAGCATCTCTCACTTTCTGATACCACTCGATAGAAAGTGGCAGATGCTTTATCTTCTAGTTAGTCATGTCATGTTATTACGCGCCAATACGAAGCTGGAGGTTAGGGGTTCGAATCACGGTCAGGGGATTTATTTGTGTAGTGCAGTGCACCTAAAAAGCTCTGTATGCTCCTCTTGCCACAGACTAACACGATTATTTGTAACAGTCTTCTCGTTATTTTTTATCAAACTTATATTGACACTATGTATTGAAATTTTTAGCGGGTGCTTCCTCTGTGCCTCCCGGCGATCAAGCCAGCGTCTCTGTGCCTCCTACTGATCAGGCTAGCGTCTCTGTGGCAGAGCCGTCAATAGAGCCAACTCCAGCAAATCCAGGTAACAACAACTTACCTACCTTTTTTATATGGCTCTCACGTCACCTAATGTGTGTGTTCTAAGCTAACATAACTTCTTTATTTTTTTATTATGAACGTATAAGTACAAGAACAGCCACGCTACCTCAATTTGGCGTTTTTGTCGTGAAATATTGCGTTGATTAGGTCAATAATTTGTATGGCAACTATGTTGATTTACATAGTTGCCATACAAATTATTTTTAGGGTTCCGTGTCCAATGTGTGAAACGGGACCCTATTACTAAGACTCCGCTCTCCGTCCGTCTGTCACCAGGCTGTATCTCATGAACCGTGATAGACAGTTGAAGTTTTCACAGATGATGTATTTCTGTTGCCGCTTTAACAACCAATACTAAAAAACAGAATAAAATAAATATTTAAGGGAGCTCCCATACAACAAGCATGATTTTTTTGCCGTTTTTATAGATAATGGTACGGAATCCTTCGTGCGCGAGTCCGACTCCCACATGGCCGGTTTAAATCATTTTTACGAATCTTTGTAGTCCCATTCGTTTTGTGATTTAGATTAATTTCTCTAATTTACTATTTATCGTGATAATTTTGTTGCTTTTTTAGGGTTCCGTAGCCAAAGGGTAAAAACGGGACCCTATTACTAAGACTTCGCTGTCTGTCCGTCTGTCTGACACCAGACTGCATCTCAAGAACCGCGCTAGACAGTTGACATTTTCACAAATTATGTATTTCTGTTGCCGCTATAACAACAAATACTAAAAACAAAATAAAATAAATATTTAAGGGGGGCTCCCATACAACAAACGTGTTTTTCTTTGCAGTTTTTAAAGATAATGGGACAGAACACTTCGTGCGTGAGTCCGATTCGCACTTGGTTTTTTTCTATATATACTTAGCCATACTGTGTTATAAATGGTTTAAATTTGTTGTGTGTAGTATAAATTGCAACATGGGTCATCTACCCTATACCCTATGGTCACCAAATATAAATAGATATATGTACTATAATTCAGCTCAATCGAATATCAAGAATTGGTTCTAATTCAGTTTAATCAGTTAACAGACGCACAATTCTCATTTTCTGAACTAAGCCGCATCTATCGTTTCTTTTTACGCGAACACGCATTAGGAATAATTTTACTTACAAAATATAACACTTAAGATAACGCTGCCGCATCTAGTCTAGTCAACGTGGACCCAGTGACAAATGATTAGATAAGCTAATACTTAAACAAAATGTAAAATAATAAACGGCAACATAAAGTCAACTGCGAGATGCAGCTGTTCAAATTTTTATTGCCCTTGGCCTTAGTGGCCAACTGTCTAGCATGCGTGGTATTTATAAAAGGAGTAATTGCGCTTACTGTTGGTCAATGCTTTTCGATAGTGAGGTCCATTGTTCTCATTAGGTTAGGAAGGCAGGTAGGTAATAAAACTAAGCTTAAGCGGTCGTAATGTTCGCGGTCTCTGTCATTAGTAAAATGCTTTTAGTGCCGAACCGCGCGGCAGCAAAACAATGGGATTATCTGACCTGAAAGAAGTTGTATATTTTTGCAGATATGTTGAGCTTATTACAAACAGATAAGGCCAAAAGCACCAACGCATGTTGTAAAGTAACACGTTATATGGAATGAAACACCTGCACTTGGTTTAATAACGTCATGTCCTAATGTCATGTATTTTGTTTTGGATATGGCCATTTATAATTGTTAATTCCATTTTGTTATGACCTCTAAGTATAAATTATTGTACATTATCTTTACACCATTCAAAATTTAAATAAAACAACACAGTTTATTTATCAGCCCTAATGTCAATAACTCGGAGCGGCAGTGAATTCATCTATCAGGCTAATCAATGTAAGAGGGTTTTCGGATTACTCATAGATGTTTCGGGTCTCGATATCATACTGGTTTGTTCAAGAATCAAAGTTGCCCTCCCTCGCGCTCTTAAGGAAAATATGACATAGGTATAATTATACCTAGCCGTTCGTGATAGTTTCACCACTGATAAATATCTATTTTTTATTACGTACCCTTTATTACCTTCTGAACAGGAGAGATGAAAATATGAATTTTTGAAACAAAAGTGTACTTGCTTAATGCTTACCTATCATTCATATTACGAATCAATCATGTAAATCAGGCATTACTCTATGTATGTATGTATGTAATAACTTTATTGTACACAAAAAAACACAAAAAATACAAACAAATAAGGACATTTTGGTACAAAGGCGAACTTATCCCTAAAAGGGATCTCTTCCAGTTAACCTTTGAGCAATTGAGTGGAGACAGGAACCAGAAGATAGACAAACACGTGTACAAAGCCTATATACACAATATATATCTACAAACTACCTAATATACTACTAACTACCAAATAATACAATACATATAATAATCATATATATTTAATACATAATAATATATATACATACATAAATCCATATATATACAAATAATATATATAAAATGTATACAATTAAACCGTGTCATTGGAGAGCCACTTTTTCAACTTATCCTTGAATGATGCCACAGACTGGGACTGCCTAAGCAACAACGGTATACCGTTCCACAACTTGACGGCTCGCACCGTGAAAGAACTCGAATAGGTGCGCGTCTTATTAGAGGGTAATGTCTTACTAGAGTCATATTAGTTAGTTTTCTGTTTTACTGTTTTCAGTTGTCACACCACTGGAATCCGTGCCTTTTAAGCGTGCTGATGCAAGATCATCGATTGAACCAAATGCAGGTAGTTATTTACTTACTAAAATCATTTAGTTTTGACTAGCGCTTTAGCCTATTTGGAAGTGCATGAGAGCGTGATAGATGACAAGATAAAGCATCTCTCACTTTCTGATACCACTCGATAGAAGTGACAGATGCTTTATCTTCTAGTTAGTCATGTCATGTTATTACGTGCCAATATGGCTTACGGGTTCGAATCACGGTCAGGGGATTTATTTGTGTAGTGCACCTAAAAAGCTCTGTATGCTCCTCTTGCTAGCTCGTGCTAGCGGTACGCCAAAAGATGCTGCTGCAAATGGTGTTAAAAGCATGAAAATCGGTACGATTGATCTTTAGGACATATGAATCAGGGTATGTTATTTGGGTCAACTGTACCTACAACTCTGGCAAAATTCGCTTAGTCATGAATTATTTCCGCCAATTTTCCTTCATTGATGTTGCTAAGCAAACTTTGTATTAATTAAAAATTATAAAAAAATTGTAAATGTAAATATTTTCAAAATTGCTTTCTTGACGTTAGATATTAGGATATTAGGTACCATATCAGGTATATTTTACAAAAAAAATCCAACGTTATCGTACCTGGAGGAACCCAAACTTGTTGGTACGTTTTGAATATTATATATATTTAATTTTAAGACTGAACTGACTTTTAGGACTGACTTAGAAATCCCCTTCGTTTGATACCACACATGATAGGTTTCAGAACATTTTTTTTAAATTCCATACAAAAAAGATGTCGTCATAACTCCCCTCCATTTCGTTTTTTTTTCGTCCAACGGGTCAAATTGATTCATATATGTTCTAAAGATCAATCGTACCGATTTTCATGCTTTTAACACCATTTGCAGCATTTGCACCACTAACAGGCTAACACCGTAACACGATTATTTGTAACAGTCTCGTGGTCGTTATTTTTTATCAAACTTATATTGACACTATGTATTGAATTTTTTAGCGGGTGCCTCCTCTGTGCCTCCCGGCGATCAAGCCAGCGTCTCTGTGCCTCCTACTGATCAGGCTAGCGTCTCTGTGGCAGAGCCGTCAATAGAGCCAACTCCAGCAAATCCAGGTAACAACAACTTACCTACATACTTATTTTATACTAGCGACCCGCCCCGGCTTCGCAAGGGTAGAAAATGAAAATGAAAAAATTATTCATAACATCGTTATAAGTCAATTCATGTTGATTAATTGATAGGTAGTCCTAGTAGTCCCATTAGTCTATTCAGGAAGTTTTAATTTTCTTCTTAAATCTTAAAAATAATTTTGTTCTCTATATAAAATGACTATCCCTTAATTAAGAGATGAATTTCGAAATGAATTATAGTCTATGTCTAAACTCAAATACTATAAAGGTTCATAGAAATAATTTCATTAGTTTTTGAGATTAACTGGAACATACATCCATCCGCACAAACTTTCACGTTTATAATAGGTATTACTAGCAACCCGCCTCGGTTTCGCACGGGTAGTCCAGTTTTTTAGGGTTCCGTACCCAAAGGGTAAAACGGGGCACTATTACTAAGACTCTGCTGTCCGTCTGTCTGTCCGTCTGTCACCAGGCTGTATTCCATGAACCGTGATACCGTGATAGACAGTTGAAATGTTCACAAATGATGTATTTCAGCTGCCGCTATTACAACAAATACTAAGAAAAAACAGAATAAATAAATATTTATAGGGGGTCCCCATACAACAAACGTGTTTTTTTTTGCAGTTTTTATAAATAATACAATACAAATATTCTTAATTGCACACCTCAATAAATAAAACTATTACAGAGTATGTAAATTTAAACCTAGAGGTAAACGACAGGCGGTCTTATCGCTTAAGAGCGATAAATAATGGAGCTAAATAATGGTATGGAACTTAAGTTACGTTAAGCCAAGTTGGGGGCCTTCGGGCGGCTCGGCTTGAGAACTTCTAACTGTCAAGTTGCCCACTCACTTGACAAAGGGGGGTCGAAGTTGCACCACGTCCGTAGGGAAAGTACCCACCGCCACCCTACACGTGACCCCTGGGTGGTTCTAAAAGTGCAACAAAAACTGGAAACCGTACTGTCTTCTCGAAGATCTCACGGTTTGAAATAAATGCCATACGATAAATAAATAAATTACTTTCTGTAACCGAAATGTATAGTCCCTGCTAAAATATGAACCAATATGTAATTTACATAATTATTTTACTGTATAATATAATGTTAATGAATTTCATATAATTGTTGATTGTATCTTATATCTTTAAACGAGCAATTCTTGTATATTTATTTATTTATTTATATATTTATTTCGGAGATCTCGGAAACGCCTCTAACGATTTTGATGAAATTTGGTATGTGGGGGTTTTCGGGGACGAGCAATCGATCTAGCTAGGTCTCATGCCCGGGAAAACGCCGAGCAAGGCTCGGTTGCCCAGATATTAACCATTGATGTAAAATATTAATACTTATGTTAAATTATTATTAGGGTTTAAGGTATCTAAATATTGTACGCCTAGCAGGCAAATTATAGCGACCAATATATTTTAACATGTTACCATCCATATGTATACCTATAATTGCACAATAAATGATTGATTGATTGATTGATAATATCCAAGTTTCATAAGAGCAATAAGTAGCGGTGCTATTGTGGTTGCGGCCTTCTGTATGCCTGTACGGTGGAAATACAGAACTATTAGACTTAAACTTTAGTATCAATGTAATATATTCCGGAATGAGGCAAATGTTTTAGAAGTTAACAGTTTTAGTTACACAACAACAGTTAAACTGTTTTAGAGTTAATTGGGTGCCGTGCCGTGAACCCCTAGGCGTAATAAAAGTTGTGCAAGGTCCTTATAAGGCATCGTTCGGTTATAGTTTCCAACAAATAGCTTTAGGGGCATGCTTTTTTTTTCAAGGCTATCCTGCTCTTTGTGCAGTGAAGATCGCCTTTAACAAAATATACTCTTTATTGCACCTCAAAAAAATCATAGTACAGAAACATAGGGCTTATAGGTTATAGGTTATAGGTTTGCGCGGGCTAGTTTTCCGCAACTCGACGTCGAATGCGCCTATTTTGCGTGGTGGGTTGACAACGCTACTCGTGCCAACCCAATTCTACCAGAAAGCCTAGCAGACCCTTGACGTTGCCGACGACTTCTGATAGGGACCTCGGTGATCCGAGGTGTTTTGCCCGGTATGCTGCCACCCCAGGGCATGACAGGATGACGTGGGCGGCTGTCTCTTCACCCTCCATACAGGCTCTGCAGAGAGGGCTATCTGTAACACCTAAAGTGAAGAGGTGCTTGTTTAGTAAGGCATGACCAGTAATGGCCCCCGTTAGGAGACGGAGTGCTGGCCTCCTTAGCTGCATCAGCTTCCTTGACAATCCGGGGTTGATCGTCGGGAGGGCCTCCTTGGTTTGCCTGCAGGTACTTAGGTTATGCCAGTATTTTTGGTGTTCTACCTTAGTGTGCTGTCGCAGTGTACTCCGCAGCCATGCAGGAGGTAGAGGTATTATAGGTTCTGGTCCCTCCACCCTAGAGTCTGAACCCTCTCTGGCTAGTGCATCCGCTGCGTCGTTACCGCGTGAATTGCTGTGGCCTTTGATCCACTGCAGGGTTATGCCGTTATCGGTACATACCTCCATCAGGATCTTGTGGCACTCATGTATCAGCCCTGATGTTGTTGTGTAGTTTTGTAGGGCTTGTAGCACTGATCGGCTGTCAGAGAGTATGCGGATGGGATATCCTCTTACCTCCCTGGAGACGATTGCGTGAGCAGCCATTATTATGCCCATACACTCTGCCTGGAAGACTGTGCTGTGGGCTCCTAATGGTGTCGAGATATGTATGTTCAGGTCCTCCGAGAATACTCCCGATCCAGTGCCTGACCTTGTTTTGGACCCATCCGTAAAGATTCTCAACTCCCTGGGGTTAAGGCCTTCTCGGGGGGATTCGTGCAGTTGAATTTTGTACTTCTTGTCAAAGACAAATTGCCTGGGTATCATGTCGCTTATCGCCTCTATGAGAGGTTCCTTACCGATTGCCTCGTACAGTATTTCGGTGTGAGGTACTCTTGGCAGTCTCCAGAGCCGCTGCTTTTTAAGCCGTATGGCGGAGGCTAAAGCTTCCTGCTTGATGAAGAGGTGTAGCGGCGGTAGGCCTACTATGGCTTCCAGGGCTGCAGTCGGTGTAGTCCTCATGCAGCCCGTGGCCGCCATGCACGCCAATCTCTGGAGACGCTGTAACTTAGCTTCGACTGTCGTTAGGGTGACGCGAGGCCACCACACTACGGCGCCGTAGCTTACAATTGGTCGAATTACTGCCTGATAGAGCCATAGAGTGATTTTGGGGTTGAGCCCCCATGTTCTACCTACCATTCTACGGCACTGCCAGAAGGCGACTGTAGCTTTTTCGATTTTGTTGTTTAGATGGCTGCTCCAATTCAACTTGCTGTCAAGTATCACCTCGTAATAAACATAGGGCTTAAAGTAGAGGTAAACAACAGGCGGTCTTATCGCTAAAGAGCGATCTCTTCCAGACAACCTTTGAGTAGCGGAGATAATGCAACACGTTACTGTAACTGAGTAGGTGGCAAACCGATAGGTACTCGTATATGGATTGTAAGTAAATACCATGAGGGTACTAATCAAATAATTTATTATTATAATAAACTTACATATAATAAATATAAAATAAACATACATACACTTTTACATAAATACAATATCAGCCAAATAGATATCAATAGGACCAACAACCGTGTATTAAGGGTGAGACAAATAATATTCTTTAAACAGAGTTGACTTCTTTAAGATTATACAGATATACGAATATAAAGATATATATATTATACGTTCTTCATACAAAATCTATAAATATATAAAAATACTTCATTTTCAGATCCCACGCTGGTGCCAGGTAAACTAGCACAGAACCCGAGACCCGAAATGCACCAAACTTCGAAATGGGTCTGTCGAAAAAGACTTGTGTCCAATGTTGGTCAACTGTCACCTAAGTGCAGGGAGTTATATCAGCACTATAAAAAAGCTAATAAACAACGGAATTACTTTAAACGGGCCAAGATGGCTTCGAAGCTATCGAAGAAAGCTTCTTTTAAGCAACTAGTAACAGGGATGAATTCTGTGGCAAGAAAGTTTATCTGGATGCAGATTAAGCTTTACACTAAAAGTAAAAAAGGGAGAAGGTTCACTCTGGAAGAAAAAGTTATTGCGCTGTCGATAATGAAGCAAAGCCCCAAGTGCTACAGGTTCCTGCAAAGAATATTTATCCTGCCAAGCAAAACAACACTGAACAAACTACTGGTACATTTGAATATTGAAGCTGGCATTAACCCTCAAGTCTTCAATGTCATTAAACAAGAGGTATGTAATTTTTTATTTTTTTTATTTACTTGGTTGCAACTGTTAAATTAACTGTACCTATTGAAGATTTGATTTAATTACAAAATAACACGGGTCGGCAACGTTTTAGTGGTCAAGGCCCATATACAGCACCGGCCCTAGCTCTAAGTGCAAGGCCTGAGTGGACGCTCGAGTCGGGCGTCCAGCTGGACGCGACGCCGAACGCTCCGCTCCGAGCGTCCACTCAAGCCTTACACTAAATCTGGGTTGGGCGAGATGGTCTTTGGGCGCTCTTTGGTTATTTTTTTTCCACCTTGCCAGTCCTTGATCTCCGAGGCCTGGCGCGGCCGCCTCATCCGCCCCACCCTTGGGCCGGCCGGCCCTGGCCATATAGTATAGAATAAATAGATAATTAGAACGACTTCTAAACAAAACATACTATACAATTGTAAGCAAAGACAGCTTTTGTACTTGTTAATAGCTGTGGTGTGTGAGTTCCGAAACAATTAGACTCGGCTTGTTTGTGGTTGGCAATATCTATATTATCCACACATGCTTTTAAGCACGCAGATTAGAACTTTCGTAAGGGATTACAAAATAGTACATTACTTAACAAGTGCGGTAAAATAAAGAATGTCTCAGATCGCAGCTATTTGACGCCCGAGCCGAAGGCAAGGGCGATAAATATGCGATCTGAGGCTTTATTTTTTACCGCCCGTGTTAAGTACAAAATTTTATGTCACCCCCTGGCCAGGAAGCGGGATTTTCCGCGCGCGGAGCGTGCGGTAATTGCCACTTTATGGCCAGGTGTGGCATAAATTTCTTTATGTCACATCTGGCCATAAAGTGGCCATTATTGCACGCTCCGCGCGCGAAAAAACCCACTTCCTGGCCAGGGGGTGACATAAAATTTTGTACTTACCACGGGCGATAATAAAGAAAGCCTCAGATCGCATATTTATCGCCCTTGCCTTCGGCTCGGGCGTAAAATACCTGCGATCTGAGACATTCTTTGTTTTATCGCCCTTGGTAAGTAATGTACTATTATGTCACACCTGGCCATAAAGCGGCAATTACCGCACGCTCCACGCGCGGGAAATCCCACTACCTGGCCAGGGGGTGACATAAAATTTTGTACTTAACACGGGTAGTAATAAAGAAAGCCTCAGATCGCATATTTATCGCCCTTGCCTTCTTCTTCAAGTACCTGCGATCTGAGACATTCTTTGTTTTACCGCCCTTGTTAACTTGTTAAATAATGTACCATAATACAACAGCCTTTATATACAAATCAAGCAGGGGGCTTGCGGGACGCAAGGCATGGGCTCGCGGGCTGCCTGTTGCCGACCACTGAATTATATCAATCAAAATAACTTTACCACTTGTAATTTTAACTATGACGAGTGAAGGCTGTATAAAAGGCTGTGCATAAAGTAGAATCCGTCTGCGGCGCCCGCAGCCTGGAGCTCTGCCGCCCGAGGTCGACGACCTCATAAGCATAAATATGATGATTGATGACATAATCTTAATTATATCAATTATTTATTTATTTATAGCCGGTACGCTCTTTATATGTTACTTTAGCACGTTATTTTAGAAACGTCTTTTCATTTTCAGGTGAGCAAATGGAACGAAGCCAAAAAAATGTGTTCCATTATATTTGACGAAATGAAGTTGGATCCTGGCGTCCATTACTCCAAAAAACATGACAATATCAAAGGGTTTGTGGAATTGTCTGAAAAGACCAACCACTTTGCCGACCACGCTTTGGCTTTTATAATAAAAGGCGCGGTGTATAAGTGGCATCAACCATGCGCTTTTTACTTTTCGGAAGGTGCTGCGTCTGGTCCTCAAATGAAAGTCATCATTAAGGCCATAGTGGCAGCTGTTTGCGAGACGGGGCTCCAACCTATAGCTTTGATTAGCGACCAGGGGACGTCATTTCAAAGCGCCTTTAAAAGCCTACAAGAGGACACGAGAAGGTCACAAATCCTAGCAGGCGCAGAACCTGGTAATGATCTTTAGATTAACTTATGGCATTTAGTTTCTCATTTTAAAACTTTGTGTTATTTATAATGATTACTGTAAACTAATGATATGATACAAATATTACAAATATACATGAGGTTATGATAATATATTATGTATTTATATTTTCCAGATGACACTATACACTTAAATGGTCAGTGCCTCAGTGTAGTGTATGATCCGCCACATTTAATTAAAGGGATCCGTAATAACTTTTTGACGAAGGATGTAGTAATGGAGGGTAAAACTTCAAAGTGGCAGGATTTGGTGGACGTGTACCGCACCGATTGCCGCCACGCGCAGGCGCGGCTGCTCCACAAGCTCAACGATGAGCACATACTCCCAGAGAAAATTAAGAAAATGAAGGTAAATATATTAACTTACTTTATTTAAGGTAATTGGCATATAAAAATAGAAGCAAATTTAGTACAAAATCGCACGCCAGGATTTCAGAAATTTTAGTATCGCTTCTTGCATTATGGTAGTTGATAACAGCAAAAAGAAAAAGCTACAGAACTCACGAGAATAATTGAAAAATATCATTCCTAAACATTGTTTAATTTTAAGATTTTTTAAATACATAAAGATGGATGTT
Source organism: Cenopis cana (assembly GCA_951800055.1). NCBI lineage: Eukaryota > Metazoa > Arthropoda > Insecta > Lepidoptera > Tortricidae > Cenopis > Cenopis cana. Next base: position 3,844,303 of record OX637491.1, on the reverse strand, counting down.
GTGGACCATAAAAGTATTGTGGTGTCAATCAGCCAGCATCGCTATTCTAGGTTTAAAAAAAAACTGATATTGTATTAATGCATTTTAAATTTTTGGCTAGGTTTCTAACCTCGACCCACGACACAATCGAACCTTATTCATTCCGATAGTAATTATTACGACATCCGTGGGAAGAAATTTGGTGGTGCTATTCTAATCCGACACAGGTTAACGTTGATAAAAAATTAAAGATAATTATTTACAATAACTGTTATGTTTCAGGTGAAAAACTGTGTACGTGTGTTTAGCAAAACCATGGCAGCGGCTTTATCCTATACAGCTTCATTTTGTAAGTACACGTAGAGTATTTTCACATGTTTATCATCGTACAAATATACATATACATATCTATGTATATATATATATATATATATATATATATATATATATATATATATATATATATATATATATATATATATATATATATATATATATATATATATATATATATATTTCCTTTATTTCTAAATTTGTAGTTTGCGTTAGCAGCGTTAATGCGTAATACAAATTAGTTTATCATCGTGTTGCTAAGCAGTCTGCTAATGGTACATAACAATTCCCAGCTCGCTACGCGGACGGGAGGCCGGTGAGCGAGACGCTGGCCAACACGGCGGAGCTGGTGACGTTCCTCGACGATCTATTCGACAGCGTCAACGGCGCTAGCACCCACCATAAGCACACAAGAGGGAAAAAACTGCGTTCTGCAGTCACCGAAGACTCAGAACATCATGCTTTCTGGACAAAGGCTATATCCGTCATAGAAAATATCCAATTTATTGATCGGAATGGTAAATTGGTCTCTGTCCCGTCCTTGAAAAATTGGGTGACAACTTTAAAAAGTCACCAAAGGCTATGGCAGGTCTTAAAAAGCAAAAACATAAAAATCATGCGGCCGCGTTACTTCAATTCCGACGCAATAGAAAACTTTTTCGGAAGAGTGCGGTCGTACAACGCCAGAAATAACGATCCGACCTGCCATGCCTTTGAGTGCACTTTCAAAGCATTATTAATAACAAACTTGATAAACTTTCACGAGAACAGTTATAACTGCGAACAAGACTTTGCGGAGCAAATTGTAAAAATACAGGCTCTATTTTCTGATGAAGACATGAAACCAAATGAGGATAACTTGACTGTCAGGTCTGTGGATTCTGTGCCCGCGTCCTTGTCCCGCACCGATCGTGACGCGGGCGCAGAACAACTGTGGCTAGAAGCCTCTCGGGAGCGTCTACATGTACACTCACGAGCGTACACCGCGGGATGGGTCACTCGAAAAGTATTAAAGACACTGGATTGTAATGAGTGCAAGCAGCACTTAACATCCGAAGAAACCGCAATTCATAAATGGATATCCCAAAGAGAGTATAATGTAATTATAAAAAATAAATTGACCTATCCCTCGGTGCACGCTGTGAGGGCATTTGGCGATATTGTGAAAGAATCAAATGAATATTTGGAACATAATGCCCACAAAACAAAAATAAAACGACAGTTAAATGAAAAGTTAATGTCCAAATATTCGTTTGATTTTTTGAGATGCAAAACGCACCGTGATGTAGTCAGGCAGTTGTTTATATCAGTCTCTGTGACATTATGCATTTTTAACTGGTGCAATACTATTAACAAGATCTTAAAGGGCACAGACATATCCAGACTGGACATGAAAAATGTGTGTCTTATGCAAGCGCAAGCATATGAAAAATACAAAAAATCTTTAAAAAATAAATCCCTGAATAAATAAATGGTAATTTTATTTCAATGTTATTTCAGGTTATCTAGTAATGTTTACTGGATAACCTGAAATAACTTCCCTTTAAAAAATAGTTTTTTAGGTCGTTTAGGAATAAATAACTTCAAATGTTCCCGCGCTTTCAGAACCGTAAAATTCAAATTTTCCCGCCATTTGCATTGCATATGTTGGCTGATTAGATGTAGTGCCATGGGCGCTCCTGCACAAAGAAATTTAAAAAAACTAACGTCAGTATCGACGTGGCCATGCCACAGACTCATAACGTCCAAACTTCTAGTAGGGCAGATGGTCGTCTGATACGTAGTATCTTCTTAGTAGTCTGTGGTTTTTGGCTATTTTGATTTTGACGTGTACCTTGTCGCGTTTGCCTTATTTACAAAAATTGTAATTTACATAAATAAAATCATTCATTGAACAACATGTCCAGCGGTCAATGGGAAGTTGTCGGCAAGAACAAGAAGTCTCAAAATGGAAAGGTAAAAACAATTAAGGAAGAAGAAAAGAAGCCAACTCGTAATGGGCCGAAGACTGAAGATGTTTGTAAGTTGATTCCCTGAATAATTTGAATTTTTTAGACTTTTACTATAAAAATTATACTAATAAATTGTTTGTTAATTGTTTAGCAGTGCCGAATACGCAAACGAAATCTTATTATGCCGGCATGGAGATCGACGACCCTAAAGCAAACGGAAAGAAGGCGGGCAAAAACAAGAAGCCGAAAGCTGAGCCACCAAAGCCGAAACCACCGAAAACCATAGAAGGAGCATTCGAAGCCGTACGTATTTCACATATTTATTTTTATTTAAAAAGTATCGCATAATGTTCCTACTCAAAATCATTAGTGATTTGACAATCCAATAATTAATAATCAATAAAATAATTAATAATCTGTAATGAAAGTAATATTTATTTTAAATCATCTAATTAGGCTAATGCTTTCACAAATATTACTTTTGAACAACAAATATGTAGTGGCACTGAAAATAGATAGAACGAGGGTTGCATGGTGAAACCCGATAAATTGAGATAATTGCTTTTTGAAAGATAAACTCAACATCCGTTACGCATTGTATTTAAAAAAAACTCTTATGCGACTTATCGGGCTTGACCATGCAACCCTCGAGATTTGCAATTATATTTTTTGCTCAACATAATTCAGTTTAACTGAACTGAGAGATCCTTTCACTTTTTAAAATAAGCACATTGTGCTTGTTACTGTTAAGTAAGAGTTAAGTAACTGAAGTTACAGAATGCTCTCATTGAAATTACAAATGTATGTCAAAGCAAGTTAATCTTTAATATTGTTGTTGTATCATTTCGTTAAAATTATTTCTAGAGATTATTAGTGAATTGAAAACTACATACATACCTATATTAAACCTGTCTTTAAAAAAAATTGACCTTGTGACCTATCTTTTTTCAAATTTAAGCTTAGGGATAAAGATACACAAAAAAAACTACATTTTCAATCAACTTTTCCTTGTTGTTATTCTGACTCGTCAGCCGGGAGAGTACAGTAGCCGAATTTTTTGGAATGAATGTTATAATATGGACTTCTAGTATATTCAAGGGATGACCCACGTCTGAATCGGTTTATAATCATAGCTAAAATCACAATTTTAAAGAGTGACCCACGAGAAGTAACAAGCCACAAGAAATACCAGTAGTAGCAAAACTCTTAATTATCTTTATTTAATAAAATTTACAGATATTTTCCAAAAAAAGAAGGTAAGTACAAAGGCGAACTTATCCCTTAAAGCGAGGGGAGCAGGGAGGGAGGGAGGCTTACTAGTTGATTGACCCTACAGTAAGTAGTTCTCTTGGCATTGCACTGTATCTCAATTCTATCTCGTCCATTGCAGATTGATGCTACAGAGCTGGCAAATATCATCACAACAAACAAAATCCGGTTCAGCAATGCACCTCTAGTTTGGTTAAAAGAAGTCTCCAATTTCCTGAACTCCAAGACTCAGATTGAAGTGGAGGACCCTACATTCTCCTCTCAGGATTCTTTGTACCCGTTGTCAGTGGTGCCAACAGAAATAAAGAGTTTGCTAGAGAAAGTGCTGTCTGATGCTGGAAAGGCGAATGCTCAGTTGTTCTTTGATGTCACGCTCACCGCTTTAGCTAATGATATGAGCAGAGGTAAGGTTTTATCATGAAATCAAAACTTGTCTGTAAGATATCACTCCTTAGTGTTAAGACCTCATGTTTTGTAACTGATTAGTCTGTGTGAGGTGTGATCATTATGAGTATTTTATAAAACTTATGATATCCACTAGAATACGCGTTATTCTGAAAATTCTTGAGTTACCTAACATAAAAATAGCATTTTTTCTTGAACTAAGAGCAAATTACAACAAAAGTAACAAAGGCTGACCTGCTGTATGATGTAGAATGTTTGCACATATATGTTGAAAACACCTGTATCAATTGGCAGAAATGCATTATGCAAATCTACAAATACATATCCAATGGAGCTAGTCTTGTTAGTAAAGAATGAATATCTTAAAAACTTATGCTCTACTTAATATCCATTCGTGAATAAACTCGCAAAAAAACTGATTTCTTCGCTTGCGCGCCCGAGATGTGCTATGTGTTGCGTGTACTACCGTTACGCCGCCGCGTCACAACACAAGTACTGCAATTATTACACAGCTTTATAGAGTGTTACGAATATTACACAATACACCAATTGATTAATCTCTACATCAAATAGATTCACTAAACATATACATAAAGCAATTGGTGCATGGTGCATGCACTAATAGATAGTTGCTTGGGGGCGACAGGCGTTCATTAATTACATGAGGCGTATTTAGAAATTTTGTGACATCCCCTTCCCCTCATGTGTGTTGCTAGTGTTTATGTGTTGTATTTATAAATAAATAAATAGTCGTTTGATATTTTCATTTGACTAGTTAAGACTAGTATTTAAAATTGCTGAAAATTAAGATTATTTTCTCGCAATTTTACTCTTTTTCTTGCGGGGAAAAAACGTGATATTTGGGCGCTGTATGCGCAGCGTTCCATCTTTCGATGTACAGTCGAGGTCATTAATATGTATACACTTTTTAACCTAATCGAATGCGTTTGCTTACAAATTGTAGGCACCCGCATTCCATTAGGTAAAAAAGTGTATACATATTAATCACCTTGACTGTACGCTATTATCGTCTGGGTATGTAAAAGAGCCCTTGAGGCCTACTTTTTTTTAATAATAATGGGATTACTCTTGGCCAGCATCTAGCCAGGGGGCAAAGATGGGGCCGACGGTGAAGCGAGCTCACCCAGAAAATGCCTATTCTCTCTTACCCTAAAGATCCAGGTTATATGAACTCGGAAATACAGGTGCCGGCAGGGAATTCCAAACACACTTGCAGAATAAATATTTGATATTGATTTTTGACCTTAGTCACAAATCACAAACAACGCATTATCTTTAACTTGATTCAGCTGTTCATCTCTCCGTTTTTTCTCAGGTCAACTGGTAAACGGCCACCGCCTCCTCCTCCAAATGCTGGCCCTGGAGTACCCTGAGTTCTGCGTGGCGTCCCTCGCTAAGAGCGCCAGTCTGCGCAACTCTTACCAGAACCGGCCGCCGATTGGGCTATCGCTGCTCTGGGCATTCGGCCAGGGAGGGCTCGGAGACTTCGCGGTAGGGCTGAAAGGTGAGAATCCAGTGACTTTTCAGCGCGTACAAAACGTGAAACACTTTCTCCTCCAAACGCTGGCCCTGGAATACCCTGAGTTCTGCGTGGCGTCCCTCGCTAAGAGCGCCAGTCTGCGCAACTCTTACCAGAACCGGCCGCCGATCGGACTGTCGCTGCTTTGGGCGTTCGGGCAGGGAGGGCTCGGGGACTTCGCGGTAGGGCTGAAAGGTGGGAATCCAATGACTTGATTGAACCCCGAGTTCTGCGTGGCCTCCCTCGCTAAGTGCGCCAGTCTACGCAACGCGGGCTGAAAGTTGAGAATCCACTCCAGTGACTAACAGTCTGATTCTGATAGAAAATCTTTACATATACTTGCGGCGCAAGACTTATTATTGTTTTTAAAACGAACGAACGACGACGACGACGAACTTAACCAGCATTTTTTTTCTAGATTCTCCATGATCTAGACAAATAGATAGATTTCAACTAAAAACTTTCGTTATCATCTTTGCCACAGTCGGTTCTGTTTTACCAGTACCTTCAATTACACATAGGGTCTCAGCTTCCTTATTTTTATCGTTTCCAGTTGTAAAACTACCGTTTACAGTATCTAGTTGCTGCACTTTATCACATCACTCCGTTATCAATATGACACCTCTCAAGGTAGACCCAGATGAGATAAAGTCTTACGCCTAAATTGTCTTAACTCCCTTATCTTAATACTAATACAACTCTCAGTAGTATAAGTGAAACGCTACATGATACGTGTGTTAATTTAAGTTCAGATTTATAACACGCATAACTACACGCTTTGATAACTGGAACAAAACGTCAAGGTAAATAAAACATAGGCTGAAATTATCTGCGAAATGCTTTGAAACTATCTGCGAAAGCTTTTGCGTGGTCAACTACTTTCACGAAAGCGACTAGGTACCATCAGCGGGAATAATAAGCAACATATTTATAATTTGTGGTGCTACTTTGGTGGACCCACGAAAATTGTAGGTTCAATCAGTCATAAATACTTGTACGTTCTCAAAATTATAAAAATTTACTGTACCTACGCTTCGTACACCCTTGTCATGAATTATTTTGTATACAATTTTTGAGACGTGTGTAATATACCGTATTGGCGTTCACCTTGATATTATACTTTTATAGCTGCAGTTGCAGTACCTGCAGTTTTTACTATTGATATGTATTTTTATACATAGTTATTATTGTAAGTTGTGTGCTCACATGACTTTCTTATAGATGTTCTTATAGATGACGTGAGAAAAGTTTTTCCCTAATAAAGTCTTTACGGCATTATCTTAAGATTGCATTTTAAATCGCAATGGCAAAAATGCCTTTACTGTATTTCCTGTACAGTGGATTTCAATTAAATGGCTTTCTCAAAATACAATCCATTGGAAGTACTAATATTTTTCTTTTCTTTTGTTTGCAGCGTGGCAAGAACTATTCCTTCCAATAATAGAGTTAAAGAGTTATTCTAAGTACGTGGTAGGGTATTTGTGCCAGTTGCTGGACAGGCACGCTAAAATGGACGCCACAGTGAGCCAGGAGCAGCTACTAGCCATGTTCGATATGGTTAATAGCAAGAAGGGGCTGTCCAAGGAGTTGTCAAGTGACCTTATGAAGCAATTAAGTAAATATAAGGTATGTTTAGAATAATATTTAAAATATTAGGGGAGCCTTGCTTCTTTTCTGTCTTGAACATACATAATACAAACAGCGTCTGAAGAGTGTAAAACAAGTGAACTTTACATACGGAGAACAAAAATTTCAATTCCCTACCAGTATCTGTATTTCAGAGTTCATATAACCTCTTTTGCACGAGTGAATAGCCATCTTCTGGGTGAGCTCGCTTCACCATCGCACTCGTCTTTGCTCCCTGGCTAGATGCTGGCCAAGAGCAATCCCATTTTTAATTTAAATATGATTCCGACCGATTTTTCCATGTCAATTAAATATGTAAGACATTACTAACCAATACACCATTGTAATTTAAAGATAAAAACAAACGCATTTGTATTTGCCGACTGCATACAGCAACTGCACGTTCCGCCGCACTCCAAATTGAACCGTAATTATGAGAATAAAACTCCCAATTTAGAGTGCCGCTGGCATGTGCTGTTGCGACACTTCTCCGCTCGTTTCAAATTGAGTTTTTTACGCATGCCATCACGGTTCAATTTGGAGTGCGGCGGCACGTGCAGTTGCTGTATGCAGTCGGCAGCCGAATCATACCTTTATTTAACTGTATCAATGTCAATTTTCCACTGTCTTTCAGTAATTTCAGTATATTTACAAAAAATGCTGCAGCGAAACTTTGGTATCGAAGAGTAGAAAGTTCACAAATTAATCCATTTGTCTGAAATTGTGATGAATGTAGCGTAAAACTCCTAATTTAATCACAAAACCCATTGTTCCAGGATATATACTTCAATAAGAGCGGCGCTAAACTACAAGTGACCTTCAACCAGATAATAAAGAAACTGCCTAACCAATACCTAAGCGGTTCAAACCTGGACGCATACAACAGGGTACTAGTTGAGAGTCTGGTAGACTGCTTGCAACGGGACGACTCGTGTAACGCTACTTGGCGTCAGCTCTTCCATCGCTGCCCGAAGCAGTCGGCGACACTGCTCGACTACATAGGTCAGTTTTTATTACACTTTTTTGATAGATATCTCAGTAAGCGTAAAGTACAACAGGTGAGCTAGCACAACACGCTGCCGAGTCGTACCTCGTGCGACATAGCGATACCTGTCTTTCTCGAACTGTGCGAATTAGAAAGAAGAGTGTCACTTTTCTCTGCTCGCGCCGCATCGTGGCTGCAGTTTTACTAGCCCCTTGAGTATATAGGTCTTAAGCTTGTGCTTAAAGGCTGCAATAGGGTACTGGGTGAAAGTTTAGTGGACTGTTTGCATCAGGATGAGTCTTGCAACTTGGCGCTATTTGGAGGCTGATTTTCCATACATGCCAAAAGCACTCATTGTTAGACTACGTATTTCAAGTTTAACAAAAACTGGCAACCGTACTGTCTTCTCGAAGATCTCACGATTCGAAATAAATGCCATACGATAAATAAATAATAAATTTCAAGTTTAAGTGTAACATACAGTACTGACTGGTTGAGTTTGGTGGTTTGACACCAACACAATGATTCGTGCATCGGTACTTGGCGGCAGCTTTTCTCGCTGCTGTCCGAAGCACTCGTCAAGTTGCGTAATGTGCTCTTTAGACTTAACAATCTGGCCGTAAATGTGCCGTTTTGTTGTGTTTTGGATGTTCTGAAAGCTTACGAAAGTATTAATAAAGAATAATAACATGTGAAAGATAGATAAACAAGTATGATGAAATCTCTTCCCGGAAATCTTATTTTCATTCTTTTTTCAGATACAAATTGGGCAGAAGTCAGTCCAAAACTAAAGCAAAAATCTTTGAAACTGACAGTAACGCAATACAAGGAAATCAGTGTGGAAACTCTAAAAGGGAAAAAGAAGGATGAAACAGTAGTAAAGACTAACAAGATATGCCAGGTAAGATTTTGAGGATTTAATCAATCTGCATTATTTTTTCAACCTCAATTAGTTTTCTAAAATAAGTAATAATAGTAAATTAGCTTTTCCATTATTTTTCTACCGCAGATTATTATGGGACCCTAAAAACCGGTATTTTATCGGTAAATTTTGCGGACAGCCCTAAGGCCCTTTGTTGTCAGGGTTGCTATATCAAAAATCTATTTCGATTAATTTATTCTGGTCACATAACTAGTATCTGTCATCAGCTCTGACGGTGACGACATTTTTTCTGTTATAAAAAATTTATTAATTTGTGAGAAGCTGTGATTTTGTGTTGCAAAAAGTCATCACCGTGAATAGGTAACGGATAATTTTTCATCTTTAAAGTGAGTTTTGTGTAATGCAAGGTTTATTTACGATATCAACAACGCACAAGTATTTTTTGGGTGACGATTAGAGAACGCAATAGATCCTCATGTAAAGCATCTCTGAACTAGAAAAACCACTTGAATAGTTAACACTCAACATGAATAACTGTAAATGCGTTTTTGGGCCGATGATGTGGTATGGGTACTTAGCGGAAGTCCACGTTTAACAATTCTATTTCATTAATATTTGATTCTTAGTTCCTTTGTGCATATTAATTTTGACGGCAGGTAATTATGATACGTATTAATTATTAATTGATTTTAAATGGATTGGAGGATTTGATTTATATTGATTTGTAATTGAGATAAATCCTTCCTTACATATTTACAGTGTCTTGAATTTAACAATATCTTACAATCAGACATCTTTGTTTACATAAACCAAAAGTAGTCAAGTCCATAGGTTATGAAAACATAAAATTAGCTTTTAACCTTCAATGATCTTGATATGCTTTGTTTGTCTTGTTGGCATTCTGTTTTCTGCACCACCAACCAAACTTAAGTGAGAAACCCCTTACATCTTTCTATATTTCATTTAAACTCTCATCTCTCAGATTCTGGCAATATTACATTCTGTTACATAGTAGCATAGACTGCACAATTATTAGTTTATTACAAATTGGATACAGATAAAGCAGGTACAAACTTGGTTATGTCTGCTTATTGTCAATCCACATTGTAATCTTATCTCTCAAATTAATGGATTTCACCCCAGTTCAATGTCAAACAGTCTCTATTTTATATTGATTTAAACTTACACGACTCACTCGACTTAGTCTCTATTTTCTTCCAATATGTATTTTTTTTTTTTTTTTTATTAATAATGGGATTGCTCTTAGCCAGCATCTAGCCAGGGGGCAAAGATGAGGCCGACGATGAAGCGAGCTCACCCAGAAAATGCCTATTCACTCTTGCCTTAATTACTTTTTTTGCTTTATAATCCTAATCCTAATAATATTATAAACGTGAAAGTTTGTGCAGATGTATGTATGGATGTACGTTCTGTTTAATCTCAAAAACTACTGAACAGTTCTCTATGAAACTTTCTAGTGTTGTAGCTTAGACATCAGAATAGGACATAGGCTATAATTTATTTCAATATTCAAAAAATTAGGTAGCAAAACTAGACTATCCGTGTGAAGCCGGGGCGGGCCGCTAGTAAATAAATAAATATTGGACTGATCTTACACAAATTGAACAAGGCTTGTGTTATAGATAATCTTGGGTAATCACTGCTGCATATTTTCTAACAAAAATGCTAAACAATATTTTAACAACACCCTAGGAGTTTCTTGTGGGCATAGTTAGAAGAACAACCCATGATTCATTTAACAAAGAGTGGTCAAACCCTACAAGTCACATAAGAGGTTTTTTGAAAATAGAACTATGTGCAATGCATGTTGAGTTCTCATTTCAAATATTGCTTACCCCTCGAAATTGTCTTGTGCATTAGTCAGTGCATTTTTAGTGTTCCGTACCATAAAATTCCTCCTAAATAACACCTTATGTGATCAGCTGTTTGATTGTCAAATGCAGTTTTTTTTTTTGCATTTGTACTGCTTCTGCTGCATGTTGAGATATACATGCACAATGTCTATGTGTGTATTAACGTAGCAGCTACGAGTACATATTAGTCTGTGTGTTCAATGTCTCACAAGTATAACCATGGCTAACCCGCGCTCATGAGATAAATAGTACATTACTTGCCAAGGGCGATAAAACAAAGAATGTCTCAGATCGCAGGTATTTTACGCCCGAGCCGAAGGCAAGGGCGATAAATATGCGATCTGAGGCTTTCTTTATTATCGCCCGTGGTAAGTACAAAATTTTATGTCACCCCCTGGCCAGGAAGTGCGTTTTTTCGCGCGCGGAGCGTGCGATAATGGCCACTTTATGGCTAGGTGTGACAAAGATATTTGCTGACTGTACATAAGGATGAAGCTGTGAAATAAGCTATTGATAGAAATATCTTGTATTTGAGCCTGTGTTTTCCTGTTTTCTCATACAATATAGCATAATTAACATTCAAAGTAAATTGCAGCATTTATTGTTTGTTAGTGTTGGGTTTCTAATTACTGCCACCTTCAGTCAGTGTGGTTACTTAAGGTAACCATAACCAAGTCTAAAAGTCCCAATTTAGAGTGAGCGGCGTGTGCTGTTCCGACTCTTCTCCGCTCATTTCAAATGGAGCTTTTTAAGCATACCATTATGGTATAATTTGGAGTGCGGCGGAACGTGCTGTTGCTGTATGCAGTCGGCAACGGAATCATATCTTTATTTACGTACATCATCACTCCTTCTTACCAAAAGGGGTAGGTTGAGATCACAGCCTGCCAGTTGCTATGGGCAATGTTACAAACATGCAAATTGTCCCCTCTTTATGTTTTAGGAGTAATCAAAATGAGACTAGTTAATTAAAATAATATATTTAATCTTTAACGCACAAAAGACATATAAGGTAAGGTAGGTATAAGGTTTATAGTACAAAAGGCGAAGTTAATGCCAGCAAATTTGTGGGTGGTGCGACTTTAAGAAAAAACACGACTTTCACAAAACATTATTTTAATAAATAATAATGTTGATGACATATGGTTAATAATGTTTTTGGCCTTAACAAAACAAAATCATAATAAAATCAAAGTATGTCAACAGAGCATGGAACGAAGTATGTTAAATATAAAACTAAGAGACAGATGCAAGCTTACGGACATCAGAAAACTAACCAAGGTGGTGGATATTACAAAGAAAGTCAGGACCCTTAAATGGAGATGGACTGGACATATGATGCGGTCTAAAAAGGAGAAATGGACCCGGGAAGTCACAGAGTGGTACCCACGGAACGAGAAAAGAAATAGAGGTAGACCACATAAAAGATGGGAGGATGACTTCCCAAAAAATTGGAGAAGACTCTCGAAAAACCGTGAAGATTGGCGCAGCCTGGAGGAGGCCTATGTCAAAGACAGCTTGCCCACATAAAATATATTATGTCACACCTGGCCATAAAGTGGCCATTATCGCACGCTCCGCGCGCGAAAAATCCCACTTCCTGGCCAGGGGGTGACATAAAATTTTGTACTTACCACGGGCGATAATAAAGAAAGCCTCAAATCGCATATTTACCGCCCTTGCCTTCGGCTCGGGCGTAAAATACCTGCGATCTGAGACATTCCTTGTTTTATCGCCCTAGGTAAGTAATGTACTATTAGCAAACACAAACAAATGTTAATTTAAGTCAAGAATAAAGGCTATTTTTATGTTGATGAAATGAAATTGTTTGAGATTAAACATAATTTTATTAAAACTGTTATCAATTCAAAATCAGTCAATCAATTCATTTTAAAACCAACTGGAAGTCCCAACCCTACACCTACAACTTGTATGACCATACTCTTGGAACCAGATACAAAATCAAGTTGACATTGGAAAGTTTCCAGCTTTCTAATGGTTCTTGAATTGGATACCAGTGGCGCAGCGTCCATACAACTCGATTCCCACCAGCGTGCCTATTTTTCAGCAAGTCCTTTTCTTTTACAACAGCTCATGAAGAATAAGAAAGGCAAATTATTTCCGGCTTCCCTAAGAATATGTTTGACGCCCCGCCACTGTTGGATACTATATAATTTATATGTGTGGACAATCTTACACAAATCAACCTATATACATACTTATATATAGATATAAATAGATACTGAAATACATAGAAAACATCCAAGACCCAAGAATAAATATTCATGCTCATCACACAAATTAATGCCCCGGCCGGGATTCGAACCCAGGACCTCCAGCTTCGTAGGCAGGGTCACTACCAACTAAGCTAAAGTGGTCGTCGATGTATAGCTTACTAACTATATTTTTGTAGTAGGTGTAGATCATGATATTCATGATAAAGAAAGAGTCAATGTAATGTTGTATCAGGAACTCAAAGCGTTGGCAGAGAACCGAACAGAATGGCAATTACTCCGCTGACAAGAGCCAGTCTCTTAAATATATTTTATTTATTTGAATCAGGCAACAAGGCCCATATTTACATATACCTTACAGACTAACATACATATCTATAAAATACTAATATATGATGATGGACTCACAAGTGGATTAACGCCTTTGTACCTTGTTACTTTAACTTAAACTGACATACTCAATTTCCAACTGGTGAATTTCGAGAAAGGACCAAACTGCTATACTTATAAGTTTGACTGTACATTTGTTAGAAGTAATTTAACGATTGGAATATTGTTGACAGGATATTCTAGACAGAATGGCGTGCACTAGAAGATTCCCTTGGCTGTGGGCGAGTTTCATCTTGCTGCTGAGCATCGCTGGACTGATTGCGTATGACGTCTCCACTGTCAACGGAAACTTCCCAAGTAAGTGATTACCTATTTGGGTCATTGTCAGTCGGAAAAACAAAAGTTGTCCATTCGGTGGTCAATAGTTAACGGCTTGTGTGCATGTTATTTACGTTTTTATTACATGGATTTATAGACACGGAATTACAGATTATGCAGGTTATCAGATCAATCGAAAATTAAGCTTTGTAGCCCTTAACTTTTGACATGTCCACCGAAAAGACGCGCGCCTAAATCTGACAATGACCCATTTCCACTTTGTCTACTGTGTTTTGTTTCAGTTACTATTCACCATTAACTAGGGAATGCTAACCGGTTTTAATCGTAACCGAAAACAAACCGATTATTTGAGCAATATTTCATATAAGAAGATAATAGCACTTCATTTACTTCACACGGTTATCAGAAGTAATAACATTAAATTATCACATTCCTCGTCAAGTAGTTCACAAGAGGGTTATTTTCCTATATTAGGGAACATACCCATACTACGTGACTCATTCAGGGGAGTATACTACGCTTGGTCATGTCCTCCACCCAATTCTTTGTTTAAATTATGGAGAAGCATTCAGCACTTTTACAACATAATACAAGTATCTAATAAGACTTACAAAAATATTCTTTTCTGCATCCATTTTTAGTATTTTTCAACTATCTCTTAATTTCATTGCTTATTATTACGAAACAAGGTACAAATGCAATAGGGATGACGACACTATAAAAGAAAATCAATAAATCCAAATTTTCTACATAAAGGCTCAAATTCTCAATCAAATGGCGAAAAAAGTAATTAAAATAAATAAATAATTACGTAATTATAAGTCTTCAAAGTTTTAAGAGTGGGTATGTTCTGTCCCTTTTCCGCAAAACGCACCTTTGTATTGAACGATCGTCATTTACTATGGCGCTACTTAACAGTGACGTCACGGTTAGGTAGCACTTTCTCTCTCTAACTACGAACATTCTAACCGTTGTAGCTTCGTTATTTTTTGAGATATTTGAATAGGATTTTCACTATTTGGCATAGTTTTATGTCTTCTTTCTATTGAAGTAATAAATTTTTTTGAGTCCACATCCCTATTTGATTTTTCTTTTCTCTTTATTCTATACAAAGTATTTTATAGGTAAGTTTAATCTTAATTAGTCACACTGGCAGCATATGATAACAAACTTTTGTTTTGAAAAGTGCATTTACTTGATTAGGTTCAGTTCAGAGTGAACTCATTGCCCTTTTATCTTTTCCTTATCTCACTTACATTGTTATATATCATTACTAAATTGGACTTTGTGGAAATGTTCGGACTAAATTATGTCCGGGTTGGCTATTACTATTATCATTTCTATACAATGTTATTTGTAGGTCTGGCTCATTATTGTCATACCTGTATGTGTCATTTCCCTGTCTCGGTGAGAAAACAAATAGATTGACGATGTTATTCTTGTTAACTTAAAATCATTTCAGTTGAACGAATTGCTCCAAAGCAATTCCTTCAAAAAGCTACTTTACCGTTCAAACAATAAGGTTCAAAATCCAATAATATTTTAATACAAAAACGTTCAACAAAAAGAATTTCAACCATAACTACAACTCTCGCTTTGGTATCCGCAAACGCACATGAAATAAAAGAGTACATTACTTACCATAAGGTCTCAGATCGCATGTATTTGACGCCCGCGCCCGAGCCAAAGGTAAGGGCGATAAATATGCGATCTGAGGCTTTCTTTATTACCGCCCGTGGTAAGTACGAAATTTTATGTCATCCCCTGGCCAGGAAGTGGGATTTTCCGCGCGCGGAGCGTGCGGTAATTGCCACTCTATGGCTAGATTTAACATAAAACGTTCTTACGTAACATAAATGCTGCACAACCCCAAGGATGAGGGAGTGGGTGCGGTGATATATCTGTCTCGCTCTAACGTTCAAAAAGGTCGGCGTGTCACTCGATGTTGCTTAGGGCCTACGCAACTTACTTCTGATCTGAGCACAGAATAAGTAATAGTACTACGTACAGAAGTTGCACTGTTAACAAATCGCCAACTTACAAACCCAAATTATAATAGGTAAATATTGACCACACCAAGCGAATGACGAGACGACGCGACCGTCCGGTAGCAATTCACCACTGAATGTACTTGCAGCGGCCCGGGGATGTACTTGCAGCGGCGCGGCGAACTGCCGGAGTGAAAGCCGCCTGATCTGAGTCTGTTCGGAATGAGAAGAAGCGTTAGGATATAAGGTCGCCCATGAGGACCCTAGGGTATGAACCCTGCGCTTCTTGATATCCTAACAGACTCTACTGGCTTTTACTGAGAACATAATTGCGCGAATGCGGCGGGCGAAGGTCCGTCCGCTAGCTTCATAGCGGTAGGGGTGGCCTTAAGGCCTACGGGACCGAAAACAAAGTGTCTCCGTTTTTTTCGGTCAAATTTACAAGTGCTATACACACACACACAGACAGACACAGACAGAAATATAATTGATGAGTGGGATTGGGCAGTCTCTAGAATTCACGTACACCTTTGAATTTGTTGGCAAATTTATGCCAGCATTGTGACTGATTATTACAGGGCATTTTACAAGTGCTATAGAAAGAGATATAATTGATGAGTGGGATTGGACCAGTAATCTCTAGAGTTCACATATACACCTTTGAATTTCTTGGCAAATTTGTGCCAGCATTGTGACTGATTATTACAGGGCATTTCACGAGAATGTCGCTTACGTGAAGCTTTTCTTTTTGTTAGTACTGATTCTGACAATGCTAGGACGCGAATTTTTAGTCTGATCATATTTTGTCTTTTACCTGCGGTGTCCGACGCTTGTTTGCCACCGTCGTAGTATAAAAAAAACCTTACTACGCTGGCTCCATGACCCAAAGAGGATCTTGGCCTCTGACACAAGAGAACGCCACTCTTCCTTGTTTTGCGCCACCTCACGCCAGTTGGGTACACCGAGGTTGGCTAGGTCCTTGAGGGCTTCGTCATTCCAGCGGTATCTGGGACCTAAAAAAACCTAAAGAGTGTCAATATATTTTCGCATCAGCCAAGTTATACACCAGAGATTCCCAACCTTTTAACCCTTTGACCGCCAAAGCGATAATGTGTCGTCGTGCCCACTACGCCAACCACTGTTTTTTTGGTGTAATGTCTAAACCAATAAAAACAAATTAAAACAGTTCATAAATGATTTTATTCATGATCAAAGTACACCTTCACTCCGACCTTTTAAGTGGTTGTTGGCGTGGTGGTCACGACGATACACAACCACTATAGGTTTTTGACAGTCAAAGGGTTACCCTATGCGCCTCACCTAACGTCAAGCCAAAATTCGACGACTTACCTCTATTCTTTTTTTTTTCAGAGAGCGCAACAGGCCGGCTACTTAACGACCTTGGCGTCCTCGAGCAGAGTCAACGGGCATGGCAGAAGTCCCTCTCTACCTCCGCACGGGGCTACCTCTGGCTAGAAACCAACACCCCCATCTACTACTCTCAAGCAGTTGAAATAACCAAACCCTACGGACAACTCTCCAAAGACGCCTTCATAGTCGGCGTTAAGAAAGCAGGCGTATTATACGGGAATCTAAAGGACTATGTAGTGGAGAAAACGCCAGTGGTTGTCGCGACTATAGAGCATTATGTGCCTGGTTTGGTTGATAGTGTGTCTGGTTATGCGACTACTGGATATGAAGTTGTTAAGAAGTATTCGAGTGATTATTATCAGCTGACATCGGAGTATTTGAAGACCAAAGTTTTTGTGTAAGTATTTATTAGATACAAATACAAATCGTCGGGGATAGTGCAATACCGCGTAACTAGCACTGGTAAATACTGCGTATCTGCACACCACCCCTAAAACAAATCCGGCTAACTGGCATTGGTTAATACCGAGATCTAACAAATGTAGCCAAATTAAGATTCTTCCACCAACGAACGTAAAATCCTGATTAGAATATACCAGTTCAACCACCCGTTGCATTTAACCAATAGCGAGCTAGTTATTGCTTAATAAAAATGCCGCGACTCATATACTCTCAAGCGGCGATCTCCGCGTTTTATGCTTCTCCTGTAAAGGTGGGTGTTGTGTAGATACGCAGTATTTACCAGTGCTAGTTACGCGGTTTTGAATTATGGTCGTTGTGTAGATACGCACTATTTACAAGTGCTAGTTACGCGGTGTTGCACTTTCCCCGACGAAATACAAAATACAATGCAAAAGCGTTTAGCAATTCAATTCATCTTTGCTTGGTTGTGCTCGAAGGGGTCAGGGGTCTGTTTTGATGTGTAATCTCAAGATTTGGCTTAGGAATTAGTTTTACGAACGATCTGACCTTCCAACTTAGAGGGTAAACTAGACTTTAATAGGATTAGACAGGTTTCCCACCAATGTTTTCCTTCTTCAAAAATAAATTCTCTATTGTAACATATTGGTGGTAAGGGAAGACACCGCGAACCAAAAACGAAGTACCTCTCAGAAATCTCGCTCCAATTCCCAAGTGCTTAGTGCTGTTAATCCACAAGTTAAAGACGGATGACAATGCAGTAGAATATGCATGTTGTCTGAACCCTATCTTACCTTGGTGATGGAATCCCCAGGGCCAGAATTAGAAGCTCAAGTTGTGTACTTGAATGTCAAACCACCAATATAATACAAGCTTTTATTTAACTTGACATGTATGAAACTACGTAACAATATTTGTTTGGGTGGAATCATGTAACTCAATTTTCAACCACTTGCCGGTAACTGATTGAGCTGAAATTTGGCATACTTATGTAAGTTTGGTGACAATGCAATATTATGGTACAGTCAAGTGCAAAAATTTGGGTGCATACAACTTGCTCAAAAATATGTCCCATAGCTCTTATGTCGGTGAATTAAGATTTCGGTACATATTTTTGAGAGGATTCATTCGATACTTATTTTTGTACTTGACTGTACCATCAAGCTGATCTGATGATGGAGACAGAAGGTGGCCAACTCCTAAACTATACATGACCCATCGTGTTTGTGCTCATTAGAACCGTCTCTACGAGTAGTTGATGACTGTGAAAAAAGTACCGTCGGCAATAGAAACTTGTACCAAAAATTTTTGACAGAAACTTATTTCTCCTTACAGAGGCGAATGGGCCCCCGAAGTTCTTCAGAACAAGACCCAAAGCGCGCTGAACGTGACCCGCCACCACGTGTCCACTTACTTCTTCTGGTTCCGGACGCAGGTGGACGTGTACTCGGAGATACCCTGAAGATGAACTGGTATTTTAACATTTTACCATGCGAGGGAGGGTCTCATACAGTTATTTTAAACTCCGTTCAGCAATCATCGAAGTGGGTCATAAACAGATTTAGGTTCCCGTTTTTCCTGTGGACATATCAAAAGTTAAGGGCTACAGAGCTTAATTTTGGATTGGTCTAGTCACCCGCATAAACGGCGTCTCCGGTTCTATAAATCCATGTAATAAAAACATAACTTACATGCTCATTAACCGTTAGCTATTGACCACAGGAGGGACAACTTTTGTTTCTTCAAATGTTTATGACCCAAGTATCAGTAACTACGCGCCTGGGGCATTGTGTTTAGCTTAGGCCGGGTTGCACAACCTTACGATTACAGTCTAGTAAACTTTAAATATGGCGCTGGCAGCTGCCATCCCATAGAAACTTGTCAGACTAAGCATAGACTCGATTTTAACGAACACTGCTAACGATTACAGTCGATTTTGTGCAACCCACTCTTAAATTAAAACTTTCGTGAGACATGTTAGAAATTTATTTTTACTAAACGATTGCACACGGCGCGGGTCGCAGACGCACTCATCCTGAGGAAGAACTCCCGAAGAGTTCGAAACATGTCGCCCGAAGTGGCAATTAATACGTGAGTTTTAACCGTTTAGTAAAATAAAGTTAACCCACTCTTAGGCTGGGTTGCACAAAACCGTCTGTAATCGTAAGCGGTGTTCGTCAAATCTGATCGTATCGAAAGTTTGACAAGTTTCTATGGGATGACAGCTGCCGGCGCCATATTTTACAATGATCGGTCTGTGTTCGTATGTTGGTGCAATTGGCACTTAGTGTCCGTCAAAAACTGAGACCTTTGCATACTTGCGTGTAAGTTCATACATTTTACACACATAAATAACGTTGGTTGTGTAGTTTGTGTTTATGACCACTAAAAGCTGCTATACAATACAACCTTAATATATTCATTTGGCATTTACAACTATTGTCTGTAAATTATGGAGGAAATCAATGCACTGACAAAGTTAACATTGTTGTACAATTGTATATGCACTTAATGTCTTTGTTTTCGCTGTGTATTTATTTTAATTGAGACGCGCACAATTTTTTTATTATATTGTTGAGATACCCGACCGCACATGTATAAACTTTATATCTTATAATTATAAACCCCCACAACTTGGACATGGTAATATTTTGAAAACGAGTACATTTCGAAAAAACTAATGCATCAAACAAAGTACCATTTAATTTAGAATCTTTAAAAACATCATATCTACCTTCGTCCATGACATGCTAAATCATAGTTGTACAATGCATTTTCTAGTATTTTTGGAAAAAAAACATTCCTATTGCATTTTTTAAATTATTTTCCAATTTTTTGAACAAGTCTGATTTTAATGACTTGATGAACTGAGTTTTATTTAAACAATGTAATTTTTAAATCTTCATAGTTGATTTAACCCTTTGAATCGCAGCCACTCAATTATCCAAAAACCTTTCGAAAACCGATCTCCATTATGTTTTGAGTGTTTTGCGAAGGGTTACACTTTTAAAATGACATGATTAATATGCCGAGACATAGTTTTAAAATTATGTATGTATGGCGGTCTACGCAAAATTTCTAAATTTACTACAGTTTGCTAGAGCTAAGTTTTATAGTGTGTATATTTATTTGTGTTAATCGTGCGAACATATACTAGGGAACGAGAATTTCATTAAAGTCTGTAAGTTCCCTGATCTGTATGTAATTTGAAATGAATGTGTCTTCAAATGAAATTAACTTTACTGTAAATATGTTTAACCATAACTTGGCTGTAGATCGGCACTTGTTATAAGGCTCATTTACACTTGTATTTAGGGCCCGTACTATGCTTTAAGGGAGCTCGTGTTATCCTTGTTTTTCTAAAAATTTGCCGTCAAAATTTGGTAAATCATGAGCGCGTAGTTGTGACGCATACGAACACATAGACAATGTTAACTCATAGCTCCTACGCTGACGCACACAGACAACGTGCATGTATGTATAGCTCAACACTGACTTACCCGCGCTCAGATGAAAGTACTGTAAGGAAGTGACTCCTACACTCATTTTCCACAAGAGATTGGCCGCTTTTATACTTTAACGTGGACGCCCACGGCACTTAAAAACTCTATGGACGCTTTTAAGGTTTGGTCACACCGGTTGCGCGACGCAAGCGGGACGCTGCGCTGCGCGCCAAAATGTATGAAACCGTCCCGCTCGCGTCGCGCAACCGGTGTGACGTCGCTAACCTGTTAGCATACGTTCCGGCGCGCAGCGGTCGCGTCGCGCGGACGTCGCGCAACGCAGTGTGACCAAGCCTTTATACTTTACCGTGGACGTGATAAACTTTATGGTTTCATTCATATACCATAGGCTATAGACTAATTATGAATGAAACCATAGCGTTTATCGCGGACGTAACTCGTCCACGGTAAATTATAGAAGCGACCTATGGTTTCATTCATAATAAGTTTATAGAAGGAAATCATTGTTTTACCGTGCCATAGGTGTCGGCGATAAAGTATGAAAGCGTCCATTGAATAATGAACCTTAGTGTAAAGCATCAAAGTGTCTTTAACGTAAGCCATAACAGCTACAGTCACTATTGACGCCGTAGGCACATCAACAAGCAAATCCTTTACAGTCAATGACATTTATCACTGTTCTTGTGACAGCTGTCATCCCAGTACAATTGTATGTATGTATGTAAAATTCTTTAGTGTACATGAGTAAACATAACATTAAAAATACAAGAACAGTTAACTTGTATGTACAAAGGCGAGCTTATTGGAAAGGGATTTCTTCCAGTCAACCTTTGAGCAATTGAGTGTATATTGATGTTAATAAGCAAACCAAGAAACGTGTACAATACGAATACATTATTATCTTAATAATATCACAATAATATTTAAAACAAACGCTTTGTCATATTTGACTTTTCTCGTAATAGTGGCCTCGGTAAGAGGACTTATACGGCATTTCGTGAACAAAAGATTTCCTGTATCAGGGTAGGTCCTTTAGGACCCAGAGATGGATTTTCGAAGTAGAGCCCTCGAATTTTTTTATGTCAAATTTTTGAGGGGGGGGTGAGTCCAGGTTAATCTTGATATCTGCGCCAGTTAAGCTACTGGGTCAAGTTGGGTGTCAATTTCGAGTAAATCAAGGATGCTAAATTCATTTCTGGAATTATTTTTGTACCATTCCATACAAAATTTTCGAAACATAACAAAAAATAGGTAATTTTTCATTCATACTGAAAACAGAAAAATGGCCATAACTTTAAAAAACACCTACACATTTTGGAAAAAAAATAGGTCTTCAGAAAACCCTGTTAATATCATATTTAAAAATATATATTTCAAAAATATACCTACTGTGGAAGTATTAAAAAAATTAAAAATTAAAAGATAGAACAAAAAATCAAATTAATTAAAAAACATAGTTTGTGATCTTAGAATCGTAGTGGTGGGTTTATTAACTCAATAAAAACATATTTCATACCAATTCACGTCTTAAAATATTAAAAAAACAATGAAATATATCAATTTCGCCCTAAAATTTCACGTAAAAATTTATCAAATTTTAGAGAGCCGCCCTGCTTCGTACGAGTTAACGATTTACAAAAAGTCTTAGCTTATATTATTAAGGACTAATATAGGTTTCTATTACAGAAAGAATTTTTAAAATCGTTTGATTACTTCTAAAGATAGGCCCCTACAAACGATAGTACAAATTCGAACTCCATGAATTATATGGATAACGGCTAAATTTAAAAAAAATGCCAACTAACATTAACGGATCCTGTCCAAAATAATATTGGATCACCCTAAAAGTACAGCCTTATTATTAATAATAAAAAAAAATATGTTGGTCCACCTTGTAAGTAATAATTAGCATTCATATACCGCGGAGACACCTTTGTAAATTGAAGAGTGTCCATTTTCTCATGGATCCCATTATCAGATCTTGACCAAATTTAAAAGAAAACATCATTGAGGCAGCCCCTTCCAAACCAAAAAAAAAACGTGAAATCGGTCTTAAACTAGCAAGGATATTTGTGAACATATCTAAAAAATATTGACAGTCGAACACAGGACCTCATCTTTTTTGAAGTTAGTTATGATTTTTTAAACCCAGGACCAGTATAAACTGATAAAGATGTTGTACTCTCCTTCTTCGGCCTCCTCGACGTCATCTTTGCTGAAACCCCTGGTTCACACTGGACACACATTTAAAACCATCAGTAATCGCATTTGCGACTACCCACAGGTCTTGAAGCAGCGTGCATGGCATTCATTCTCGCTTTCAAGGACAGTGGCCTCTGCAGCTGTTCTTGCAGCTAAGTTCTCGTGCCGCATTCCAGATTCTGTGTTGGATTGTCCATACGGGCTGCCACTGTTCCTCCTTTTATCCACTCGTCTGTTAGGGAGGGTATATATTGTGTGTCATTTAAAGTTTGTCCCCACAAGTGACCTGCTTGATAGGCTGCCCTAAGCGCATGCATACTGAAACTAAAATCCATAAAATATTACAGTGTAATTTTTATACAAATACAAATACAAATGCGTTTATTTTCCCTTTAAATTACAATGGTGTATTTTTATCACAGTCATCGTTTTAAAACCTGAAAATAACTTAGAGAAACTATCATTGTTATTAGTCAGACACGTCGGTATAGTCAGGTAAGATTTTCTATTAGTTATTTTTACTCTTAAAAGTGGAAAATATTTCAATTCGGTGACTGTACCCAGTAGCTAGTAACGTATTTCGGTACTTACCGATCCGCCCGCGCAGCCGTCTTGCGACCCATGATATTTTTTTCTGTCATAATTTTGTAGGCAGAGCTATATTGATATTTATATATTTAGAATCTGCATAAAACGAGCTTTCTTATAGTATTTATTTCATTATTTAAATCAACTTTTTACATCCAATATCAGAGCGCTGAATCAAAAAGTAAAAATTAAAAATGTACAAATTTGCGATTATAGTCAGAAAATTGTTCCAAAATAGTAAAATGTACGATCAGAAATGATGTCGGTGTATTCCTTTTATACGAAAACGATACCAAACTTGCCTTAGTAGATATAAGAAAGGAGTCAGCTTAGTTTGAAATGTACAGGTCGGCTGCTATGTTTGGACCCCCCCCATTTCTTACCACGTGAAAAATCCGGGGGGCTCTACTTCGTAAATGCATCTTTAGACTATAGATATCAATCCTGCCAAAGGAAATCTTTTGTTCATTAAACGCCGTATTTTCCCTTTTTTTGTTCCGTACAGATGCCACTATAAGGAAGGGTTCGTCACTGCTGTCAAAAGAACACTATAAATTAGGGTTAAAAGGAAAACACGACGCTATGTGGAAACGGGCTCTAATCGCGAATGAAAATCAGCCCTTATCTCGAGTTATATCAAATTTTCTTGCAACAGAGATGGCATTATATAGTATTCACATTTATGTTAATAGATACATATGAATATTACTGCCAAGACTTAACACGTTAACGGACAAAAGGGGCTACCGCGAACCAAAAATGAAGTATATTTCTCCTTCACTCGAATATAGTCCGCAGCAATGGTTGCTACGCGGGCGAGGTGCTCAAAATGGTCTTCACACATCTTTATTATAAGGGAATAGGAGCGTGTGTAGATCATTTTGAACACCTCGCCCGCGTAGCAACCATTGCTGCTGACTGTACAAATGCGAAAAGACGCAGATATTTCGTTTTCGGTTCCCGTGGGCCATAAGGACGCTAGCATTACGAGTACAGTTCTTTAGTTTCGTTTAACGCATTCACTGCCACCCTCTTTTCCTGGACATTCGGCAGGTGCCGCACTTTGCTGTGTGCCCCAAACGCACATGTGAGTTCAACCGACTATTTTAAGTCTAAGGCACTAAGGCACAGGGTACAAGTGTCAAATATTATGAACGCGTCTGTGCGTCGAAGGCACTGCGTGAAAGTCACGGTGACTCATATATGCGGCAGTGGCAGTGAATGCGTTAATTCTATGACATGTACTGTCACTGTCCTTGTAACGTGTTAACTCTATTGCAAGATAAGCTGTCAAAACTGGAATTAGGTACATGGTTCAAATATTTTCTCGAAAACTTGACATAGTTGTTAATTTAAATACATGATTTTGGTAATACAAGTTCAGCCATAGTCTCAGTTAGTATAATTGTTGTGCTGTATGAAATTATTTTAAGGAGTCACAATAAAATATTGTTAGTGATTTTTTGTGCCTGTTTTATTTATAAACTTATTAGACTTCCTATTCTTGTCTATTCATCCTTACATGTCATATCATGTAAACAAACTCAAGAGTCATTAATCATTATCACCCTTAACTCTACGATTAGTGATTACACAATAATCACTTACTGACAAGACCTATAAAAAATCCCGCTCTAACACGCATGAGTTTCCAATTAACCATCCCGCTCTTTACGGAGGCTCTGCGCGTAGAATACCAAATAAATACTATAATATTGAAATAAAAAAAGTGAGGATTATTTGTGAAATATGACTCGTTGGCGGTTTAGGTATGAATATGTTGACTTCATGTTTTTAATTGCAGACCCATACGTAATAAAAAGAAAGACATACAACCGTTTAATGATGATTTTAAGACCAATCTTTGCAATTATTTTCTATCGAGCCGATTTCGTCCAATTATGTATCGAGTCCGTACACGGTCTTTGAAATATGATGAATATTAACATATTTTTTTTGGAGCGCTCGTGGCCCAGTGGCGCCTGTGTACCGCTTACGGTATCTAAGGTTAAGCAACGTGGGCAGCGGTCAGGACTTGGATGGGTGACCGCTTTGAGTGGTTACTAATTGAGCGTTCCCGTGCTTTGGAAGGCACGTTAAGCCGTTGATCCCGGTTGCTGTCTATGGCAGCAGTCGTTAAGCCAAGCCAGGCCTTCGGGCGGCTTGAGAACTTCTAACAGTCAAGTTGCCCACTCACTTGACAAAGCCTAATCCCAATAAGGTCTACTTTCCCCTTGGGGTTGGAAGGTCAGATGGCAGTCGCTTTCGTAAAAACTAGTGCCTACGCCAAATCTTGGGATTAGGTAGCGGACCCCAGGCATCCTTCAAGATGTAACTGTGCTGGGATAACGCTAGGAGGATGATGATTAACATTTTTTTTTATGTGCTAGAACAAATAGTTTTTCCTAAAAAACTGCTTAAATAACATCAATTTCAACAAAATTAGGTCTTGTCAGCCTCTTAAAATGTTGATAATGATGAATGAAAATATAGAAACACAAAGATTTAAGGAGGACTGGTTAAAAAAACAATATAACAGCAATATTAGTTCATAAAAGTATATTAATATACAGATAGAAACCCCCTGAGTGGGAACAGTTTCTGCATCCATTCCGACTTATTTATTGGAAAAGAATAACTTGAGGGTATTGTTGTAAATCGCTTCTGCAAGTTCGTTTGAGTCTTCATTCCGAATGGCCGCTAAGATCTCCAAGACGTGTCTGGAAAAATAAATACATTTTCTTTTTATTAACAGAAAAAAAAACATCGTTCCTAACGTTCGCTGCATTTTAAAAACAAACATTTCTACAGAATATTACTAGAAAGTCACTAAAGGGTTACCGCTTACTCCGACAGTGCTTCTGTGGCGTGCGCCGCAAAACGGGATGACGTCATGGGTCGTAAAGGGCCCCATATACGAAACGATTCATCGTTACGATCCGACGGTTCAGAGTGATCGAAACGACAGATCTGTAGTATCCAATATACCTCTAGTACCAACGATCTTCTTAACATACACTACAGATCTGTAGTTTCGATCAGTCTGAACCGACGGATCGTAACGATGAATCGTTTCGTATATGGGGCCCTTAAGGGTATTATAAAGATCTGTTAGACCTCATTGTAAGTTATGAAAAAAAAAATACCGAGTAAGCGGCAATTACACTTCGTCGTTCACCTAATACGGTCGCCGAATTCATTTTAAACTACTTAGGCCAACGAACGTCGTATTTACACTAGTCTGTCCGCCTACTACGGCGATTTGGCAGCTGTCGATCGCCGAATGCGGCCGACTCGTTGTTCTTTACACTTTTGCGGTCGCCGCATGCAGCATGCGGCGAACGACGAAGTGTAATTGCCGCTTATCGCGTGATAATAACCGTGTAACCGTCCCTATTGAGACAAAACAATATTGCACAAGCACTCACACAATATTAACCGGTTCATTTCTCCCCTTAACCTGATGCTCGCTTGTCTGCTTTTCCTTCTTGACTGCTGTGAACCTGGTAGCCACATGCTTGTGTCCCGGATGTGTCGGCTTTACTTCGCACCAAGGACAGTCCGTCTCTATCATCAGCCTGTCACGGGGTATCTTGGCGGCTACTGACAGGTTCTCTTCGGTCCTTAAGGAGCTGGAAGGGGAAGGTGAAATCTTTATTTTAAAACTTATATAATAGGGCTAGCACCAGGCGGCTTTCACTCCGTCAGTTCGCCGCGCCGCTGCAAGTACATCCCCGGGCCGCTGCAAGTACATTCAGTGTAGCCTAAGAAAGATACGTTTTTTTTGGAAAAAATTCTCTAACAGGCTAATTTTTTTTATACGGTTCTTTTAAGTGATTTTGAGAATCAATATTTTTCAAATTTGCGAATCTACCACCGGAAGTTGGATAAAAAAAATGGTGCCCAAAAACTGTTGATTTTTCACAGCAAATATGGTATAAGTAGTTTTATTGAGAATGCTTCTATCTTTAGGTCTGTTTTGATGCTTTCGATCCGAATCGAAACATATATGCAACGGGAAATAAGAGAAATTTAATCAAACAGGTATTTTCAGTTTTTCTGAAACTTATTAAAAAGAAAATTATATATAAGCTTTCTATAGCAACACATGAAAAACAAGGACTGTTTCTCAGAATTATCATTGAAAATGAAACTATTTAAATATTTGGAAAATAGTTTTTTACAAATCGCGTATTTAACATTAGTAGAAAAAATATATCAGTTCCAATTTTTCCGTGGACTTTTAATTTAAGCCCTGAGAATGTCAATGGAATAGGAATGAACCCCATGTTATTTGTTTTCGTTGATTTCCTTAATTACAGCACACACGTGCAATCTGATTTGGACTTTATTGCCTTACTATCAGGGATTATTTTAGAACGCACAACGAGATGGAAGTAGGCATGTCGAAACAAGCGCGCGGCGCGTGCGGCCGGCCCCCGCCGCCTCGCTCCGATGTCTGTTTATTATTATTACTTACTATGACTTTGCGTTAAGCGAATATTATTTATATTCGTTAATGTACAGCATACGTTTGCAATCGGATTTGGACTTTATTGACTTATTGTTAAGGATTATCTGAGATGAGAATGTAGGGATTGAGTAGGGAGGTTAAAACTTAAAACACGCGTGCTTGAGGCCGCCGCTCGGCCCAGTGCGACATTTTATTATTATTTACCTACTCATTCATTACCTTTAAAATGATATTGAGTTTGAGTAACTATGTAAAATTTGTTTGCGGCGTAGGAAATTTTGTTTATTTGCGTAGTATATGATGTTTACGTATAATCTTCTTCTTCTAAATATATAAAAGAAGAAACTGACTGACTGATTGATTGACTGACTGACATATCAACGCTCAGCCCAAACCGCTGGTTCAAGAGATTCCAAATTTGGCACGTAGGTTCGTTATAAGGTCTAGGGGTGCAATAAGGAAGGATTTTTCAAAATTCATCCCCTAAGGGGGTAAAATGGGGCTCCAAAGTTTGTATGGAGAAACAAGATTAGTTTGATTATTTTATTCGAAACTTCACAGGGGTACTCCTGACAATAAATGAGTGAAGACGTGTTTCAGGTTTATTGAAAATTCAACCCCTAAAAGAGGTAAATGGGGTGTCAAAGTCTGAAAATCGACAATGGGTATTATTTCTATGGTTTATCGGGCCGCTGATTACGAAAACAACAATGATTTTAAAATCCAACGTGGTGGACGTGAAATACCAATTTCCCCAGTCGGGGTGAAATGGGGTTGAAATGTCTACATATCAATATGGGTGTCGTTTTCATGGTTTTTTTGGAACGTTAATTACGAAAATGGCATCGATTTTAAGATTTAATATTGTGGACATGAACATTTCTAAATATGTTAAAGAAGAAACTGACTGACTACCACAGACTGACTGATCAACGCACAGCCCAAACCGCTGGTTCTAGATTATACAATACAATACAATACAAATATTCTTTATTGTTCACCAAAAAATTACATAGAAGTTGGGCAGTTGGGTTGGGTTGGGAAGTTGGGATTATACTCCAAATTTGGCAAGTAGGTTCCTTATAAGGTCTAGGGGCGCACTATGAAAATATATTTCAAAATTAACACCCTAAGGGGTGAAACGATGTCAAAATTTGTATGGGAAAACAATATTAGTTAATGAGTAAACAAGTTTTTCAGGTTTTTGAGAATTCAACCCTTAAAAGGAGGAAATGTGGTCACAAAGTCTGAAAATAATACCCATATTGATTTTCAGACTTTGAGACCACATTTCCTTCTTTTAAGGGAGACAGCTATGTACTTTTATTCAAGAGTAGTAATTATAATCTCTTAGTAGTAGTAAGTCGATGGCGGCATAAAAATTCGTATACCGAAACCTCCAGAACGTAACAAATAGTTTTCCGACCCGCACCTAAATCGGTTCAGCAAAACGCGTGATAATCGCGGACAAATACATACCTCTGGTTGGGTCAAATTCAAACTGAAATCATCTTTTTTTTGTCGGCTGTTTAACGTTTAGTACGCGGGCAAAGCCGCGGGAAAAAGCTAGTGTGGTGTATATCTTTAATAGTACGGTATGGCTTTCACACTTTTTCACCCGATTTCCTCCTTTTAGGGGTTGAATTTTCAAAAAACCGGGAACACGTGTTTACTTATTTATTGTTAGGAGTACTCCTGTGAAGTTTCGAATAAAATAGTCTGACTAATCTTGTTTCCCCATACAAACTTTGGACCCCCATTTCACCCCTTAGAGGATGAATTTTGAAAAATCCTTCCTTAGTGTACCCCTAGCTAGACCTTATAAGGAACCTACGTGCCAAATTTGTAATCTCTAGAACCAGCGATTTGGGCTGTGCGTTGATAATTGATATGTCAGTCAGTCAGTCATTTTCTCCTTTTATATATTTAGATAAAGAATGTTCATTTCCACAATATTAAATATTAAAATCGATACCGTTTTCGTAATTGAAGTCCGAAAAAAACATAAAACTACACCCATATTGATATTTAGTTATTTTAATTTCAACCCCATTTCACCCCGACAGGGGAAATGGTATGTCATGTCCGCCACGTTGGATTTTAAAATCATTGTAGTTTTCGTAATCAGCGCCCTGATAAACCACAGAAACAATTCCCATTGTCATTTTCACACTTTGTCACCCGATTTCCTCCTTTTAGGGGTTGAATTTTCAAAAAACTGGAAACACGTGTTTACTTATTTATTGTTAGGAGTACTCCTGAGAAGTTTCGAATAAAATAGTCTGACTAATCTTGTTTCCCCATACAAACTTTGGACCCCCATTTCACCCCCTTAGAGGATGAATTTTGAAAAATCCTTCCTTAGTGTACCCCTAGCTAGACCTTATGAGGAACCTACGTGCCAAATTTGGAATTTCTAAAACCAGCGATGTTGGCTATGCGTTGATATGTCAGTCAGTCAGTCAGTTTCTTTTTTTATATATTTAGATAAAGAATGTTCATTTCCACAATATTACATCTTAAAATCGATACCGTTTTCGTAATTGACGTCCGAAAAAAAAAACATAAAACTACACCCATGTTGATATTTAGTTATTTCAATTTCAACCCCATTTCACCCCGACAGGGGAGATGGTATTTCATGTCCGCGACGTTGGATTTTAAAATCATTGTAGTTTTCGTAATTAGCGACCCGATAAACCACATACACAATACCCATTGTCGATTTTCACACTTTGTCACCCCATTTCCCCCTTTTAGGGGTTGAATTTTCAAAAAACTGGAGTCACGTGTTTACTTATTTTGTTAGGAGTACTCCTGTGAAGTTTTGAATAAAATAGTCTGACTAATCTTGTTTCCCCATACAAACTTTGGACCCCCATTTTACCCCCTTAGGGGACGAATTTTGAAAATTCCTTCCTTAGTGCACCCCTAGACCATATATGGAACCTACGTGCCAAATTTGGAATCTCTAGAGCCAGCGGTTTGGGCTGTGCGTTGATATGTACTGACAGAAATGACTGCAGAAACGAACAAACCAGTTTTGTCTATTTAAAAAAAATTGATCCCCATACAATATTTAACCCCTATTTTCAACCCTTTGGGAGACGAAAATTTTTAAAACACCTAGTTAACTTTCCTTGTTATATCTGCGTTTTCAAAATTTCGGATGGCGGTCACCCGCCTGTAGCCCTTATTATCTCTGGTTGGTGACTTTTACCGTGATATGATCTTTATAAAACATGCGTGTGCCGCGTATCTATTCTATACTACTTATATAAAATAATTATCACGATGTAATATTTTAAAAAACGAATACATTTGTCATCCTATTTACTTGTTGAATCAAGACATACTTATTTACGCAACACCGAGCCGTCTATGTAATTCAAGATCGCGAAGGGCTTCGACCTGCGCGGCGTGCGAAGTAACGAATACCTACTTCTAAGCGTCCCTATAAGGCATAATTTAGCGTGGCATCATCTTTCTAAGAATTTATGCCGATACGTATACATGTTCTACTTTTTATGTATACCTAATTTATGTCTTCAACTGTACTGTTAATAAAGTGTGTGCAAAGTACGAGTCACGAATATATGGTCTCAATATACCTACCGTCCGGCCGACAGCGTAGTTGTTCAGTACCTACCTACCTTCACCTACGAATGCACCGGATGAGCGGACTTTTATTATAGGCGTGTAGGTTAGGTTGTACACAAAGCGTGATTTCTTAATCGATAAATTATATCTATTTGAAAATCATTTTGGCCGTTTTAGATGTCAGATTATATACAAAATTTAAAGTTATTAAATGACTTAGTTTTAACTTTGTGACGTACTAGGTAGGGTAAATGAAAGCACCTCGTCATCAACAAAAAAATAGTATATTCGGGACAACAGGTCCCGCAAATAAAAATAAGGGTCGTGGGTGGTCTATGCCCTGTCTAGTTTTGCCGCCGTAGATCCGGTACTCTCCTGGCTGGTCGGCGGCGGTCTGATACTGGGGTCACGCTCGGCCAGCTATGATGAGGAGCAGGAACGGTGGCGGGCGAACGTCCATGGGTTCCAGCCCAGGCCGCCAAGATGGTGGTTGTGCGGTTTGGTATTTTGAAATAAAAACGACGCACCCTGTGGAATATGCACAGGTTTAAAAATTGTTCTCTGCTCGCTCTGCTTTCGTGAACACCCTGTCATCGGGGACCATGAGGTGGGAGTAAGCCGGTGCACCGTAAGCGTAAGCGTGTGTTGTGTTCACAAAGCAGAGCGGAGTTACAAAAGCCTAAAGCGAAAGCACAAAAGGAAAGACAGCATCTCTAAGAAGTAGGAAACTACCATTCTACCAATCTACTATTCTACCATTCTACTATTGGGAACAAAGGAATCGCAAGTCATTTGGCTACTAATGCACTTAGCAACAAATGAAATAATTTAAATTTAAATACTCAATAATGGAATGAACACAAGTAAGCTACTTTACTGCTAAAGCTAAGCTACTTATGTACTAAATAATTATTAAAAATAACGTTCAACACTTTGCACTGCACTTACCAATTACGTGGGTGCTGATTTCACCAATTTATGTTGGTGCCTGGCGAAGAAATGTCGCCTTGAAAGGTGTCCGCGACCACCGAATGAAAATATATAATTTAAAATTGTAAAATGCTAGCAGCGCGAGACGACACGTATTGTAATTTCGTGTGCACTGCGGCACGGGTCTGTTGTCGAAGGCGGCGGATCGCGGACTGGTGAGCCGCGCCCGCGCAGAGCGCATCGAGAAACTTCCATGACGTCAATGCATGCAGTGCGCACGCGCAGTGGGACTGAGTACAGTCGCGCGGAATAGTATGAGCGCGTAACACAATTTACATTATGTTACTTTATTTATTTTAATATGTAACATTATTTGATTGGTTTGTTTATTATTTAATTATTGTGTTATTGTTTTTATCAGTTTAAATAAGTTAATTCTGTAATTAATTAAAATGTATATAATTTGATTAAATTCTGTATAAATAAATAATTGATTTAATAAATAATTAGGTGTATAATTAAAATGTAATAATTTAGTATATAATAAAAGTTTAAAATATTGTATAATTTAATGTAAATAGATCATTTCATTTATAATTAATAGTTAAATTAAATATCTAAATCTAAATATGTACGTGCAACGTTACAGTACCCCGCGCGCCATGAAAGGATTTTGTTCCTTAGAATAAAATCCGCGCAATATACGCTTACGTATTTGCATTTATCCTTTCATTCTTTCTTTCATACTTCTCGCATTCATAAAAACAGCAGCATCTGGATTTTACCTATCGATGCTAATGCGGCCAAACTTAAGAAGGTAACCAGTTATCTATCAACCGGAAACCAATACAAATACTATTTTGCACTTAATGATGTTAAATTTTCAGCACGGGATGTACTGACTGTAAAACTACTTATTTAAGCCTACTAATTTTAAATCTTTGATGTGCCAAGTTCCCAAATTCTTGCCAGCCATGTCTTCTAACTCATAGACTAGTGGCGACTTCTTTTGGATTACTCGACACTTAATAAATTTCGGGGCCAGTTTTTTACTGAAATATTTATCTTTATCGCTTAAAACGTAAGCTCGCTTCATAACAACATCCCCAACATTAAATTCTGCATTTTTACGACGCAGATTATAATGGGCAGTATTTTTCTGATGAACCTGCCATAACTTTGCCTGTACACGGTCAAAAATTTGTGACATGCAACCTAGATTTCCGGCGTAAATGTCACGCGGCAGAAACAGTACCTCACCACCAAGGTCGAAATCTAAGTAATGAGTGCCACAAGTTACGAGTTCCCTGCCGTACACGAGAAACGATGGGGTAAAACCAGTTGACTCGTTGACGGAGTTGTTGATGGCGAATTGGACTTTTGGGATAAAGACGTCCCAGGTCCTGTGGTCTTCGTTTACGAAGGTGGAGATGCATGTGACGATCGTACGGTTAAAACGTTCCACACAATTTACCTGCGGCGTATATCTAGGCGTGTAGAATATATTGGGCACGTTGTATTTTTTAAATAAATCAACAGTCACACCACTAATAAACTGGCTACCGTTGTCGAGGAAGATAGTTTGAGGAACGCCATGAACTAAGAAGAGTTGATCCTCAAGTATCTTGGATATAATATTTGACGTTGCATTACGAATGGGAAAAATCAGGCAAAATTTTGAAAAACAACAGGTGATTACAAAAATATACTGGTTTTGTTTTCGACTGATAGGCAGAGGGCCCATGAGGTCAATCGAAACCATTTGAAAAGGTCGGCAACACTGCTTAGGACGACCCATTTCACCAAGAACCTGATGATTCTGATGTTTATACTCTAAGCACTTGGTACAAGAACCAACGAATTTTACGACGTCCTGGTGCATGCCAGGCCAGTAGTATTTTAACGCTAACCTACGATACGTTTTGAAAACACCTAAGTGACCGGCCATGGGCTCGGAATGGTTTTCTTGCAAAACATCGTGACGAAATTCGGTTGGGACGACTTCTTTCCACGAGAACTCAGAAGTTAACTCGTGTTTATTTTTGCACAATCTGTACAATGAACCATTCTTGATTAGAAAATTTGGAAAATTTTGAGGCTTAGTCAAACAGGAGTTATAAATGTTCTTGTACCAGGCGTCTGTCGTATTAAGGTACGAATTTGACAAGTCAATGGCGCTAACAGGTATGGCTCTCGATAGGGCGTCGGGGATTACGTTGTCAACCCCTCGACGATGTTTGAGCTCAAAGTCGAAAGCCGACAAACGCACTCCCCAGCGAGCCAAACGACCAGTTGGGTTATTTAGAGAAAGGAACCATTTTAAAGCACTGTGGTCGGTGTAAACAGTGAATGGCTTTCCATTTTCTACATAACATCGCCAGTGTTCGAGAGCCACAACAACGGCATACGTTTCACGCTCTGTAATGCTGTAGTTTCGCTCTGCCGCTGACAATGACTTACTCATATAGGCGATCGGGTGCTCCTTGCCGTCTATGGTTTGGGTTAACATAGCTCCCACACCATAGTTGCTGGCATCGGTATGCACCTCGAACGGCTTGTCATAGTCAGGGCAGGCCAACACCGGTGCTGAAACTAAGCATTCCTTCAGCTTTTGAAAGGCAGCATCAGCCTCTGGAGTCCAGTTAAAGGGCGGGCCTCCTTTTTTGTTTGATGTTAATCTATTGAGAGGGCCAGCTATGGTACTAAACTGTGGCACAAACCGACGGTACCACGTAGCGGTGCCGAGAAATCGCTTCACATCCTTTCGACATGTAGGTGTCGGGTAATTTAAGATGGCCTCGACCTTCTCAGGGTCCGTCCGTAGACCGTGGCTGTCAACAACGTAACCTAAATATTTAAGTTGGCTCCTAAAGAATTGACACTTCTCGAGGTTGACCGTAAGATTAGCTTGACGAAGTTTGTCTAATACTCTTAAAAGAAGAGACACGTGAGAATTAAAGTCCTCAGATACGATGATGATGTCGTCTAAGTAGGCAAATACTTTTAGGTCAAACTCTCTGAAGAGAAGGTCAACTAGACGTTGCTGCGTTGCTGGCGCGTTCGTCAAACCGAAGGCTGTTCTTTTAAAACGGAAGGTACCGCGGCCTTGAACGTAAAACGCCGTCTTATCCCTATCCTCGACAGCGATTGGAATTTGCCAGAAGGCCTTTGAAAGATCGATACTCGAAAGGTAGCGAGCATCGCGGAGGTTGTCTAATATTTCGGACACGTAAGGTAAGTTGTACGCGTCCTTTCGAGTAACAGAGTTCAGCTTACGGCTGTCGAGGCAGAAACGAGGTTGGCCGTTCTTCTTGGTCACTATCAGAACAGGTGAGGACCAGGCACTTTCGCAGGGCTCAATTACGTCGAGACCCAGCATTTCATCAACCTGCTCGACGAGGATCCGCTGTTTTTCAGGCGACATCCGGTAATAACGTTGCCGGATTGGCTGTGCGTCGCCGGTATCGATACGATGAGTGATGAGACTGGTCTTACCCAATCCCTTGCGGTCGGCAGAGATATCCTCAAACTGTGCAGTAATGTTGTCGGCAATGGATTTTTCAGAAGTATTTAAATGATCGTAATCTTGTATATACTTATCCAAATCAGGATTCTCCTCAACTATTGCAGCATTGGAGAAGCTGATGCAATTCAAGTAGTTGGGAAGAATGTTAAATTTACGCCAGAAATCCACGCCTAAAATAAGATTGGTGTTGATGTCCGGGATAATATAAGCCCGAATTAGATGAAATTTGTTTAGAAAGTGTATTGGCAAATCGATATAACCCTGACTCTGCATAGACTGACCACCTGCCGCAGTCACTGAGATGCAGTGATCTTTATGAACAATGAGGCCCTGAAGCGCTAGATGAGCACCATTGCCAATGATTGTAACGGCAGAACCAGAATCAAGGAGACCTGACACATCAAGGCCATTAATTTGCACTGTAGCATAAGGACGGTTATCGTTGATTGGTCTAGAATCCAGAATTGTGTCGATCTTATACGAGCTGAAAAATAAATTAACTGTCTTCAGCCACTTGTTCCAATCCTCAATATCAAATTTATTAACTGAAGGTGAGGCACAATTCTGGTTTATTAGTTTTTTGATGTGGAAGGCTTGTTCTTCTTGCAAGTAGGGCAGTCTGGAGACTTAACACCTTTATGGCCACAAACAAAACAATAAACCTCATCCTTACTTGCATTGCATTGTCGCAAGTTGTGGGTGTTATTACGACACCTTGGGCAAAATAACGTTTTGACGGGAGGCGCAACGATTGCATGTACCTGTTTTGTATTCGTATATGTTTTATTATAGTTATTAAAATTATTATTTGCATGCCATTTGTTATTATTACTAGAGTTATACTTATTATATTGTTTATTATTATTATTATTCCTGTAAATGTCATTTTTGTTAAAATTATTGTTCCTATTAGAACTAGTACCAGCATACGCAAACTCAGGTGCTAAAGTGTCAGCTGTCCGTCTGGGTGGTTCGCGAAAGTCGGCAAGACGTGCCTGAATATTTTCATAATTGCGACAGTGCGTACGCAATGTGTCGATATTAGTAATGGCGGAAGCTGACGCTAGTGTGCTGGCATAGCAAGGCCGGATATTGTGAAGGATGATCTCGAGCTTTTCATCCTCTGGTAAGCTTTTCGAAAGACGCGAGAAAAGGCCAGACATGATTGACAGGTATATGGTTATGTTCTCCGATTCCCCTTGCGAGCGTGATCGGATCTCTGAGAGCAACCTATAATCATAATCGCTTTGACCGAAATCTTGTTTAAGCAAGGTGGCGAGTTCAACCCAGCTGGAAACCTGACTCTTAATACTCCTATACCAGTGTAGCGCGTCTCCTACAAAAATCTCCGTAGCATAGGACAGGATCTTTGAGTCGCAAATACCCCTGGCCTCACAAAACTCAGTAACACGCTGTACAAAGGCACGAACGCAGGTCTTGCCATCAAACTTAATCTTACAAAGCTCATTGGAGCTGCCGCGGTCACAAGTGACATTAACGCTCACCGGTGCGACATTGGCTGAAGGTTCCGTGCTAGAAGCAGGCAAGAGTGATTCAACCGCCGAGTCCTTAACAGCATTGAACCTGGCTGTGAGAGTTTGAAACTCTTTGACGCAGACGTCGTACAAAGGTTTAGTCGTTTCGTCACAGTGAATACGATGAAGACGGTGATAAATGTGATTCAGCAAATTCTGTGTGCGAAGCAGAAGGCTCTTATCAAGCTCCGTGTCTAAATTGGACTGAACCTTTGCGAGAGCGTCACTAACACCTTTCAAGTCGGCCGATACCGAGAAATGACTGTCTAAAATGTCCTCGGATGGAAACAAGGGTCCTAATTTGGAAATTTGTTTCCGCAAGTCCTGGACTGTACTTGCCGGGGTCTCACCACGAATACTAACTTCATATTCCAATTCCGGTTTTTGGAGTGACAAAAACTTTACAGGAAAAGCCATTTTTAAAATTGTAAAAAAAAATCACAAAATAATTAAAAAAAAAAAATTTAAAATAAAATTCAATATAATATTAAAATTCGCGAAACGTCAGCAGTGGAAAGTGTTGAGCGGTTCCTAACTAAAGCTACTCCGTCTGTTACAATAATAAGCTATGTAACGTTCTGGTTGGCAAAATAAAATTAAAAGCGCTAAATAAAAAATAAAATAAACAATCACAAAAATAAAAACAGAAAAAGCATTAAATTATTGCAACTAGTGTGTACACCAAAAGAACAAAGAATGCACAACAAAAATATTTAACTAACTAAACACTTGTGTGCCTCGACTGTACCGGTCTTTGCACTACACTAATATAGGTTGTTGCAAAAATTCACAATTAATTATTTTGAACAAAATAGGCAATTAATTCAATAATTTATATTATAAAATTTGACAATTATATTATTAATTAATAATTATTAAAATTGGAGTACACCTTAGTTACAGGCAACCAAAAATAAAAACACAAAAACGTTTCACAAAAATAAAAAAAACAACACACACAAACTAGTACTACGGGGCAAATCTAGACTATAAGACCACGTTGGGCGCCAGTGTGACGTACTAGGTAGGGTAAATGAAAGCACCTCGTCATCAACAAAAAAATAGTATATTCGGGACAACAGGTCCCGCAAATAAAAATAAGGGTCGTGGGTGGTCTATGCCCTGTCTAGTTTTGCCGCCGTAGATCCGGTACTCTCCTGGCTGGTCGGCGGCGGTCTGATACTGGGGTCACGCTCGGCCAGCTATGATGAGGAGCAGGAACGGTGGCGGGCGAACGTCCATGGGTTCCAGCCCAGGCCGCCAAGATGGTGGTTGTGCGGTTTGGTATTTTGAAATAAAAACGACGCACCCTGTGGAATATGCACAGGTTTAAAAATTGTTCTCTGCTCGCTCTGCTTTCGTGAACACCCTGTCATCGGGGACCATGAGGTGGGAGTAAGCCGGTGCACCGTAAGCGTAAGCGTGTGTTGTGTTCACAAAGCAGAGCGGAGTTACAAAAGCCTAAAGCGAAAGCACAAAAGGAAAGACAGCATCTCTAAGAAGTAGGAAACTACCATTCTACCAATCTACTATTCTACCATTCTACTATTGGGAACAAAGGAATCGCAAGTCATTTGGCTACTAATGCACTTAGCAACAAATGAAATAATTTAAATTTAAATACTCAATAATGGAATGAACACAAGTAAGCTACTTTACTGCTAAAGCTAAGCTACTTATGTACTAAATAATTATTAAAAATAACGTTCAACACTTTGCACTGCACTTACCAATTACGTGGGTGCTGATTTCACCAATTTATGTTGGTGCCTGGCGAAGAAATGTCGCCTTGAAAGGTGTCCGCGACCACCGAATGAAAATATATAATTTAAAATTGTAAAATGCTAGCAGCGCGAGACGACACGTATTGTAATTTCGTGTGCACTGCGGCACGGGTCTGTTGTCGAAGGCGGCGGATCGCGGACTGGTGAGCCGCGCCCGCGCAGAGCGCATCGAGAAACTTCCATGACGTCAATGCATGCAGTGCGCACGCGCAGTGGGACTGAGTACAGTCGCGCGGAATAGTATGAGCGCGTAACACAATTTACATTATGTTACTTTATTTATTTTAATATGTAACATTATTTGATTGGTTTGTTTATTATTTAATTATTGTGTTATTGTTTTTATCAGTTTAAATAAGTTAATTCTGTAATTAATTAAAATGTATATAATTTGATTAAATTCTGTATAAATAAATAATTGATTTAATAAATAATTAGGTGTATAATTAAAATGTAATAATTTAGTATATAATAAAAGTTTAAAATATTGTATAATTTAATGTAAATAGATCATTTCATTTATAATTAATAGTTAAATTAAATATCTAAATCTAAATATGTACGTGCAACGTTACAACTTTAACTTTTAATTCATACTTCATAGCTACTATTGAACCTAATAATAAGTTGTTTAAATTACACTATTTACATATACCTAATAGAACATAAAGCTTAGGGCCGCACCGAAGCCGCCGATAAAAGTAAAGTGGTACCTACACACACACTTGCTTGTCACCCACCCGCGCGCCTCTCGCTGTACTGCACACCTCCGCTCACCCCGCGTATTCCCCTCTCGCGCCTACTATTAATGAAGATGCATTTGAAATCACTTAATAGGTATTTATAGGGTTCATTAGCATTACACCTTCTTCAATGTGGCCTTCATGAAAAGTCAACGTAGTGAGTTTGGCTTATATATTAATTTCACAAGACTTTTTCAAAGAAAATAAAGCTCCAGATATTTTGGGTAGCTTCAGTATAAAAAGGGTCAATACATATAAGAAAGATATATATAAACCATAACTGTAATGTTAGCTTATATACCATAGCCGTAATTGAATTTTATATATTTCTGTATTAATAATTATTATATTACGATGTTGCCTTAACAAAAATCGGTTGATTTTTCATGTATCACAAAGAATATAAATATATATAGTATGTCATAAAGTAAGTAAATGCTTATACCATTTTTGCCCGATTTTTAAGGATTTTTTATAGATTATTTTTTAATATTTTCTACAGTCACGTTGGTGGACTACGTGTTTTATTAAAGAATACCTAATCTAATTGCTTTAACAAATTTTTTGGTGCAAAAAAAGTAGCTGTTATGAATTAATGTTCAAAATTCATACAGCGCAACCGTACCGCTCTTAGGCTAGTGGTGAATTGGTCTCGTCATTCCCTTGGTATGGTCAATATTTGTTATTTACCTATTATAATTTGGGTTTGTAAGTTGGCGATTTGTTAACAGTGCAACTTCTGTACGTAGTACTATTACTTATTCTGTGATAACACATAATGGCCTCGAGAGTATCTCGGCTTATCTCGAGCTATTGCGTCTTTTTTTGATAGGTGCTGTTAGAAAGTGACGGATAGCTCGAGATAAGCCGACAAACTGACGTTGCCATCATGTGCTAGCCATACAGATAAGCTTGCTGAATTTTGACAGCTGTTACTGTGAGCAGTGGTATGTATCTGCATCGTGGGAACCGAGAATTATACCTACACCTCGCCAGCCGCGCGCGGTAGGCTCAGTCAGTTGGCTGGCACACGCGCTCACGACCGGACGCTGCCACGCGTAATAAAGTTGTACCGAATCAAAAATTACTTCGATGCAAAAGAATTAGCAAGTTTACTCCGCAACTGCCATTATATCCAAATTATTTAGTTGTTTGTATTGGTTTTTATGTTTATATTTATCCTTGGGTAGTAAGTGGTATTAAATATAGCTTATTTACTATGATTTCCGAGTCAAGTTTTGCGGTGGCATTGTACGGACTAAGAAAGGGCGTAAACATCGCCGTTACTATAGGGACTTGTGACCTTTTGGAAGGGCTGGAATTCACCCAAAGTGAGACGCGTAATCAGAATACTTATATTAAAATATTTTTTGCTTAGTGACTAATTCAAGTTTGGAGTGCTACTTTTACACTATTATTACGTTAAACACGTTATTACGTTATACACGTTATAAATAAATAACGAAGACAGGTGACTACTTTAGTGCTTTCGTCGGAATATAGGTAGTTAGTACTTATCTAAACAAAGTGTTTTGTTTTGTAATATGTTTGTAGTAGATTAAATTCATTAAGTACTTTCTGTCGTATGTTGTAACGTAACCATACACAGGGTGAGAGATATACTTGGCATTGAATTTTAGAAAAGCTCTTATCGAGAACCAACACTAAAGTTTATTTCTAAGTGGTGACAACCCTAGCGTCGCTCGCTCGGCGCGTGCAGTCAATGACCGGAGCGTTGAAGGTCGCTCCATTGTTAAATTTAGTAGGCATTTAAAACGGTAGGTATGAGCTTTTTTATTAGAACATACGTATCTGTTCGAAGAACTATTATATAATCTGTGCTGTGAGGTAAACTGATGTTTTCCCTTGTTCTTATTGGAGTTGAAAAGGACAGGACAAAAGGAACATCACTCCGTGGCAGGAATACAGTTTTGAATCATTAGTCTATTTCAAATAAT
Source organism: Cenopis cana (assembly GCA_951800055.1). NCBI lineage: Eukaryota > Metazoa > Arthropoda > Insecta > Lepidoptera > Tortricidae > Cenopis > Cenopis cana. The sequence goes on along the minus strand of OX637491.1, from coordinate 3,801,971 downwards.
TTGTTTAAACAATGAACCCTTCAACTAATAATTTTTTTTAGTGAGAAAAAGTCTAACTAAACAAACTGATTTCGCTTGGGTTGTTCAAGTACTGTTCGAGAAAAAAGGCTATTTCGTGGCAGTCCTGCCACTAGCTAGCAGATAGCAAGTTCGAAGTTCCTGGCATGAACAACATAGGTAAGTACTCCTCACCTAATAGCCTAAGAGCGGTACGGTTGCGCTGTATGAATTTTGAACATTAATTCATAACAGCTACTTTTTTTGCACCAAAAAATTTGTTAAAGCAATTAGATTAGGTATTCTTTAATAAAACACGTAGTCCACCAACGTGACTGTAGAAAATATTAAAAAATAATCTATAAAAAATCCTTAAAAATCGGGCGAAAATGGTATAAGCATTTACTTACTTTATGACATACTATATATATTTATATTCTTTGTGATACATGAAAAATCAACCGATTTTTGTTAAGGCAACCTTGTAATATAATAATTTTTAATACAGAAATATATAAAATTCAATTACGGCTATGGTATATAAGCTAACATTACAGTTATGGTTTATATATATCTTTCTTATATGTATTAACCCTTTTTATACTGAAGCTACCCAAAATATCTGGAGCTTTATTTTCTTTGAAAAAGTCTTGTGAAATTAATATATAAGCCAAACTCACTACGTTGACTTTTCATGAAGGCCACATTGAAGAAGGTGTAATGCTAATGAACCCTATAAATACCTATTAAGTGATTTCAAATGCATCTTCATTAATAGTAGGCGCGAGAGGGGAATACGCGGGGTGAGCGGAGGTGTGCAGCACAGGGAGAGGCGCGCGGGTGGGTGACAAGCAAGTGTGTGTGTAGGTACTTTACTTTTATCGGCGGCTTCGGTGCGGCCCTAAGCTTAATGTTCTATTAGGTATATGTAAATAGTGTAATTTAAACAACTTATTATTAGGTTCAATAGTAGCTATGAAGTATGAATTAAAAGTTAAAACTAAGTCATTTAATAACTTTAAATTTTGTATATAATCTGACATCTAAAACGACTCAAAACCGCCAAAATGATTTTCAAATAGATATAATTTATCGATTAAGAAATCACGGACTTTGTGTACAACCTAACCTACACGCCTATAATAAAATAAAAGTCCGCTCATCCGGTGCATTCGTAGGTGTAGGTAGGTACTGAACAACTACGCTGTCGGCCGGACGGTAGGTATATTGAGACCATATATTCGTGACTCGTACTTTGCACGCACTTTATTAACAGTACAGTTGAAGACATAAATTAGGTATACATAAAAAGTAGAACATGTATACGTATCGACATAAATTCTTAGAAAGATGATGCCACGCTAAATTATGCCTTATAGGGACGCTTAGAAGTAGGTATTCGTTACTTCGCACGCCGCGCAGGTCGAAGCCCTTCGCGATCTTGAATTACATATACGGCTCGGTGTTGCGTAAATAAGTATGTCTTGATTCAACCAACAAGTAAATAGGATGACAAATGTATTCGTTTTTTAAAACATTACATCGTGATAATTATTTTATATAAGTAGTATAGAATAGATACGCGGCACACGCATGTTTTATAAAGCTCATATCACGGCAAAAGTCACCAACCAGAGATAATAAGGGCTACAGGCGGGTGACCGTAACAAGGAAAGTTAACTAGGTGTTTTAAAAATTTTCGTCTCCCAAAGGGTTGAAAATAGGGTTTAAATATTGTATGGGGATCAATTTTTTTTAAATAGACTAAACTGGTTTGTTCGTTTCTGCAGTCATTTCTGTCAGTACATATATCAACGCACAGCCCAAACCGCTGGTTCTAGAGATTCCTTATATGGTCTAGGGGTGCACTAAGGAAGGAATTTTCAAAATTCGTCCCCTAAGGGGATAAAATAGGGGTCCAAAGTTTGTATGGGGAAACAAGATTAGTCAGACTATTTTATTCAAAACTTCACAGGAGTACTCCTAACAAAATAAGTAGACACGTGTCTCCAGTTTTTTGAAAATTCAACCCCTAAAAGGGGGAAATGGGGTGACAAAGTGTGAAAATCGACAATGGGTATTGTTTCTGTGGTTTATCGGGTCGCTAATTACGAAAACTACAATGATTTTAAAATCCAACGTCGCGGACATGAAATACCATCTCCCCTGTCGGGGTGAAATGGGGTTGAAATTGATATAACTAAATATCAATATGGGTGTAGTTTTATGTTTTTTTTTTTCAATTCAATTCATTTATTTACCATAAACACAATTAAATTTGGTTTACACTGAATTTTCGGACGTCATATACGAAAACGGTATCGATTTTAAGATGTAATATTGTGGAAATGAACATTCTTTATCTAAATATATAAAAAAAGAAACTGACTGACTGACTGACATATCAACGCATAGCCCAAATCGCTGGTTTTAGAGATTCCAAATTTGGCACGTAGGTTCCTCATAAGGTACGGTATAGGTAAGGTATAGCTAGGGGTACACTAAGAGAGGATTTTTCAAAATTCATCCTCTAAGGGGGTGAAATGGGGGTCCAAAGTTTGTATGGGGAAACAAGATTAGTCAGACTATTTTATTCGTAACTTCTCAGAAGTACTCCTAACAATAAATAAGTAAACACGTGTTTCCAGTTTTTTGAAAATTCAACCCCTAAAAGGAGGAAATCGGGTGACAAAGTGTGAACATGACAATGGGAATTGTTTCTGTGGTTTATCAGGGCGCTGATTACGAAAACTACAATGATTTTAAAATCCAACGTGGCGGACATAACATACCATTTCCCCTCACGGGGTGAAATGGGGTTGAAATTGAAATAACTAAATATCAATATGGGTGTAGTTTTATGTTTCTTTTCGGACTTCAATTACGAAAACGGTATCGATTTTAATATTCTTTATCTAAATGAACATTCTTTATCTAAATATATAAAAAATAGGCCAAGTGCGTGTCGGGCCACGCGCAAGGTAGGGTTTCGTAGTCGTCCACCCGTTACATTATGTGGACTAAAAAGTTTGCAAACTTATATTTACTATATTTTTGACAGAATTAACAACATTATCTAAGGTATCAATGGAAATTGTACGAAAGTTTGCTTTTGCAAAGTACATTTCTGAAGTTCGACTATTACTCGTTAACTAGTAATGTCTACTTAGCTGTGATATTTTTTCTTTTAAATTCATCATATATACTACTACCATGATTTTATTCACATGCCTAGTAGCCACCGTTTAACTGGCAGGGGTGGGGGGGGGGGGGGGGGGGACATTTGACCATAACAAAAATTATCACTTCAAAGCTTAATATCACGCTTAACAACTCTTTAATCAAAAATGCTTATAGAAACCTTATAATATTTTTAAAAGAGCTATCCAACAATACCCCACAGGATGGGGTTTGGCAGAAAAAAAAAATTCACCACCACTTTACATATACGGGAGGAACCCTAAAAAATTTTTTTTTTTAAGATTTTATTCCACAGCTTTCTAGTACTAACGGTTACTGAGAAAAACGGGGGTCGGTCGGACGGACGGACGGACGGACGGACATGGCGAAACTATAAGGGTTCCTTGTTCACTACGGAACCCTAAAAAAAGAAACTGACTGACTGACTGACTTATCAATTAACAGCCCAAATCGCTGGTTCTAGAGATTCCAAATTTGGCACGTAGGTTTCTTATATGGTCTAGGGGTGCACTAAGGAAGGATTTTTCAAAATTCGTCCCCTAAAGGGGTGAAATGGGGGTCCAAAGTTTGTATGGGGAAACAAGATTAGTCAGACTATTTTATTCAAAACTTCACAGGAGTACTCCTAACAATAAATAAGTAAACACGTGTCTCCGTTTTTTTGAAAATTCAACCCCTAAAAGGGGGAAATGGGGTGACAAAGTGTGAAAATCGACAATGCGTATTATTTCTGTGGTTTATCGGGTCGCTAATTACGAAAACTATAATGATTTTAAAATCCAACGTGGCGGACATGAAATACCATCTGCCCTGTCGGGGTGAAATGGGGTTGAAATTGAAATAACTAAATATCAATATGGGTGTAGTTTTATGTTTTTTTTTCGGACGTCAATTACGAAAACGGTATCGATTTTAAGATTTAATATTGTAGAAATGAACATTCTTTATCTAAATGACTGACTGACTGACATATCAACGCACAGCCCAAATCGCTGGCTCTAGAGATTCCAAATTTGGCACGTAGGTTCCTTATAAGGTCTAGCTAGGGGTACACTAAGGAAGGATTTTTCAAAATTCATCCTCTAAGGGGTGAAATGGGGGTCCAAAGTTTGTATGGGGAAACAAGATTAGTCAGACTATTTTATTAGAAACTTCACTGGAGTACTCCTAACAATAAATAAGTAAACACGTGTTCCCGGTTTTTTGAAAATTCAACCCCTAAAAGGAGGAAATCGGGTGAAAAAGTGTGAAAGCCGTACCGTACTATTAAAGATATATACCACACTAGCTTTTTCCCGCGGCTTCGCCCGCGTACTAAACGTAACTTTAAACAGCCGACAAAAAAAGATGATTTCAGTTTGAATTTGACCCAACCATAGGTATGTATTTGTCCGCGATTATTACGCGTTTTGCTGAACCGATTTAGGTGCGGGTCGGAAAACTATTTGTTACGTTCTGGAGGTTTCGGTATACGAATTTTTATGCCGCCATCGACTTACTACTACTAAGAGATTATAATTACTACTCTTGAATAAAAGTACATATCTGTCTCCCTTAAAAGAAGGAAACGTGGTCTCAAAGTCTGAAAATCAATATGGGTATTATTTTCAAACTTTGTGACCACATTTCCTCCTTTTAAGGATTGAATTCTCAAAAACCTGAAAAACTTGTTTACTCATTAACTAATCTTGTTTTCCCATACAAATTTTTACATCGTTTCACCCCTTCGGGTGTTAATTTTGAAAAATATTTTCATAGTGCGCCTTATAAGGATGCGCCTTATATAGACCTTATAAGGAACCTACTTGCCAAATTTGGAATATAATCTAGAACCAGCGGTTTGGGCTGTGCGTTGATCCGTCAGTCTGTGGTAGTCAGTCAGTTTCTTCTTTAACATATTTAGAAATGTTCATGTCCACAATATTAAATCTTAAAATCGATGCCATTTTCGTAATTAACGTTCCAAAAAAACCATGAAAACGACACCCATATTGATATATAGACATTTCAACCCCATTTCACCCCGACTGGGGAAATTGGTATTTCACGTCCGCCACGTTGGATTTTAAAATCATTGTTGTTTTCGTAATCAGCGACCCGATAAACCATAGAAATAATACCCACTGTCGATTTTCAGACTTTGACACCCCATTTCCCTCTTTTAGGGTTTGTATTTTCAAAAAACCTGAAATACGTCTTCACTCATTTATTGTTAGGAGTACCCCTGTGAAGTTTCGAATAAAATAATCAAACTAATCTTGTTTCTCCATACAAACTTTGGAGCCCCATTTTACCCCCTTAGGGGATGAATTTTGAAAAATCCTTCGTTATTGCACCCCTAGACCTTATAAGGAACCTACGTGCCAAATTTGGAATCTCTAGAACCAGCGGTTTGGGCTGAGCGTTGATATGTCAGTCAGTCAATCAATCAGTCAGTCGGTTTCTTATTTTATATATTTAGAAGAAGAAGATTATACGTAAACATCATATACTACGCAAATAAACAAAATTTCCTACGCCGCAAACAAATTTTACATAGTTACTCAAACTCAATATCATTTTAAAGGTAATGAATGGGTAAATAATAATAAAATGTCGCACTGGGCCGAGCGGCGGCCTCAAGCACGCGTGTTTTAAGTTTTAACCTGCCTACTCAATCCCTACATTCTCATCTCAGATAATCCTTAACAATAAGTCAATAAAGTCCAAATCCGATTGCAAACGTATGCTGTACATTAACGAATATAAATAATATTCGCTTGATTCATATTCCGTTGATATTCTGAGCTTTAAAGCCAACGGTAAAATTGCAATCACGGACTTTGTATTTGTATTTAGGCACCGTCATCAATGCATTCGTTATTCATATCAAAGTCATAGTAAGTAATAATAATAAACAGAAATCGGAGCGAGGCGGCGGGGGCCGGCCGCACGCGCCGCGCGCTTGTTTCGACATGGCTACTTCCATCTCGTTGTGCGTTCTAAAATAATCCCTGATAGTAAGGCAATAAAGTCCAAATCAGATTGCACGTGTGTGCTGTAATTAAGCAAATCAACGAAAACAAATAACATATGGGGTTCATTCTTATTCCATTGACATTCTCAGGGCTTAAATTAAAAGTCCACGGAAAAATTGGAACTGATATATTTTTTCTACTAATGTTAAATACGCGATTTGTAAAAAACTATTTACCAACTATTTAAATAGTTTCATTTTCAATGATAATTCTGAGAAACAGTCCTTGTTTTTCATGTGTTGCTATAAAAAGCTTATATATAATTTTCTTTTTAATAAGTTTCAGAAAAACTGAAAATACCTGTTTGATTAAATTTCTCTTATTTCCCGTTGCATATATGTTTCGATTCGGATCGTAAGCATCAAAATAGACCTAAAGATAGAAGCATTCTCAATAAAACTACTTATACCATATTTGCTGTGAAAAATCAACAGTTTTTGGGCACCATTTTTTTTATCCAACTTCCGGTGGTAGATTCGCAAATTTTAAAAATATTGATTCTTAAAATCACTTAAAAGAACCGTATAAAAAAAATTAGCCTGTTAGAGAATTTTTTCCAAAAAAAACGTATCTTTCTCAGGCTATAAGGCTAACCAGACGCGACATCCGACTTCAAATGCCACTACCAAGCGAGATAGAGCTTTAGTTGTCCTTGTCATGGTTTAAAAATTTCATTTGCCTCAAACTATTTGATATGATTTTGAGCACAAAGTAAATAGCGGCGGCGCGCGCCGGAGCAGAGAGTCCGCTCAGTACAAAGTGACATTTTCGCCGCACGCACACAGACGTAACATTTACAGGCATTCTCGGTTGATCTCAGCAATGCTTAGTCGCGACTGTCGCGAGTGCTAGTTGTGCGCGCGTTGATCACTTGACGTCCCCGCCGCTACGTAGGTACTTTGTGTCACGAACGTCAAAATGAATAACCGATATTATTACAGTTGGAATGTATTTTATTGTTTAAATACAACAAAAAACTGTGCCTACACTTTCTTCAAATTTTCAAACGATATTGAAAGGTAAATAAAACGGTTTTCTCATTTTGGTAGTTACAATACCTAGGTAGGTAGGTATTTTTTTGAAACTAGCCGCTTTGATAACGACGATCAACCATTACACATCTTATCGTTCGCTGGTAAAACACTAGTATTTAAGTACTATGGTTTAGTTAAGTAGGTACCTAATGAATTAGGTATATTCTTTGTTGGCGCTCTCGACCGCCGCCGGTCACAAGTCACAACTCGCAGCGGGTCACGCATCAATTTATTAGGGTTCCGTACCCGAAGGGTCAAAACGAAACCCTTTGGTGTCGCCCAGACGTCCGTCCGTCCGTCCGTCGTCTGTCACAAAATTTGTTCCGAAGAATTTTTAGACTTCTCATTGACCTATGAACTTGAAATTTGGTGACAATGTTCAATGTTTAATATATTAGTATTTTTTAACAACAAATACTAATATATTGATAACTCATATTTTTGAGGTTGATTCGGAACCCTAAATGTGCGAAGTCCGACTCGCACTTGGCCGGTTTTTTATCAAGATACGCTGGTTCATATTTAAATGTCATGTTGAAGAATGTTTAATATACTCCTACTCCTTTTTAAAATTCAGAATCAATACAGAAGCAACTAGGGAATGCAGAACCGGTACCATTTATCAGTCCCGGGATTTTCGGTACTGGCCGGTAGAGGAACCGGGATTTCCCGGTATTTTCGGTACTTTCGGGAAATTACCTGTGGTGGTTTTGAGACGTGAGTAGTTTTAGCCTAATACCTTTTTTGGACAATATGATAATAATATCAGGGATGCAAAACGAAAATACACGTGTTTTGTTATCAAAATTCACATTAATTATATAAATCACAATGAATTTGCTTATTTTATCTTAGCGTTTTATAAAAAGGACTCAAAATTAAATCAAAGAGTTTACTAAATGCTTACAATTTGTTCATTATTATTTTGACTTTAATTGAATCAGAGTCTGTCATAATCATTGCTGCCGTGGAGTGTCTTGTACAACTTAAGGTTGTAGTACAGAGTTTGTCCACAATATAGTAAGTGTAATTATTACACCGTTATGTTACATTGTTATGAAGACAAATCCTGTACAATATTCTTGGCTAAAGGTATTTGCATCTCAAAAAGCGTACAAAATAACCGTAAAATTACCAGGATTGTTTAAACTTCACAAACAAAAATCATTTCAATAATTAGTTATTGCTTATCTCCTTCTGTCAAATATTCCTTTGTCATTTGGTAAGATGTTTGTTACATAATTTTATTGTAACCGTGTAGGATAATATGAATAAGAAATAAGTAAGATTCTCACTTAAAATATTTTAATAGGTGTAATAAAGTCTAAAGTGGTAAATCGTTCTCAGCCGAAGCGCATCTATAACCCATAGCGGTAACCAAAACCAACCCTCTACAACCACAGTGATACCGGTGGAAGTGTTACCTGAGGGTGAATTAACACTCTTGCTGTACCTGTAATAGTACCTGCACAAGAGTACTTCACTCTCAGCTAACACTTCATCAGTATTATTGCTGTTATCGAGTGTTGGTTACGGGTATAAAAATCACGGCTCTACAGGCTTTCTGTAATCTTTACCTGCTGTATCGCGTGGGCCTGTTTCGGGGTTATAACGATGTTATAGCATGTTCTAACATCTTTATACAGGCATGTGTTAACACTTTAATTTAATAATCATATGGAACCGATATAAATAAATAAATAAATATTTGTGGACAATCTTACACAAATCAACCTGGTGCCAAACTAAGCAAAGCTTGTACTATGGGTACTAAGCGACGATATACATACTTATATAGATAAATAAATACTTAAATACATAGAAAACATCCAAGACCCAAGAACAAATATTCGTGCTCATCACACAAATAAATGCCCCGGCCGGGATTCGAACCCGGGACCGGGACCTCCAGCTTCGTAGGCAGGGTCACTACCAACTAAGCTAAAGAGGTCGTCAATAAGAATGATATACAGGCATTCTTAACGCTAGCGTGCTGGTAGGGTGTTAGTTGGGCGACTACCTACTAATAGTGTAGCTGTAGAACAATGAATACGCACGTTGGGGTAAGTATGCGGGTGGAGGACTGGTTAGGTGATGGCGCTGATGAATTTGTATAAGCGGGACGGAGTAACGGCCAGCCGTGGTCGTGAATTGGCTGCTTAGAGCGGAGTTTCCGTTTATAAACATCGCTTGCGTTATTTTATCGATATATCGCTTATCATTTCTAGATTAGCGTATTAAATTTAAGCTGTAAATTACATTTCCCGAAAATCCCGAAAATACCGGGAATTCGATTTCGTAGTACCGGTTCCTACCTTGGTTCAAAAAACCGGGAAATCCCGGTATTTTCGGTACCGGTATTTCCCGGGAGCAAACCCTAGAAGCAACCCTTGTGAGTCGGGCAAGTTTAGGTATGTATTTTCAAGAACGGCGGGAACGGACCTTCTGTATATTTTTTATTTTGTGTTTTGAGGCAGACAACCGATTACCCGGCCAAGTTAAGGTGGTTATTTAAGGTAAGCCGTCAGCCATTTTAAATTTCTCAGTTTAGCTGCATAAGAGTTTTTCGTCGTCTTGGTGGTTTGCGTTAAGGGTCTCTACATATTCTTTCTAAATGCCAACCATAGCATAAGAAGTGGAGCTCTACGTTACTATATCGAACTACCAACACATAGCTCGCCTCACCCACTACTATTTCCAGATCACATTACGAAATTACGCCAGCACGGTTAAAAGACTGAAGCGCAACCACATTCTCTAAGTAGTGAAGTGAATGAGGCACAGGCCTATAATTCTACAATCGCCATTTCCATTCCCGTGCAACCAATCTGATTATACAGGGTGTACAATCCAAATGGGTCAGTATGGTGAAGTCGGAAACTATGAGAGATAGCGAGATCTGTTCTTAGGAACCATGACGTCGATTTTAGATTTAATAATAATAACATTCAAACTATAAACAATAATTTATTCTAGTAAACAAGATTCCATTAGTGTTGTGCTTCTTGCGACTTGCAGAATTTATACACATTGATTTTGACCAGGTTCGATTCCCGGTTATGTATGAGAGTTTGAATGTAATTATTATTAAATCTAAAATCGACGTCATGGTTCCTAAGAACAGATCTCGCTATCTCTCATAGTTTCCGACTTCACCATACTGACCCATTTGGATTGTACACCCTGTATATTGAAATATAATGAACGGGTCACTCATGTCTTTAACGTCGAATATCGCTCGACATGTTTATAAATTATAGTTTGGAGACTGATAGCAGATAATTAAAGAGAACAAAAAAGACATACTCACCATCCATTGATCCCCACATACAGCCCAAGAGCTAGAATCTTCTCCAGTGCCTCCTCACTTCCATCGAAGGAGTGCACCACGCCACCCACTACTGAGCCCTGGTTTCGGTGTAAGATCTCCACCAGGTCATCGGCTGCCGCCCGGCAGTGGAGGAACAGGGGTAGCTGGAACTCCTTGCTTAGTTGGAGTTGGTACTCGAAATATCTGAGGAAATAAATATATGATAATCCACATTGGAAGGACCTTATGCCGGCCGGCATTTAAGCCTTTATTGCAGTTGCTCGAATTCGATAGTGAATCGGTGCGATGTAAGCACCTGTCGCCATGAAGTCCCTTTTGGACTGTCACATATCTTGTTTTTGTATGGTATTATGATGTAATGTAACAGTAGTATACATAAAAAAACCGCTCAAGTGAGAGTCGGACTCGCGCACGAAGGGTTCCGTACCATTGTCTATAAAAACGGCAAAAAAATACGTCCGTTGTATGGGAACCCCCTCAAATATTTTATTCTGTTTTTTAGTATTTGTTGTTATAGCGGCAACAGGAATACATTATCTGTGAAAATTTCAACTGTCTATCACGGTTCATGAGATACAGCCTGGTGACAGACGGACAGCGGAGTCTTAGTAATAGGATCCCGTTTTACACTTTGGGTACGGAACCTTAAAAATGATACAAGGTAGTTGAATACTGTCCTTATTCTACTAATAAAGTATAATAAAAAAAAAAAAAAAAAAAAGCCTTTATTTCTGGAAAATTATATACAATAGTAAAAAAATATTATTATTATTGGTGCGCACACCAGAACCCTCTTAAGAGGTGAAGGCCTCTTCCAGTGAATGCAAATGGCATTCACTGGAATAAAGTATATGATGCATCAAAGATTACAAAAATACAAATTTTCTTCTTTCAACTAGCTATATAAGCAAAGAAGATATAATACTAAAGTAAATGCTGTAGGTGTATTGCGATAACTTTAACAATGGGATAATTTTGGAAAACTGCAGATATCTACTAAACTCCATGCACTTAGTACTTCAGCGATGCTACCGAGCACGCCCCTGCAACGCTGAGGCTGCGTTTCCACCAGAGATGTGCGAGGATGTGTTTTCATATATTTGACACCTCGCTCGGTGCATTGCGAGGTATCAAATGTATGAAAACGCATCCTCGCACATCTCTGGTGGAAACACAGCCTAACCATGGCGTGTCATTAGATGCTGCTGCAGTAGTAAGTGCTTTAGTTGATATTTGCCTTTTTCAAAATTATCCAGTTGTTGAAGTTATTCCAATAATGCACCTTAAAGCGGCCTACTCACAGCCCTAAAATCAGAGGCGATATCGGGAGGGTGGTGGGGAGCACCCTAGATCGCTCCCTAGATCGCCTCGTGTGTAGGTAAATCGTTTATGATTATCGTATACGATCATTGACTTATAATATAGAAATAGACACACAATGCCGAACTTAGACTTCGCCCCAGCCTCAATCTTAATAACATTATGACTGCGTATTACGGCTATTTTCAGTCCATACTTACATACGGGATCGACCTATGGGGCGATGCTGCGGACCGACTAAGGCCATTCAGGATCCAAAAACGAGCGATTCGCTGCATATCTGGGGTCCCATGGGACCACCCTGCTCAGGAATTGTTTAAAAAAACTGGTATTCTAACCCTACCGTGTCTATACATCTTCGAAGTAGCAAAATACGTAAGGCGCAATTTAAAACTGTTTCCTACTCGCAGTAATGCAAACTTAAGAAGTTACGGTGAACTGTATCCACCAAAAACACGACTTGCCAAATCAAGGAAGTGTATGCACACGGTAGGACCTAAAGTATACAACAAAATACCGCTAGAAATAAGACAGGCTACTAGTGACGGAACTTTCAGTAAAAAACTCAAAATGAAATTGGCATCCAACGCCTTAATGCCTTTTTCGAGATGTAAACTAGGTTTCACCTTTAAATTGAATAATATTATCGGTTCGCTTGCCCAGCCTTGTTCTTGAACTGTTTTTGAACTATATGACATTAAATGTATATAAATATAAGTTAATTTAATTAACAATGTAAACAAATGACATGTAAAATGCAATATTTTAGTAATAAATAATTGAATTGAATTGAACAAAAATGACGGAAAATGTGGCACTGATTGACACTGTCAGTTGCATACACGCTTTGTCACTGTCACTGTCTGCCGTCAACACGAAAGTACCGCAACGCGGTACATTTGAGGGTGCCATTTTTTTCGCCTGACTGTGTATCTAGTTCTTTTATAGTACATCTATGTATACGATTTACCTACACATGAGGCGATCTAGGGTGCTCCCCACCACTCTCCCGATATCGCCTTTGATTTTAGGGCTGTGTATAGGCCGCTGTAATGAACTCACACTTGTCACTTCTCAAAATATAATTACGAGTACTCACTTGAGCTGAACATCTTTTTCACAGAAATGCAGTCGCTCATAATCCAGTCCACATTCCCCAATAGCCACCACCTTGTCTTTGTTATTGGAGATGAGAGCCCTGAGGTCATCTAAATAGGCAGCGGGATCCTGCACAAACTCTGTGCACCGAGTCGGATGGCATCCTACAGTAGAGAACAATCGAGCTGAAATTTACCATTCCAAAACTTTCAAAAACAGTGTGGCGGGCATCAAATAGATTGTAACAGCCAAAGTGGTCAAATAAAGCTATAGCAGCTACTGGCTCAAACCATTGGTAAAGGTTTGTGATAAAATCTATTCGTGATAAAGTTTTTCGTGGCAAAGTCGTTCGTGAAAAAGTTTTTCGTGTTAAAGTACGGACACATTGGTAAAGTAAGTACTTTTATCTCATGGGTGTTGGTGAGCCATGGTTGTGTGTCGAGCTATGCATGCACATTGACTGTTTGAGTGTTTTGTTGCCTTAGACAAATAAATGCTATTTTAAATTATTTTCTGTGCATGCTTATCTTTTTTTCTATTCCTTTTTTTCTTTTTCTTCAAAATTAGCTCAAAAATTCTATTCCTTTTCAAAATTAGGTCAAAAATAGGGTTTTATAGTTTATATATTTAGTTTAGTTTATTTAGATATAGATATTTAATTTTAATTTAGTTTTATTTCTAGGTCTAGTTTTAGTTGTTTATTTTTATTGTATCTTTGATTAAATAAATATAACTGCGAAAAACACACCAATCTGATGTAGATTTTTGGTCTTGAATTAAAAATTCGAGTTTATGAATGATTACCAGGATAGAAACTATCCTATATATAACTATAGAAACTAACTATAGTACTTCCCTTGGGTCTCAAACTGTCTCTTCCAAGTTTTACCAAAATACCTTCAGTTGTTAAGCTTGAAGAGGGGAGAGTTACTTTTACATTTTATAAGCATATAGACATTAAGATTACGATATTGAGGACCAGTAAAAAAATATAATATGAGTAGAAATATGTAAAGTAACTCACAATCTGTCCGTGACAGCTCAATAGCCTTCTTGCTATCCGGTACACTGCCTCCAGTAATGATCATCTTTTCCATCCCGCCAGCCCAGGCGCGCGCTAAAACCTTATCTAAGTCTGGCTCATGCTTTTTGGAGCCATGATATACTCCTTGATACATATCGTCAGTGAGGTTAGCCCCAATATCTGAAAATTCAGTGTTAGAAGACCGAAAGTGTAAAAACTTGAATTTTGGGATAGTTCTGAATTGCAAAAGCTTACCGATAAATTTCCTAAGAGCGGACATTCTTCTCATGTGAAATATAACTTGGAAAAAAGCTAGTTTTATCTATTTTTTCTAGGTACATTTAGATAGATAGATAGATATAAAAGAGAAATGGCAGCCTCATTTAAGGGCCTTTGCCAATGACACACGAAGGGATAAATTAGTTATTTAGTTAGATATTAAAGAAAAATGGCAGCCTCAAGGACTTTTGCCAATGACACACGAAGGGATAAATTAAGTAAAATTGAATAAAACCACTTATTAAAGAAGATAAAGATGTGACTCTCGCCAGTGTTGCCAGGTCCAATTTCTAGGTACATTTATCACACATCACATCACGAAGAAAGATGACTTTGACACCTGCCTGACAGCGTGCGTTCATAACATAAACCGGCGTGTTGGATGATCGTCTGTTTTTTTTCGCGTCCATCCATAGATATAGTATATACTCTGTAGTTATAGATGCGCCAACAAGCGACCGGGGCTATGTCTTTCTCATATTATGACGTCAAAATATGGGGATACCATGGTTGCAAAAAATTACCCCAAAAATTTAGTAGGATAGTACTTAGTTACAAGTGATCAAATTCCATAGTGACTAAGTCGCCATTTTGACTCACTAACTAAATTTACACAATATCGTAGGCGATATCGTAAAATAAGTGATCCCGACCGGTGATCCGAGTGATCACTTTTTTTGTGATAATCTTACCTATAAATACATAGTCACCGGTTATCACCGTTGCATCAAACGGCGATTTCACTGATCCAAATCTATACATTTTGTTCTCGCCGCTCGCCGCTGGTCGCTGGCCTTCCTGCTCGCCGCTTGACTTGCTGGTCATCACGTCACCCAAGGAACCATGCTAAATGTTTAAGTCTCTAGACGATGAAAGTAGTAAGTAATGTAACCAGATAGTGCTTACTATTTCCATGCCCCTTTTTGTCTTTCACAGATAAATTATGTAGTTGTTGGAATAAAAGAATAAACTTCAATTTAGAACAGGTAATTTATTTACAATAATACTTATATTACATTTATAACTTTATTTTTCAATAAATAAACAAATATGTAATAAGCAGTTATAGATTATTTTACCCAATTTAATTTCCTGTTCCCTCAGTCCTCAAATCCATTTTTTCGGGATTCATCCTCTGTTGAAAAACTGAAAAAATCAAATTACTTGAAATTCCCGAAACGTGGGGTAATCTTTAGGGGATTTTTTTATTATTTGTTGGTATCCCGAAATCGAATTATAAACCGACTGAATGGTGGGACATCAATGCTAAGCTGGCTTCTATGGTAGATTTCTACTACGCGATTTGACCGGTTTGTATGTCAAATGTTTGGAGGTTATTTTTTAATTAATTCACATATTTTTCCTATTTCATCTATTGTCTCATGATATAACTAATGATTTAGCTCAGTAATTTGGTTCCGGTGAGATTTTAGAAATAAACACGGGTCCAAAATTCAAAGAAAATGTACTTACGCACGGAATGTAACATCCGCCTTTTTTCGGTCGAAATTGCTTTTACAGCCAAACACTGAACACCCCACCATGTTTGCACTGAACAACCAAACACTACGGATCTGATGATTGGTAAATTATTATTCATTTAAACCAAATTCATCATTAATTTTCCACTTATAAATTGCACTGCAAAATATTGCCACTTTGTTTTGCAATCTTCTTGACACTAATGACAGATTACCATTACCCGACCATGAAAAAATGTCCGGTCGGTGATAAGGACAAAACATCGCACTTTTTTCTACTTCCTCTCATAGAAATCGCAATAAGGCTATCTTTCTCTTACAAAGCGTGTCAGGCCCTTGCGTCCATCCATACCACACACGATCATTGATACGCGTCGGTGCTAAATACGCGATAAGCTTGTCAAGCTTTGAGTACACGTGGTCGAAAAACTTAGTTCGTAACATAGAAATATATTTTTATTGTTTTTTTACAAGGGTTTAAACTAAAACTGCAATGAACATTCGAGTGTCATATGCGACCTCACAGACAGTTAGCATGCGAGTGCGACCTTGACGGGCTTTATCGCGTATGTCGTATGCACAGAGTATATACTATATCTATGGTCGTATGTTATAAAATAAAAGGTTCTTAACCTTCTCGGTGTTACCAGTTTTTTTAACCCGCATGGCAAATTTGTCACATCCAACTTGAATAAAATTCTTGGCCTTACCCAACTATACTAAAGCTGCCTACACAAAGCCCTGCCTGCAGGGCCCTGCTTGCAGTGCCACTGCCAAATCGTATTGTGTGTAGGCATGCAGGGCTTTGTGTAGGCAGCTTAAATTACAACTTACAAAATGATGATACATATTTTTTCGTCTTCTTGTCCAGCAGTGGGACACAAATAAAAAAAAAAACAATGGTAACATAGTGTATTTCAAAATCAGAATAACAAATCGAGAAAAAATTAGTGACATGCAAACATAACTTAACAATAAACAAAATCTTGCTACATAATTAGGGTTTTCTTACCCAAAGTATGTACTTGTAGGCAAACATAATAAAATTAAATCAACTCTACAATACCTATAGGATTGTCCTGTGGAGACATTTAAACTTATTAATATAGAAATAGCATCCTTAAGTTCGAACACACATGAGTGCTTTTTCCAAAATAATTTTGCATGCATGAACAGAGTAGGTAACAACAACAACTTGCAGTTTACTTTTTAATTGGCTTCAATGCTAATTCATGCTTTTCTTTAGTCTTATTTTTACTCTTAGGCTTGGCTTCAAGCATTTTCTGTTCCGCAGCCTCAATAACATCTCTTTGCTGTGCCCGTAATGTTTTAAGAATAGAGAATGTCAATTCTGGTATATTGTTAACACATGAGAATTCCAAGACATCATGCAAATTTTCCGATGTAATAGAATGAGCTATCTTAATAATACATTCGAGTTTAAGAAGATCAATTAAGAATTCTGTAGCAATCAGCAACAGCGGGCAAAGGCTTTCTCCATCCGGCACGGTTCCCAAGTACATGTACTGCTTTAGATTTTGGAGTGTTTCTAATGTGACCCCCTGGATCTGAATGCGGCCAGTGCTTGTCTCTTTCCATTCCCCACAAAGCATTCTCTTGAACACATCACTGTGTGCTGCTAGACACGCTCGGTGCACGGCAACGCTGCCCTCATTCGTGCTTAATTGGAAGTCTGTGAAATCATCATCCATATACATAAAGTCTAGCACAGATTTCGTAGAGGCAACATTGATCTCAACTTCTAAATCAAATTCAATTCTTTCTGAATGTGGTAGTTCAAACGGTAATTGTATTTTTTTAACTTCCGTCCATTTATCAGAACAAGTAAAATCGAATTTGAATTCAGGATCCACACAAGCCACTTTCATTTCAACTTTAACACCCATAGTGGATTCATGTTTCTTAACTGATAAAAGTATCTTAAGCTGGTCATCAGCAGTATTTCGTATAAAAAACCTGATCTGGGCCATACCATGGATATCAAATATTTGTCCGTCAACAGGATTGTTTTCTCCAACATTTTGAATTTCAAAATACAGCTCAAAAGTTGTGCCTCCCAGATGTTCCGTACGAGCCCTGCAGGTAAACAAATAGAAGTTATGCAAGTGGGATGGGCTATGCAATATGTATAAGTACTGTCAAGTAAATTAGCAATTGTTGAAAATTAAAGGATTTAGTTAGATTGGCACACAGAGTTTATAAACTGGATCAACATATGGTATATAAACTGTAAAAATTTATGTCTTTATTTCTGAAAATTAACTCTGAAAACTAGTTAATTTTTCTTTTATATACTGTTTTTAGGAAAATTAAGTCTAGAATTTAAGCAATATCGTTAATGTTACATACAACTTTATAAGACTGTTTGTTTCTATTAATTAATTAATAAAATATTATGTTTATAGGCTAGAAGTAAAGTACCATAGCATCTACACAGTTAAGGCATGTTAACAGTAACAAACAAATTAATCAAGAAAATTATACAAGTACTAACTAATCCATACATGGTCATCCCCTATGGGTATTACTTAAGATAAATATTTGTAATAATAAATTTAAGTATAGATATTGCGGTCAAAGGAAGATGGAGAATTAATTATGTTCATATAATATTACAATAATAATACTCATTGAAACTATATCTACCACAACATGAGCTGACAAATTATTCTAAACATCCGCTCCGCTGTGCTGTGAGCGGCGGCGGTATGCTGCAAGTATGCTGCTTGTAAAGTTTTATACAGTTTCTATTCTTTCATACTTCCCATACACATCATTTGAAATTCTTCAACTGCCAAGCGATTTTAGGTTATGTAACTTACAGTGTCACAGCCATTGTGCGAATATTATTGGCGTCAACAGTTGTTTTATTTATGTGTCAACTTTAGAACAATTTCTTTAAGTTTATATAAACAATAAGAAGTATTTTGGGTACAATTATTTGTAGAACACGTAGAATGAGCATGGTACCTAATACCTATGACAGTTGAGCAATACAGACCACAGAGTACTCTTCTTTTTATTAACTTTTTTTTTATATACACACACTATATACAAGCTATGGGAGAGAGATATAAAACTTGCCGAGAAATGCGCGCGCACAGCAGGCATGCATGGCACTAACTATTGTACGTCTTTTTACCAAATTCAGTTTTTAAATAAATTTTAATGACGGCGCTGGACAAGGACGCAGTTATACGTTAAAGGGAGACAGACACACTTTTATCTCGTTCCATCACATAGCTGCGTCCTTGTTCTGCGCCTTTATGACCCATTGGTATGGTGGTATCGAGCATAGCCACCACCAAGCTATTTTTATGTCCCTGGCCACCACGCCAACTAGCCTAAGAGCGGTACGGTTGCGCTGTATGAATTTTGAACATTAATTCATAACAGCTACTTTTTTTGCACCAAAAAATTTGTTAAAGCAATTAGATTAGGTATTCTTTAATAAAACACGTAGTCCACCAACGTGACTGTAGAAAATATTAAAATATAATCTATAAAAAATCCTTAAAAATCGGGCGAAAATGGTATAAGCATTTACTTACTTTATGACATACTATATATATTTATATTCTTTGTGATACATGAAAAATCAACCGATTTTTGTTAAGGCAACCTCGTAATATAATAATTTTTAATACAGAAATATATAAAATTCAATTACGGCTATGGTATATAAGCTAACATTACAGTTATGGTTTATATATATCTTTCTTATATGTATTAACCCTTTTTATACTGAAGCTACCCAAAATATCTGGAGCTTTATTTTCTTTGAAAAAGTCTTGTGAAATTAATATATAAGCCAAACTCACTACGTTGACTTTTCATGAAGGCCACATTGAAGAAGGTGTAATGCTAATGGACCCTATAAATACCTATTAAGTGATTTCAAATGCATCTTCATTAATAGTAGGCGCGAGAGGGGAATACGCGGGGTGAGCGGAGGTGTGCAGCACAGCGAGAGGCGCGCGGGTGGGTGACAAGCAAGTGTGTGTGTAGGTGCTTTACTTTTATCGGCGGCTTCTGTGCGGCCCTAAGCTTAATGTTCTATTAGGTATATGTAAATAGTGTAATTTAAACAACTTATTATTAGGTTCAATAGTAGCTATGAAGTATGAATTAAAAGTTAAAACTAAGTCATTTAATAACTTTAAATTTTGTATATAATCTGACATCTAAAACGACTCAAAACCGCCAAAATGATTTTCAAATAGATATAATTTATCGATTAAGAAATCACGGACTTTGTGTACAACCTAACCTACACGCCTATAATAAAAGTCCGCTCATCCGGTGCATTCGTAGGTGTAGGTAGGTACTGAACAACTACGCTGTCGGCCGGACGGTAGGTATATTGAGACCATATATTCGTGACTCGTACTTTGCACACACTTTATTAACAGTACAGTTGAAGACATAAATTAGGTATACATAAAAAGTAGAACATGTATACGTATCGACATAAATTCTTAGAAAGATGATGCCACGCTAAATTATGCCTTATAGGGACGCTTAGAAGTAGGTATTCGTTACTTCGCACGCCGCGCAGGTCGAAGCCCTTCGCGATCTTGAATTACATATACGGCTCGGTGTTGCGTAAATAAGTATGTCTTGATTCAACCAACAAGTAAATAGGATGACAAATGTATTCGTTTTTTAAAATATTACATCGTGATAATTATTTTATATAAGTAGTATAGAATAGATACGCGGCACACGCATGTCTTATAAAGCTCATATCACGGCAAAAGTCACCAACCAGAGATAATAAGGGCTACAGGCGGGTGACCGTAACAAGGAAAGTTAACTAGGTGTTTTAAAAATTTTCGTCTCCCAAAGGGCTGAAAATAGGGGTTAAATATTGTATGGGGATCAATTTTTTTTAAATAGACAAAACTGGTTTGTTCGTTTCTGCAGTCATTTCTGTCAGTACAAATCAACGCACAGCCCAAACCGCTGGTTCTAGAGATTCCTTATATGGTCTAGGGGTGCACTAAGGAAGGAATTTTCAAAATTCGTCCCCTAAGGGGATAAAATGGGGGTCCAAAGTTTGTATGGGGAAACAAGATTAGTCAGACTATTTTATTCAAAACTTCACAGGAGTACTCCTTACAAAATAAGTAAACACGTGTCTCCAGTTTTTTGAAAATTCAACCCCTAAAAGGGGGAAATGGGGTGACAAAGTGTGAAAATCGACAATGGGTATTGTTTCTGTGGTTTATCGGGTCGCTAATTACGAAAACTACAATGATTCTAAAATCCAACGTCGCGGACATGAAATACCATCTCCCCTGTCGGGGTGAAATGGGGTTGAAATTGAAATAACTAAATATCAATATGGGTGTAGTTTTGTTTTTTTTTTTCAATTCAATTCATTTATTTACCATAAACACAATTAAATTTGGTTTACACTGAATTTTCGGACGTCATATACGAAAACGGTATCTATTTTAAGATGTAATATTGTGGAAATGAACATTCTTTATCTAAATATATAAAAAAAGAAACTGACTGACTGACTGACATATCAACGCATAGCCCAAATCGCTGGTTTTAGAGATTCCAAATTTGGCACGTAGGTTCCTCATAAGGTACGGTATAGGTAAGGTATAGCTAGGGGTACACTAAGGAAGGATTTTTCAAAATTCATCCTCTAAGGGGGTGAAATGGGGGTCCAAAGTTTGTATGGGGAAACAAGATTAGTCAAACTATTTTATTCGAAACTTCTCAGGAGTACTCCTAACAATAAATAAGTAAACACGTGTTTCCAGTTTTTTGAAAATTCAACCCCTAAAAGGAGGAAATCGGGTGACAAAGTGTGAAGATGACAATGGGAATTGTTTCTGTGGTTTATCGGGTCGCTAATTACGAAAACTACAATGATTTTAAAATCCAACGTGGCGGACATGAAATACCATCTCCCCTGTCGGGGTGAAATGGGGTTGAAACTTGAAATTGAATTAACTAAATATCAATATGGGTGTAGTCTTATGTTTTTTTTTTTCGGACGTCAATTACGAAAACGGTATCGATTTTAAGATTTAATATTGTAGAAATGAACATTCTTTATCTAAATATATAAAAGGAGAAAATGACTGACTGACTGACATATCAACGCACAGCCCAAATCGCTGGTTCTAGAGATTCCAAATTTGGCACGTAGGTTCCTTATAAGGTCTAGCTAGGGGTACACTAAGGAAGGATTTTTCAAAATTCATCCTCTAAGGGGTGAAATGGGGGTCCAAAGTTTGTATGGGGAAACAAGATTAGTCAGACTATTTTATTAGAAACTTCACTGGAGTACTCCTAACAATAAATAAGTAAACACGTGTTCCCGGTTTTTTGAAAATTCAACCCCTAAAAGGAGGAAATCGGGTGAAAAAGTGTGAAAGCCGTACCGTACTATTAAAGATATATACCACACTAGCTTTTTCCCGCGGCTTCGCCCGCGTACTAAACATAACTTTAAACAGCCGACAAAAAAAGATGATTTCAGTTTGAATTTGACCCAACCAGAGGTATGTATTTGTCCGCGATTATCACGCGTTTTGCTGAACCGATTTAGGTGCGGGTCGGAAAACTATTTGTTACGTTCTGGAGGTTTCGGTATACGAATTTTTATGCCGCCATCGACTTACTACTACTAAGAGATTATAATTACTACTCTTGAATAAAAGTACATATCTGTCTCCCTTAAAAGAAGGAAATGTGGTCTCAAAGTCTGAAAATCAATATGGGTATTATTTTCAGACTTTGTGACCACATTTCCTCCTTTTAAGGGTTGAATTCTCAAAAACCTGAAAAACTTGTTTACTCATTAACTAATCTTGTTTTCCCATACAAATTTTTACATCGTTTCACCCCTTCGGGTGTTAATTTTGAAAAATATTTTCATAGTGCGCCCCTAGACCTTATAAGGAACCTACTTGCCAAATTTGGAATATAATCTAGAACCAGCGGTTTGGGCTGTGCGTTGATCCGTCAGTCTGTGGTAGTCAGTCAGTTTCTTCTTTTACATATTTAGAAATGTTCATGTCCACAATATTAAATCTTAAAATCGATGCCATTTTCGTAATTAACTTTCCAAAAAAACCATGAAAACGACACCCATATTGATATGTAGACATTTCAACCCCATTTCACCCCGACTGGGGAAATTGGTATTTCACGTCCGCCACGTTGGATTTTAAAATCATTGTTGTTTTCGTAATCAGCGACCCGATAAACCATAGAAATAATACCCACTGTCGATTTTCAGACTTTGACACCCCATTTCCCTCTTTTAGGGGTTGAATTTTCAAAAAACCTGAAACACGTCTTCACTCATTTATTGTTAGGAGTACCCCTGTGAAGTTTCGAATAAAATAATCAAACTAATCTTGTTTCTCCATACAAACTTTGGAGCCCCATTTTACCCCCTTAGGGGATGAATTTTGAAAAATCCTTCCTTATTGCACCCCTAGATCTTATAAGGAACCTACGTGCCCAATTTGGAATCTCTAGAACCAGCGGTTTGGGCTGAGCGTTGATATGTCAGTCAGTCAATCAATCAGTCAGTCAGTTTCTTCTTTTATATATTTAGAAGAAGAAGATTATACGTAAACATCATATACTACGCAAATAAACAAAATTTCCTACGCCGCAAACAAATTTTACATAGTTACTCAAACTCAATATCATTTTAAAGGTAATGAATGAGTAGGTAAATAATAATAAAATGTCGCACTGGGCCGAGCGGCGGCCTCAAGCACGCGTGTTTTAAGTTTTAACCTGCCTACTCAATCCCTACATTCTCATCTCAGATAATCCTTAACAATAAGTCAATAAAGTCCAAATCCGATTGCAAACGTATGCTGTACATTAACGAATATAAATAATATTCGCTTGATTCATATTCCGTTGATATTCTGAGCTTTAAAGCCAACGGTAAAATTGCAATCACGGACTTTGTATTTGTATTTAGGCACCGTCATCAATGCATTCGTTATTCATATCAAAGTAATAATAATAAACAGACATCGGAGCGAGGCGGCGGGGGCCGGCCGCACGCGCCGCGCGCTTCTTTCGACATGGCTACTTCCATCTCGTTGTGCGTTCTAAAATAATCCCTGATCGTAAGGCAATAAAGTCCAAATCAGATTGCACGTGCGTGCTGTAATTAAGCAAATCAACGAAAACAAATAACATATGGGGTTCATTCTTATTCCATTGACATTCTCAGGGCTTAAATTAAAAGTCCACGGAAAAATTGGAACTGATATATTTTTTCTACTAATGTTAAATACGCGATTTGTAAAAAACTATTTACCAAATATTTAAATAGTTTCATTTTCAATGATAATTGTGAGAAACAGTCCTTGTTTTTCATGTGTTGCTATAAAAAGCTTATATATAATTTTCTTTTTAATAAGTTTCAGAAAAACTGAAAATACCTGTTTGATTAAATTTCTCTTATTTCCCGTTGCATATATGTTTCGATTCGGATCGTAAGCATCAAAACAGACCTAAAGATAGAAGCATTCTCAATAAAACTACTTATACCATATTTGCTGTGAAAAATCAACAGTTTTTGGGCACCATTTTTTTTAGCCAACTTCCGGTGGTAGATTCGCAAATATTAAAAATATTGATTCTTAAAATCACTTAAAAGAACCGTATAAAAAAAATTAGCCTGTTAGAGAATTTTTTCCAAAAAAAACGTATCTTTCTCAGGCTAAACAACCACTAAAAAGGTCGGAGTGAAGGTGTACTTTGATCATGAATAAAATCTATTACGATATATCGATTGAAAGAGACACCCTTTGTTTTTCGCTCACGACAAAACGAGATGCAACCCTCTCCGAGATTGGCTTTTTAGACAAATCTCGTTAAATATCTGACTGTGTGCAGGTTTATTAAATTTCCTCTTGTCAGTACCTAGATGAGGTAAAATACCATCATGTTAACTTAATCGTGTCTTTTTTATATTACATAGTTTTAATAAAATACTAAGGATAACATTTATCGTGTCTTTTAATAATGCGTTGTTTTAGTAGGCTGAGGAAAAAAAGGAAAATATAGACCCAACTTTGGATTTATTTTCTATCGAGAAATTTTTAAATAAGCAATCATGTTTCGCTATTGTCAGTCAGTACCACAATCAATATATCTGAAAATCAGCCCCTACTGTTTGCTAGTCTGGGCAGGACAGCGTTTCAAAGTCACCAAATTTCTCAGTGTAGCGCCTTAAACATTACATTAATTCAACAGTGCTTGGCGTGCGAGTGATGACACTGATCACTTTATTCAAATATGAAAGCGTTCAAAGGGTTAATTGAGCTACTCGAACGTGACTCGAAAACATGTATTTTGTTGTAAGTCCTTATATAATAAAAACCGGCCAAGTGCGTGTCGGGCCACGCGCAAGGTAGGGTTCCGTAGTCGTCTACCCTTTACATTATGTGGACTAAAAAGTTCGAAAACTTATATTTACTATGTTTTTGAAAGAATTAACAAGCAAAATTAGAAAACCAGACCACTAAGCTTAACAACATGAAAGAGACCGGTAACGTGTCAGAGCAGAGCTATTCCACCCCAGAAAACGACATGAAGCCATTAAATTCAAGTTCTATCGTAAATCCACCGTTTGATTCCGCCGCATACATTCAAACTGGAGCTGCCTCGAACGTATCTGAAAAAATAGATTCTAATAAACAAGATCTAGATGCGGATCCGCCGCGAACACAGGACTTAGAAAAACCACAAGTAGAAGAGGATGAAGCTACAGCAGGACCCTGGATCACCTGTGACCGTCGTAAAAAACGCAACAATAAACAAAAGACAAACAATTTCAATAACATTACAGATACTATAAGCAATAGCATCCAAAGAACCAACAATGTGACAGTGACACAAGATAACAAAATCCACCCAGTAGGTACAACAAACAATCACAGGAGGTAATGACAAACTCAAAACCATCCAAGCTATTACTATACAAAAGAAAAAATATATACATGTATGGTCACTGCATCCGGACACGTCAACTGAAGCAATGATGGATCATGTGAAGTCTGTTAGTGGTGTAGACAGTATTACCGTTGATAAGCTTACTCCGAAGACTGAAAAGCACTACGCGTCTTTCCGAGTGGGTGTTCCAAGTGAAGTGTTTGAAAAGGTATTTACGCCGGACGCCTGGCCTATTTACGCACGAATTAATGAATGGATTTGGTTTCGGAACTTTCGTGAGTCAAAACATTTACCGGCAAAGGCCGAAAACTAGTTCCATTGAAATATATTATCAGAATGCTCGTGGGCTACGAACTAAACTAAATACTTTTTTTAACAACGTTTCGACGTCTACATGTGACTTATTTGCAATAACAGAGTCAGGGACAAATGAAAGCGTCTCTGATGGGGAATTAGCCCCCCAAGGCTTTACAGTAATGCGCTGCGACCGCGCGGACGGGCGAAAACACGGCGGGGCCATGCTGGTGGCTGCGCCGCGCGCCGGCCTCAGCCTGCAGCCGGTGGCGCTGCCCGGCCACGATGTAGATGCGCAAGTGTATGAACTCGTCTCAGCGATAGTGAAAGTGAAAAATAGTTACAGTTTTCTTTGTTGTGTAGTATATATTCCACCTAAAAGTTCTGAAAATGATTATATGCAATTGTTTCACGTTTTGGAATCATTGTCTTCGAAATACGACAACGTATTAATACTAGGCGATTTTAATTTGTATTCAGCTTCACAAGATGTACAAAATTATTTTGATTTTTTTATGACATTTTGTGGATTCAGTCAGAGAAATGTAGTTAACAATGCAAATGGTCGGTTATTGGATTTGGTGTTGACAACAGCGCGAGACGGGGAGGTGTCAGTAAGAACATCAAGCCATCCTCTGGTACCGGTGGATGAGCACCACCCGCCGCTAGAGGTGAGCATGCAGTGCGCGCGCGCGCCGCCGCCCGAACCAGCACAACTCGTCGACACTCAACCTCTTCCGCAACAATACCCGCAATGGAATTTTCGTAAGTGTGACTTTTTTGAATTGTATACCCAAATGGCACTCGTAGACTGGTCATCACTGTATACAATAAATGACGTTGAAGTCTCTATTAGACATTTTTATGACGTTGTTAATAATATCATAAAAAGTTGTACGCCGTCTAAATGCAGAAACCCTAATAGTAGTAAATTTAACTATCCTGAATGGTACACCTCAGACATCATACGTGACATAAAGGAAAAAGCAAATTGGCACAAATCATATAAATGCAGTGGGGCAGAAAGTGACTATCAGATGTTTTCATATTATAGAGCTACTAGCTTTTGCCCGCGACTTCGTCTGCGTAGAACTCGGTCATCACGTTAGAATGTTATTTCATTCTTCTATTTCTTGCGCTTACCTAGTTATCTCTCTTCCATTCTAACTTAAACCCCGTTAAGGGATGATTTCCGGGATAAAAGTATCCCATGTCCTTCCTTAGGACTCAAACTATATCCATACCAAATTTCATCTAAATCGGTTGAGCATTTTAAGGGGAAACAGGCAGACAGAGTTACTTTCGCATGTATAACCCGCCCCGGATTCGCACGGGTAGTCCAGTTTTAAACAACAACAAACAACAACAAATACCTACTCTTTATTGCACACCTCAATTAAAGGACACAGATCAGGATCACAGGGAGAGGATTTTTTATGATTTAAATTTATTTATCTAAGCTTTTTCCCGCGACTTCATTCGCGTGAATATCCATATCAACTTCTACACCGGCTGTCTCGCCAAACATTGCGCACGCCGGCTCAATGCGCCCACATGAAACACATGACAGAGGACAAAATATATATTAAGAGGAATGCCTAGCTGACCAACTTTTCAAATCTTGAATTTTTGACATAATGTTTCTGTCGCGCTGCTGGGAGCGGGAGCGGGCGCTGTCTATGTGTGAGCGCACGCACACAGGCGCGAGACGCGAGCCCGCGAATTTACTTACTGACCCAGCATACGATAAATTAGGCTGTAGGTACAGATCGCACCATAGAAAAAGCCCCCCCTTGAGCACTTTATGAAAACTGTACAATAATTTCGTCAACTAAAACGAATCCACTTTAGCTCAGACGTTAACATGGTTGACACGCAATCAAGAGGTTCATGGTTCAAATCCAGAGATTGACAGAACTTTTTGCTTTTTTACCAAGTAAATTGATGTAATGCTTTTATAATAAATGTTTATTTACGTCAATATATTAATAGGAAAATGAAATAAAATAACGCCTAAACTTTTTTTACTTTATTGACTTGAAATACTTAGCAATATCATATTGAAAATAATAGCGTTTTATCTTGGCATAAAAATATGTATATCTCTCTTTATTTTACACATCTAAACAAAACAATAAACTGAAATAAGAACAAATAACAATATTGTTTTTTTTTGGTTACCTAAAATATAAAACTTGCGTTACTTAGACAACTATTGACAGACAGTGCACAGCCTAATCCAATGAAGATATAACCATGAAATTTGGAACATATATTCTTTAGGGTACGTAGACGTGTATTAAGAAAGGATTTTTCGAAATTCAACCCCTAAGGGGGTGAAACAGGGGTTGAACCGTTGTGTGGAAATCGTTCATTTGGAAAGTCTTAGACTTGAAACTTTGTACAAAGGTTACTTATTAAAAAATAAGATAAATGATATAGAGTTGAGTATGAAAATTCATCCCCTAAAGGGTTCAAAAAAGGGATGAAAGTTTGTGTGACAAAAATGTTGTTTTTCAAGTAAGAAGTTTGAAACTTCGGTCACAAGCTTCTTATGTATAGTGAAAAACATTGATTATGGCATTTTTTTTAAATTCATCCCCTAAAGGGTTTAAGCGAGGGTTGAAAGTTCACGTGCGCAATGTGTGATTCTTTTATAGTATGGGTTTCTTTTGAACCCATTTCAAGATTTCAAAAGAGGATGTTCTCAATTCGGTTCATCAAAATGCAGATCTGATGATGGGATCCATGAGGAATCGAGGGAACTCCTCAAATCTTATAGGCAAACATACAGTGATTTTTGTGTTTTTATCAACAAATCAAGCATTTTCATACAAGAATGTGACATTTGATGAAGTGGGACTGCTGATGATGTTCAGAATCAGAACAGAACTCTTCAACGACGCATAGTTCACGTTTGGCGAATTGTCCTCTTTGCTGTGTTTGTTAAGCAAGTTAGTTTTACAAGACAATCATTTGTCAAGCTCGAGTTCTGATGATGGGATCCATGAGGAATCGAGGGAACTCCTCAAATGTTAAAGGCATACATAAGTTACATTACACATTTTAGTATTTTAACAAACAAATCAGGCATGTACATTTAAATAAATTGACATTTGATGAAGTAGAACTGTATGTAAGTATATGATGATCAGAATGGAACTCTTCAACCACGTATATTTTTGTTTTTTACATTTTTGTCAAACTTGAGTTCTAGTGTTGGATTCCATGATGAATTGAGCGTATACTTACTCTTCTACCATTATAAACATACTTATAGCCATTTTTAGGGTTCCGTACCCAAAGGATAAAACGGGACCCTATTACTAATGCTCAGCTCTCCGTCTGTCACCAGGCTATATCTCGAGAACCGTGATAGTTAGACAGTTGAAATTTTCACAGATGATGTATTTCTGTTGCCGCTATAACAACAAATACTAAAAAACAGAATAGAATAAATATTTAAGGGGGCTCCCATACAACAAACATATTTTTTTTATTGCCGTTTTTATAGATAATGGTACGGAACCCTTCGTGCGCAAGTCCGACTCGCACTTGGCCGGTTTTTATTTCATTGTATGGAATCCAAGAGTGCACCATCTAAGTATAATAATCTTTCACCGGTCTCCCCGATTGAAGTCGGTTTTTTTTTTTTATTATATTAGGTCATATGTAGATTTTTATTTCGTTGTATGGAATTTAAGAGTGCACCATCTAAGTATAATCATCTTTCACCGGTCTCCCCCATTGAAGTCAGTTTTTTTATTATATAATATGTAGATCTATAAAAAAAATTAGGTTTATTTCTATTACATGACATTTTTCTTACTCTTAATCGCCACGAGTTCTACGCGGACGAAGTCGCGGGCAAAAGCTAGTGGGTTATAAAAACCTATGATTCGTTAATAACTTTACCACTAACTAAGTAGCATTTATTCCTATATCAAAGACAAGGGTTCCCAGGTCACCTTTCTATTCAATATTCTTCCATTGTGACTCAGGGTTTTTCTTGTGATTAATAACTTTTCTGGTAATAATGATTTATCGATAATTTTTCACCACTAGCGTATCGACAATATATGTCAACGACTGTTGCCCATCCCTATTCCTTCTGTGTACGTATATTTAGAAACTGACTCCGCCACGAATTCGTGCGATAAGGACAACTGCAGCTCGGACTAAAATTCCCTTGCAAAAAACTGAAAAATCGAGGTTTCGTTCTCGACTGTTTCCTCATCCAAAACGCAACCAATCATTATAAAATTTTGGAAACTGCAAGAGCAAGAACTAATCTATGCCGCTACGTTTTGATTTTTTGGATATTTGTTGTCATATTTGTATACTGCGCCTTTTTATGGAGCCAATTCAACTAAGCCGTTTTTGCGATTTTTGGAGGGCTGTAACTTTCTTTAAAATAAAAATATCCAAAAAAACAAAACGTAGCGGCATAGATATTGATGATATTGATCTTATTTGAAAAAATCATTGCTCTAGGTTCAAAAACCAGAGAGAAAACAGTCGAGAGCGTTTGTATGGGAAAATCGCAGCTAGGCATTCCTCTTAAGAAGGAAGTAGATGAAAATTTTTCGGATATTCTGATACGGGTGTGGAAAATACTTCATACGCATCAAGTAATGAAGATGAAAACGCGAGCGCAGCGAGCGCGAATTCTTTCAAACATTACGATGCAGGTGTGCAAAAGACTTCATACGCACCAAGTAATGTAGATGAAAACGCGAGCGTAGCGAGCGCAAAATGAAATAGAAAAAAAAAGAACATTGTGATGCAGGTGCGGAAAATACTTCATACTCATCAAGTAATGTGTATGAAAACGCGAGCGTAGCGAGCGCGAATTCTTTCAAACATCACGATGCAGGTGTGCAAAAGACTTCATACGCATCAAGTAATGAAGATAAAAACGCGAGCGTAGTGAGTGCGAAATGTTTCGAACATTATGATGCAGGCACGGAAAAGATTTCACACGCATCAACTAATGTAGATGAAAACGCGAGCGTAGGGGGCGAAAATTTTCGAACATTATGATGTAGGTGCGGAAAATACTTTATACTCATCAAGTAATGTAGTTGAAAACGCGAGCGCAGCGAGCGCGAAATTTTTGAACATTAATATGCAGGTGCGGAAATATACTTCATACGCATCAAGAAATGAAGAAAATCGCGAGCGTAGTGAGCGCGAAATGTTTTGATGCAGGTGAGGAAAATACTTCATACGCATCAACTATAATGTCGATGAAAACGCGAGCGTAGGGCGCGCGAAAATTATCGAACATTATGACGTAGGTGCGGAAAATACTCATCAAGTAATGTAGATGAAGACGCGAGCGCAGCGAGCGCGAAATTTTTCGAACATTCTGATGCAGGTGCCGAAAAGACTTCATACGCATCAACTATAATGTAGATGAAAACGCGAGCGTACGGCGCGCGAAAATTTTCTAACATTATGATGTAGGTGCGGAAAATGCTCATCAAGTAATGTAGAAGAAACCGCGAGCGCAGCGAACGCGAAATTTTTCGAACATTATGATGCAGGTGCGGAAAATATTTCATACTCATCAAGTAATGTGTATGAAAACGCGAGCGTAGCGAGCCCGCAATATTTCGAACATTATGATGCCGGTGCGGAAAATAATTCATACGCATCAAGTCATGCAGATGAAAACGCGAGCGTAGCGAACGCGAAGTTTTTACGAACATTATGATGCAGGTGCGGAAAAGACTTCAAACGCATCAAGTAATGTAGATGAAAAAGCGAGCGTACCGCGCGCTAATGTTTTTGAACATTATGATGTAGGTGCGGAAAATGCTCATCAAGTAATGTAGAAGAAAACGCGAACGCAGCGAGCGCGAAATTTTTCGAACATTATGATGCAATAGCGGAAAATACTTCATACTCATCAAGTAATGTGTATGAAAACGCGAGCGTAGTGAGCGCGAAATGTTTAGAACATTATGATGCAGGTGCGGAAAATATTTTATACGCATCAGTAGGTAGTAATTGTATGTGCTGCCTCACCTCGATCGCATTGTATGTTCTGCATCACCTCGATCGCTTCGCGATCTCGGCGATGCAGAACATACAATGCGATCGAGGCGAGGCAGCACATACAATTACCTACTAACGCATGTAATCTGGCTGATCTGTTCCAATGATTTTAGATATTAATCCTCCATACTCTTTAAAGTACTCCGTTTCGATTGCGATGCGGACGAATTGAATAACGGGTTTGTGGAAAGCTGACCATACCGCAGGCATTCTTTAAGGCCCAACGGAGCATCAGAACCAATAGGCTCTCTATCTACTCTCAGAGGCTCTTAAACAGCTCAAAAACAACAGGACACCGGTGAAGACGGAATTACGGCGAGGCAGAACATACAATTACCTACTAACGCATGTAATCTGGCTGATCTGTTCCAATGATTTTAGATATTAATCCTCCATACTCTTTAAAGTACTCCGTTTCGATTGCGATGCGGACGAATTGAATAACGGGTTTGTGGAAAGCTGACCATACCGCAGGCATTCTTTAAGGCCCAACGGAGCATCAGAACCAATAGGCTCTCTATCTACTCTCAGAGGCTCTTAAACAGCTCAAAAACAACAGGACACCGGTGAAGACGGAATTACGGCGAGGCAGAACATACAATTACCTACTAACGCATGTAATCTGGCTGATCTGTTCCAATGATTTTAGATATTAATCCTCCATACTCTTTAAAGTACTCCGTTTCGATTGCGATGCGGACGAATTGAATAACGGGTTTGTGGAAAGCTGTCCATACCGCAGGCATTCTTTAAGGCCCAACGGAGCATCAGAACCAATAGGCTCTTCACAAACCAGTTCGCCAGATTACTCCGCGATCTCGGCGATGCAGAACATACAATGCGATCGAGGCGAGGCAGAACATACAATTACCTACTAACGCATGTAATCTGGCTGATCTGTTCCAATGATTTTAGATATTAATCCTCCATACTCTTTAAAGTACTCCGTTTCGATTGCGATGCGGACGAATTGAATAACGGGTTTGTGGATTCTTTAAGGCCCAACGGAGCATCAGAACCAATAGGCTCTCTATCTACTCTCAGAGGCTCTTTGAGGAAAGGAGTAGGATGGTTCTACAATCTTCAGTCGACACGACATTATATCGGCAGCTCAATGGGCGGCAAATATCTGACCCGTGATCTGCGCCAATTCAATACGAAACGTACTGAAGAGGCCATCGAGCGAAACAAGGGCTCAAAAGTATTTGCAAGAGATCTGTCTATCTGGCAGAGCCAGCTCGTTAAGTTAAAAACCGAGGATGGTAGAATTATCTCATCCAGACCTGAGCTTCTGAGTGAGATAGAGCGCTTTTATAGACAGCTATACACATCAACTAGCAGACCCGAAGTTGGTCTAGTGAAAGATCCGAGAGCTAGACTAACCCAGCACTATACCGATGTTATCCGGACATCAGCCGGTACGAGATTAGAATGGCTCTTAAACAGCTCAAAAACAACAGGACACCGGTGAAGACGGAATTACAGCCGAACTCCTGAAGGTGTGTGGAAAACCGGTTCTTACGGCCCTTCCGAAGTTGTTCAACTCCGTCTCACGTGCAGGCTAGATGACTTTCAGCTTCCCGAACAAGCCGGTTTCCGAAGAGGCTTTAGTACCATAGACCGCATCCACACGCTCCGTTAGGTTATACAGAAGACTGAAGAGTATATCCTGCCCCTCTGTTAAGAGTTGTGGACTATGAGAAAGCTTTCGATTCGATCGAAACCTGGGCGGTATTACAATCTCTACAGAGGCGCCAAGTAGACTACAGCTATATCGAAGTGCTGAAGTGTTTGTACGAGAACGCCACTATGTCAGTCCGACTCCAGGACCAGAACTCCAAGCCTATTCCGTTGCAGCGGGAGTTAGGCAGGGAGATGTTATTTCTCCTAAACTGTTCGCCACTGCGCTGGAGAATGTTTTCAAGAATCTGGACTGGAGAAGGCTATTGTCAGTAAATAAATAAAAAACTTGCTCCTGGAATTCTTTGCATAACTTCCTTCAAACAGAGATACTTTGGCTGGAAGGCCGACTTTGAGTACAAATAAATGTGCTTGAACTTTAAACCATTTTCAGGTAACAATAAATTCAGCATAACATTAGTTTTACCACAGTTAGAAGGACCGCGTATTATGCAGCGAATTGTCTTAGGTAACAGGGCGCTATGCATTTATAGTTTTCACTTGGTATTCACCTCTAATGTTTCAGTTTGCTTAACAAACTTCATGATAAAATGTGAGGTAAATAAAAAAAAAATACAATTCTTTATATACATGACACAATGATGTCAATGAGGGTGTCAGATTTCGTGGTGTTTGCTTTCACGTTTACAGACAAAATAGACTTCATTTTAATTAATATTCAGATGCTGCCATTTCTGCAGTGGTCATCCAAGAAACTTCTCGCGATTCAAGTAAGCTTCTGTGCAAAGCAAATGTTTTGTATAAAATAATACATATGCATTCATATTTTTTAATGTACCAATTACATATTGTTATGCTGCTGAATACATATTTTATTATCTTATTACAGAACATGTCGAAACTCGAAAACTTCGAACGCCAATAATTCAGCGATGGCCTTGATGTCACCAGTCATCTCGACATGAATGATTTATTTTATAATACTCAAGACCTATACAGTGCTAAGCATCAGGAAAATAAAGCGGCGGATGAGAAGAAATGTGAAGCTTTAAAAAAATAAACCAAAAAAGAAAATACTCAAAAAGTCACAGGCGGAAATTTCAAACAATGTATCGTATGTATCTCAACGAGGAAATGAAAACGGACATCGCGTGATTAAAATAACTATTTGCGAACTTCGTCCTGGATTTAAGTGCAAAAGTGTTGATGATAGTTTTTGCCTAAGTGCACAGTATGTGGCTGAGGACAAATATGACGAAATTTCAGATTGTGCCGAAACCATAGTCAAGAAAATTGCGAAAAAATAAGCGATACTGATACTTACAAGTTGTAAAATGGTTTTAATGTAAATAATTTATCAATAAATACTTGTTGATCTAAATTAAAATAGACTTGTTATTACTTACGTTAGGTACGCTTTCAAATCTGTAGCCTCACAAAGCCTTGTACCTATTCGTAATTAACAGATAATTAAAACAGCGGGAACAAAAGGATGATGAAGTAAAATGGTTGAAAATTCATGATAACATTTATTTAAAAAACAAGACTATTACTATACATTCATATCACCATCATCAACCTATATTCGTCCCGCTGCTGGGTGCAGGCCTCCTCTCATAGATGAGAGGGATTGGGCAGTAGTCCCTCCACATTGGCCATACAACTTTGAATTTTTTTCAGGGATGTATGCAGGTTTACTCGCGATGTTTTCCTTCAGCGAAAAGCTAGCGGTAAATATCAAATGATATTCCGCACATAAGTTTCGAAAAAACTCATTGGTACTAGCGGGGGGTTCGAACTCACGACAGCCGCTTGACAGCCGCATGCTTGAACCATTGGGCTACCGTAGCTTCATTCATATGTAGATTCATAATTATCCGATAGGTACAGTAAACACATTTTTATTTTATATGAAACCTTATGACATATTAACTCTTACAATATATTACTATAACGACCCCGCAATAAACTTCTAACTGTGTCGTATATTAATTGCCTTTTATCATCATTTTTACTTAACACCAGTTTATCCTAAAATAAGGCTAAATGCCAGTGTACTTTTAGGTTCAGGTAATATAGTTTTTTTTTTTTACTCTAGCGCTATTATGAGACTACAGTTTTTGTTCTGTATCAAAGTATATAAAACATTCTTCACATAAATGGATTTTAGATGTATGTTTAGTAAGTTGTCTGTGAACAAGCTTTTCCATATATTTTTTTTTATTAAACAGAAATGAGATTTTAACAAGAAGTACAGCACTATTTGAATGAAAAACAAAAACATGTAAAAACGGTTATACCTTTAATGTTCGGTTTATTTACAAAATTCAAAATGATGAATGCAAATATATACTAAAGGGAATTATATACTAAATGCCGAATATATTGGTTAGGCAAAAAATATAATTCTTAATAATATGTTACTGAGAACCTGATGGGTGCATAATCGGCTTAATTTGACGAAATCTTGTTTCCCAGCCTGTGTTAATATCGAGACCGCAGCCCGCATTGGTGTATTGACGTCAGCGGCCGCCTTCGATGTGGTAAGAGCATTTTTCCATAGCTCTTCCGCTGGTAACGGCTTCGCTTCATGGCTATTATAGACCCGGAGTTCGACGAAGTATTCTCCTGTCTTGGTAGGATCCCTCTGTGTCATAAATCCCAACGCGCCGCGCTGAGTCAAAAAACTTCTCAACGTCGCTGCTCGAACAGGCTTCTGGAACTTGTCCTAGCGCGCCTCGTCCTGTAAGACAAAAAAACAAATTAATCCGTTTATAATCAAAACGAAAATATTGCGTGCATAAAAAAAGACATAAGATTGTAAACAAATTTGAAAAACCAAATAGATCTATGTCCTTTAGATAACTTGGATACAGAAAATATGTTTAAATTATCTTTTATCTTTTTCTAAAAAACACAGTGTGCGAAGAATGAAATTGAGAAATGCTAACAACTTAATACTTCGCACTCCACGCGCTAGTTATGGGAAAAAATGCTTATTGTACGAAGGTGCAAGTATATATAATAAATTACCAACTAGTGTAAAAGACGCTAAGTCCAATGCAACATTCAAAAGACTCCTTAAGCATCATATCTTTAATAGCTAACAGCTAGATGTACCATACCTATACGTATAGTCTAAACTCTAAATCAGAAAAAAAAACGCTTAAACATATAAATATATAATATATTAAAATAGCCCCAAACTCCTCAAATAGTTACTGAATTTAGTCTACTATTGAACTAATCTCTAATATTATTCAAAATGTTTGATACTTTATGTGAAATTTTATTCGCACCTACTAAGTGTCATAGTGCCTTTACTGTAATCGCAAGCTGTGTCTATGCAACTTTGTTGTTATCGCCGTAGTAGCAGAGTGCGCGAGCGGTTCTTTGATTACATGTGGCTTGGCGCGCCTTGTATGTTTACCCACATAGATTTTAAGTCAATTTATTTTTATGCACTCTTATTAAAATACTTACAAAAATGTTAAAGCGAAAAGCATGTACTCTCCAACTAGTAGGTCCCTCCAATATTGTCGAGAAAACCCTAACTGTACTCATCGCTAACATAAGAATGTTGGCTATATTACGTAAAAATATATACAGTGTGGAAAGTTAACTCAGGCTGTGGAGGGAAACTAATTTAAATCCTTGAGCTAGCCCATTTTACTTAAAGGAGACATTACTTTATTTTTTTAAAGAAACAAAACTGCATTCAAAGATTTTTCTAAAACTCGCTTGCCTCGCCCGGGACTCGAACCAACTAAAATTAAAAAAACAAACACACCCTATTTTATTATAAAATTTCTCTAACAAACATTTGGTCTTAAAAATAAAAACAATCGTTAAATCTAACATTAACTTTATTTTACTATCAATTTGTTACACTTAAATTATTTAACTGATAAATTGTTCGAAATGAGCCCCGCGGTTCCGTCTACACAAATTAGTCGCCGTTGAAATTCATTTCTTGTAGCCTTCATCAAAGTGTTGTGGTGTATGCCCCTAATAACATTTTCTACTGCGACCCTTAGCTCGGATCATGTAAGAAGGAAATGTGCATAGAGGTATTACCACCGTTAAACGATTTTCTTATCGAAGATTTCAACAAGATACTTAGCGATAAATTAGTTAGCGTGTACTTCATACGAAGTCTTTGAATGTTAGAGAGATAACAGAATTGTTACGTGTCTTTTACTTGTTAAAGTGAACAGTAACCAAATGTTTGTTAGAGAAATTTTATCCTGAGTATTAATACTATCGATTAGTATAATAAAACAGAGTGTGTTTTTTATTTTATTTTAGATGGTTCGAGTCCGAGCCGAGGCAAGCGAGTTTTAGAAAATCTGTGAATGCAGTTTTGTTTCTTTTTCAAAATAAAGGAATGTCTCCTTTAAGTAAAATGAGCTATCTCAAGGATTTAAGGTAGTTTCCCTCCAGGGCCCGAGTTAACTTTCCGCACTGTATACAAGGTGTTCTAAGACTATGGGACTATAAATGTCGTAGATAGGATATTTTTGCTGAAAGAAGACATTATTTTAATTTAAAAATAATTTAACTGCATTTATAGAATTTTAAATAATTATGTACATGATTGAACAGAGAATCAAACCCGCCACACGAGAAAAAAAAATACCCTGTAGCTTTATCATACCGATCGAAAGGCTTCAAAACAAACAAAAGACTAGGCGTATAGATATAGGCAGTTAAACTCATTCAAAGGTATTGTTGGTAATAAATGGTTAACACAACGGTCTTATGATCAGAGTTCCTGATAACAGATATAAGAGAACTGTTAGATACATGTGTTTATGACAAAGAAACTTCAAAAGGAAAAGAGTGTCTGTCTAGCAGAGTTGTTACAATACATACCAACATTTAGTACGAAGAGACAATTATTCTTTTTAATCCTCTAGCAGCCTGAAAAAGAAAAAATATATATAAATAAAAATGATTAACCAAATACAGGGAAAATTGTTAGAAATGATAAACGTAAGAATAAATAAAATATTTACCGATCCAACTCTGCGACTAAGTCCGGATCCTAAGACAAAAAAAACCCGAGTATAAGTGATTATGAAATCAATAGATAGTTCAGGCATTACTGAAATTAGAACTGTTTAATTAGGGCTAGGTTATTGAGGAATACAAGGGGACTAAAACGTAAGAAAGACTTTATATACATACGTCTATGATAATAAAATCCTCATCTTCAGGGGCCTGGATTAGAGCTTGAACCGGCTGAAAAAGGAAAGTAACAAGTGAAAGTCTTAATTGCACTTACATCAAAAGGATTTTTTGCTAAATAACATAGTGTCGGAATTAAATGGAAAGACTGAATTCTAATAACCCTTTTTTTCTCGTGTAGCGGGGGTTCGATTCCCGGTTCAACCAAGTAATTATTTAAAAAATATAAGAACGCGGTTTTAATTGTTTTTAAATGAAAATAATATCTTCTTTTAGTAAAATATTCCATCTACAATATTCAGGTACTTTTCCTTGATGTCCTATAGTATTGGGACGCCGTGTATATTTTTAAGAGGCTCTATATTAATGACAGTAGCCAACAATGACACCAATCATCCAATATCTGGACACAACTAACTTCCTAAATAAATAAATTAGAAATCTAAGTAGGTCACATAAGCGCATACCTCAGATTCCAACACCTGTTCAGGGCGTTTACGCTTCACTGGTGAAGATTGAGCGCATGGGATGACGTTGTCTTCTGACTCCGTACAGCAATCCAGATCTGATAGCTCTTTAACTTGAGATGCTGCCTGCGCTTTTGGTTTTTTTTCGGGGCGCGTTTCTTCGCAGGATTTTTCTCTGTTACTTTTTTCGGCGTCGAAGAAAGTAACAGACAACGTCCAGCCAACACTGTTGATGTCAACAGCGTTGGCTGGGTGGGGCAGGAGGACTCGGCAATCGTCCTCGAAGAATCCGCCAGCTCGTCCTCCCAAAACGGATTTAGAGACCAACCAGGCCTGTAATAAAAAAGAACAATATTGTATTTTAAATGCCCCAATCGGAAAACAATAAACTGTCTTAATAACATGAGAAGTACTAAACACACACTTACATGTTTTTCCTGTTGTAGTTAGTTGCTTTGCTGTATATACACCAAACACCAACTCACTTTTACTAGATTGCAGCGAACACCGAACCGGGCTGTTATTTTTTTATTTAAGTAAAACATGTGCTTTAAACTATAGGTACTGTTCGAGTCCTGGAAGTTTTGAGGCTGATGGTGCGCTAATGTCCCGGCTGTCCTATTTATTATACGATATTCTAAAGTTACGGTTACAATGGCTAATAAGAGAATCATGGCAGACTATGCAATACAAATACACATAACACAGCTGAACAAATTTAGTCCTTATGTAGATCATCTTTAAACACTTCGAATGTTCTGAACATTGATTCCGTTATAAACATGCCCTAGTACTCTATAAAAGAAATGCGTCAGTTGCATAAATGCCTCACAACATGAAAATCGATACGCAAAACTTAAAAGGAAGCAGCATGTACTCTCCACCAACTCGATCAAGTTAATTAAACACCTAACACTCAATAAAACCTAACACATTTCAGATGGCTATTTAATTTGGTCGGGGTTAAAACATATTTGTAATGAATGCTCACAGTTCATTGTATGATGGAAAGTTGTGTAATTTAAAGTATATATCCAGTACTACTTGAACTAAGGACAATTTTAGGTAAAAAGAAAATAGTTTTTAACATTAATTTAAGTCAATCGAAATTACTCCAGTAGAGATTATATTTAAAGCTTAGTATTAACTAGTAAAGATTCGTTATTTCGTTCATTATTTAAGTAATCCGTCATCGAATGGTATAGGGGCATAATTATACTCTGTTTCAAAACTTTAGTTAACAAACTCTAGCTCCGCTATATAATAGTCTA
Source organism: Cenopis cana (assembly GCA_951800055.1). Lineage (NCBI taxonomy): Eukaryota > Metazoa > Arthropoda > Insecta > Lepidoptera > Tortricidae > Cenopis > Cenopis cana. The sequence goes on along the minus strand of OX637491.1, from coordinate 3,761,285 downwards.
TATAGTTTTTAGAAAGGTTTTCTAAAAACTAAATATATTTTTTCACGCTATCTAGCGACTGCGAGATGAAGCTTTATAACGAATCGCTTAACTTGTCATACATCACTAGTCTAATTACCTTGCACTATTAATACGTAACAATAGATGGCGTCATGTTTACTTGCAAAATAAACTTTATTTTATACATACTTCATTGAAACAATATGTAAGATTACTATATTTCCTAATGGCCAATCAAACCAGCACATTAAAAATGAATATTTACTAAACAAACCATTCGACATATTGACATTCGTTTCTAAATATTTCGATAGATGGCTGTACTAATGTTATTACAACCGTTTCAGATGTAAATTATTGAATTTAATACAATAATATACTTTTACAACTTACAAGTAAACAAAATATTGGGAATAGAATAAACTATGATCCAAATAATTAAATAAAAAATCTTTATTTATGCATTGGTTTAACAATTTAAAGTTATAATTCTACAGCACGCTATAGACATTTTTTCATAGAACAGTATATATGTCGGACCTTCGTTAAAGATGTCGGCGAGCTGTGAGTATCTCAGCGGACCACTTGTCAACGATTGCATTGAACGGACTTGGCCAATCCGTAAATGTAGTTGAATGGCAAACCTTGTCAACGATTACATGGCAGACCTGGCCAATCTGTAAATGTAGTTGAATGGCAAACCAATACAAAATCGAAAATTGAAATAATGAAATTGAAATAATGAAATTGAAATATTGAAATTGGAAACAGTGAAATTATTTTATATTGAGTACGGGTCTGGCCAACCTGGAAAAATATGTACTACATAACATTAGCGCACACGGGTGCCGGGGATGTGGTAAAATTATATATAAAATATAACCCTGGCACCCGTGGAGGCCTTTTGCTGTTTTTTTTTTATCGTTTCATTAAAGATCTCTATCTATCACGTCGAATGAAAGATTTCTATCAGGCCGAGTATTTATTTGTAGCAACTACGAAAGTGAAGTAGGAACCCCTCGATAATTAACTGATTATTCCAATGCTTCTCGAGACAGATCGTGTGTTCCTATGCAAATAGATCAACAATATTTTGTCGAGTATCATCTTGTCCGTTACCTATCAATTAGGTATGTTGTCATAACAAATAAGTAATTGTATGTTCTGCCTCGCCGTAATTCCGTCTTCACCGGTGTCCTGTTGTTTTTGAGCTGTTTAAGAGCCTCTGAGAGTAGATAGAGAGCCTATTGGTTCTGATGCTCCGTTGGGCCTTAAAGAATGCCTGCGGTATGGTCAGCTTTCCACAAACCCGTTATTCAATTCGTCCGCATCGCAATCGAAACGGAGTACTTTAAAGAGTATGGAGGATTAATATCTAAAATCATTGGAACAGATCAGCCAGATTACATGCGTTAGTAGGTAATTGTATGTTCTGCCTCGCCGTAATTCCGTCTTCACCGGTGTCCTGTTGTTTTTGAGCTGTTTAAGAGCCTCTGAGAGTAGATAGAGAGCCTATTGGTTCTGATGCTCCGTTGGGCCTTAAAGAATGCCTGCGGTATGGTCAGCTTTCCACAAACCCGTTATTCAATTCGTCCGCATCGCAATCGAAACGGAGTACTTTAAAGAGTATGGAGGATTAATATCTAAAATCATTGGAACAGATCAGCCAGATTACATGCGTTAGTAGGTAATTGTATGTGCTGCCTCGCCTCGATCGCATTGTATGTTCTGCATCGCCGAGATCGCGAAGCGATCGAGGTGATGCAGAACATACAATGCGATTGAGGTGAGGCAGCACATACAATTACTACCTACTCGCATCAACTATAATGTAGATGAAAACGCGAGTGTAGGGCGCGCGAAAATTATCGAACATTATGATGTAGATGCGAAAAATGCTCATCAAGTAATGTAGAAGAAAACGCGAGCGCAGCGAGCGCGAAATTTTTCGAACATTATGATGCAGGTGCGGAAAATACTTCATACTCATCAAGTAATGTGTATGAAAACGCGAGCGTAGCGAGCGCGAAATAATTCGAACATTATGATGCCGGTGCGGAAAATAATTCATACGCATCAAGTCATGCAGATGAAAACGCGAGCGTAGCGAACGCGAAATTTTTACAAACATTATGATGCAGGTGCGGAAAAGACTTCAAACGCATCAAGTAATGTAGATGAGAAAGCGAGCGTAGCGCGCGCTAACGTTTTTGAACATTATGATGCAGGTGCGGAAAATAATTCCTACGCGTCAAGTAATGTAGATAAAAAAGCGAGTGCGAAATGATTCGAACATTATGATGCAGGTACGGAAAATACTTCATACGCATCAAGCAATGTAGATGATTGAACAAAAAGAAATTGTTGACCTATCAAATGACTTTGTTAAGAGGTGGTTGAATAGATATTTTTTTGTTCATAAATTAGTGGAATACCTTTCAAAGTTCAAAGTGCTTTATTGTAAAACATAGGTATAACTGAATACCTACTTTGGTCTGTTCTTTCACTTTCGAAGATGGAGTAGAGGCCTAGGTTGATAGCGCACCCACCCTGGTTGCTTCTAAGAGTTATGTGATTTTCTGAGAATTGTTTTTTTTTGCTTCCTATCCGCCTATAACTTTCGAATTTGGTCATACTTGATGTTTATTGTTACGTAGGTATATTTTACTAACGAATACCAATATACCCTAAATTTATGTCTGTTACGCGCTGAACGTATTTTATACATTTTGCTGACGGAAAACGCAACTAATCGGCACCTCGAAGAACCTCAATGACACCCATATCGATTACTAAGAAAAGTAAATAAGTAAATGTTCGCCATCTTCGATTTGAAAATGGATATCATTCTTGTAATGAGCACCTCAAAAAACAATATTTTATACAAAAATGCGCATACCTAATATATAGGTACATGTCGCAAGTGCTACCATGCAACCGAGAGCCCGCCGCTCTGCGTAGGTACCCTCCATCAAAAACAAAAAAAAACCGAGGTTTCGTAGTAAGCTTTGTGAATATTGATAGAGACTGACTGACCAACATAATTAGATCTCTCATTTCAAACAGTTAATATGGTTTGAGGGACTTTTGTATTTTTGTCTTTAGCCCTGAGAGGCAGAGGTATTGTTATTTCACCCCCCATTTTTTCAAATACTATCTGTTTATTATAAAATGTTTGAATGAGGTTCTATTTACTTTGCGTCCATGTATATACTTACCAATTTTCAAGCCTGTAAATCATGAACTGAAAGACTTCTCATACAAAGTTTAACCCCTCTTTTCACCTCCTTTCATCCCTAACCTATATGATTTTTATAGCCTATAACCTGGCCGAAGATCCAATAAACATATTAGTGAAGGCTGTATTAAAATCCATTCGCTAGTTTTCGCGTGATAGTTAGACAAATAAACAGACAGACAAACAGACACGAATTCTAAAAACAGTTGAAACGTGTTCTGTTATCGATTCTTAGACCCCTCCATCGATTTTTTTACTAATATCTTCAATGTACAGATTTTCGACCCTCTTCTGCTTTATTATATGTCTTCAATGTACAGATTTTCGACCCTCTTCTGCTTTATTATATGTATAGATTGTGAAGCAGAACATTTGTAGCGCATTTGAGAAATATCAAGAACGTTTACAAGTACAATTTACACAAGATCCTGCTTCCTTCTGGGGTTACGTGAGAACTCGACGATCTGGTTCAAACACGTGCAATATATCGAAAGGCGGCCAAACACTAAAACAAGAGCAATGCGCACAAGAACTAGCAAGTTACTTCGAGTCTGTATACAGTGACATAGAGCCTCGCCTAGACGCGGACGCGGCGGCGTGCGGTGCGGATTCGAGCTCGCGCGTGCACGTGGCGCGCTTCGAACTACGCGACGTGCAGGCTGCACTGCGGCGGCTCAAACCAAAGCGGTCCACCGGCCCTGACGGCATACCACCTTACGTTGTTAAAGACTGTCGACTGTTGCTTGCGGAGCCCCTTTTACATATTTTTAATATATGCCTCGACAATAGTGTTTATCCGGAGTGCTGGAAGACGACAAGAGTAACGCCCGTTCCGAAGGGAGGCTCTGGAACAGATGTGAGTGGATTCCGACCGGTTGCAGTTTTGTCCACGTTTGCCAAGGTTTTTGAATCAGTATTACACGCCGCAATATTCCCTCAGGTCAGTGCACGATTAAGTGATGCGCAACACGGCTTTCGGCCGGGCCGCAGCACAGAGAGCAATCTACTGTGCTTTATGAACTACGCGGCGCCGGAGGTGGACCGTCTGGGCGGACAGGTCGATGTTGCGTACCTCGACTTTAAGAAGGCGTTCGATGCCGTCGATAACGACATATTGCTGATGAAACTAGCTGAGATCGGGTTCACTCCCCGACTTCTAAATTTTTTCGCAAATTATCTAAAGAACAGACAGCAATATGTCGATTATAAGGGTTACACTTCGGACTGCTATCGGACGTTCTCGGGAGTGAGTCAGGGGAGCAACTTGGGGCTTTTAAATTTCACTTTAATGATAAATGATCTTCCAGAAATTGTCAAACATTCTACCTGTATACTTTTTGCAGATGACCTTAAACTACTACTGAAAGTCAACAATGCTAATGATTGCGAACGATTGCAAAATGACATTGACAGGGTTGTGAAGTGGAGTCATCTAAATAAATTGTATTTTAACGCATCAAAATGTAACATAATGTCTTTCAGTAAAGCACTTACTCCGTTGCACCACGCTTATAATATAGACGGGCAGCCGGCCGCGCGCGTGTCAAGCGTGCGGGACTTGGGACTGCACATCGACTCCGATTTGTGTTTCCGGAAGCACATCGTTGAAACGTGTAAAAAAGCTTACAGGAACTTAGGTTTCATATTGCGCCAGACAAAGAGCTTTTATAACACCACGGCTGTAAAAGCTCTATATAACGCTCTAGTTAGGAGCAGGCTAGAAAGCGGTGCGATCATATGGAACCCCTACGAAAGGAAATATGTCGAAATGCTTGAGAAAATACAAAATAAATTCATCCGGCATGTGTAGGTACTTTAAAGAATACGGGGTATATCCTTTTTATCCACTTATGTACCCGACACTTTTCGTTTTAGGTATGGTAGGATATTTTAAGTTGGAGGTAAGGAGAAATGTCACACTGGCCACATATATATTTAGGGTATTACGGGGAAAGCTGCATAACCGGTGCCGCGCGGGCCGCGACGACGCGCGCCGCGCCTACTCGCGCGTCCGACTGCGCGCACCAACTTACTCGCCAATGCACCTCTTGTCAGGGCCATAAATATAATTAACAGAATTTCGAGCGAAATTGATGTATTTAACTGTACTCTGACTGAATTCACAAATGTAGCCTATAGACAAATAAGTTATTTTTGATTAGAAAGTATTTTTTATGTGTTTGCTTTTTACGTTCTCTGTGTATTTAATTCTTACTCTGTTTCTGTGTGTTGTATATTGTAAATATTTTATATTTGTATGTCACGAATTGGACTCTCTGTAATGTGATATATATATTTTTTGAATAAATAATAAAAATAATAATAATAATAAAAATTATCTAAGGTATCAATGGAAATTGTACGAACGTTTGCTTTTGCAAAGTACATTTCTGAAGTTCGACTATTACTCGTTAATTAGTAATGTCTACTTAGCTGTGATAGTTTTCCTTTTAAATTCATCGTATATACTACTACCATGATTTTTTTCACATGCCTAGTAGCCACCGTTTAGCTGGCAGGGGGGGGGGGGGGGGGGGGGGGGACACTTGACCATAGCAAAAATTAACACTTCAAAGCTTAATATCACGCTAACCAATTCTTTAATCAAAAAATGCTTCTAGAAACCTTATAATATTTTTAAAAGAGCTATCCAACGATACCCCACACGATGGGGTTTGGCAGAAAAAAAATTTGCAGCACCACTTTACATGTAGGGGAGGTACCCTAAAAAAAATTTTTTTTTAAGATTTTATTCTACCGTTTTGTCGGCGTCATTGATATGTATACTCATGCCAAATTACAGCTTTCTAGCTCTAACGGTTACTGAGAAAAACGGGGGTCGGACGGACGGACGGACGGACGGACGGACGGACGGACGGACATGGCGAAACTATAAGGGTTCCTTGTTTACTACGGAACCCTAATAAGGGTCTTTTACACTAGTGGTTAGAACTAGAAGCCGCAAACACTGATACTTTCAATAATATTATCAATTTAGCGTTTACAAATTGTTTTACTGTAAAATAGCAGAATTTTCTTACATAATGATGCTTGAATATTCTAACATATTTTTTTTCTCTTTATAAACCAATGGCTACACCACCCATACTGTATTTAAGAATAACAAAAACAGGAAAAATTAGGAGACATGAAAACATAACTAAACTGATTAAGAGGAGGGGTAGGGCAAACTCTCTCCATACAAACGTTGTGCAGGATTTTCTTCGTTAGTGTTTGCATTAAAGTTATGATTTTTGGTCAGTATGCTTATTTTTCTGTTAGCTATTTCGTGATGTAATTTTTTTTTTCATAGATATTATTTTTAAATTATTTAATTTTTCATTTTTTTGAAATATTTGAAAATTTCCACATTCCACATCACTTTCTTCGCATATCTAATATTTACATCCGAAAAAAATATTACATTCGTTAGTGTCAAAACCTACGAATAAAACGTGCACAGAGTTTGTATGAAGAATGTCTTGCCCACCCCTGCGCCTTAAGTAACTAACCTAACAATAAACCAAATCTTACAACATAAAAAAGTTAAGTTTTGTTGCTTGTTACCCAAAGCATGTAGGTAGGTAACAATAATAAAATTAGTTCAACTCAACACCTAGGTATCTTGAGATTGGCCTGTGGATTCAGACATTTAAACTTATAAATAATAATAAAAATGGCATCCTTATGTGTACTTGCAAACTCAAGTGCATGTTACTAAATAATTTTGCATGCATGTACGGCCAGCTGTAGAGAAACCAGACCCCCCGTGCATACAAATTTCTATGCAGGGGGGGGGGTACCTTTTCTCTGCAGCTGACTGTACAGGCAACAATTTGATTTCTGGGCCACTTTGACCTCGTCACAGTGACATCAATATGAGATCTCTAGCAGCTTTCATATAGATTTTCACTGTGACAAGGTACAAAGTGGCCTAGAAATTAAATTGGTTGACTGTACGTGTACAGAGTAGTTTGCAACTTGCAGTATACTTATTTAGTCTTATTTCTTCAGTCTTATTTCCACTATTCCCTAGTCTTCAGCTTGGGTTTAAGAATTCCCTGTTCCGCAGCCTCAATAACATCTCTTTGCTGTGCCCGTAATGTTTTAAGAATAGAGAATGTCAATTCTGGTATATTGTTAACACATGAGAATTCCAGGACGTCATGCAAATTTTCCGATGTAATAGAATGAGCTATCTTTATAATACATTCGAGTTTAAGAAGATCAATTGAGAATTCCGTAGCAATTAGCAACAGAGGGCAGAGGCCTTCTTCGGGCAGGGTACCCAAGTACATGTACTGCTTGAGATTTTGAAGAGTTTTCAATGTGACCCCCTTGATCTCAATACGGCCAGTGGTTGTCTCTTTCCATTCCCCGTAAAGCATTCTCTTGAACACATCACTGTGTGCCGCAAGGCATGCCCGGGATATGGCAACGCTGCCTTCATTTGTGCTTAATTGGAAGTTAGAGAAATCATCATCAAATTCTGATTTGCAAGAGGCAACATAGATTTCGCAGTCTACATTAAATTCAAATATTTCTGAACCTATTTCAAATGGTAATTGTATTTTTTTAAGTTCTGTCCATTTGTCAGAACAAGAGAAATCAAATTTGAATTTTGGATCCTCACATGTTAGTTTCATTTCAACATTGACACCCTTCGTGAATTCATGTTTCTTAACTGCTAAAAATATTTTAGGGTCATTAGCAGTATTTTGTATAAAAAACTTTATCTGGGCCAACCCATGGATATCAATTATTTGTTCATCAACGGGATTGTTTTCTTCAAAATTCTCAATCGCAAAAACTAGCTCAAAAGCTGTGCCTCCCAGATGTATTGTACGAGCCCTGTAGGCAAACAAACAAAAACAAGTTATTCAAGTGAGCTATGTAATATACTATCATTACATGATATGAATGAGAAATTTGTTTACAGGCAGTTTACAGGATTTACATACATGCAACTTGGCACACAGATTTTTTTACTGTTTATATACTGGATACATGATAAATAAATTTTAATCCAAAAGTCAAATAATAGATTTACTTACATGCTAACAAACAGTAAATGACCAAAGCACCTACATAGTTAACAAATTAATCAAGCTAAATACAAGTACTTAATAAGTTATCCCTGAAGAGTATCACACGAAATTGTAACAAAATATATCCATTTAAGTATTTAATACGCATAAAGCAAGAGGGCTAAAATTATTCATATGAATATTATAGGTATGTCACTCATTAGAACTGTTTGTTCGATCAATTACAACAATTCAAGAAACATGAGATGATAAATTGTTCAAAATATCCTCTGTGAGCGGCGATCACGATGGTATTTGCTGCTTGTAAAGTTTTATTTTTCTATTCTTACATACTTCCCACATACATAATTTTAAAATCATCAACTGCCAACCGATGTAAGGTTATGATACTTACAGTGTCACAGCCATTGCGCAAATATTAGTGGCGGCAGCAATTGTTTTATTTGCGTCTCCACGTTAGAACAATTTGTTTAAGTCTATTTTACGCATAAATAAGAATGTAATATACTGAAACTGAGATCAAAGAAAGAAAAGAACGAAAACCAGAAAACGGTATTTTGTTCAAATGACATATACAATAGTGTTGCCAAACCAAATATGGTAAGGTAGTACAAATTAAAGGGGGTTTACTGACGTAACAATTTCATTTACAACCAATTCGTCATTGCTGATGCAATCAAATCAAAGACAGGTTTTACACTGCAACTGAACTGCTTCGATGTGATTAATTTATTTAACCACTACCAGTCAACCACAGGGCCAAACAGAGACCCTCAAAAACGGAGCAGTAAAATGTAGAAGCGTTGAAAATCCGAGTTTTGAATTTTACAGTCATGTATCCACAGAGCCCGCAATAATGTAAGCCCGCGTATGTATGTGTTGTTTGTATGGTATATGGTATGGATGGAAGTAGGTAGTTTCTAGTTTGCACACTTGTACAGTACAGTTAGCTGCAGAGAACAGGGGCTCTTCCTGCATAGACGTTTGTATGCACGGTGGGTCAGGTTTCTTTGCAGCTGGCCGTACAAACTATCTTCATCGTACTTACGAGATAAGAGAGTCCTGCTGCATTCCTCGTCCTTGGGAATGAACCGTCACAAGATACAGGAAGGCTTGCGAAAGTTGACAATCAACTGTAAATGCAATGTGTAGTATGTGGTGACGATGGGTTTGTTCAACGATTTCTCCAGCGCTAGGTGCGGGTCGAGGGTTATGTAGCTAATGCTAAGCTTTACATTACTTTCACCCAATATTATTTTATTTTTCATTTATTCACAAATATATATATATATATATATCACATTACAGCAAAACCAATTCGTGACATATACAAATATAAAATATTTACAATATACAACACACATAAACAAAGTAAGAATAAAAAAAAACCAAAACAAACAGAGAAGGAACGTAAAAAGCACATTAAAAAAAACTGTAAACACATAAAAAATTAACTTTCTATTCAAAAAGAACTTATTTGTCTATAGGCTACATTATATTATGTATAATGATAAATTGTATGATATATCATTTGACTTGTAGAACCTTTAATAAAATATTTATAGTAGGCAACTCTATACTAAAAATGTATTGCGGTATGGTGTTACCATAAAGATTGATTTATCCGAATGTTATGTAAAATTTAAAGAGGAAGACGACTGCGGAATTATTTGAACCAATTAGCCCGATTGGTTTTATGGTCGTGTCGATAATCTTCTTGCAAACCACATATGTAGTCGATAGGGTTTACGGCTAGCTAATTTGATGCGCTGGTTTGCGGCCAGTTGGATGAGTTGACTGAACTGAAAGAATATTTTCTTATTTCTAGGGTTCCGTAGAAAACGACGAACCCTTATGGTTTCGCCATGTACGTCCGTCCGTCCCCGGCGTAGCTCAGTAACCGTTAGTACTAGAAAGCTGTGATTTGGCATGAGTATACATATCAATGAAATGACGCCGACAAAATGGTAGAATAAAATCCTGAAAAAAATGTTTAGCCTCAGAGTGACCATCATTACCATCAAGTAGGTAATGTAATAATACCACTACCGTGCGATATATACACAACTTTCTATAAGAGCGACAGAGAGAGACATTTATATCATTTGTTGTCATAGTTTCACTCACTTTCACTTTTATTTATCTGCCACAAACTATATTTGATATAATTTTGTGGCAGACAAATGAGTACTCGTTACCCGCCCAAAGGAGTATTTATACTTTATCGGTGAGGGCCACGGCACGGTTAAACTCTATGGTTTGGTTGTATTTTGTATTAACACTACTTCATTTTTTTTGAACTACATTGTTTGGAAATTCGAGGAGCCACACACTTTTTACGACTTTGACAGATAATATCTCACCAAAGGCTGACACTTAAATGGAAAAGTTTTATAGAAACCTCTATATCATTTTTAAAGCCCTAACCATAGAACCCCACACGCCTATGTATAGTGAAAAAAATTGTTCATGCTCCGGTTACATTTACATGCATTTACATCTATGGAGGTGACAGGTGACAACATAGATATAATGGGTGACAACTATCCTATTTTTGTTTAAATTCATATCACTTTTTTTATATAACGACGATGGCAAACATGCATATATATGGTCCACCTGATGGTAAGCGCACACCGCAGCCTATAGACGCACGGAACTTCGAAGGAGTTCCGTGCGCGTTGCCGACCCTTTATAAAATTCATTCACCACTTTTCAAATCTTCACTTCAATTCATCACTTTTTTTATAGCGGTACATTCCTACCAAAAGTAACATATTTCATAATTGTAGTGGTTAGGCCCGACGCTAGCTTACGCGGGTGCACGGAGCGGGTCATACTAAACTAAACTGCGCCCGCGGCGGGCAGTTTAGTATGACCTGCTCCGTGCACCCGCGTAAGCTAGCGTCGGCCTTTATAGTCTCCGAGTAAAGCGGTAAATCCTGAATAGGGGAGGGGAGTTGAAGCCTCTCGCTCTGACATATATGTACGTCCCGTCTAAAGGTTCTGATTCAGGACGGTGTAGTGTAATACCCGCTTAACCCTTGGGTTGACGGCGAAAAAAACGAAACAATCTTTTGTTATGATAGCGTACATCGGCGAAACCGGTAGACAACGAGTTAAATCAACTGTGAATACGGACAGACGGACAGAGATGACAAAACTATAAAACGGTTCCATTTTCGCAATTTTGGCTACGGAACCCTAAAAAGGACCGACCTACGTGTATAGGATCCTATATGATATTTTATTTTATTAAGTTTATTTTGTGTTTAAGCAATATGGTCTGGTAACATTGACGGTATGCTTTTGCTCCTTTCCGGTTCCGCCCTACCCTAGCCTTTGCGTTTTGTGTTGCGACTTTCCTTTCCTTTGTCTTTGCGCTTGCGTAGGGTGCGTACGAGTGCGTAGTTGCGAATTTCTGATAGAAAGTTTTCTTGCTGTTTCATGTGTATTGCCGTGCGAGTGGAGGCTTCGAGGCGATATTTAATTCTAGTTAAACTTTGGGGACATAATACTCAACAATGAACTTGTAAGTATTTAACTTCGAGTTCATAATGGCGAAAGTATATTTTCAAAGTAGGTGCAAGTACAATTCTCGATGAAGGCTATTAGTGCAACTTGTGTTCCCGATGCCCAAGGTATTTCTGTATGCGACATATTTACCTTTCATTAACCTAATTTATAGGTATTCGATCAAATATATATATTAAACAATGCGCGCTCTGTAACATTAACTGCGTAGAACTGGCGTAAGTAGATGCAGATTCTATGTACTGGAAACTGACTTCAAGCATCAAAGTAATTTTTTCAAGAAGCTATTTTGCCATTCAAAGAATAAGGTTCAAAGACCGATTATAAAGAATTTCGGCTAAGAAAAAAAAATGTTTTTCTACGGTCAACTCATCTATCGGCCTACCGCGCTCTTTTATGAATAGGTATTTAGCTGGCACTAATTACCATGTGAGTAGGTATACCTACACACAGCTGTACAGTATACTGTACAGCTCTATTCACACTATGACCTATGTATTGTTTATACGCAACTTGTGTCACCCATACTACTAACCGATGTACTGGAATGCCACAGCTGGCGCAGTATATAATTGTATCATTAGGTCCAGTCACTGGGCATGTTATTTGCTTGTCTAGTGACTTCATTCTATGGCTGTATTTTGCTGGGCGGATTCCACCACATCCACTACTCCTTTAATGATTACATACTAATTAACGAATTGTCTTTTTTACAGTATCGCGACAGAGGAGCGCAGAGGCAGATATTTGAAATTAAGCTATTCTATCATTTTTGAACGAGGAAATTCTCAAAATGAAAAAATAAGTGCAGTTCATAATATTGATGACTTATCTGAGATTCGGTTTAGATTTGTACATGTAAACGAGAATGTCTGTACATTTTTATCATTAAAGAAGCATGCATCAGCAAAGGACTCAAATGTCAGAATAGATGTCAGAAGTGCCGATCTAAATTATTCACAACAGTGGGTGTGCACAGAGCATTGGATCGACTGGCAAGACATGGGCATAAAGCAGAGTGTGACTCGGCAACACAATTATTTGGTAGTAGTTCCAATTAATATTGTTGTGACCAAAGAGAAATCTTTTACTGCTGAGAATATTTACAAAGATGAAGAGTTTACTGACTTCCATCTAGGCACAGCAGAAGGGCGCGTGGCTGTCCACAGAGTACACCTGGCGGCTCACAGCGAAGTTTTCAAGATGATGCTGAGTCATGAATGGAAAGAGAAAACTGAGGGGTGCATACAGATTGAGGGAGTGACTCTGGAAACCCTAAAGCATCTGAAGAAGTACATGTACATGGGTACCTTGCCGGATGACGGGCTGCGGCCATTGCTGCTCATCGCTAGATGCTACTTAATGGACAATCTCAAGTCAGAATGCATTTCCAAGTTGGCCAGGACAGCAACATCTGAAGACCTTGAAGATCTCCTCAACTTCGCCATTGATAACAAAATAACAGAGCTTGCTTTGGCTATGCTGCAACTGACTCCGGATAATGTTGTGCACGGAGCTTATGAGTTGAAGAAATCAGTTGAGAAGACGCCTGGACAAAATAAGGAAGAGTAATATTATACTTCTATTTCCTGTATCATTACTCGAGTATAAACTTTTACTTATTTTATGAACGTTTTTTGCATGTTAATATATTTAAAAATATTTAATAAAACTGATGTATCGATATCAATGCTAATTCTGAACTCTTCAATTTATTATGAATCCATTGGAGTGTTCATTTTAATTGGTATTCATAAGTTATATGAATAGAGATAGGTACTCATAGTAAAGCCTATATACTTTTAGTTGATATTACATTCTCATCTATCTCTATACCTTAAATTACTGACTTATAAGTCTTTAATTTGGAATATTTGTATGTTTAAGTGTTGTGTTATCTTTGTCATGGTGTGGCTGCCTCATCAATTGGCCAGCCCTTATAACAATAGTGATTAAGTTATATCTGACACTGAGTTACCTACTAATCATTATGTTTAAGATTATTATATGAAAAATCTCGATTATTTTAATTCCAAGGAAGATCTAATTAGATTCTTGCTGTAGTTGATTTATTTTTGTTTTTATTATAAGGTTTTACGCAGTTCTAAGTAGGTATGTTAACTACGGATTCTAATACATATAATTTTGATTGTTTTACTAATTTTGTTGAACTCTGTGCTTCAACATCAGTTATTGCATTGTTTAATTTGCTGTTGAACAATTATATTGTTCTTTGATACTAATTAATACATTCTTTATTTCTTAGAAGGTTATTAAAGTAACATAATTACAAATGTCCTAATTGTTTTAATAATTCATGCACTGATAAAGACCTGATAAGGGCTACATTTGTTGGGCTACAAAAAATATGTGAACAAAGATGAATTAAACATTGTAACTATTCTATAATAGTACATTGAACCAGTAGCAGCTGGATGGGTTTTAGGTATTTTTAACATGAAGTAATAACGAAAACAATCTCATTGAATGTTTGATTTGACCTGTTGGTGATCTCGCTAATCTGCTCTAGTATTGTCGATTGTTAAAATTTTACAGCTAACGTTATCACTAAGGTAGATGGGCTTGTGTACTTTTTTTTTCTTATCTTACCCTAAATGGGTGTCCCACAGCTGGACAAAGGCCTGTCCCCATGAATGCCATTATTCAATAAAAAATAGAATGTCACCTCAACCTATAGGTACCGCCTGCGCCTAATCGTATGAATGCTATATGTCAGACATAACTCGGGAGACTGCTGAGGAAGCATTACCTAGACTCTGGGTAGTGCTTCCTTAGTAGGCTCTCGAACGTATTACTCGTAATATGTTATTATATTAAATTTAAAATAAACTAAAGTGTAACAAAGAGACTGCCGATCCCACAGTCAAACTGTAACCACAGTTTTGTGGGGCGATGTATTATGTTTTTCACGTTCTTAATATATGTATGTTTATTAAATAAATAAATAAATAAAATAAAATAATAAACGCAATCGTGCTAGGAACTTTAGACTAAGGCTGGGTTGCACCAAACCGTCTGTAATCGTAAGCGGTGTTCGTCAAATCTGATTGTATGGAAAGTTTCCAGTTCCAGTTAAGAAACTTTCCATACAATCAGATTTGACGAAGACCGCTTACGATTACAGACGGTTTGGTGCAACCCAGCCTAAGCATGAACTTTAACCGCTCAATGTATCCGCGGAATGTATACTCATGCCAGCCCGGATAGGATGATAGCTAAAGCTTAAGCCACACAGAGAGCGGGCCGGCGGTGGCGGCGCGGGCGCGGGCGGCGGCGGCGCGGGCGCGGGCGGCGGCGGCGCGGGCGCGGGCGGCGGCGGCGCGGGCGCGGGCGGCAGCGGCGCGGGCGCGGGCGGCAGCGGCCTTTGTCGGTGGCGGCTGCCGACAAAGGCCGCTGCCGCCCGCGCCCGCGCCGCTGCCGCCCGCGCCCGCGCCGCCGCCGCCCGCGCCCGCGCCGCCGCCGCCCGCGCCCGCGCCGCCGCCGCCCGCGCCCGCGCCGCCACCGCCGGCCCGCTCTCTGTGTGGCTTGAGCTTAAGCTAAATGACAGCATTTATGGTCAAGTTATATCGTCAAAACGTCAAAAAAAAATTTAAAGCAAATTATCTACTATGATACAAGGACATATAAATTGTCGGTCGCGAAACGTGACCCTTTTATTTGTTATGTCAAAATGTTAACGTCATATGCTAACACGGTAACCATCGTGGACATAAACATATGTAGGCCAGCCCAGCCGGAACACCATTTAAAATTTAACACAGGAGAATATGGACAGATGCTTAAAAATTTCCACAAAAATGGTCTGGAACGACATATATGACCCTATATTCGTTCCAGAACTCATAGCTTTGTTTGATTGAACTCTAATAATATGCCCAAAATTTATAAATTTAAATATTTTGTACTACTTAACTTTTACAAATGGAGAATGTTCACTAATCTAGAATTCCATTTTTCTGCATTAGTTTCCAAGATATTGAATTTTAAAGTGACGCGCGACGACCCGCTCTAGTGACGTCATAGTGCAACACTCGCCATACACGCGCTCACTCCGTTCGCGCGCTTCCGTACTAGACTAGCGTTGCAAAATGACGTCACACGCGGTTAACGGGACTCACTTTAAATGCCTGTAAAATCAAAACTGCTTGGTATTTTTGAATGAAACAAAAACTAATGTATTTGTACGAATCAAAGCTTTACCGTAACAAACTTTCAAGTGATTTTGCAGACCTATTGACATTCCTCATTGGCAACGTTTTACATACATTTTGCGTATGGAGATATACATACCTATATTACGGTGAAAAATTAGCATGTTAGCTAATTGAGATAAAATCGCCGCCGCATGTAAATTTATTTCGGGTTATAATGTCGAAGCATATATTTTGGTCACGATTATCATCCTAGCCCTGCTGTAACCGTCAGTTTACTGGGTCTAATTAAAAATATGATTTTAGTGAGCAAATGAGTTTTAATGTTACGGAAAATTCATGAAAACAAATACTTAATTGCATGTCTGTATAATTGATATGAGATGGAAGATAATTTAGTGGTCATTATTTTAAACAATAGGTAACTTAGACTTCGACCGCGGGACAGGTATGAGGTAACAGACGTAGTGTTGGAATTACCTGAAACAAATA
This sequence comes from Cenopis cana, assembly GCA_951800055.1. NCBI lineage: Eukaryota > Metazoa > Arthropoda > Insecta > Lepidoptera > Tortricidae > Cenopis > Cenopis cana. The sequence goes on along the minus strand of OX637491.1, from coordinate 3,744,801 downwards.
AGTATAACAATGTAACAGCGTAAACTAATATAGTACTTTTTCACTTCTCATGCTCGAAAAGTGTCATATTAGACTTGTGAAGCGGGGCGGGGCGGGGCGGGGGATAGTACATTTAAGCCCTAGGGAAAATATGTATACATATTTAGGATTTACAAAACATTTTAATTTGACCAATCAAAAATTTTTCACCTATTAAATCCACCAATCACAGAAAAGTAATTTGACAGATTAAAAATTATTTGGTAAAAATATCAACCAACCAGAACACAGCTGTACTAAAATCGACCAATCAGGAAAGACGTTTTTCAGTTCTCTAAACATTAAGCGTGGTTGCATCTCTTTCCTTCATATAGCAAAAGAAAGGGAGGCGAATACGCAAAGCGAACACGCACAGGTGCAGGCCTAAAGGCTTGGTCACACCGCTTGCGCGACGCAAGCGGGACGCTGCGCTGCGCGCCAAAATGTATGAAACCGTCCCGCTCGCGTCGCGCAACCTGTGTGACGTCGCTAACCTGTTAGCACACGTTCCGGCGCGCAGCGGTCGCGTCGCGCGGACGTCGCGCAACGCAGTGTGACCAAGCCTTTAGAAAAAAAAACATGCTGTCAAATTAGACATATGCCCGCCAAGAGTTAAATTATTCATTTTAGGTAGATCATTTGTGTTTATGTGTTTTCTCGCAATTAAAGTGAAAAGTAGAGTGTATAACTCGGGCCTCACTGCGTTCGGGAAAATAACTATCTCGTGGTAATATGGCTTACTTTAGACCCTTGTCAAACAATCTACTCTTAAGCTGCCTACACAAAGCCCTGCCTGCCTGTAGGCATGCAAGGCCGATTTTTTTATCTGTTAAATCGGCCCTGCATGCCTACACACAATACGATTTGGCAGTGGCACTGCAAGCAGGGCCCTGCAGGCAGGTCTTTGTGTAGGCAGCTTTAACGTTGCCTATGTGTTCGTATGTTTCACAACAATATGGCCAACCCGCGCTCGTGAGTTCGTATTTTTTTTTTCAGTTTAAAAAAATACTGTGTTTTCCGTTATGCGATTCTAAAAGAAAATAATCTTGAGACGGAAAATATGCGGCGTGATAACTTTGAAACGTAAAAAACTATAGTATATGAATAGGTGTGCAAGTCTTGGAAAATAATTGACGTATCGAAATAATTCTCATATCCTCCACCACACACAGAGTACTGTACACTCACAGCAGGACGTGTGCTAGACGACGAGCGCGCGCAGTGCCAGCGCGGGCTGGCGGTCGACGGCCCGCTGGCGCGCCAGCTGCGCGCGTTGCCAGCAAGCCTCCACCACACACAGAGTACTGTACACTCACAGCAGGACGTGTGCTAGACGACGAGCGCGCGCAGTGCCAGCGCGGGCTGGCGGTCGACGGCCCGCTGGCGCGCCAGCTGCGCGCGTTGCCAGCAAGCCTCCACCACACACAGAGTACTGTACACTCACAGCAGGACGTGTGCTAGACGACGAGCGCGCGCAGTGCCAGCGCGGGCTGGCGGTCGACGGCCCGCTGGCGCGCCAGCTGCGCGCGTTGCCAGCAAGCCTCCACCACACACAGAGTACTGTACACTCACAGCAGGACGTGTGCTAGACGACGAGCGCGCGCAGTGCCAGCGCGGGCTGGCGGTCGACGGCCCGCTGGCGCGCCAGCTGCGCGCGTTGCCAGCAAGCCTCCACCACACACAGAGTACTGTACACTCACAGCAGGACGTGTGCTAGACGACGAGCGCGCGCAGTGCCAGCGCGGGCTGGCGGTCGACGGCCCGCTGGCGCGCCAGCTGCGCGCGTTGCCAGCAAGCCTCCACCACACACAGAGTACTGTACACTCACAGCAGGACGTGTGCTAGACGACGAGCGCGCGCAGTGCCAGCGCGGGCTGGCGGTCGACGGCCCGCTGGCGCGCCAGCTGCGCGCGTTGCCAGCAAGCCTCCACCACACACAGAGTACTGTACACTCACAGCAGGACGTGTGCTAGACGACGAGCGCGCGCAGTGCCAGCGCGGGCTGGCGGTCGACGGCCCGCTGGCGCGCCAGCTGCGCGCGTTGCCAGCAAGCCTCCACCACACACAGAGTACTGTACACTCACAGCAGGACGTGTGCTAGACGACGAGCGCGCGCAGTGCCAGCGCGGGCTGGCGGTCGACGGCCCGCTGGCGCGCCAGCTGCGCGCGTTGCCAGCAAGCCTCCACCACACACAGAGTACTGTACACTCACAGCAGGACGTGTGCTAGACGACGAGCGCGCGCAGTGCCAGCGCGGGCTGGCGGTCGACGGCCCGCTGGCGCGCCAGCTGCGCGCGTTGCCAGCAAGCCTCCACCACACACAGAGTACTGTACACTCACAGCAGGACGTGTGCTAGACGACGAGCGCGCGCAGTGCCAGCGCGGGCTGGCGGTCGACGGCCCGCTGGCGCGCCAGCTGCGCGCGTTGCCAGCAAGCCTCCACCACACACAGAGTACTGTACACTCACAGCAGGACGTGTGCTAGACGACGAGCGCGCGCAGTGCCAGCGCGGGCTGGCGGTCGACGGCCCGCTGGCGCGCCAGCTGCGCGCGTTGCCAGCAAGCCTCCACCACACACAGAGTACTGTACACTCACAGCAGGACGTGTGCTAGACGACGAGCGCGCGCAGTGCCAGCGCGGGCTGGCGGTCGACGGCCCGCTGGCGCGCCAGCTGCGCGCGTTGCCAGCAAGCCTCCACCACACACAGAGTACTGTACACTCACAGCAGGACGTGTGCTAGACGACGAGCGCGCGCAGTGCCAGCGCGGGCTGGCGGTCGACGGCCCGCTGGCGCGCCAGCTGCGCGCGTTGCCAGCAAGCCTCCACCACACACAGAGTACTGTACACTCACAGCAGGACGTGTGCTAGACGACGAGCGCGCGCAGTGCCAGCGCGGGCTGGCGGTCGACGGCCCGCTGGCGCGCCAGCTGCGCGCGTTGCCAGCAAGCCTCCACCACACACAGAGTACTGTACACTCACAGCAGGACGTGTGCTAGACGACGAGCGCGCGCAGTGCCAGCGCGGGCTGGCGGTCGACGGCCCGCTGGCGCGCCAGCTGCGCGCGTTGCCAGCAAGCCTCCACCACACACAGAGTACTGTACACTCACAGCAGGACGTGTGCTAGACGACGAGCGCGCGCAGTGCCAGCGCGGGCTGGCGGTCGACGGCCCGCTGGCGCGCCAGCTGCGCGCGTTGCCAGCCCGCGCCACCGCCGCCCGCCAGCAAAGCTTCCACCACGCATGAAGACCACACTCGCGAATACGTCAGCCGGTCTGGAACACACGCAAACACATTACTACACTGCCAGAAACCCCCGCCCAGCGGTCATTGCGTCCGACAGCCTGCTAGCCGCTATCGCGATAGATTAGTTAGTTATAGGTCGATACATTGGTTTCTGGGATACACACAAGATTTAAGTCTCGAAGTACCCGTACTGAAAGTGTTGTAATACTGGAAGAGAGAGTAGAACTGAGAGAGTAATGCGTCACTGACTAGAGTACGCACCGTTGGCGGGCGCCGGCTCGGGCGGGCCTGCGTCGAACCGCACCGTCACGCTGACGCGGCCGTCGTCGTGCTCGGCGCGCGGCAGGTGCGCCTCCAGTGCCGAGCACGACAGCCCTGCGGCCGTCTCTAGCCGCCAGCTCACGCGCCCTGTGCTCGTGCCCTCTGCGAGACACAATATCCATAGGTTAGCCTCGGGTTAACAGGGAGTGCCAGCTTCGTATTACTAGACGGATTCGCTTACACTCGGCCATCTGACAACACACTTGGCAACGCTAATGTTCTATTTGGTACAAACTAGAATATCGAGTGGTGAGTGGTAAAACCCGAAAAAAGATCGGTTTTTGAAATCAGAACTCGACATCCGTTGCGCTTAGTTATATTTTCAAACAAAAAAAAAACTCTTACTTGAACTATCGTGTTTGACCACTCACCACTCGATAGGTATTCTAGTTTGTACAAAATAGAACATTAGCGTTGTCAAGTGTGTTATAGATAGATGGCCGAGTGTATGCGAATCAGTCTATTAATACGAGGCTGGCAATCCCGGTTCCAGACGCGTTATCTCAAAATATGCGGGAAAATGATTACTTCCTTAGTCTTGTTTTCTTGCGTATAATATATCGTCGCGTAATACCCACATTTATAAGCTAAGCATTTATTTTTTTGAAGCTTTGTTTAGTTTAAAACTAGCTGTCGTTTCGTGTAAGATTATACACTTTTTTTTTGTGTATTGTAAGAATACATAAGCTTGTTCATAATAAATACCTTCCCTGGCCAAGTAGACCATGTGCCAGTCGTGCTCCTCCTTCCGGAACACATCTTGAGCCTCATACACTCCAGCCTCCCACGAATTAAGCTGTTCCACCAACTTCCCATCTAACAGCACCTGAGGAATCAGGAAGCAAACAAATTCAAATCATTGTCAAGCAAAAAGGTGGTGTCAGTAAGGCACTATTTTCGTAAAAACTCAATTAGAAACTAGAGGTGAGACGTACTAGGCAAAACGCGTACTGAGTCTTGCGAGTACGCGTCCACAAAAAGACTAGATCCAAAGACTAGGTCCAAATACGCGCTAAACCGACCCCGACCCGAGGTGCCCCGAAAGAATCCGAACGCGCAGACGAATACTAATAGCGCGGAACATAAAGACCCTTAGAGGTTTCGAGTCTTCCGAGTCGTCGTACGCCTAGTACTCGATACGCTAAAAGACGCGCGAGCGGGATCGCGTACTTACGCGTCCATGCCAAAACCTATTCCAAAAACCTGTTCCCGTAAATACGTCTCACCTGTATTAGAAACCATCTTGATTGATATTGACAAAATTTTACAAGTTACACATGCCTTCTTTTACATGATAGAGTAAATAGTAGATTGTATCTCAACTTGGGACTCTCAAGATAGCAAAATGACATATGTATATCGATTTAAACTTACAAGATTTTCACTCATTGTTATTGAAAAACGGGACTTAATCGCGTACACTTATAACTTACTTACCTTTTGTAAGTTTCTTGCCCGACATTTCGAATGTATCGCAACATTCGTGGTCGCGAAGTGTACGCGGTTAAGTCCCGTTTTCCAATAATAATGACATTATGTATTTACCGCGAGGGCGATATATTGAATTCTGAGTGAAGCGAAAGATTCTACTTTATACTACTACAACTTTATTTTATACTGTTATCTATTAAGGATTGAAAAAACAAAAGTAACCTAACCTGCAGAGGTTCTTAATTAATCCTGACCCCTGTGGCTCTATTGAAAGTTTATTTGGGTTATCCTAAAAATCTTGCGGTTTCAGGAAAAATTACGTGTATGGCAAATGATGATTATGGCTGCGACAGCCATTCAAAGCAAGCTGCATAGCATTAGGCAAAATAACCGCAGTGTAAAAGATTTTGGGTCAGAGATTGCTGAACTGTTTGTGGATCTGACTATTTCACAGGCCGAGGGCAATGATGCGAGTTTTAAGGTGCTCAAGCCCTTAAACGAAAAATTGGCTATAAAAAGGTTTGCGGACGGCCTGCGGAACCGCAGGTTAAGTACTATTATTATTATTTTTTATTAAAAAAAAATACAAACTATTAACTGTGTATTTTTTTTTCGCTGAATGGGAGGTGTAGTGGTGTAAGTCTAGCATATATTAGTATTAGTGTTTATGTGTGTATCTAGTATATAAGGCTATGTTACTCCTAATAAAGCCAGTTCATCTACGACATTGGTTGTTCTCACTTGACTCCAACTCTCGTCCCTACAATGGCAAATACATACAGTTGAAGCAATTTGAACTTCATGAGCCGATGAATAGTACAACAGATACAAAAGCCATTGTATTTATACAAAGCCTTTCATCTGTTTTAGTTCAGGTAACCGCTAATAAACCTTACAAAAAAAGGTTGGAACTACATTTCATGTATTTAGAATTTTCAACCTTATACCTATAAGCATACGCGCCTCGCCACGCCTGATATCTGTAAATTATGCAAAACGTGCGATTTTTTTTTTCTTTGAACGCATTTTTATTCTTATGGCAAAGCTATAGAGTCGATAATCCGACGAAATCACTTGGTATACCGTAGTCCTTTTTCTAGTGATTACGTTCCTTGTTGGGTTGCGGGCGACCGGCGGTTGTAAAATCCAAGCGCCATTATTCTTTTGTTGTGTTAATACGGTATTTTACTCATAGTCAAATCAGCAACTTTTTATTAAATGTCAAAAACGCTCTGTTAGTATGAATTCTAAGACAGTATGAATAGGCATGTTCAAATCAGGGTCCTTTTTAAATCTTTATGCTTATAAAATCTTTCAATTAGCTAAAATAAATTAATAATTGATGTTTCCGAGTATTTTCGTTAGGTCTTTTATTAGACGAGAAAAAAATAATGTATTTTTACCTTTGTTTAATACCCTATTTGTGGTCTTAAATGGACGGGCTCAGTTGAAATTGTTTCAATTCAACTATACATATATCATGGCCAGGGGTCGGACAAAAAGTGCAGATGACGTAAAAATGACGTAATCTTGCACACAGGTCGTGTTTGTATTTAAACTTCCGTGTGACATGTAGTAACAAAGTAGTATTAATGAAGTAACAAAATAATCGTAAATAAATCCATGAAATTAATAATACAGGTGGTAGGGTGATGTAGTGAATAAAATAAATTTCACGAAACTTGTAAATACAAATTTTAGCTAAATAAAATCGTGAAGGTACTAAGCAATAACGAAGTCAATTTATTGTTCACTAGTGGCCCGCCTGGCTTCGCACGGATTGAAATAAATTATAGCCTATGTCCTATTCTGATGTCTAAGCTGCAACACTGGCAAGTTTCATAGAGATCCGTTCAGTAGTTTTTGAGATTAAACGGAACGTCATCCATACATCCGCACAAACTTTCACGTTTATAATATTATTAGGATCTGACTGACAATGTGTCAGTCAAAAACGTACTTAGTCATTTCAAGTGGCGATATCGTTTAATAAAGAGGTTGATAAATGATAAGTGATAATTGTTTATGACAATCAAAAATACTTTTTGAAATCATCCTATAAGTGGTTTGACGTCATCCGCACTTTTTGTCCGACCCCTGATCATGGCAAATGAAATTATGGAACACGAAGGTATTAGACATGCGCAAATTGTGTCACTAAAAAGAAAAGAGTGATATACTTCAATCCTTCACTGTGAAGTATATCACTCATTTAGTTCACTAGTTCAGTTTAGTTCACTAGTTCAGTAGCTCAACCGATTCAACTAATCATATTGATCAGTCATTCGTCGCGTCGCGTTTCTCTCATTCTAAGGCTAATTCGGGGATAATGACATCAAATTTTATATATATTTTGAATAATTTAAGTAAAAATATTTTCTTTTCGAAAAATTCGTCATTATACTTGATTTTGACTAATTCGGGGATAAGTATTTCAAATTTTACATTTATTTTGAATTTTAAGAAAAAAATATTTTTTATAAAAACCGTTATGAGATGATTGAAACGATGACACATGAACTGAAGTACTGAACTAAGTGAACTATTGAAGTATATAGATCCGAACTGAACTAGTGAATGAATGAAGGACACCAAGTGAAGTACTTCAATTGAATCATTCATTCGTGAACGTGCGTATTCTAAACAAGGGTTTACCGCAGTTGGAATGGAACCTACCTCGTATTTATCGAGCGCGGCGTAGTACAGTATATCGTAGGTGCCCTTCTGTGTGAGCGTGAACGTGTGTCGCCCCGCCTCGCCGCGCCGCGAGCGCCACGCGCGCGCGCCCGACACGCGCCCGTGCGTTTCGTACTCGTGCGGCTGTCTGAAACAATATTTATTTTATCTACACCCATATAGTAAATCCTCTTTTATAAGTTCAAATACCGTAGATAAGACCCCGCTTTATAATATACTGTGCGGCTGTTGCGTGCGTCCCCTATTAGATCACGAAATATAACACTTTAACGAGATCACGTACAAAATTATATAAGGACACAGCTGCGGGCGCGGGCCGGCCTGTCGACGCAAACATGGCGCACGCCGGCGAGAAGTGCCCACACGAAACACATGAAAGAGGATTTAATATATGGATGTAGATAAAGTAGTGTATGCAACTGTACATAATTAGGCATTATGAACCAGTTGCATAAACTACTATTATGTCACACCTAGCCATAAAGTGGCCATTATCGCACGCTCCGCGCGCGAAAAAACCCACTTCCTGGCCAGGGGGTGACATAAAATTTTGTACTTACCACGGGCGATATTAAAGAAAGCCTCAGATCGCATATTTATCGCCCTTGCCTTCGGCTCGGGAGTAAAATACCTGCGATCTGAGACATTCTTTGTTTTATCGCCCTTGGTAAGTAATGTACTATTAACACGATCAAAATCAAACATTTGTTCTGCAAGTAGGCCTAAAGGGCTCTTTTAGGTCCCTGTCCGGACCCTAATGTGGGGTCATGAATCTTATTTTCAGGAGTTAATGCTTGCACTCAGTTGCACTGTAAAGTCACATTCCCATACTGAATCCATAGTTGGAGTTGTAACTGTAAGGTTGTTTTTTATGTGAACGTGTTAAAGTAGCTCGTACCCGGGACTTCCTTCGGTGGAATTCCCTCCCTAATCAGAAACAAAATCTTAAATATTCCCGTGTTAAAAAACTTCGATAGCGCGATGAAGAAGTTTCCAAATTTAAACACCGTTCCTTGATCAATCAGTTACACCAAGTAGGAAGGCGACAACATTGCTAGCTCGCTCTCATTATCTCAACTCACTGCCGAGACCAAAATCGGCCTCCCTAACCGATCAGCCCTAAGTATCGCATACTCGAGTTAAAAAACTTCGATAGCGCGATTCAGAACGTTCCAAATTTAAAATTTAAACTCACCGTTCCTTCATCATTTGCACCAGTTCCTGTACTGCACGGCGCGCCAAGCATGCTCGCCTCGCCGCCGACACCTGTCGTTGTCTATGCTCCTGAAGGTGAGATCATCGCTAGCTCGCTCTCGCTCACTCACCAGCAACAACGCTCTCGCTATCTCACCTTGCTGCCGACCAAGATCCACCTCCCCGACCGACCAGCCCTAAGCGTCGCCGGGGTATATATACTCGAGTTAAAAAACTTCGATAGCGCGATTCAGAACATTCCAAATTCAAACTTACCGTTCCTTCATCATTTGCACCAGTTCCTGTGCCGCACGGCGCGCCAAGCATGCTCGCCTCGCCGCCGACACCTGTCGTTGTCTATGCTCCCGTAGGGCCAGGATTGTCGATATTAGTTCACTCTCGGTGCATAGATTCCTTCTAGTGAGCACCTGAAAGTGTACGGTAAATTAGTTTCAGTTTGCCTTTGATAGAGTTTGAAACTTTGAATAACACACTGACTAAAAATCGTAAGATTGTACTTTATTATATTGCTATTAGGACAGAATATAAAAAAAAAACAATATCTAGATTCTTCACCCATTGGATAGCGTCTGCATCAGGAGAGTATTTGTGTAAAGCGACTTGAAAACATGCCATACGATTAAATAAATAAGGACAGAATGTCACCGCCACAGTATTTGTAACAGAAAAGAACTACAAAATTGAACGATAGGGAAGATGCAATTATAATATTTACCATTGTTTTGTGACCAAAATGGTGAAAAAACATAAAATAATAGCTACTGAAACATTTTTACTTTATTATATACTAATTTCAAACAATAATTTCGATTTGAATTAACGTGAAACGGAACGTGTTTTAAAACGGCAATCAGCGCCTGGTGACGTCACACCTGTTATGACATCAATGTCATAACAGGTGTGACGTCACCAGGCGCTTGGCTCTTGGGTTGTCAACAACCAAAGAGAATATATATGTAATCTGCATGGCTAGCACATGATGGCAACGTCAGTTTGTCGGCTTATCTCGATCTATCCGTCACTATCTAACAGCACCTGTCAAAAAAAGACGGATAGCTCGAGATAGGCCGACAAACTGACGTTGCCTTCATGTGCTAGCCATACAGATTATATATATTCTCTTTGGTTGTCAATGTCATAACACGAGTGACGTCACAGGAACTGTAGATCCGTTTAGGCGCGAAAGTTTAAATTGTCAGTTTGTAACAGCAATTTAAGTCTATAAATCATAGTATTTTAATTTTTTTAATACACTCGTGGTCTATTCTACATGCAATTCTTTCAAATGAAAGCAATAATGAAAATATTGCATCTTGTCTATACTGCACTCGGAATGGGGTTGGCGGCGCAAAGCTCTGAATAGATGGCGCCACTAGTTTGAGCCATCCCGATTCATGCAGGTTTAACTTAAAAAAATATGTACGTTTAAAATACCGTTATAAGTATTAAACTTTGCATCTTAGGCCGAGACACTGTCCGATAATGTTTAAAAGCCATTTAAATACAAATTTTTTGTTTAGACATGAGCGTGTAAGTTATATTTTCGTAAACATATACTCGTCCGTTTAACGCGATAAAATGGATGCAAATGAAAAATATGGACGTCTGACTCAGACACAGCTAAAAGCACTTCCACGGAAACGCGAGAAATCCGTTAAAGGACCGCAAAATTAAGGTGGTTGTAGTGGGAAAAATGATGAAATTTCTAAAAAAAATCTAATTATTAATACAAACGTAAAATACACGTAATAATAAACATTAACACCAAATATCAAATTCATAGCCCAAAAAGAACAATAATCACGAACTAATGTCTTGGCACAAACTCTAGTGGCGCCACCTAGCGGCAAAGTTTGGCAGCCGCCAACCCCATAGAGTCCTCACCTCCTTATGATTCATTGTGTACCGCCACGTGACATCTTGCAAGTCGTCACGTGACACAGCGATGACGTACGACAACTTCTTGCCCCAGCCGTGGCAGTACATTAGAGGCGTGTTCAGTTTGCCTTCACACGGGTCTACGTGTAGCCATTGGTTTGACTCTATGTCGAAAATCTGCAAAAAAAAATTGGTAAAAGGCAAAGGTGTTACAAAGATGCGGCATCTCAAGAGGAATGGCAGAATAAGGGTTTGACCATACCGCAGCTCAAAACGCAGTAACGTGACTCATGCGTGACTTTTTACTCTGACCTCTCGTCACAGCGTTTACGGCGCGTCAGCGTATTTTGAAGGGCAGTGTAGGCAAACCTTAACTTCACTGCCTGGAACCCGCCTAGCGGGCGCTGCGTAACCAGTCTGGGATGCCGGACAGCCCGCTAGTATCGCCTAGATTGGTCGCTACATCGGTTTCTGGGGTACATTCAATATTTATGTGTGGCAGTTTAAGGAATGATTTTTGGCAAGTAGTTAAAGCCACTTTAGCGACACTTTGGAATAGTTCCAGCCGTGTTCTGGAGAATTGACACACGAGAATGATCAGGATAAATAGGCCTCAACTAAATCTGCTGTTTTAGGCTGGGTTGCACCAAACCGTCTGTAATCGTAAGCGGTGTTCGTCAAATCTGATTGTATGGAAAGTTTGACAAGTTTCTATGGGATGACAGCTGCCGGCGCCATATTTGACGATGACCGGTCTGTATTCGTACGTTGGTGCAACTGACCCTTAGTGTCGGAGTGAGACACGAATCACTAACTTGCACGACTTGACAGCAGATTGTGCTAGTGCTAGCCCATCTGTTGTATCGTCAAATGGGCTCTGCGGGCAGGCACAACTATGGATGCGACGCGAGCCGAGAAAAATGTACCCTAATCTTTCTAATTCATACAGAGAAATTGAGACAGAAATCGCTGAGTCTTAACAGCAGGATGTGCTAGCCCACCTGTTGTCTCGTCAACGCCCTCACTTGTTACACTACCTAATCGAGCGATGCTATCACTGTCAGCCGCCTTGCCTGAATTAACACTGATCTAATGTGATCACGCCTGAATTAACACTGATCTAATGTGATCACGCCTGAATTAACACTGATCTAAGGTGATCATGCCTGAATTAACACTGATCTAATGTGATCACGCCTGAATTAATACTGATCTAAGATGATCATGCCTGAATTAACACTGATATAAGGTGATCACGCCTGAATTAACACTGATCTAAGGTGATCATGCCTGAATTAACACCGCAAGGTGACCATGCCTGAATAAAATAACTGTGAACATTTTAGCATTTTGAATGGTTATGTTTCTCACCTCGCACCACACGTGGTCAGTCGTGTCGTACACGTACCGCGTGTCGTAGGCCAGCGCGCGGCAGAACAGCGTGAAGCAGTTGGCCCACTCGCCGCACCGGCCGCGTCGCGTGCGCAGCAAGGTGCGCGGCGAGTTGTACCGGGGGAACTGCGTCTCGGTGTTGCACGGCTCGCATTTGTAGATCTGGAACGAGAGGTAATAAGGTTTTTGAAATGAGAACTCAACAGCCGTTGCGCACAGTTCCATTTTCAAAAAAGCTATTACGCGACTTATCGGGTTGGACCACTCACCATTCGGTATGCGTCATTCAATGTTAGGGTAGCCATAAATATAGAGAGGAAGACCAGGACATTTAAACAGAATTATAGTGCGTGTGAACCACGAAGGCGCGCCCCTCCACAACCCAATCCGTACAAGTTCGCATAGATTCGCTGTGGAGGGGCGCGTCATCGTGGATGATACGCACCATTGTATGAGTAGGGAGCATCAGAAGGAAAATCCAATCAGACATCAGCACTTAAGTCATCCTCAAAGTCAATGGGAAAGTCAAATTCAGCTACCCTCTGACGTACAGTCAAGGGCACCAATATGTATACATTGTTTCACCTTACTCCATTGAAATAAGGTCTAAAAATGTATACATATATTTATGCCCTTGACTGTACCATCATGCGTTGTCCGCTTGTGACAATAGGGAATATGCATGCGGAGTGAATAGTAATAAGATGTCACTATATGTGACGTTATCAGGGTTAGGGTACCACTTTGTCGCTTATGGATTCCGAGATATCACTGATGTTGTCAATCAATTCGAAACTAGCGAAAATTTGTTTTGATTAAAAATAGCTTCTACACACTTAAAATACTACGGTGTATTGATAAAAAGTTAAACTTTTCAACTAAAAGTCGGAAAAAAACACGGCCAAAGTTTACCGACTAGGGTACCACATTGTCGCTCATAAGCTTGAAGTAAACTCATTAAACTTATTTGCTTTGAAAATGAAAATATAATTTAGAAAACATAATATGTAATAATTGCAGACGTAAAATCCATACTTCCATGCTAATATTATAAATGGGAAAGTGTATGTGTGAGTTTGTTTGTTTGTCCGTCTTTCACGGCAAAACGGGGCGACGAATTGACGTGATTTTTTAAGTGGAGATAGTTGAAGGGATAGAGAGTGACATAGGTTACTTTTTGTCTCTTTCTAACCCCCCCCCCCCCCCCCTTCCCTAAAAGGGGGGGGGGGGTGGAAGTTTGTATGGAGCATTTAACGCGAGCGAAGCCGCGGGCAAAAGCTAGTGCGTTATACATTATCATAAAATAAACCACATTTCTTTCTACCTACCTAAGTAGCGAGTCAATCAAAAATGGATCAATCAAATAATAGCAATTTAATTTAAAAATTCCAAGCCCAATCAAAGTTTTATAATAAATACAATAAAACAAAATATAGTTTATATCGGGGCCATTGGAAAATGTAGTAACACGTGTTGTCTAAAGAGAATTTTACTCCCATCCATTTGCTTGACAGTTCGTAACTCAGCTGCCCGTTACGTTCACTTAGCTTTATGTGTTGTTACCCTTTTAAAAATAGTGGTGTAAATCATTTTCATAATGATGCATATGATTACTTGTGTAAGTAATAATTTTAATATAATAAGTCTTAATAATTATTTTGATCTCATCAGTCATAAGGCGACAATGTGGAACCCTAAGGAATGTTAAACTAACAAACTTGATCTAAATTAGTAAAGCTGACGAAAAACTGTTATTTTTTATAAAATAAGTTATGTTATTGATTGATAATAATATTTGTATTAGATATATGCACTTCTAGTGCGGACACTATGTTAAATAATGGAAGTGGAATTCTTATTTCTCTAAACTTATGAATAGCGACAATGTGGTACCCTAGATCACTTTTCATACAAAAATCATGTTAAAATTACTAAACTTTGAAGTCACTTTTTTGATAGAAAACTACATTACTTTTGTGTTTAATTACACTTGATCGTTAGTTTTATTCCTAAATTAATGTAAATTATGAGAATTAAACAGTACAATGTTCATTTTATATATATTTTTATATAAGTGTTGATTTTTTTGTTTTATTATTTAAAAAAATTATGCCTTGAGATATGGTTGTTTCATTATTTTTATTATAAACCTTACCTACATCATATTCAGAAATCAACATAAGCCGGCTGAAAATCTGTCGACTTTGAGTTTTATAAAATATTTTATTTTTGATTTTGCCTCTACACCCTACGTGCATTATTCTTGTATTATTTCTATAAAATGTAAAATGTTAGAGACAACATATGATTTGTCGAGTAATATAATGTATGTGAAACATTTTAAAACCACTATCTCCATAACTTCAACCTATAACTAGGTTTTTTAGGCTTCCAAACTTTAAACTCGAATATCTCAAAACAGTATAATGATATGTTGGAACTTCAAAAAATTATTAAAAATAAAATACTCAACATAGCGATCTCGTTCTTTTTGTATATGAAGGAGAATGTTCTCAGCTATAAGGAGGTACCAATAACTCAATACCGACAATATATTACCTTTGCCATGAAAATGTCACATATAGACAGAAAATCATCAAATTATCACAAAAAAAATGTAAATTAATAAATTTGATAAATATCTTAGAAAGTTATGATACTTGAAAGTTTCGTAAAATAATGTAATTTTTATTTATTGACTAAATGTAAATTAAAAACCGCCATCAGGATTCATATGAGAAAGTAATCAAAAATTGTATGACAACTATGTACCTAAACGCAATATTTCTTGACCAAAAGAACAAATTACTCGTTTTTCCATACAGCCATAGTACGGAGCGCATAGTATTTGACGTCACAAAACACGCTCAATTAGTATGGAGCGTTTTTGGGGCTCTTCCGTTGCGCTCTACTTTGAAACCCATTTTTGCGTTTTGTGTTGTTCTAAGAGTAGTTGTTCATTAGAAACATTTGTTCCTCTCCAAAAACTCGTTCGAATGGAGTCATGAAAAAAATGATGCATATTGTTAATTGGGTAAATGACTCATGTTACAAATTATAACATATCCACAACCAGCCAGTATCGAGGGACCAACATGTTCTAATGTTTCACCTGTCAACGGGTCACTGACCTCTACATTGCAGGTCTCGTTGTCCACGCGCATGGCGTGCGCGCGCAGGAAGACGGTGGGCCCGGCGCAGGTTTCACACTCGGGCCGGTCCACCCACGAGAAGCACTTGTACTGGAACCAGTCAGTATCGAAGGACCGGTCGTGTTCTATTGTTTCACCTGTCAACGGGTCACTGACCTCTACATTGCAGGTCTCGTTGTCCACGCGCATGGCGTGCGCGCGCAGGAAGACGGTGGGCCCGGCGCAGGTTTCACACTCGGGCCGGTCCACCCACGAGAAGCACTTGTACTGGAACCAGTCAGTATCGAAGGACCGGTCGTGTTCTATTGTTTCACCTGTCAACGGGTCACTGACCTCTACATTGCAGGTCTCGTTGTCCACGCGCATGGCGTGCGCGCGCAGGAAGACGGTGGGCCCGGCGCAGGTTTCACACTCGGGCCGGTCCACCCACGAGAAGCACTTGTACTGGAACCAGTCAGTATCGAAGGACCGGTCGTGTTCTATTGTTTCACCTGTCAACGGGTCACTGACCTCTACATTGCAGGTCTCGTTGTCCACGCGCATGGCGTTCGCGCGCAGGAAGACGGTGGGCCCGGCGCAGGTTTCACACTCGGGCCGGTCCACCCACGAGAAGTACTTGTATTTGAACCAGCCCAGCAGCTCTAGTAGTAGCGCCACGTCGAATGATAGGTCGTTCTCTTTTGTTTCACCTGTGTATAAATAAAAAAAACTCATTAACCAATTCAAGGTCTATGAAGAGAGCTATGCGTCACTAAAAACTCAACTCAAATGGGATCACGATAACTTCTGAAGCCAGACAATTAATACAAAAACCAAGTATTTACTATTTAGTGACATAATCTCTCACCATCATACTCCAGAGAGTCCACCCACAGTATACAGAGCCCAAGTTCGCTTTGATACCTATTCGCAAGATTTGACGTAGACTAGTTTTAAGCAAGCAACTGCCATCCCAAAGCCAGACCTTCCAACCCAGATCTGGCATCGCATTTAGTTCTGACTCAATCGCTGCTCAGACTCCACTTACCCGCTTTGATCCACTTCTGCTACTCTTTGACTTGCCAGGGCCGATCAGCTGGAGCGTCACCAGCGGTATCTGCTCTCAGCTCTTGCAGCTCTCGTACTGTATCATGTTAAGTAGCGTCTCATTTAGTTCTGACTCAACGATGGTCAGACCACACTTACCCGCTTTGATTCTCTTCTGCTGCTCCCTGACCCGGTCCAGGGCCATCAGCTGGAGCATCACCAGTGGTATCTGCTCCCAGCTCTTGCAGCTCTCGTACTGTATCATGTTGAGTAGCGTCTCATTTAGTTCTGACTCAATCGCTGCTCAGACTCCACTTACCCGCTTTGATCCACTTCTGCTGCTCTTTGACTTGCCAGGACCATCAGCTGGAGCGTCACCAGCGGTATCTCCTCCCAGCTCTTGCAGCTCTCGTACTGTATCATCATGTTGAGTAGCGTCTCATTTAGTTTTGACTCAATTGCTGGTCAGACTCCACTCACCCGCTTTGATTCTCTTCTGCTGCTCCCTGACTTACCAGGGCCATCAGCTGTAGCGTCACCAACGGTATATGCTCCCGCGCCAGCTTTTGCAGCTCCTCTCGTACTGTATCATGTTGAGTAGCGTCTCATTTAGTTCTGACTCAACGCTGGTCAGACTCCACTCACCCGCTTTGATTCTCTTCTGCTGCTCCCTGACCCGGTCCAGGGCCATCAGCTGGAGCGTCACCAGCGGTATCTGCTCTCGAGCCAGCTCTTGCAGCTCTTCGCTCTCGTACTGTATCATGTTGTTGAACAGCGATTCGATTTTCAGCAGGAATTGGTTCTTTGTGATCTGATTTAAGAAAATAAAATTTAAAGGGCCGCGTTCGACATCGGGGAACGTCATCCACAAAAATGGTCCCGCTGGAAGTGAGTCGAGTCAGCATTATGCTGAGGCGGGCCCGTTTCGTGGCAATTTTATTAGTTAGTTAAAATGTCTGTTTAATATGTTATGTCACGAAAAAAAAACCGACTGGATACATTAACTGTTTATCCCTTTGGACGCCAAGAACAACTAAAGATGTTGCGAGAACACCAGCAACTGTCATCATCATCATATCAGCCAAAAGACGTACACTGCTGGATTGAGGTTTACCATCAAGCGGGCCGTACGCCACGTACGTACGTACCACGTGTGTACGCGTACTACGTGTACGTACGTGCGCGTGGGGGGGACTTGGTAAGCCTCCCCCATAGAGTGCCACAATGACCGGTCCTAAGCCATCCGCATCCAGCGGGCTCCCTGACCATACTAACAACTGTAGGGAGTAAATATCCTAAACCCATCAACCTATAAATAGGTAATATTGTGGGAGTAATAATATAATTCTAAATATATATTTAGAATAATATTAAGCATCATATTGTAACTCTGTCTGAATAAAGGCTAAGGCTATTATTATATTATAATATAATTAAATGTTCATTGCAATGCACTGAAACTCAAAATAGCACTGGGCAGGTCACATTACAAGATACACGGACGATTTGGCTCGTCGCCGCATTGGTGAGCGCACGCGCCCGGAGCGACGACGAGCGGAATCCACTACCGTACACTGTCTTGCCTACTGTCATAGCGTCGTTACCGAACAACGTCTAGTGGTCTAATGAACATGTGGTTGGCGAAATCATCATAAATTTGATGGAAAGCCATTTAAAAAAAAGTGAAGTGAAGGTACACGGACAAAAGGTGGACCTCACAGTCTACAAAGCGGTACGGCCACTGGGTAAAAGAAGGAAGACCAAAAAAAGCGATGGGCAGATGACGTTGTAGAAGTTGCGGGAAAGAAAGAGAAAATACGTAAAGAAATGGAATATAAAGCTATATAATAATAATAATAAAATGTTCATTGTCTCTGCAGACCATCTATCCGGCCATGCATCCCACCAAGACTTACCAGTATATTAGAAGGTGCAAATTTAACTTTCTTAGGCTGCAGGCTCTGATTGGAGCGTATGGGCCGTGCCTTCACTCGACTCAGGGAGCCGCAGCAGAAGTATATTTTCCTCTCGATCGCTGACTGAGCGATCCGCAGCTTGTTTAATGTCTGCTCTTTTGGGTACACATAGTTATTTCCATCCTAGAAAAAGTAATAAGAATTTAAGGGACAAAACAGGGATTGCTGACGTTACATACAAAACAAAACACCTAAAATGGAAGTGGGCTGGTCATACTATAAGAGGAGAAGACAAATGGAGCAAAATCCTAACACTATGGCATCCTAGAGGCCATAAAAGAAACAGGGGCAGGCAATTAAAAAGGTGGGCAGACGAAATAGAGGAAATGGCTGGAAAGACGAAGACCTGGACCAGATTAGCGTACAACAGGGATGAATGGAAGAAAATGGGGAAGGCCTTTGCCCGAAGGCACACAGAATCGGTTACCGTGAATTAAGGAAAACAAAGAAAAAATAGAAGATACAATACAAATATAAACTGTATTTCTGATACAAGGCTATAAATATAAATAGTGAAAGAAAGAAAAATTTTATTTGAAATCTAAGGCTATGTTTATTTACACTCGCATAGACGACTTGATATAACATCCATGCTGATATTATAAATGCGAACCGATGGTGTCTGTCTGTTACCCCTTCACGCTTAGACCGCTGAACTGATTTACATGAAATTTGGTATGGAGATAGATTGAGCCCTGGGGAAGGACATAGGATACTTTTTATCCCGGAAATCATCCCTTAAGGGAGTGGAAGTTTGTAAGAAAGAGAGATGAGTAGGTAAGCGCCTGACATATGTAAGTAAATAGCAATTACTTCAATTTTATCGCGATGAACGAGTTCCACGCGGACGAAGTCGCGGGAAAAAACTAGTGTTGATATAAACCTTACCCTAGACTATTGAATTAGTTTCTTGGGCCAATTTTTCTGGCGTTGTAGTTTTTTTTTTCGTTAGAATCGAATGAAATTTGGTAGGTTGGAAGAGCTCCTGATTCTGTACAAGTAAAAAAAAAATCACAAAATGGCATCCAAAACAAGATTTTTTCCCATACATTTTATTCACTGAGTTACGAAAATCTCATACGTTTTGTCACTCAATGGAAAAAAAATTGTGGGACACTGTTGGAAATCGTGCCTATATTGTTCAGAATCAGGAGCTCTTCCAACTTCCAACCTACCATTTTTAATTCGATTCTAATGAAAAAAAAAACACTACAACACCAGAAAAATTGGCCCATAAGAGTGGGTTGCCCCAAAAACCAATCAGAATGTTTGGAAAGACTCTATGGGAGTTGGTTGGCATCATTGAATGTTAATCCCATGCATGCAAGGTAATGGTTGCTTTTATACTTTTACTTACTCTATAGTTTTATTCATAATAGGGTATTAAACTAAGGTAAAAATAAATTATTTTTTACTTGACTAATAAAAGATCTAACGAAAATACTCGAAAAACATCAATTATTAATTTATTTTAGGTAATTGAAAGATTTTATAAGCATAAAGATTTAAAAAGGACGCTGATTTGAACAAACCTACTCACACTGTCTTAGTGACGTCACTAAGACAGTATTTCCCTACAAACTTCATATTAACAAATCGTTTTTGACATTTAATAAAAAGTTGCTGATTTGACTATGGGTTTAATACCGTATTGTTCTAAAGTCTAAAACCTATTGTCTATTTATGAATGAACCATACAGTTTTACCATGCCGGGTCCGCATGACGATAAAGTATAAAAGCGACCAATCAATTGTGCAACATCCTCATCACAGGCCTTAGGTCTATTGCAGACGATTTAAGCATTGCTGTGCGCATTTTCTGTACACCGTTTTTGGTGACTGTATAGACCAATGCGGGAACGGCGCGATCTTCCACAGTTATTGCAGTAAAGGTTGATGTCAGAAGTTGCAGTTCAGAATTGATGTCTGCGCAACCTTTTGTTGTTGTTTCATCACACAACTTTCTGCCATCCACAACGCGTTTGCGCCATCCGTCTCTATCAACGGCAAGTGATTCCCAGGCCTGATTGTTTATTCGAAAGCACGCCATATCACGCTTAGCACAGTCCTTAATGCGCAGCATCGGTCTCCCAACGTTTCCCCCTAGCGTTAGCTATAGCACCAAGCATGATACGGCGAGGTATACGAGAGGATTCCATCCTAAGAATTATCTAATTCAAGATTTTTATTACCTTTTTATCATACCATTAGTTTTAAAGGTTAAGAATAGCACCATAAGAAAAACACGGCGTCGTCGACCGTCACCTGACTATTCAGTGTATGCGGCATTTACACGAGGCCAATTGGCGAGCGATTCCACTAAGACAATCCAATATTGGCACCGTGTAAACGGACACAGGCCAATTGATTGATTGAAAATCCATATTCGATTGGATTGGCACAATGTATTGGCTTGGTGGAATGGCTCGCCAATTGGCCTCATGTAAATGCCACATAAACAAACCACCAATTAGTATCTTTTCCGAATATCGTTACTCCTGAAGGACTAACTCCTATGGTTTGTTATCCCTGTTCTACTCACCGCACGGAACCCAATATATTTCAGGTAATCAGTGAATGCCTCGGAATGTAAAACTTTCTTCAGGGTTTCGCTCTTCAACGTCCTCAATTCGTAATCGTGAGGGTTCTCCAAAATCTGGTATATGGCGTTGAGAAGTTCATACAGAATTTTACTGAAGCTATCAACACATCCCAAGCTTTGTTCCACTAACGCTAAACGGGCTATATCTTCCATTTTGTCTGTATTTAGTGATTAGTCCAGTGTAATGCGGATGGAGTTTAATTTGTTATCAATATGTTGACTAACTCATTTCGGATTTCAGCTGTACTTGTCAATTTATGATTTGTCATCGCACTGACTCTGTCAGTAGTAGTGTCAATGTCAAAGTATCGCCGTATTTCGTTCGGAAAATGTTCGGTAACAATTTCGGAATATGTATACCGACGGTGCAAGACCGGTGCGGCTCAGAACAAGGACTCAGTTTATTTATTTTTATTTACTAAAACTACATATCACCGATATAAAATCCGAGTTGTCACATTATGCGTTACTGGGAGAATTACACACTTTTATCTCTTTCCAACGCATAGATGCGTCCGTCCTTCGCCACCATGGCCCATTGGTCGCTTTTATACTTTACTGCAAAGAGAATATAACCACTACGTTCTAAGAGACGGGACTTAGAACAAGGTTTTTGATGACAGTGACATTGTCAATATTGTCATCACATGACATTGAGGTACAGTTTGGAAGACATTTTGAACCACAATAAAAAAGAAAACGCGGAAGTACGTCATGCCAACATAACAACGCAATAGGGATATCGATATCCTATATATCGATATCGATAAATGATGACCAGTGACGTACACATAAATAATGGACGAATCTATTCAGTTTTTGAACATAGGTACTTACTAGCCAAAAGAATAACACAATAAGTATTATGTTTGTTTTCTTGACAACTGAAAATAATGACAGCCTAAACCAGAAAGTTTGAGTATTGAAGTAAAAACTCCTTCCAACAGAACGGAAATGACAATAAGTGACATTGACATGTGACTGAGATGGATTAACAGAGAGCGAGATATCGGTATTCGCCATGTTTTTTTGTGTTTTTCTAAGCCTTAGACCATACTTAGATTGTCAAAGTCACTTTTTCTTCCTAGTTGCGCGAGCCTGGGTAGTATTACGTAGTGGTTATTTGGTGGTTATATTCTCTTTGGGTAGTGCAGGCTATTTAAGGGACGGACGATGCCAGTTTGTAAATGCTGGCAATATTGACACTTGGGGAATTATTATTAGGGTTGCTAGTTTAAATGTCTAATTCGTTTCGTGACTGCAAGTAACGGAGGTAACCCTACAAATTTGTCAAATTGTCAATGCAGTGTTGCTAGACTTGCTAGAACGTGCTTTTTAGCACGGTTTTACGAGCTTTTTTGGACATGAACGTGCTTTTTACGTGCGCTCCCCAAAAACGTGCTAAAACCGTGCGTTTTTAAGTGCTATAATGGTTTATGATTTATTGTACTACTAAAAATTGGTGTGTTGCTTTGGAACTCTAAAACAGTACATTTTTTCTAACAACCATTCTGTAAACAATCTTTCTCTCCTACGATTTGATTTCCTACAGTTAAAACTTACGTCTTATGTGGTTGCAGGTCAAGACCGTTCTGTCCTGCAGCTGCAAGCTCTATCGTTCGTGTCGTGCAATGTGTTTACGATATAAAGGCTCAATACTCTGAATGGTAAAAAAAAAACCAGCCAAGTGCATGTTGGACTTCGCACATTTAGGGTTCCAAATCAACCGCAAAATTAACAACAACAACAACAAACAAATACTCTTTATTGCATAACCTCAACAAAAGTAACACATAACAGTACATAATGACAATGAGTAGAGGCAAACAACAGGCGGTCTTATCGCGCTTAATTAAGTTGGTTTTAATATGAAAAAGAAGGAAAATTCTAATGTAAAATCTGATTTATCAGTATGTAAATATTTGTTGGTAAAATACGCGTTATAATTTTTTTTCTTTATAATTATGGGATTGCTCTTGAACATTATTACCAAATTTCAAGTTGATAGGGAAGGGGAAGTAAAAAAATTCTTCGGAACAAAATTTTATGACGGACGACGTATCTACGCACGGACGGATGAACGGACGGACGGACGCGTGAGTGACAGCATTAGGGTTCCGTTGGGACCCTTTGGGTACGGAAACCTAAAAACGTGCTTTTTATTCCAAAAACGTGCTTTTTTCGACCTCCGAACGTACTTTTTGACGAGAGTGCTCTGGCAACACTGTCAATGTCAATTTCAATTTTTAGCCTGGCGCCGATTGATGGCCGCAACGCAAACGCAATTATTTCAATGAATAATAATATTTCCTAGCATTTAATAATTTCTCTTGAACGAAACGAGCAAGGGCGAGAAACCGAAACGTGACATACATCATGCCGATTGCAGTGTAAGTATGATTGGAGGCAATATCGTTGTTGTAAAGCGTTTGTTAATACTACAGTAAAAGTAAAGTAAAAATTTATATTTTGCTTGTAAAATAAGTATACTGTTTCAGTATAGGTACTTACTAATTAAAATACGGCACTCAAGGACTATACCCCGTTTTTTTAAAGCTTAGAATTTTAACGGTCATTTTCGCCTACAATTATTTGTTTCCCTAAGACATCCGAGGACTCAGAGGATCATATTGTACTAATTTCACTTATTTCAGTAGTTTATCACGTCTCAAAGATAGCACGCCGCATATTTTCCCGTTTTACAATTGTTTTCTCTGAAATGGCAAGGCGAAACTTGCATGATTTTTGCATTCTAAAAAGAAATGGAGTATAGTGCAAGTAAAACGCTCTTTTTGAATGCTGAAAGCATTCGCGAGCAAGCTACAACTAATGATGATTTTTGTTTGATCTACAACAAAGAATATTTTGTCCATAATCTTTGTCTACAACTACAATTCATTAGACTAGGTTTGAACACTTGTATTTGGTATTTTTTATTTCATTTATATAATTGACACTGTAGCTATGTACCTACTTTGTTTCCACAGTTAGACCACATGCATCTGATTTTAAAATGCTTGTTAAGCTGAATAAAGTTTGTTCATAAATATTTATTTAGAAATTGTTCACATGTAGGTATGTATTTTTTTCAGAAATGTCAAGGCACAGACGCTAGGTGTGTTTTTGCAACTGAGATGCACAAGTAGCTGTTCTGGTAATAAAACTGAGGAATATAATACTGCAAATTTTGTGGTTAATGATTTGGCTACTGTTCGATTAAATATCAAAGACAATCGTTGTGAAAGTCTTGCTTGTAGCATTTTAGCACTGCCACACAGACAAACTGAACACCATAAAGTGAAAGTTAAGGTATCCTGTCAAGAAGCGGATGAACCTTTTTATTCAGAATGGATTTGCATAAATGAATGGAAAATGATAGGAAAGAAAACTGCATGTACTATAGATATAGAAAATGTGGTTATAACTCTGTTGGATATTAATATTACTGCAATTAAAGTTGAAGAGTCCATGGTAAAGCTTTATAATGACATTGATTTCACCGATTTTAACTTGTGTGCTGACGAGGGCAGTGTAGCAGTCCACAGAGCACACTTAGCGGCCCATAGTGATGTGTTCCGAGCTATGCTCACCCATGAGTGGAAGGAGACAACAGAAGGCCGCATACAGATAAAGGGGGTCACCCTACAGACCCTTCAGCACTTTAAGGATTATATGTACCTCCATACCCTGCCGGATGATGGCCTGGAGTCCTTACTGTTGCTTGCTTCATACTACTTAATTGATGAATTAAGGGCAGAATGTGTATCTTCGTTAAGCCTAAAATGTAAAAAAACGGCTGAAAACTGGAGTAGCCTTCTACAGTTCGCTACAGATAACAAAATATCTGAATTAACGTCTGGTCTTATGTTGACGAGTCCAATCAAGGCCATTAAAAAAGAATAGGAAGAGAAAAATTAAGAGTGAGAAGCAGCTGCTGCTATTGATTCGCAAATACTGATTTCCTAATACTTAATACCTAATTGTGTCCTAAAACTAATTTTAAAATAAAAATTGTTGAATAATCTACATGTTTTATTATTAATAATACATTTGTGGACAAACTTATACAAATCAACCTAGTCCCAAACTAAAAATAAGTAAAGCTTATGCTATGGCTGGAAACAGTACTAGACAATATACTTAAATATGGATAAAAAATTAATTTCTAAATTTGTAGTTTGCGTTAGCAACGTTATTGCTAAATACTATAGTACAATACTTACCAAGGGCGATAAAATAAAGAATGTCTTAGGTCGCAGGTATTTTACGCCCGAGCCGAAGGCAAGGGCGATAAATATGCGATCTGAGGCTTTGGCCGTGGTAAGTACAAAATTTTATGTCATCTACTGGCCAAGAAGTGGGTTTTTTCGCGCGCGGAGCGTGCGATAATGGCCACTTTATGGCTAGGTGTGACATAATAGTACATTACTTACCAAGGGCGATAAAACAAAGAATGTCTCAGATCGCAGGTATTTTACGCCCGAGCCGAAGGCAAGGGCGATAAATATGCGATCTGAGGCTTTCTTTATTATCGCCCGTGGTAAGTACAAATTTTTATGTCACCCCCTGGCCAGGAAGTGGGTTTTTTCGCGCGCGGAGCGTGCGATAATGGCCACTTTATGCCCAGGTGTGACATAAAATATATTTATCTACACACATATCATAAATCCTCTAATATGCGTTCGGAAACCGTAGAAAATGACTCTCATTTCAACATTCAATGAATTTATGGCAATTTTCTTATCTGTGGCTAAGGCTACAGCAGTAATATAATTTTTAATTTTAATCTCATATATGATGTTAAAATATTAAACGCCAAACAAAACTGTAAAAATTTTAATGTCAAAGTTGACATGTCCCTATTCTAGTATCACTGAAAATTCAAATTCAGTCGATGCGAAATGTCAGCTCGATGTTTTTTTAGTATATATCGCACGAAATTTGAGCTAGAACGACATGATCACATCAGAATAGGGACTCTTTACTTTTTAAAATAACATTCAGGTATCGGTTAACACAATTATTGTATTTATTTACTACGGTTTCTGAACCCATCTTAGAGTACTTATAATATGTGTGTAGATAAAGTAATGTATGCAACTGTACATAATTAGGCATTAAAACACTCGTGTGACCTTACCAGTTGCATAAACTACTATTTTTATATATTATATAGATACTTAAATACATAGAAAACAAATATTCGTATTAATCACAAATAAATTAACCATAATCTATTTTAATCAATATCAGTGTATCAGTGAAATTATATGTTGTCATTGCTACATAGGTCTATGCACAGACGCTGCTATTTTTAAATATAAGATGAGAGAGATTCTTCTTCTAATGCGGATAAACAATAAATACATAATGATGCACTTCATTTTCATAGTATTTGTTCGTTCACGCCGCTGCGTTCAGTGCATTGTCACAATTTAAAGTTCTGTTTATTTGTTAACCGATTTTACACCTTATGTACACTACATAAGGCATATTTTGCATTGTATTGAGTCTTATCCAATTAGATCTCTTACATATCCATCGCCCATCGAAACACTCTTCAAAAACACATTAATTATTTGTAAAAACTGTAATTTAAACAGTCTTTGGCTTTAATCTTTGTTTTCTCTAACTCTTCCTTGTTCCCGTCTGGAACAGTATTTAACATTGGAAAAATAAAAAAATCTTATTAAATGATTGTTTCCTTTATATTCAATTCTTTTAATTGTAAATTTTGTAAAAATAAACCGACGGAAATATCAACATTTCCTCTACCCACTACATATAAAATAAGTACAAAATTTTATGTCACACCTGGCCATAAAGTGGCCATTATCGCACGCTCCGCGCGCGAAAAAAAACCCACTTCCTGGCCAGGGGGTGACATAAAATTTTGTACTTACCACGGGCGATAATAATGAAAGCCTCAGATCGCATATTTATCGCCCTTGCCTTCGGCTCGGGCGTAAAATACCTGCGATCTGAGACATTCTTTGTTTTATCGCCCTTGGTAAGTAATGTACTATTTTCTGAAAAACAGCAGTCAATATTACGAGTACCTACCTACATATACAAAATATTGCCTATTTCATAGTGCTTATAAAATGTGGCGCCATCTATAGTGTTTATTGATTCTGCTATTTTCATTAGAAGAAGCACAAAGTACGGAATGAAGAAGCTATAAAAGCGTTGCTATGACAACTGCAGTGTAAACAAAGTTAAACATGCGAAAGCCATCTGTTTTTGTAGCTAAAGATCCAGAGAAAGGTAAATGAATAGTTTTTGTTTCATTGTTTTGATTTCAGTGGGCCAACGAAAATGTTGAGCACTTTAGTACTTTGTCAAATTAAAGAGGTTTCAAATTTTATGACGTTTCAGTCTAAATATTTCTTAGATTTCGATGTGACAAGGTTCTAAGTATGCTCAACATTTTCATGGGCTGACTGTACGTTTTGTAACTATTGGCGTTCGTTTAAAAAGTCACCATCATTTCGGCACTATTTTGGTCCACCTGCTATCACTTATTGCTTGTTATTTCAGAATTCCGGTATGGATCCCGGAACTGGCTGCTACACGCGCGCTACGTGCGCGGCGAACACGCCATGTGCCTGGACCTCGCTGACGAGCTCCAGAAGGCGGATAACACACATAGATACTCTCATTATGTCAAGGTATAGTATACTCAGTATACTATACTGTATTCCGGTATGGGTCCCGGAACTGGCTGCCTCACGCGCGCATGCTACGAGCCTGGGCTTCGCTGACCAGCTCCAGAAGGCGGACAACACACATAGATACTCTCAGTATGTCAAGGTATACTGTATACCGGTATGGGTCCCGGAACTGGTTGCTGCACACGAGCTACTTGCGCGGCGAGCTTAAGGCGAGTTGCACCAACTTACGATTACAGACCGATCCACGTTAAATATGGCGCCGGCAATCATCCCATATGAACTTGTCAAAATTTTCATACAATCAAATTTTACCGAATACCGCTTGACGAATACAGGGTTGCTGCCGCGAATCACAAACGAAGTTTTCTCTCTCTGTCGCACTTACAAGTCAGTACCTAAGTGCGACAGAGAGGGAAAACTTCGTTTGTGGTTCGCGGTAGCCCCCGGACGGTTTGGTGCAACCCACTCTTAGGCACCTTTGGCATTATGTTATGTAAAAGTAGTACATTATTGTCGAGGCCGGAATGGAGCCAATTGCAGGCTGAGTATTTATAGTTTAAATGGATGAACTTGCAGTGGGGAGGAGGGAGGGCTGCTAAGGGCCTCCATGCTCCCTGAGCCTCCGATGGGCTTCGTCCGCCACTGTATTAGTACATAGACAGAATAAGTAATAGTACTACGTACAGAAGTCTTCTTCTTCTTAATCCCGTTACCCTCTGCTGGGGTACACCCCAGCCCTACAGGGCTCGAATCAATTCTCTCCATTTGCTTCGGTCTTGGGCAACTTGGGATACTTCTTCCCAGTTCATCCCCATAGAACCCAACTCTTGATCCACGGAACGCCGCCAAGTTGTTCTGGGGCGACCTTTTTCTGTTGTTCTGGGGCGACGTACAGAAGTACCTCATAAGTAAATAACAAACTTTGACCACACCAAGCGAATGACGCGACGACACGACCTTCCGGTAGCAATGCGCGTTAGCCACTGAATAGTACCATCTACGGATGTACTTGCAGTGGCGCGGCGAACTGACGGAGTGACACCCTCCTCGTATGGGAGTTTTACGTATTATGATTTCAGGGCCTGGTGTATGCTGACGCTGGTCGCCACCAGGAGGCGCTGGAGCGATTCCACAGCTGCATCAGACTTCAGCCGCAGGACCCAGAGCCTTTGAAGCAGGTCGCCAAATGCCTGTGAGTATACTTCGACGTCTTTCCTGACTCTCTTCTTACGTGATGACCTGACAAATAGGACCATCACGTCAGTGGGTATCAGATGAATGTGAAAATCTCACACGTAACGTCAGACAAATTAAGTTTTGTCCACACTTTCGAACACGCGTTTTCTAAGTATGCCCAATTCGGTTCGGGCATAGCGATCATGATACGCGGCGCTACCCAGCGAAGATATGATACGCTAAAAAGATACAAGTGTAGACAAAGCGTCGCATACAAACTTGTCAGGCCAAGCCGTGTCGTATCCCCGACCCCGCTCAGTAGGCCTAGCACGTGTTGCGCTCGAGAGTATCTCGAGCTATCCGTCACTTTGTAACAGCGCCAATTAGAAAACCGGCCAAGTGCGTGTCGGGCCACGCGCAAGGTAGGGTTCCGTAGTCGTCTACCCGTTACATTATATGGACTAAAAAGTTCGCAAACTTATATTTACTATGTTTTTGACAGAATTAACAACATTATCTAAGGTATCAATGGAAATGGTACAAAAGTTTGCTTTTGCAAAGTACATTTCTGAAGTTCGACTATTACTCGTTAACTAGTAATGTCTACTTAGCTGTGATAGTTTTCCTTTTAAATTCATCGTATATACTACTACCATGATTTTTTTCACATGCCTAGTAGCCACCGTTTAGCTGGCAGGGGGGGGGGGGGGACACACTTGACCATAGCTAAAATTATCACTTCAAAGCTTAATATCACGCTAACCAATTCTTTAATCAAAAAATGCTTCTAGAAACCTAATAATATTTTTAAGAGCTATCCAACGATACCCCACACGATGGGGTCTGGCAAAAAAAAAATAGCACCACCACTTTACATGTAGGGGAGGTACCCTAAAAAAATTTTTTTTTAAAGATTTTATTCTACCGTTTTGTCGGCGTCATTGATATGTATACTCATGCCAAATTACAGCTTTCTAGTACTAACGGTTACTGAGAAAAACGGGGGTCGGACGGACGGACGGACGGACATGGCGAAACTATAAGGGTTCCTTGTTTACTACGGAACCCTAAAAAGACGCGTAGCTCGAAATAAGTCGAGATACTCTCGAGCGCAACATATGCTACGGGCGCTGGTGACCTTGATGATCGGGGACAAATCTACTCCAGTTGGTTCGCGGCTTATCACGTATTAAATCACATCTTCGTATTATATCTAAACACGTCCATACTTACCGATCATGATACCCAGTGAGGGTGCGGAGTAGGTATTCAAGATACGCGGTGCAGGTTGGATCGCGCGACGTATCAGATACGGCGTGTTACATGATCGCGTATCTTTTCGCGTCCACATTATGTCCACACACAGTAGGTGCTACTACGCGACGGAGATACGATACGGTAAAAAGATACAAGTGTGGACAAAGCTTGAGAATACGGATTTCTTTGCGAGAGCTTTTTCTTGAATCAACTATTTATACGTTGGATGCGTTGAGTGCGCGATCGTTGCGTGCCGGAACATACCGTAATAGCGGCGCGACGCCACATAGGCTGCGCTTCGCGAGCGGACCATTATCATATATGTACCTTCCGGCGCGGAGCGGGAGGAATTGTCCTAATACTCGTACAACGCGATGATCGTGTGTGTGTGTGTGAAGTGAAATTCGCGAGTATATTGAACTCTAATAGGTGTCCCAAAGGGATCGTCCTGAAACAAATGCGACTACGCGATTATCGCGCGAATTCTCGACTTTTACTAGTAAATATTCGCGATCATCATTTTCATTTTCATTATTTAAATTGACATAGTCTAGTTGATAAGTACTAATTAGTACACAATTTTTATTTTATATTATGACTTATTGGAACGAAGTTCCTAATTACTTTTATTATTTTGTAAGTGGTTTTTATTTATATTCAATTGGTCATTTTTGTATTTTCATCAATTTTGTGTTGTGTAAGAATATATAAGTACCGTATATTCTTACCTACTTATTATGTTATTTTCATTATTTATTACGCAATTGATAGCGCTAAATAGCGCTTTTTAGCGCTTAATAGTAGTGTACGCAAAAATGTATTTTTGTTATAAGAGAATTGTATTTTGAGATGAATAAAACTAAACTAAACTAAACATCGCGTAGTCGCGCGCCAATTAGGACGATCCCGTAGCATTGCGCGGCGTTCAGCTCGCGTCGCGAAGTCTGTGTGACCATTGACCAAGCCTTAAGATGACCATAATGTTTATGCAGATCTTGCCAGGGGCGGTATCAGCTCTCCCTTGAAGCGTACTTGGAGGCGGACAAGCTGACTAAACACCCTGATAGCGACATCTACTGTGCTCTAGGTCAGTAAATAAATAAATACATTAATGTCAACGATTATAAATAGAAAACTTTAGTTTAGGGCATGTAAATATATATTTTTTCCAATTCCACTGACACCTTGGGTTGAAACCGCTCAACCAACAGTCCATACAACTCTAATCTCACCGGCTTGCCTAATTTTCAGCCAGTCCAGTTTTTTACCTTCGGCTCATGAAGAATAATATGAAATGCAAATTATTTCCAGCTTCCCTTATTATATTTTTGACGCGCCGCCACTGAAACTCTTAGAGTATTCTAGTGTTTAAACCGCCAGCGTGGTCGTGTCGGAGGTTTTCCACTCTGCAACCGCGCACTCCTGTCTCTTTACTGGGCCCGCCATGCCCGCCAGCCATAAAAATAAGTTAAAAAATCTTTTTCTCAATAATGGCCTGCAAACTGAACGTTTAGTCCCTACATATTGGAAGGTAAAGTGTATAGTTTAAGATCAGATCAAAATTAAAAAGTAAAAAACATTGCAGGCCGCCTGCAATGGCTGCAATGTCACATATAAATTCCTTTTTCTCAAAAATAGTATTCTAATGTTCTCATAACATCTGTGAAGACAGTATCCGAAAGTGGGTCATCCTGGACAGTTGGCAGAAGTGTCCAGGAAGTAATACCTACTGTCCAGGAAGTAAGTATGTAAATCCCATTACATATCATCAGTTAGGAGCTGGCGGCGCTCGCGTCCAGCCCGGCGACGCGCGCCCGCCCGGCGCCAGCCCGGCGCGTGCCGCGAGCGCGCCAGCGCACAGAACGATCGAGGCGGAATTGTCGAAAATTATTTAAATACTGTTATTCATACAACTTGTTTTATTTTTGAGAAAAGCACTATACAAGCTTCGACCGTAAGTGCCATCCTGGCCTCGTATTATAGCCGGACCTCGCCTTCGGCTCGGCCGGCTAACTCATACTCGTCCAGGATGGCTTACTTACTGGTCTCTGCAGTAATGTACTATATTTGTCGAGTTCCAATCTTTTTAAAAAGTAGAAACAGTCATTAAAAGGAGGCGCAGGTCGTATTCAGCCAATTCAGCTCGTATTTTACTGTTAGAAATGCGATGTTTTTCTAAGTCTTGAATAATTTGCGTTTTTCGGTGGAAAAATACACTTGTGATTCTGTTAAAAAAAATAAACGGCGGGAAAGCATGATGTTTTTGACGTTTTAAGGTTATGTTTATCAAATCTTAATTCAAATTTTGTCTTATTTCCCCCATTTTTGAGAAAAGCACTATATTAAGCTCAGCCGGAACGGCAATTGCAGGCTTCGTATTATAATTAAACGGACTCGCAAGTTCGTCCGTTTAAACAAATACTCAGCCTGCAATTGCGTCCTTCCCGGCCACGGCAATAATGTACTGTATTCAAAAAAAGCTTTGTCCTTCAGGCCGCCGCGCTAGCTGACGCAGGCCCTATTTTGTTATCGACTGTATTGTTTCCAGCCGAATGCTGTAGCAACCTAGGACATATTTCGCGCGGGGTGGAGTGGGCGCGCGCGGGCGTGCAGGCGGGGGGCGGGGAGCGCGCGGGCGCGCTGCTGGCGCGCCTGCTGCTGGCGGCCGGGGACGCCGCTGGCGCCGCGCTGGCGTACGACCACGCCATCGCGTAAGGGACCTTAGACCTAACAAAACCACCATTCTCAGCTTTGATATATGGTGCGTGTCATCCACGACAACGCGCCCGCCCTCCACATTGCGCATTTGGGTACTTTCGGTAGAGAAAAATAAATTATTAAATTTGATAAATATTAAATTTGATGTAGAAATATACTTAAATATTCTAATTTTGAGTCATAAAAAGCACATCATTGTTTTATTATATGTACTGAAATTAAAAGTCGTAATTTTTAATCTGTATATCACGTGACCTAAAACACGAGCCCCCACGGTGTGACGTCATATAGGCACAAACTGTCAGTTCCGTAGAAAGAGGAAGGTTCCAATTTTTTAATCAAAGTGAAAATTGAAAAATTCAACACCACAGGTGGGAGAATTGAGATTTTTGCTAGCGGACGCATCCGCTTAACAAGAGGAAGGAAGGTTGGTTCTCGCTCCCACGTGTATCATTGTCTATGTTTGCATTTCTTTCACACCGCTTTGTATGTGTGTATTGCCAGCTCCATCTTATATTTTTCTCATGTTTTTGCCAATATTACGTCACCAAAATGGCTGACAGCGTTTTCGTAAAAAAAGTTTGAAATATAATTTAATTTTATGGCAAGAAAGCGTGTTTATTTTGCCAAAATATATATTTTTTGTGGCTTTTTATAAGGAAAATCTATATTTTGAAGTACTTTTTCAAACATAGTAGAATACCCTATCGTACAGATTGGGCTATGGAGGGGCGCGCCTTCATGGATGTCACGCACTACACCTAAGTCTCATATCGATCGTTACGTTAGCAACGCGATCTCCTTGCATAGAATGGAGCTGTTTAAATAAAAACGAGGGATTGAACTCATTGAACGATCTTAACTGGCGCAGGACCGGTCATTGTGGCCTATGTCCAGCAGTACACGTCTTTCGATCTCAACTGTAACTTTTATTGTGCAGCACGCACGCTTGCGGCGCGGACACGCTGGCCGCAGCTGGTGCGCTGCGCCTGCGCGCCGGCGCGCCGCGCGAGGCGTTCCAGCTGCTCGGCGCAGCGCTTGCGCAGCAGCCCGCGCAGCACGGCGCCGCGCTCGCGCTGGCCGCCATGATGTTACAGCACAGGTACAGTCGTGTACAGTAGCACACCTGTGACACGCCTAGGAACGTCAGCGGTGTCATTAAGGATGTGTGCGTGCGCTGTCGGTACACGCGTCAATGTGTGCGTGTCATTGTCACCGCGTTGCGCACAGGAATGAGCCGTGACTGATCGGTGACTAAAACGCCGCGCAGGGGCGAGGTAACTGACGTAATACTATTATACTATTCTGTGATCGTGTGCAGTAGTCACGCGTTCCAGCTGCTCTGCGCAGCAACCCGCGCAGCATTGCCCGTACAATTTATGTCACTTTTGGACTCTATTTCAATAGAGACAGAGTCCAAAATATCGATTGCGCATTGTTTTGTTTCATAGAGACTTGGACGCGGCGCTGGCCAGGCTAAAAGCGGCTCTCTCTGCCCACCCCACGTGCGTGGCTGCCCACAGCAACTTAGGCTTAGCCTTGCTGGCTAAGAAGAAATATGTCGCAGTACGTATACTTAAAATTATTTGAACTGTCAAAAAGCGACTTTACTGACGAAGCGTGAAGATTCAAAGTCCAATGACAAGTTTTATAAAATGTCGGCCAATAATTTCTACAATATCAACACAGGTTAAGAGGGTACGAACAATTACAAACGAGTCCACTAGCGCCACTCGTGAATAGTCGTGATTATTTAAACTTAACGAGAGATATTTTAAAAGGCGAATGCTATGCACTTTTGTATTTAGGTACCTTTTGAATAATTAAAACTAGCTTTTACGTTGCTAGTTTCGTCGACTGTGGCTTTATAAAATAATACGGCCGTATATTTTATAAAGCCACAGTGTTAGAGCGGGACGTTTGCAATGGAAGTAGCTCCTCTTAAGTTTCTAATGTATGTTCTGAATCCAGGCGCTGACGTGTCTCCAGCGCGCAGTGTGGTCGGCGCCGCTCAGTGCGCGCGCAGCGCACAACCTGGGGCTGGCGCTGCTGCTGTGCCGGCGGCCGGCGTCCGCCTTCTGCCGGCTGGCCACTGCTGCGGCGTTGCAGCCGCACCAGCCTTACACGGTAACTAGTGAACACTGAACCCAGGCGATGACGTGTCTCCAGCGCGCAGTGTGGTCGGCGCCGCTCAGCGCGCGCGCAGCGCACAACCTGGGGCTGGCGCTGCTGCTGTGCCGGCGGCCGGCGTCCGCCTTCTGCCGGCTGGCCACTGCTGCGGCGTTGCAGCCGCACCAGCCTTACACGGTAACTAGTGAACACTGAACCCAGGCGCTGACGTGTCTCCAGCACGAACTCGTAGCTCCTACGCTGACGCACACATAGACAAGACACCCGCGCTCGGGCGATAAAAGTACTCTACTGGTCGCAAACAGGACAAAAAACTCTGCTATTGTGTTGAGTATAGGTATAATAGATATTACATTAAGTACTTATTATTCCAGGTCCTTTTAATAGGCATCGCGCTAGAGCGCCTGGGCGACGCACGCGCCGACGCGGCGTACGCGCGCGCGGCGGCGTTAGCGCCGGATGACGCGCTGGTGCGGTTGAACCGGGCCGGTCGACTCGCGCGCTCCGGGAACATCGGGCAAGCGGTGGAAGAGGCTAGGGCTGTGGCGCAGTTGCTACAGAGAGATGAGAAGCCTGATGCTCAGGTAGGGAGCGGGTTATGTACGTAGTCCAACCGGTTCGTAGTGGTAGCCGTACAGGCCCAATTTCAAAGAAAAACCGCAAATCGATGTACAGTTTAGCCATTTGGCACACGCATACTTGAGGTCAAAACAAAGTTTTTGACCCGCAGTTCCTAAAAAAATTTCCCTTGAGACATTCTATTTTTTGTATGGAAAAAATTTTTTTTTTCTTCAGAAACCTATCGTGTGTAGTATCATATGAAAGGGCTTTTTGAGGCGATTCT
Source organism: Cenopis cana (assembly GCA_951800055.1). NCBI lineage: Eukaryota > Metazoa > Arthropoda > Insecta > Lepidoptera > Tortricidae > Cenopis > Cenopis cana. Next base: position 3,709,050 of record OX637491.1, on the reverse strand, counting down.
AAAAATATACCACATCATTACATTTCAGCAATTTCCTTTTATATAAATCACAAATAATTTTCGAAACATACCAAGTTTGAGGCCCTCCAAACACGAAATGGAGATCCAAACACGAGAAAGAGGTATTTCCCGTTGGATATATGGATACTACGTATCATTTTATGATTAATATGTACTGTATCTGCACTAAAGTTCCATAAATTACGTAAAAAAGGTATTGAAGTAGAACCGTGTCACTTAGTAATATTGAAAAATTAAAAAAACAAACTTTATGAATATCATTTCGAAATTGCTTTTTTGAGGTTAGATATGAGGATATTAAGTATCATTTGTGGTATATTGTACAAAATAAAAATCAGCCGTATCGTGTCTGGAGGACCTCAAACTTGGTATGTTTCGAAAATTATTTTAGATTTAATTTAAAAAAATGGCGGAAATGTAATGATGTGGTATATTTTCAGAATCGCCTCAAAAAGCTCTTTCATATGATACTACACACGATAGGTTTCTGAAAAAAAAAATCTTTTTTTCATGCAAAAAAAAGAATGTCTCGGCTCTCCCCTCCTAAGGGAATTTTTTTTAGGAACTGCGGGTCAAAAATTTTGTTTTGACCTCTAGTATGCGTGTGCCAAACGGCTAAACTGTACATCGATTTGCGGTTTTTTTTAATCGTACGGCGTACACTATTGCTGTGAAGGCATAGATATAGTATATACTCTGTAGTTATAGATGCGCCAACAAGCGACCGGGGCTATGTCTTTCTCATATTATGACGTCAAAATATGGGGATACCATGGTTGCAAAAAATTACCCCAAAAATTTAGTCGGATAGTACTTAGTTACAAGTGATCAAATTCCATAGTGACTAAGTCGCCATTTTGACTCACTAACTAAATTTACACAACATCGTAGGCGATATCGTAAAATAAGTGATCTCGACCGGCCACTTTTTTTGTGATAATCTTACCTATAAATACATAGTCACCGGTTATCACCGTTGCATCAAACGGCGATTTCACTGATCCAAATCTATACATTTTGTTCTCGCCGCTCGCCGCTGGTCGCTGGCCTTCCTGCTCGCCGCTTGACTTGCTGGTCATCACGTCACCCAAAGAACCATGCTAAATGTTTAAGTCTCTAGACGATGAAAGTAGTAAGTAATGTAACCAGATAGTGCTTACTATTTCCATGCCCCTTTTTGTCTTTCACAGATAAATTATGTAGTTGTTGGAATAAAAGAATAAACTTCAATTTAGAACAGGTAATTTATTTACAATAATATATTACATTTATAACTTTATTTTTCAATAAATAAACAAATATGTAATAAGCAGTTATAGATTATTTTACCCAATTTAATTTCCTGTTCCCTCAGTCCTGAAATCCATTTTTTCGGGATTCATCCTCTGTTGAAAAACTGAAAAAATCAAATTACTTGAAATTCCCGAAACGTGGGGTAATCTTTAGGGGTTTTTTTTATTATTTGTTGGTATCCCGAAATCGAATTATAAACCGACTGAATGGTGGGACATCAATGCTAAGCTGGCTTCTATGGTAGATTTCTACTACGCGATTTGACCGGTTTGTATGTCAAATGTTTGGAGGTTATTTTTTAATTAATTCACATATTTTTCCTATTTCATCTATTGTCTCATGATATAACTAATGATTTAGCTCAGTAATTTGGTTCCGGTGAGATTTAAGAAATAAACACGGGTCCAAAATTCAAAGAAAATGTACTTACGCATGGAATGTAACATCCGCCTTTTTTCGGTCGAAATTGCTTTTACAGCCAAACACTGAACACCCCACCATGTTTGCACTGAACAACCAAACACTACGGATCTGATGATTGGTAAATTATTATTCATTTAAACCAAATTCATCATTAATTTTCCACTTATAAATTGCACTGCAAAATATTGCCACTTTGTTTTGCAATCTTCTTGACACTAATGACAGATTACTTTTACCCGACCATGAAAAAATGTCCGGTCGGTGATAAGGACAAAACATCGCACTTTTTTCTACTTCCTCTCATAGGAATCGCAATAAGGCTATCTTTCTCTTACAAAGCGTGTCAGGCCCTTGTGTGAAGGAGATTATAGAGCCGTAACTAAAGCTTAAGCCACACAGAGAGCGGGCGGGCGGTAGCGGCGCGGGAGCGGGCGGTAGCGGGACGTGAGCGGGACGGGAGCGGGCGGTAGCGGCGCTACCTCGCGCGCCGCTACCGCCAGCTCCCGCGCCGCTCCCGCCCGCTACCGTCCCGCTCACGTCCCGCTACCGCCCTCCCGCTCTCTGTGTGGCTTAAGCTTAACCCCCTTATTCATAAACGTCCATCAAACCCCTATTAGTTAACAAGCCGCTAAAGTTCGTTTGTCCTTATCTGTCACTTTGACCTTTACATTTGTGAGAAAGGGACAAACAATATTGGATTAGCTACCACATAGATACAAAAGGCCCTATAAAATGATTGGGGTAGGTATGCGGTTGGAGAGTCACCTAAGGGAAAATCCAGGGGATACCTCCGACACGACCACGCGGGCGGTTTAAACACTGGAATACTCTAAGAGTTGCGCTCCAGTGAGATTGGTTGAGCGGCTTCAACAGAAAACTGAGGTATAATACAAATCGACGACCGCTTTAGCTTAGTTGGTAGTGACCCTGCCTACGAAGCTGGAGCTCCCGGGTTCGAATCCCGGCCGGGGCATTTATTTGCGTGATGAGCACGAATATTTGTTCCTGGGTCTTGGATGTTTTCTATGTATTTAAGTATCTATTTATATCTATATAATTATGTATATCGTCGCTTAGTACCCATAGTACAAGCTTTGCTTAGTTTGGGACTAGGTTGATTTGTGTAAGATTGTCCACAAATATTTATTTATTTATTTAAATACAGATTTAATCTTATATCTTTAAACGAGCAATTCTTGTATATTTATTAATTTATTTCGGGGATCTCGGAAACGGCTCTAAAGATTTTGATGAAATTTGGTATGTGGGGGTTTTCGGGGACGAGCAATCGATCTAGCTAGGTCTCATGCCCGGGAAAACGCCGAGCAAAGCTCGGCCGCCCAGATATTAATGACTTTAAGCGTGAAACTTGTCCACAGTTAAGCAGTTCACTAGCAACACTGCTGGCGCTGCTTCGCGATACTGGAGTCCAGCTGTCGGACCTGCCAGAAAACTTGCCTCGCTCCGACACGCCAGACTTGCCAGAAGACGACATGACAGCTGACGAGGTCTAAGCCGGAAAACGCATCGACAGACAGGAACACAGTGAGTATATAGGTTCAAATTTCAAAAAACCTAATACCTTAAGGTTTTTTTTAGCATTTATCCGGGGGGGCAAAGATGAGGCCGACGGTGAAGCAAGTGTGCAATAAAGAGTATTTGTATTGTATTGTACTATTAATAATTCTGTGTCGACACTCGGTCAAAATTGGGCACTATTCATGGACGATTTTTTCCCAGAGCGCAATCGATAGTGTTGAATTGCAACATTTATCGATTTTATTACAATACCTATTATATTCTTATAACTTTTATGACATTGCCAATCTCATTTTATCGTGATGTGAACCGTAGAACGCCAGTGTAACTCAAAGTGGCTATGAAATATTTCGCCTTGGTGTTTGCTCTGGCTAGCATTTGTAATGCGGCAAGTTATTTCATCTTTAATTTAAATTAGAATAGAATAGAATAGAATATTTATTTAAAATTCTTATTAGCTTACTAATTTCTACAATGTTAATAAGGCTGCCATTCCATCAGAGCTATGCTATGCAGCTGTGCTGCGAGGATGTGATAGCTTTCCGTTTCCACCAGTGCTATGCTTATTGAACCAATGAATATGATTGGTGGATATATCAACGCTTCCATAGCAACGTAGTACTAGCACAGCTCTGTCTGATGGAAAGGCGCTCTTAGTAAAAAGTTTTATGAATTCACGACACTAAAACGTCCTCTTATTTGTTATAATCAAAACAACAGAGGGATCAAAGTCGTACTTTTCTTCCCTGATTTGAGGGCAACAATGCACTCTTTTCCTCATAGAAGGTGTGAAAAGCAGTATGTGCCACTCGGTAGCAAAATTATTTCCGCCTTGGGCTTAAGCACTTGAATCCCTCGCTATGCTCAAGATTCTACTTTAGAATCTATAGAATACGTGTGGGGATGCCTCTCTCGGTGTCAACTCAGGGTCAAGTCAAAGGCCTTGGTTACGAATACAATAGTAGATTATACACCAAGGGGATAAAGCACTGTTTTATGTCACGGGTGCGATATTGAATCCCGAACGTAACGAAGGGCTCCAAATTTTACTCCCGAGCGGAGCGAGGGAGTAATGACTTAATTCCTGAGCGAAGCGAGGGAATTAAGACTGAGTCCTGAGTGTAGTGAGGGATTTAAGCGCGCCCAAGACAAAAACAGTTTTATCCCCGTGGGGTATACTCTACTTTTCTCACCACCTTTGGCCAATTTTATACTTTATGTTATTGAATATGGAATCGAGTATTATGACTATTTTAACAAAAAAGTTTTTTTTTTTAATTCTAAATAAATATTAAAAATCTAGTAATCCTTAATTCTAAATCTTGAAATCCTTATCCCTGAATTAGTCGACATCGAGTATAATGACGATTTTTCGCAATTTTTTTTTATTAAACTTAAAACTCAAAATAAATATAAAATTTGAAATACTTGTCCCTGAATTAGTCGAAATCGAGTATAATGACGATTTTTCGCAAAAGAATGTATTTTTCTCTTAAAAATCAAAATAAATATAAAATTTGAAATCCTTATCCCTGAATTAGTCAAAATCGAGTATAATGACGATTTTTAGCAAAAAATGATTTTTTTTTCTTAAAACTCAAAATAAATATATAATTTGAAATCCTTACCCCTGAATTAGTCGAAATCGAGTATAATGACGATTTTTTTGCAAAAAAAAATGTTTTTTTTTTTTAACTTAAAATTCAAATTTTTGAGAAAAAAAAACGGAACTAAAATTACGCGCTTGACCCGCTACAGGCGGCGGCCGCCGACGCAGTCTTTTGTTTCGAACGCGACGTTCCAAACAAAACACGGAGCTGGTGTGCCACCTCCTCGCCGCCGTGCGGACTTCACGAAATTAGACTTTAAAGACATATCAATAAGAACTATCAGAACTGAAATGAAATTATTACCCGGCGGGTAATAATTTGAAATTATAACCCGCTAAAACCAAGGGCCACGTGTAATGATTTGCTTTCCGAAAGGTTTGTATGATATATAATTGAGCAAAATCGAGCAGGTGGTGTGAAATAGTACATTACTGCAGAGACCAGTAAGTAAGCCATCCTGGACGAGTATGAGTTAGCCGGCCGAGCCGAAGGCGAGGTCCGGCTATAATACGAGGCCAGGATGGCACTTATGGTCGAGGCATGTATAGTGCTTTTCTCAAAAATAAAACAAGTTGTATAAATAGCGGTAAAAATCATATTTTTCGCCAATTCCACCTCGTTTATTCTAAAACCGTGAGGTCGGAGTAGCTTTTGTTTGTGCGGGCGCGGGCGCCCCCCGCCCCCGCCCCCGCCCCGCCGCACACCCCGCTGCTGCTGCTGCGGGCGCTGGCAGGGAGGCACCCGCGCCCGCAGCAGCAGCTAAACTTATGATATGTAATGGGATTTACATACTTACTTCCTGGACAGTAGGTGTTACTTCCTGGACACTTCTGGCAACTGTCCAGGATGACCCACTTTCGGATACTATCTTCACAGATGTTATGAGAACATTACATACTATTTTTGAGAAAATATGTGCTCACCAACGCGGCGACGACCAAAATCCACGGATCACTCTACTGGCAGTTGATATTGACAGCTGACAACTGACAGCTTTCTGACATCGTACCGTCAAGAAGAAAGTCACTCTTGATTACGATACACTTTCCGGTTTGACAAAGTAGGTAGTACGTACATAATTCCATGACGAATACTATTCACAAGGCATATTAGGATCCTTCTGTGTTTCGCAACGAATGTTTCGGCTCATTACCAAACTGTCGACTACAGAGAAAACAATCTTCGGAAGATCAATATGACTCGACATATCACGCGGCAATATCATATATAGTCCCTATGCATACCACCGCATATATTTTCTCAAAAATAGTATGTAATGTTCTCATAACATCTGTGAAGATAGTATCCGAAAGTGGGTCATCCTGGACAGTTGCCAGAAGTGTCCAGGAAGTAACACCTACTGTCCAGGAAGTAAGTATGTAAATCCCATTACATATCATAAGTTTAGCTGCTGCTGCGGGCGCGGGCGCCTCCCTGCCAGCGCCCGCAGCAGCAGCAGCGGGGTGTGCGGCGGGGCGGGGGCGGGGGCGGGGGGCGCCCGCGCCCGCACAAACAAAAGCTACTCCGACCTCACGGTTTTAGAATAAACGAGGTGGAATTGGCGAAAAATATGATTTTTACCGCTATTTATACAACTTGTTTTATTTTTGAGAAAAGCACTATACATGCCTCGACCGTAAGTGCCATCCTGGCCTCGTATTATAGCCGGACCTCGCCTTCGGCTCGGCTGGATAACTCATACTCGTCCAGGATGGCTTACTTACTGGTCTCTGCAGTAATGTACTATTATTGAAATCGCGTCACGAAAGTACAGAGCTCGGTATAAGACTGCCGAGCGCGGCTCCCAAAGCTCCCGGGTGGAGCGGGGCCGCGGCGTGCCCCCCAGTACACATGCACTAGTATATGAGCTGACTAAGCTAACATACAATGTTCCTATAAATCTTTCGCTTTAATTCGGAATCGGAATTTCGGATTCAATATAATTGTGCTCCATTAAGACAGAATCTACTATTTCCATTGATTTCTTAAGCGCCTTTACGCCTAAGGCCTTGGTCGTTCTGACCCGTCGGCCGCGACAGGCAGCGGCGCGTCGCACGCGGCGTCTGAATGGTATGTTCGACAATGTATGGGAGCGGTCGTTCTCGCCCGCCGCGTGCGACTTCCCGCCGCCGCCCGCGACTGCCGGACGCTGCACGCGGCGTCCTTAGTCATTTTGAAGCATTGCGGCGGGTGGACGCTAGCGTTCAGTATGGATTTTACCAAAGAGAAAGACGATTTTTTGATTGAGTTAGTAAAGTACAAGAGAAGAAGTGTTTTTTCATTTCGCGTACACATGTCTCTTCGTGTAACACAAAACCTCGGAATCTGCCGCCGTTTTGGCCGCCGCGGTTACGTTCCAGAACGGCCACATAGCCGCTGTCCGCGGCGTCCTGCGTCTGCCGCCAGACGCTGGACGTCGCCGGCGGCGGTGTCAGAACGACCGAGGCCTAAGTGTGGCCGCTTCGTCCGTCCTTTTCCCTTAGGCCGGCCCTGTTAGGTTAGGCTCTAAACTTATTCTGATATTTTTCCAGAATGAGGAAAAAGTTAAGGTAAACGATGTCAACGCGGAACTACTAATACTACCGCCTCTAGTCCTCGGCTACGAGGACTTATTGGAGGAACCAACGAAACCCTCAAAGAGACCTCCAAAAACACCAACCGAAAAACCTAAGGAAGAAGCTAATAAATTAAGTTTATATCAAGACGGCGATCTAATGGACGAAGAACCAGCTGAACAAGAAAATAGATACACTCTAAAGTTTGAAGGTAATTTCGCCGTTCCTAAAGAGCTGGCAGCGCATTTGAAATTGGATGATACGAGGAAGGCAGCCATTGAAAGTGGTTTAGGCAGTCTTTTGCAGCAAGTTGTGATGCAGAATCTACAAGGAATAACGCTTCCGATGAACGCTGAGGCGGAATAACGCGCCTTCATCAGAGACTAGGAATTATATAGACTGCCAATGTCTATACATTGTGGCGTAATTTTAAAATAATGGGCCTGCTGTAGCTAGTTTCACTATGGAGAGATCACTTTACCATTTAATTCGTATGCCACTAAGACCTCTGCTTAACACAATAGCGCCATCTGTTGGGAGCTTCTTGGTTGTGTTCATAGATGGCGCTATTGTGTTAAGCTCTCCATAGTGAAACTAGCTACAGCAGGCCCATAATTTTAAAATTACGCCACAATGTATAGGCAAAGGCATTGGCAGTCTATATAATTCCTAGTCTCTGCCGTCATCATAGTGTGATCGTTTTTAGGGTACCGTACCCGGAGGGTCCTACGGAACCCTATTACTGTCACTGACGCGTCCGTCCGTCGTCTGTCACACAGGTTTTACAGCTAAACGGTTTGACCTATACACTTACGTTTATTTTACCAACAAATATTAATATTTTTATTTAGTGTCTGTAAATCCTCTTTAATGTGCCCAAAAAATTTAGGCAAGCACCAGTTTTTCAATATACCGTGCACGCTTGGCAGCGCGCGCGCACCGGCGCAACTCAATTGGTCCGGTTCGTCGTATCGGTCAAGACGGACGAACAGACAGACAATACACACGAGGGTAAAGTCTCCGTTCTTTTTCCTTTTAAGGCACGGAACCCTAAAAGTAATAATCGGGAATAGTGAATACGACGAGCGAATATGACGAGTAACGGAAATGCTATAATGTGATGTGACATGTTTAGACTATACAGTGTTTTTGTAGATTTAGTACGTTCATAGTACATTACTTAACAAGGGTGGTAAAACAAAGAATGTCTCAGATCGCAGGTATTTGTAGCCCGAGCCGAAGGCAAGGGCGATAAATATGCGATCTGAGGCTTTCTTTATTACCGCCCGTATTAAGTACAAAATTTTATGTCACTACCTGGCCAGGAAGTGGCATTTCCCGCGCGCGGAGCGTGCGGTAATTGCCGCTTAATGGCCGGGTGTGACATAAAAACTGTAAGGCCAAATGCTGTCAAATGAACACAAGCAAGAATCTACCTTACAGTCAGAGCCCTTAGTCGTGTTTTGCTTGCGTTCGTTTGACAGAATTTGGCATTCGAGTTTTGTATGAACATAGTAGGGAAATAAAAAGATAAAACACAACATAGTTTTCAATTATTTATATTGAAAGTATCACCTTCGTCGTACCAGCACGGAAGGGTGTCAACGTTATACGTACAACACAATTACAAAAAATATAATCGACACTGAGCCTAGTACAAATAAGGTTTGAAATGGAAGGGCAGCCGGCCTGGCTGAATGGACTTGCCTGAAGGCACTTGAGGTCAGTTTTTGGCGTTATAATTTGGCAAGTCGATTTTTTGTGGATCCTTGATTATTTGCTTTAATAGGAAAGTGACAAAAAATCTTTCGCAAACTTCACTGGGTAGGTAGATATTCTAGCTTTCTACATCATCATATCAATTCTTAAGATGAACTTTGCACTTTTGTATAAGTAATGTAAGGACAACGAGATGAGATAACTTATGGCATGAAAGAGAAAAGGAAAGAGATACAAATAATGCCGTATCAGAAAGAGATGATAGGCTTCATCTTGCTGGCTTTACTTTAGCGTTAAATTATGCCATTCTAAGCATTGAAAAGAAGTTGTCTGTTTTGGGGTCTATTTATATCAACACAGAGTCCAAAATTGACTAACATTCAGTTTAATCGATTGTTCCTAAAGAATGAAACTTGTTCAGCGCGAGATACAAATATGAAAATGGCCATTAAAACATCTCTCGTCCGATATAATTTTTAGTTTTTTTTAATTTCATGGTGTTGTCCAAACAAATACATTAAATAGGTGCTGTAAATTATTAATTTTTCGTGGATATTAGGATCGTTTTTGATAATGTAAATCGGGCCGGAATTCACATTGAAAATCCGACTTTAATTCTAAACAAAATCTTTAGGCACAGGCCGGCTAAGGCGAAATTATTGCTTCTACATTACACAGTCATTTTACATAAGTACAAAACATCACTTGTCAGTACCATGTGAGCCGCACAACCTGCACGGCTAGCACAAGTCGGGGCGCGAGATATCTCGCTGCGAGATAAGTTACCGGTTTCTGCGTGTACACTAACTTAAAAAACATTACACTCCTTTTTATTGGGCAGATAATAAGGATAGTTATCTCGCGGCGAGATAGCTCGCGCGCCGTCTTTTGCTAGCCGTGCTGAATCGATCAACCATTGGTGTCACAAAAAACAACTGTATCTTTAATGGCTTAAGAATTGTTTTGCATTGACAGTACGATCGTTCTGAGCATTACATTGCATTGAATTGCATTGATTGTTCAATCCTCCACTATGTCCATTTTAATATATTACCTAGCCGTGATTATAATGAGATTAGAGGTGACAAATTTTCTACTTCAAAATGTACATGAATTGACAGCTATTCCATTGGGGGCGGTTACATGGTGATTATTATCACAATACTGGAGTGTCGATATTATCGCGGTTTCTAAATTGATTGAACTTTGCTTCAATATTCATCAATACCCACGTGATACGCATTGTGATATGATTACCTATCGGGCCCTATACCCACACAAATCGCGTAGGTACTTTTTTGTTCCCATACTTTCATTTTTAATCAATTTTCAACGGCCCATTGGAATTAAATATATCATGAATTATATGTAGGCACTTTTAAATTGTACATAAAGAGGACTTTGTGGTACTGAAAAGTGCGTGATCGTGATAATAATAATGTACTGATCGACAAGTTATCGAACACTGAGCGCTCTAACTAAGAACTTTACCAATAATCTTTATATACAATAATTATAAAAACAAATCAGAGACAGTCGTGTGTGGTGTGATTTATTTGACACATTATAATAGGGTTGGCATGCCCCGTAATAAGTATTTTTAACAGTTTGCTCAACCCTGGCAACACCACAAAAAGTACAAAATTCCCCGTTTTCATTCTTACTCACTATTTCCAATTCATACTAGTATTTGAACACTATCCGAATGTCTATTTAAACATTAAACATCTATCTTTATAAATGCACTTCTTGTTAGTTTAACTACGCTAAGTTAGAGTGGAAATTACGAGTTAAAGAAATACCAGTGTGTATGACTTGAAGCCGAAGTAAAAACTAAAACATAACAGCAGCCAATCGGCTCAGCGTAAAGGATTGCTTGAAAGGTACGAAGCTACAAGATAGAGCGAGATAGAGATATGTAAATAATTCAAGGAACTACAGGTTTGTTAGTTTATCTCATAACATTTACATTTATTTCTGTACACGACCGTTTGTCTCCTAAAAAAAAGTTATTCTCTCGTTATTCTATTCCGTATCTCGCTCTATCTTGCAGCTTCGTATCGCTCGTGCAATCTGCCACGCAGGCCCGTCTGGATGCGACTTAAGCACCGAACTGCTTACCGTGCAAGTTTCCGAACAATGGAAGTGCAAGTTGATGGATCTGATCGGATTCTACATGCTTCTGACAAGACCAAAACACGACCATTTTTGTCCATCCAACTTGACCTTTATTGGTCTGAAACTTGTGATAAAGGGTGCGGTGGTATATTAGAGTCATTTTCATAATTAGGCAAAAACTAAGAGTTTGTTTTGCTAGCATGACACAAATACTACTAATTTTTGCCTTATTATGCCATTGCCCTCTGACCAGACGAAGATACTTAACTGGTTGATAAAAAAATAAAACAATTTACGCCAAATTAAGAAAAAAAAAACTGCAACCAATAACAATAAAGTTAAGAACCATAATTCAAATATAGAACAATATCCTTCGAAAGTCTGGCCAGTAACAAATAACGAATTATTTAAAAATGGAACAAGTTGAAAATTAAAATAACACCAGAGAGAAGAAATGAGTACAGTGGACGCTCATTGAAAGGAGAACGGTATGGGTATCTCACACTTTTGGACTTATTTTAATATTTCTTTGGTGTTGTGTCATATTTAATGATTGATTCCATTACGGACGCTATACGACGGCGGACTATACTACCCTAGGTCTGTGCAAACACCCTAAAATATATTGATATATAGAAATACTGTTCAGAGTATCCTTGTTTCATTTACACTTGCAGATCAGAAAAATAAATCGTTCGCACAAACCGAAAAGAACTATACGTACATACCTTCGATCCTTAAACTTATCTATATTTACACAAATTAAGTCTATTTACACAAAATGGAATCATTGAGATCATTATAATATTTACTTACATTAAAATGACATTTCTGAGGTCTATTATCTATGCGTTAAATAAAAAATAATACTTTACGTTAGACTGGTTTGGTACTCAGTGTTACCATGTATGAGGTATTGATGTTTACCTTACCGGTAAAAATACGTAGTCTATGTTCGTACGCATAGACAAGAGAATAGTCGCGGCGCTGTATTGCACGAATTAAAATAAAACAAAAACGTAAACTGAACGATTGCACTTAAAATACACGAAACCACAGCGTTAGAATACTGCCTAGTATCAGAGACTAGGAATTATATAGACTGCCAATGACTATACATTGTGGCGTAATTTTAAAATAATGGGCCTGCTGTAGCTAGTTTCACTATGGAGAGATCACTTTACCATTTAATTCGTATGCGACTAAGACCTCTGCTTAAAACATAGCGCCATCTATGAACACAACGAAGAAGCTCCCAACAGATGGCGCTATATTTTAAGCCGAGGTCTTAGTCGCATACGAATTAAATGGTAAAGTGATCTCTCCATAGTGAAAGTAGCTACAGCAGGCCCATTATTTTAAAATTACGCCACAATGTATAGGCATTGGCAGTCTATATAATTCCTAGTCTCTGCTAGTATGAATGAATGTGATTTTTTAATAAATGTAGCAATAAAACAAGGAGCTGAAGAACGAAACAAGCAGCGGTTCAATTGTCATGTAAAATTGGCAGGTGAAATTGTCATGTAAAATTGGCAACCTCTAGTGGTTACCTATTTAGGCCGCTTGGCTGGTTCCGTCGCAGTTTAAAAAGAAAAAAAAATGGTAGGCTCAGCCATTCCGCGAATGAGATTTAACGTTATATTTCAAAGAATCAAAATTAGAATTTTAAAATCTTTCATTCGCAGTTCTCGAAATATTATTAGCACCATATTGAAATTGCCATTCTTGATTATTAAGAAATGTACCTATATTAAAATCAATCAAAATTGTGATAGGTAATAATTTCCAACTAAAGTGAAAAAAATTGAAAAATTCAACGCCACAGGCACACAATTCCAGGCACGCAATTTTTCACTTTAGTTGGAAATTGTAATTACTTTAGCGGACGCATCACCTTGACAAATTTAATTTGAGGTAATAATTCTTCGTGAACCACCTATTTCCATCTGATGCGTTCTGACGCGACTGCTCATACTGCGTCAGGCGTCAGAGAACATCACGTCAGATAAACATAAATCCGGGCCTGTACTCCGCACATCGAAATCCGAAGTTCGTACAGTGCTATCCCATTCACTCTTGTAGTGTTTTTCACGACAGTGAAGGGGACACGATACGATTTTTGGATTTCTATGTTCGGAGTCGACCCTCAGCTTACGAGTTAGCGGTGGTTGTTACATAACGGAATGCTAACCGTTTTTTTTTATACATAACGGTTTTGATTTTAAACAAATACCCTTTTGACAAACATGTCAAATCGATTACTTCAGGTGGGGTCGGTATAAACCGGTTTTCATACCGGTTTTTCATACAAAAATAACCGTTTTTCAACCCGTCTTCAGCCGAAGCGTTCTTTAACGAGGAACATTAGCTTCTTCTTGCCTTTGTATTTGAGTTTGATTTCTTGGAGCAGCGCCGCAAACTGGTGCGGGCCGTCGTGCGCGAGCGCAAATGTGTCTCTAGCTTTACCTGTGGAGAATAAGATGTAGAATTAGAGCAATTCATTACTATACTTATATATACATACTATACATATTACTAGCCCTCAGATAAATCTCTTTAGTGTTAGACCTGAGTGGACGCTCGGAGCGGAGCGTTCGTCGGGGCGTGCAGCGGGGCGGGCGAGCGTGCATACTATTTGTGCAGTGGCGACTCAGGACACCAGTATGAGTTTCAATTGTTTAACGTGCACGCCCGCTGCACGCCTGACTCGAGCGTCCACTCAGGTTATAGTGCGCGCCATACACGAAGGCGCGCCCCTCCTCAGCCCAAGTCATACAGCTGCGCATAGATTAGTATGAGATTCGGCGCGTCTTCATAGATGGTGCGCACTATACAAGGCGGTTGTCACACTGATGTGGTTTCCGCACGGCGGTGCGGTATGCGAGCGGGGCGTCGCTTTAACATGGATTATATTTCACTCGGTTCCACACCGCACTGACGGTCGTCCTAGGGACTTGACGGCGACCGTCTGAATAGCACTTTATGGCAGCACTGACCCAGGTCCTCTACGAAGTCCGCGTAATGTCGCGGCGAGATGTGCGCGAGGCGCGCGTGCGTGGTGGAGGCCTAGGCGTCAGTTGTATACTATGACTATTCTAACATTCATTCCGATATCCGCGGCCTTGATTTTCATAGTGTCAACTGGCCGCCATCGCATGCAGCTCCAGTTTGTGACACGCTTTAAAGTTGTAAGGCGGTTGTCACATGGAGGTGCAGTGTGCGAGCGGGGCGTACAATTTTAGGTTATTATCAAATCGATAATTATCTTGATAAAAAAAAAATGTGGACAATCTTACACAAATCAACCTAGTCCTAAACTAAGCAAAGGGATTCGAACCCGGAACCTCCAGCTTCGTAGGCAGGGTCACTACTAACTAAGCTAAAGAGGTCCATAATTATCCTTTCGAATCTTGGTTTCCGAACGGCGGTGCGGTGTGCGAGCGGGGTGTCGGTTTAAACACGGATAGCTTTTTCGCTCGCACACCGCTTTTGGAGTTGGGAGCCGAGCGAGATGAGTGGCTGCGGTGTCTGCTTACCATCAGATCAGATGGACCGTACGCTCGTTTGCCACCGTCGTAGTATAAAAAAACTGACCCAGGAACTCGACGAAGTCCGCGTAGTGTCGCGGTGAGATGTGCGCGAGGCGCGCGTGCGTGGTGGAGGCGTAGGCGCGCAACGCCGCCTCGAGGAGCGGGCGCAGCGGCGTGGGCGGGCGCGGCGGCGGCGGCCGCGCGCGCGAGCACCCCGCCGCCGCCACGCAGCAGCGACGCAGCACGTCCGACTGCGGGGAACATACAAGTTTAAGAAAAAGATTCGTACTGACCTCCGACTGGGGGCATAATACATGTATGGAAGTTCCATAGAAAGTGTACCCGTTATTTTTGCTCGTCGGTATATTTTTTCTCAAAAATGGCCCGCAAACTCGACGTTACTCGCTACTTATTGGAAGGTAAAGTGTTTAGTTTAAGGTCAGATCAAAATTAAAAAAAAAATGCAGGCCGGAATGTCACATATCACTTCTTTTACTTGTTGAGTTCCAAACTTTTTAAAAAGTAGAAACATAAAAAGAAGGCACAGGAATGAAAATTGAACGCATCGTATTTTAATTAAACGTACTCCCAAGCTGCTCCGTTCAAACACATACACAGCCTGCATTTGCCTCATAAAGTCATAAAAAAATGTTGCTTGATTCATTTTGTATTAACTAGGTACTAACGCAAACTACAAATTTCAAATTAAAAGAACAATTGTAAAATTTAGGCTCCGATTTGAATTCGAACTTGCGACTTTCTGGCATGCGCCATCTGGCCAATCGCCCAGCGAGTGCGCCAGCGCCACCGGTGGACGTCCGCGATGGCGGTGGATGTCCTGTACCACGTCTGTACTCACCAGCACTGGAGCGCACTGCACGTTCTTTACTAGCAGAGGCAGCATGGCTTGCAGCTCGGCGCGGCCCAGCGAGTGCGCCAACGCCACCGCCCAGTGGATGTCCGCGATGGCCGGGTGGCTGTCCTGTAACACGATTACGATTACTACTCATGTCACAGGTTATATAGCTAAAGCAGCATCTCAACTAGAGACTCCCTAAGGGCATACTAAAGGCCTATGCTAACTCGCGCGGTTACACGGAACGAGTCATACTAAACTGGCCGCCTCGGCACGTTCTGCCCGTCATGGGCGCCGTTTATTATGGCCAGCTCCGTACACCCGCGCGAGGCCCTAAGACACTAACACTCGCTTCTAGCCAGTAAAATCGAGTGCTACTCTCGCCGCCGCTCCTCCGAAGGCAGCGTACGCCACTTCGAACACTTCCAACATTGTAGACTGTTCTAGGAAGCCTTACCTGGTTGTAGTGGAGATGGCAATTCCTCATAGCTAGTGTATGGCTCTCGCGGGCTGTCCTCTCTGCTCCATGTATCTCGCGACTGCGAACAGCTGGCTATAAGCGAGTGCTCCTCTCGCCGATCCGCCGACTACAGCGCTAGCTGCCTCCAATACTCCTACCTTAGTAGACTGATGTACAATTACCTGGTTGAGATGCCAATTTCTCATAGCCACAATCGTATGGCTCTTGCGGGCTGTGTTTTCTGCTCCATGTATCTCGCGACAGAGAACAGCGGGCTAGAGGCGAGCGCTCCTCTCGCCAGCTCCGCCTACTGCAGCGCAAGCCGCCTCGAACGCTCCTTCCTTAGTAGACTGATGTACAGGACGGCTTACCTGGTTGTAGTGGAGATGCAGGTTCCTCATAGCTAGCGTAGCCAGTCGCATGGCTCTCGCGGGCTGTCCTCTCTGCTCCATGTATCTCGCGACAGCGAAGAGCTATCTAGAAGCGAGCGCCCCTCTCGACAGCTCCGCCTACTGCAGCGCAAGCTTAGAACGTTCCTGCCTTAGTACACTGATGTACAGGACGGCTTACCTGGTTGTAGTGGAGATGCAAATTCCTCATAGCCAGCGTAGCCAGTCGCATGGCTCTCGCGGGCTGTCCTCTCTGCTCCATGTATCTCGCGACAGCGAACAGCTGGCTAGAGGCGAGTGCTCCTCTCGCCGATCCGCCGACTACAGCGCAAGCCGCCTCCAATACTCCTACCTTAGTAGACTGATGTACAGTTACCTGGTTGAGATGCCAGTTCCTCATAGCCAATCACAATCATATGGCTCTTGCGGGCTGTGTTCTCTGCTCCATGTATCTCGCGACAGCGAACAACTGGCTAGAGGCGAGCGCTCCTCTCGCCAGCTCCGCCTACTGCAGCGCAAGCCGCCTCGAACGCTCCTGCCTTAGTAGATGTACAGGACGGCTTACCTGGTTGTAGTGGAGATGCAGGTTCCTCATAGCTAGCGTAGCCAGTCGCATGGCTCTCGCGGGCTGTCCTCTCTGCTCCATGTATCTCGCGACAGCGAAGAGCTATCTAGAAGCGAGCGCTCCTCTCGACAGCTCCGCCTACTGCAGCGCAAGCTTAGAACGTTCCTGCCTTAGTACACTGATGTACAGGACGGCTTACCTGGTTGTAGTGGAGATGCAGGTTCCTCATAGCTAAAGTAGCCAGTCGCATGGCTCTCGCGGGCTGTCCTCTCTGCTCCATGTATCTCGCGACAGCGAACAGCTGGCTAGAGGCGAGTGCTCCTCTCGCCGCCGCTCCGCCTACTGTAGCGCAAGCTGCCTCGAACGCTCCTTCCTTAGTAGACTGATGTACAGGACGGCTTACCTGGTTGTAGTGGAGATGCAGGTTCCTCATAGCTAGCGTAGCCAGTCGCATGGCTCTCGCGGGCTGTCCTCTCTGCTCCATGTATCTCGCGACAGCGAAGAGCTATCTAGAAGCGAGCGCTCCTCTCGACAGCTCCGCCTACTGCAGCGCAAGCTTAGAACGTTCCTGCCTTAGTACACTGATGTACAGGACGGCTTACCTGGTTGTAGTGGAGATGCAGGTTCCTCATAGCTAAAGTAGCCAGTCGCATGGCTCTCGCGGGCTGTCCTCTCTGCTCCATGTATCTCGCGACAGCGAACAGCTGGCTAGAGGCGAGTGCTCCTCTCGCCGCCGCTCCGCCTACTGTAGCGCAAGCTGCCTCGAACGCTCCTTCCTTAGTAGACTGATGTACAGGACGGCTTACCTGGTTGTAGTGGAGATGCAGGTTCCTCATAGCTAGCGTAGCCAGTCGCATGGCTCTCGCGGGCTGTCCTCTCTGCTCCATGTATCTCGCGACAGCGAAGAGCTATCTAGAAGCGAGCGCTCCTCTCGACAGCTCCGCCTACTGCAGCGCAAGCTTAGAACGTTCCTGCCTTAGTACACTGATGTACAGGACGGCTTACCTGGTTGTAGTGGAGATGCAGGTTCCTCATAGCTAAAGTAGCCAGTCGCATGGCTCTCGCGGGCTGTCCTCTCTGCTCCATGTATCTCGCGACAGCGAAGAGCTATCTAGAAGCGAGC
The DNA here is from genome assembly GCA_951800055.1 of Cenopis cana. Lineage (NCBI taxonomy): Eukaryota > Metazoa > Arthropoda > Insecta > Lepidoptera > Tortricidae > Cenopis > Cenopis cana. The sequence goes on along the minus strand of OX637491.1, from coordinate 3,690,846 downwards.
GCTCCTCTCGACAGCTCCGCCTACTGCAGCGCAAGCTTAGAACGTTCCTGCCTTAGTACACTGATGTACAGGACGGCTTACCTGGTTGTAGTGGAGATGCAGGTTCCTCATAGCTAAAGTAGCCAGTCGCATGGCTCTCGCGGGCTGTCCTCTCTGCTCCATGTATCTCGCGACAGCGAACAGCTGGCTAGAGGCGAGTGCTCCTCTCGCCGCCGCTCCGCCTACTGTAGCGCAAGCTGCCTCGAACGCTCCTTCCTTAGTAGACTGATGTACAGGACGGCTTACCTGGTTGTAGTGGAGATGCAGGTTCCTCATAGCTAGCGTAGCCAGTCGCATGGCTCTCGCGGGCTGTCCTCTCTGCTCCATGTATCTCGCGACAGCGAACAGCTGGCTAGAGGCGAGTGCTCCTCTCGCCGCCGCTCCGCCTACTGTAGCGCAAGCTGCCTCGAACGCTCCTTCCTTAGTAGACTGATGTACAGGACGGCTTACCTGGTTGTAGTGGAGATGCAGGTTCCTCATAGCTAGCGTAGCCAGTCGCATGGCTCTCGCGGGCTGTCCTCTCTGCTCCATGTATCTCGCGACAGCGAACAGCTGGCTAGAGGCGAGTGCTCCTCTCGCCGCCGCTCCGCCTACTGTAGCGCAAGCTGCCTCGAACGCTCCTTCCTTAGTAGACTGATGTACAGGACGGCTTACCTGGTTGTAGTGGAGATGCAGGTTCCTCATAGCTAGCGTAGCCAGTCGCATGGCTCTCGCGGGCTGTCCTCTCTGCTCCATGTATCTCGCGACAGCGAACAGCTGGCTAGAGGCGAGTGCTCCTCTCGCCGCCGCTCCGCCTACTGTAGCGCAAGCTGCCTCGAACGCTCCTTCCTTAGTAGACTGATGTACAGGACGGCTTACCTGGTTGTAGTGGAGATGCAGGTTCCTCATAGCTAGCGTAGCCAGTCGCATGGCTCTCGCGGGCTGTCCTCTCTGCTCCATGTATCTTGCGACAGCGAACAGCTGGCTAGAGGCGAGTGCTCCTCTCGCCGCCGCTCCGCCTACTGTAGCGCAAGCTGCCTCGAACGCTCCTTCCTTAGTAGACTGATGTACAGGACGGCTTACCTGGTTGTAGTGGAGATGCAGGTTCCTCATAGCTAGCGTAGCCAGTCGCATGGCTCTCGCGGGCTGTCCTCTCTGCTCCATGTATCTCGCGACAGCGAACAGCTGGCTAGAGGCGAGTGCTCCTCTCGCCGCCGCTCCGCCTACTGTAGCGCAAGCTGCCTCGAACGCTCCTTCCTTAGTAGACTGATGTACAGGACGGCTTACCTGGTTGTAGTGGAGATGCAGGTTCCTCATAGCTAGCGTAGCCAGTCGCATGGCTCTCGCGGGCTGTCCTCTCTGCTCCATGTATCTCGCGACAGCGAACAGCTGGCTAGAGGCGAGTGCTCCTCTCGCCGCCGCTCCGCCTACTGTAGCGCAAGCTGCCTCGAACGCTCCTTCCTTAGTAGACTGATGTACAGGACGGCTTACCTGGTTGTAGTGGAGATGCAGGTTCCTCATAGCTAGCGTAGCCAGTCGCATGGCTCTCGCGGGCTGTCCTCTCTGCTCCATGTATCTCGCGACAGCGAACAGCTGGCTAGAGGCGAGTGCTCCTCTCGCCGCCGCTCCGCCTACTGTAGCGCAAGCTGCCTCGAACGCTCCTTCCTTAGTAGACTGATGTACAGGACGGCTTACCTGGTTGTAGTGGAGATGCAGGTTCCTCATAGCTAGCGTAGCCAGTCGCATGGCTCTCGCGGGCTGTCCTCTCTGCTCCATGTATCTCGCGACAGCGAACAGCTGGCTAGAGGCGAGTGCTCCTCTCGCCGCCGCTCCGCCTACTGCAGCACACGCCGCCTCGAACGCTCCGGCTGAGCCTTCGCACACTGAGAGTGCGCTTAATGCGCAGCCAGGAGGATCCTGCCATAACAAGTAAACACTGTCAATTGATCGAACTAAGTCGTAACAGCTTATCTTCCAGCTGAGCGCAGGAATATTGAGTCGTAATTGATAATATGGAATTACGGCAAAATCAAAGAGTTTTCCATTTCTATCCTAAGAGTCCCTAGTCCGATATGGAACCTCTAAGATTTAGTGTAAGCACTTATTTAAGAAAAAATCGCAATCTAACTGGTCATGACAATCCATGTTCGTCTTTAAGCTATTCACCGCCACAGTACATTCTGTATGTTGTGCCTCAAATGCCAAAGTCTTCGTAGCAAAAGACTGAAAATCAATCATACTTGAAAGCACGTAGTTTGCTTTTACATCAACTTGATCGACTCAATATGAAGTCATTGGCGTGTGGGGCACCTAACGTCCTGATTTTATATCAAGTAATTGGCGGTGAAAAGCAGCGTTGTAGGAAAAGTGCGACGGTTACCTTGGCAGCGCACTGCAGCGCTAACGTCCTCGCACAAGCGCTCAGTTTCTCCTGCTGCTCGAAGCTGAGCCCCAGCCTCAGCGCTGTGGCGTGGGACATGGCGGCCGCCGCCACCGGGCCCGTCGCTTCCGTTGGCGTGAACAGCTCATACCTGGTGACAACAGTTTACATCAATTTTGAAGAAATCCTTTACCTTCTTGTTGATGAAGAGACCGTTCACATTCATCTAGCCAAGTCGCCATTAAACATATATTTACTCTCCATGGTGCTAAAAATATATGAACACATGTACTATCGAACCAACTGAATCGTGACCCACCGTGGAACCTTGTCACAGAAAGTGTCATAATGATTTTCCTCGTCAGGTAGTACGATGTCAGTATGACAGTTTCTGTGACAAGGTTCCACGGTGGGTCACGATTCAGTTGGTTCGATAGTACTCTAACGCCTTGACAATAGAATCGACATTTGTGAAGACCTTGTTCGCTCCTATACATCCGGTAGCGACTGTACGGCCTAGTTTATCTTTTTAGAGGTCTACATCCTTCCGAAAGAAAATGGGAAAAGAGGAAGAGGAAGACCAAGGAAAAGTTATATGAACCAGATAAAGCAGGATGTGGATGTTGTGTCGTATCAGGACGTCAAGAAGCTGGCTTCGGACCGACAAAGATGAAGAGAACTGCATCAAGCTGCACCGACAAGAGCTCGGCTCTTAAGATGATGATGATGACATCCTTCCGCTGGTTCGTAGTTTCCTTCGCTGGTAACATAAGTTCCGTTTCGGGTTCCCTCACTATTTCCACTTTTTCTCTACAAAGTAGTAAGTATAAAATCCCATCATGTTATACGTACCAGTTCTGCATGATGGATAGCAACGCGTCCAGACCCAGTTCCGTGGCGCAGGTGACCAGCCAGCGCACCATCTCCCGCCGCCGCCAGTTCACAGACGACAGCGTCATGCGTAGCACCTGGAAAGGTTATGAACGTGAGTTCTATAGTATCATTTAAGGGTACCGATGGAGAGAGCTATGGATAAGGAAGCCTACCGGTCTTTGGGTTTCACCTTCTGCAAGGCAATCCCTACGGACTGTAAAAAGGCGTGCAGGCTCTCGGACCTAGAAGACGCGGGCGTGAGGTGTGGTTGACTAGGATATAAATATAGCATGTAATATAGATGTAAGACAATCCCAGGGCAGTAATAAACGGACCTTTCTAGACAGCATACATGTCTCTTATTACTCGCCCTCACGTCCCACCTTATGGCTACCGTGACAGGACCCCACGTCGCGTCCCCTCTGACAGTAGACAAAAGGCGGGGTGACTATCCTGTACTGTAGTAGACAGTTACCTGCAGCCCCAGCTCGAAGGCGGCGTGCAGCAGGTCGCGGTGGTGGTGCGGCGCGTCGGGCGGCGCGGCGTGGCGCAGCGCGTCCTGCGCGAGTCGGAACAGCTGCGACACGTGCCGACAGTAGACAGTTACCTGCAGCCCCAGCTCGAAGGCGGCGTGCAGCAGGTCGCGGTGGTGGTGCGGCGCGTCGGGCGGCGCGGCGTGGCGCAGCGCGTCCTGCGCGAGTCGGAACAGCTGCGACACGTGCCGACAGTAGACAGTTACCTGCAGCCCCAGCTCGAAGGCGGCGTGCAGCAGGTCGCGGTGGTGGTGCGGCGCGTCGGGCGGCGCGGCGTGGCGCAGCGCGTCCTGCGCGAGTCGGAACAGCTGCGACACGTGCCGACAGTAGACAGTTACCTGCAGCCCCAGCTCGAAGGCGGCGTGCAGCAGGTCGCGGTGGTGGTGCGGCGCGTCGGGCGGCGCGGCGTGGCGCAGCGCGTCCTGCGCGAGTCGGAACAGCTGCGACACGTGCCGACAGTAGACAGTTACCTGCAGCCCCAGCTCGAAGGCGGCGTGCAGCAGGTCGCGGTGGTGGTGCGGCGCGTCGGGCGGCGCGGCGTGGCGCAGCGCGTCCTGCGCGAGTCGGAACAGCTGCGACACGTGCCGACAGTAGACAGTTACCTGCAGCCCCAGCTCGAAGGCGGCGTGCAGCAGGTCGCGGTGGTGGTGCGGCGCGTCGGGCGGCGCGGCGTGGCGCAGCGCGTCCTGCGCGAGTCGGAACAGCTGCGACACGTGCCGACAGTAGACAGTTACCTGCAGCCCCAGCTCGAAGGCGGCGTGCAGCAGGTCGCGGTGGTGGTGCGGCGCGTCGGGCGGCGCGGCGTGGCGCAGCGCGTCCTGCGCGAGTCGGAACAGCTGCGACACGTGCCGACAGTAGACAGTTACCTGCAGCCCCAGCTCGAAGGCGGCGTGCAGCAGGTCGCGGTGGTGGTGCGGCGCGTCGGGCGGCGCGGCGTGGCGCAGCGCGTCCTGCGCGAGTCGGAACAGCTGCGACACGTGCCGACAGTAGACAGTTACCTGCAGCCCCAGCTCGAAGGCGGCGTGCAGCAGGTCGCGGTGGTGGTGCGGCGCGTCGGGCGGCGCGGCGTGGCGCAGCGCGTCCTGCGCGAGTCGGAACAGCTGCGACACGTGCCGACAGTAGACAGTTACCTGCAGCCCCAGCTCGAAGGCGGCGTGCAGCAGGTCGCGGTGGTGGTGCGGCGCGTCGGGCGGCGCGGCGTGGCGCAGCGCGTCCTGCGCGAGTCGGAACAGCTGCGACACGTGCCGACAGTAGACAGTTACCTGCAGCCCCAGCTCGAAGGCGGCGTGCAGCAGGTCGCGGTGGTGGTGCGGCGCGTCGGGCGGCGCGGCGTGGCGCAGCGCGTCCTGCGCGAGTCGGAACAGCTGCGACACGTGCCGACAGTAGACAGTTACCTGCAGCCCCAGCTCGAAGGCGGCGTGCAGCAGGTCGCGGTGGTGGTGCGGCGCGTCGGGCGGCGCGGCGTGGCGCAGCGCGTCCTGCGCGAGTCGGAACAGCTGCGACACGTGCCGACAGTAGACAGTTACCTGCAGCCCCAGCTCGAAGGCGGCGTGCAGCAGGTCGCGGTGGTGGTGCGGCGCGTCGGGCGGCGCGGCGTGGCGCAGCGCGTCCTGCGCGAGTCGGAACAGCTGCGACACGTGCCGACAGTAGACAGTTACCTGCAGCCCCAGCTCGAAGGCGGCGTGCAGCAGGTCGCGGTGGTGGTGCGGCGCGTCGGGCGGCGCGGCGTGGCGCAGCGCGTCCTGCGCGAGTCGGAACAGCTGCGCGGCCGAGCGCACGTGACGCTGCGCAGCGCCGAGAGCGGCGCGGAGCCGGCCGGGCGTGCCGCGTGCTGCACCTGAAAAACAATGGATATTAGGATCTAGAATTTTATACTGGTGGAACGATAACTAAAATTCAAAATTATAATTAACTCATTTGAAGATCGTACTATGCCTGATCATACACTCAAAGGCACTATAGTTACATTTACACTTTGTATTAAATTTGGATAAAAGTATTTCCTGAATGCTGTTTACTTTGGTATACAAAATTGAGCGGGATCGGCGTGGTCGGCATTTTAAATTGAACCGGATCGGCGCCATCGGCATTAAAAATTGCTCGGAATCGGCGTGATCAAGTCACATACCTAACAGAGCACTAGCCAAAGCGGCTTGCTGCTGCTCGGCGTGCTGCAGCGTGTGCCACGCGCCCGCGCCGCCGCCCGCCGCGCCGCCGCCGCCCGCGCTGTCCAGCGCGTACGCCTCTTCCACCATGGGTAACCTGGAAATACAGCTACCGTTACACACACGTTTCAAATACCTTATACCAAGGGTCGGAAAAAGGCGGACTAACATATCGGGGCCCCACTTAAAACTAATTGCCGACCCCTGCCTTATACGTAGGTAAATAGGTTATCAGGAATAATCTCTATATTTGCGCTTTTACGATCAATAGGGCTGTGACAGGTCTATAAGTATGATTGCTATCTGTCTGTCTGTGTCTGTGTCTACTAGTCAGTTAACCAGTCGTGTCGATGGAGTCTTTGCCAATCTGTTTGTCTCCTAGTTTCCTTGTCTGTTTGTTTTGCTGTCTCTTTGTGGTGCTGATCTATCTATCCGGTTCATCCGTGTCCTCCGATCTCTCTATCCTTTCATGAAAGATACGCTACAGTGAGAGCCTATATCCATTTGTCCGTCTGTCTACTGACCTCATGGCCCGCAGCCCCACCCGATACGCCAGCTCCGGCTCATTAGGCAGCAGCACGAGGAACAGGAAGCGCGCGAACGTGTGCGCGGGCGCCGAGCGCGGGTGCACGCGCGCGCCGAGGCACGAGGACGGCCCGCCGGCGAGCAGCGCCGTCGCCACGCGCGCGCCGACCGCCGCCGCTGCCTCGCCCTCCACCCGCTGGAGTTGCGCTATTAAACGCTCCTCCTGGAAGTTGAGGGGTTAAGTTTTTTATGGCTCAATAATACTCAGATCATTAGAGCCAGACAAAAGCCTCAGTGGTTATAATAGCTTTATATTCTTCTCTTAGGCATTACACTCTTATGGTTGGGGTCGTCACGTTGATTTCATCACGTTGATTTCATCATTACCTCATTACCTTGTTTTACCTAAGTTTTTGAAGCTGTAAGATAATTTATAATTTTAAGCCGCATCATACTGAAATTTATTATCATTGAGCCTGAAACCCACGACACAGGCTTGCCTAGTGTGGGTGTCATTGTATCTACTTGTATGGTCTTTGCTATTTTCGGTAAATAAATAATTTTGATATTTTGATTTGATATTTTGGGGCCTGATTCATATTGCGCCGCCAATTATCGCGAAAAAACTGTTATATACCTAAGCTACTTTGTAAACATGCGAAATTCTTGCACTTTGCATGCCTTTAATATCTACTTATATGTTTTTATTTGTTTTACCATGGTGACGGCAAACTGTATGTTTGGTTTGATCGTAAGCAAACATCATACCTATTCGACTCGTTGTGTCGACAAACTAGAGACATACCTACAGGAGCCTCTCAACACAGTGCTGCCTCGAGAGCTATCTTGAACTCTAATGTCCCTAATCCCCATGTTGAAAGAATGACCTGGGCCAAGCTCGATATTAACTAGCCTTGTTTTATACCTCGTCAGTGGCAAACAAGCGTATGACCCGCCAGATGGTAAGCGGTCACCGCAGTACGCCCAACCTAACGAAAATATAGACACTGACCTGTTTGCAGTACCGCTCCTGCGCGTAAAGGCCGCTGGGCAGCATTCGTTGCAGGCCAAGGCCGAGAAGTGCTGCCTCGAGTGCGAGCGCTAAGTACGTTTCCTCCGGGTTCTTGCTGCCTGCTACTGGCACGTGCTGGTATCTGAAACAAAACACATAATAAACTTTAGTATTCTACCAGAGCATAATATTGCCTCCCATGCTGCTCAATGCTCTGCTGCCGTGCTGCCTCGTGCTGTCGCGATGCCTCCTTCTCTCTGCCTACACACTGCTATACTAGTGCAAATATGAGCGACGCTCTGCAGTTATCTGACTCGCGTATGACTGCCATTGTATGCCTCTACCTCCTTTAAATCTCTTCAAATTATATTTAAAGATACTATTTATCTTTAAATAAATAGGACTCATTTTTACTCACCTAGGAGGCAGCCCAGTGTTCGGCTCTTCGTCCAGATACGTGTGCAGCCTCGGCGAGGCACGCTGGTCGTCCGGCGCGAGGCACGCGTCCGCGAGGCATTCGTACACGCACCAGATCGCCTCGAGCGTCCAACCCGTCCAGCAGCGGCTGTCTGCAAGTTAATTAGAACTTTAATTTATGCACAATTAGGTTGATAACTACAATTAGATTTCACGCTGCGTGACCAATATCTTTAATGTTTATGCCATTACTATAAAGCGTACTTATACCGTTGCTAGTATTATCGCAGGTCAATTAAAGCGGTTTAAATAAATAGGGAATTCTCTGCCTGTAGCTTCCTCAAAGCTGAACACCGTTGTTACATCGACGATATCCGGGGCTAACATATTATTATGCTAAACTATAAAATACGCGGATTTTAATAAAAAACCGGCTAAGTGCGAGTCGGAATTCGCACATTTAGGGTTCCGAAACAACCTAAAAAAAATTTGATATATCAATATATTAGTATGGTAACATATACGTTATAATAAACATTATCAACAAATTTCAATTTCATAGGTCAAAGGGAAGTTGATGAATTCTTCGGAATAAAATTTTGTGACAGACGACGGACGGACTGACGGACGGCCGCCTGGGCGTCACCAAAAGGGTTCCGTTTTGACCCTTCGGGTACGGAACCCTAAAAATCAACCTACTGGTTCTATAGTTCGCTGTGTATCCTTGAAATACGTTGTTAATTTACAGTCTGTTGTTGAAGTCTGATAAACAACCGTCTGTCTCGCTCCTCACCTCTCCCTATACACCGGTGCGAGTGCGACAGCGCGCACGTGGGTCCACCAGTCAAGCACGCGCCGGGGTCCATGTGCGCGCACACCTGCGACAGCTTGACGCGCTCGCCGCACGTGCCGGGGCACGCGTCGCCGGGGCACGGCGCGCAGCCGTCCGCGCTCGCCCCGCCCGAGGAGGACGCCTCGCCCGCGCCCACTTCTTGCCAACGCTGCTGGGCTACTTCCTGTACAATAGTACATTACTTACCAAGGGCGATAAAACACAGAATGTCTTAGATCGCAGGTATTTTACGCCCGAGCCGAAGGCAAGGGCGATAAATATTCGATTTGAGGCTTTCTTTATTATCGCCCGTGGTAAGTACAACATTTTATGTCACCCCCTGGCCAGGAAGTGGGTTTTTTCGCGCGCGGAGCGCCGCGCCGCGCCGCGCCGCTTTATGGCCAGGTGTGACATAAATTCATTTTATATTAAGTATAGAGCTGTCAGAAGCCGCCTAAGACGGTATGGAACGCTTGTGGCCCAGCGGCGCCTGCGTGCCACGTGCTGTATGTAAGGTTAAGCAACGTGGGCAGCGGTCAGTACTTGGACGGGTGACCTCTTTGAGTGGTTACTAACTGAGCGCTCCCGTGCTTTGGAGGCCACGCTAAGCCTTTGAACCCGGTTGCTGTCTATGGCTGCAGTCGTTAAGCCAAGTGGGAGGCCCTCGGGCGGCTTGAGAACTTATAACAGTCAAGTTGCCCACTCACTTGACAAAACCTAATCCCAATAAGGTGTAGTTTCCCCTCGGGGTTGGAAGGTCAGATGGCAGTCGCTTCCGTAAAAACTAGTGCCTACGCCGAATCTTGGGATTAGATAGCGGACCCCAGGCATCCTTCAGGTTGCAATTAACTGTACTGGGATAACGCTAGGAGGATGATGATGACGACTTATTTTTGAAAGGAAATAAAGAGCGACTGTACTACTTAGGACAACCTAGGAGAATGACGATGGATGGAAATACATGGGAGTCTTAGAAGGAACAGTTTCTTCTAGCTAAGGACATTTAGAACTTCTCTCAGCCGTTTTCGTGATGAGGCTGAAACCCGGTCTGGACTACCAAGGTACCTAGATTTGGACCATGACCAGGGGCGACTCACTCACGTGACGTCATCGCGCCGCTCAAAGGTCCCAAGTCGGGGGACTTTGAATGAGAGAAAGTTTGAATGGGAGATGGTCAAGCGTAGGCACGTTTGGCTTGCCTCGCGCGGATTTGAACAGTGAGACTTCTGTACGTAGTACTATTTTATTCTGTGCCATGACTACCACAATAGGTGCTAACCTGTCGGTGTCGCATGGCGCGCGCGGCGCTGACGGCGAGCCGCAGCGCGGCGGGTGCGCGGCCGTGCGCGCGCAGCGCCTCTATCCGCGCGCCCACCACGGGCAAGTGCTCTGTGAACAATCAATCATAAACTGTCATTCAATGGAACTTGTTAACTATGTAAACAAACCGCCATATTGAAATTGTCTCTGAATGATGAATTTACTAGTGATGCGCAAGACTACTGCTTTACTTTGTTAAACCATACCGAATAATAAAATACCGAAATAATAAACAAATAGGTATTTATTTTTAATTTATTTCATCACGATCAGAAGCAAAATCGGTTGTTCAAGGTGATCACCAGTATTTATAATAAAAGGTGGCGTTACATCGTCTGTAGCCCTATCGATGATGCCGTCTAAATTTTTCATTTTATTTTCTTCCTCTATGACGTGACCCACGCATTTCTTCCACTGCTCTGCTCCAATTCGCGACAAGCTTTCTGCCAACAAAACCTTTAATTCTGGCATCTTCAAGGTTTTATTTAGAATGTTAGTTGGATAGTGTGTAGCGGCTTTAAAATTTCACCAATTTTAGTCACAACACTATCATCATAGACAATTGTTGAATTTAAAAGAAACAAAAACGTCATTCCATCAGGTCCTAATAACCTAACTTATGAAACCATTTTAAACTTTTAATGAAATATCCAAGATACAGTTATATATTTTATGAATTTGTATTTTACGGTAACGACCGTTTCAATAGCGTATGGTTGCAATAGTGTTTGATGAGGCGGTGTGACAATTCAAGGAGAAACAGTGACAAAACAAAGTTACGTCTTTTGTTTACATAGTTTGCAAGTTCCATTGAATGACAGTTTAGGGTTTTAAATAGACGACACAGACGTGAGTAACCCGTTTATTAGATTTCAATATAATCATAGGGTTATCGACAAAACACCTTGCATCGCCGAGGTAGCATGTCTGTGCGTCTCCTACAAATTGTACTTCAGTGAGTGTGCTCAGGAGCTCCATGAGCTCATACCGCCTTCCCCCTTGTTCCATCGGACATCCAGACGTACGGCTGGATACCATCCTTCCTGGTCGAAATTCCTCTTATTCGAACCAAGCGCTTTGCATTATCTTTTATAATGCGCACTTCTAAGGTTTGGCATTCTCTGCCGGCGTTTGTATTTCCGAGCTCATATAACCTAGACCTTTTTAAGGCACGAGTGAATAGGCATCTTCTGCGTGAGCTCGCTTCATCGTCGGCCTAATCTTTGCCCCTTGGCTAGATGCTGGTCAAGAGAAATCCCATTTTTAATAAAAATAAGGTCACTACCAGAAGTCGTCGGCAACATCAAGGGTCTGTTAGATTTCTGGTAGAAGTTGGCACGAGTAGCGTCGTCAACCCGTCATGCAAAATAGGCGCATAATGACGTCGAGTTGCGGAAAACTAGCCTGCGCCCGCGCAAACCTATAACCTATAGGGTTATCGACTCAAATATTATTACTGCAAAAGAAACAAGACCAAACGATATTACCAATTTACGAAACAATATACCAAACGAAGGAAATCCTTGATAAAGTTATAACTGTTTTAAAGTTGCTAGTCAGAGAGAGCTGCAGATGTGACGTCACAAATCTACATCTAATCTTAAAATTCGGGAACATAACAAAACAATGCTATCGATTGGTCTTTTCACCGAGAAACAACAGGTACAGTCAGCATCAAAAGTAGCTACGTATATGAAGAGGTCAAAAGTTCTTATTCCATTGTAATAAAGACTTTTGACGTCTCCACATATGCCAAGCTACTTTTGATGCTGACTGTACAAAGAAGAGGTCTCACCATGCCACAGAGGTTGTCCAAGGTCGTTGAACTTGGGGTATGGCTGCCTAGCGTTGGAGCCTCCAGGCTTGCCCTTCTCGCAGTCCGCATACTCGTCGCTGCCCAGGATATTCTTCAGGTGCTCGTTCTCCCAGGATATGTCTACTGCGTCCAGCGCTCTGGGGAAAGCAGAAAAGATATATTTTTTAGGGTCTACTCATCATCATCAAAACTTAAGAGCTTCGCTCTCATCGATGGACTAACTGCCTCTCTTCTCTGTTCATAAGTAGCTAGTCTAAAGCATAAATTTACAGTGATAAGATTGGTGCAATTTCGGTAAGGCCTTCCCTAGAACATGCCACGCTATTCACATTAGACCATTCCGTGTCCGGGCTGGCCCATTTTCTAATACAGGACGCGCGACGGCCGTTGATTTTTTGTAGTAGAAAAAGGGCCGGCCCGGACTCGGAACGGTCTAGCGTGAATCATCCTTTATGGGTCAACCTGAGGGCTATAAGATGATCGCGTATATGTCGGACATATAGCATTCGTCCCTCTCGCACTTACATACTTGACAGTAAGGGACGGTAATATATGTCCGACATAAAAGCGATAATCTTAGCCCTTCTGGTCCAAGTAGGATCAGCCCATTCACTGGTATTCGTAAATGGGTCAAGATCCACAATCAGAACACTATGGGGCAGCGCGGAGGTTATATCGGATTCGCACCGACTATAAACCCCAAGATGGTTTCCCTCAACCTACTTCGGACGGCTCTGGGATCACCTACGGACCTCACCAGTGCTAGGGCTAGGGCAGTGGGTTCATCGACAAATGAATGAAGATTCATCATCATTATCATCAGCGGTAATACGTCCACTGCTGGATATAGGTAATACGTCCAGCTGCCTCCCTGCGACCTTAACCAGGTCATCACCCCACCTCGTGCGGGCCTTCCAACGCTGCGTCAATGATGAAGATTACTTATACAATAATTCAGGTGATATATGTATACTTAAATTGGATAGTAAGTATTTACTTGTGAAAAACTGTCCGAGGCGTTAGCGAAGGCGCCGGCCTCTGGTTGTGAAGTCTTAATCTCTTACTGGCTCTCCTGTATTCTCGTTCATAGCTGGAACAATACCATTATATATATTACTGTTTATGACATAGGAAGGTAAATGAGGCAGTCATCCATAGCGTAACTTTGCTAATAATCTTATACTGTCGTTCAAATAAGGGTAATCCTGAAGCAGGCTCAAAGGCCCAACGCTTGGCGTTTTCCTTCTATTCTTAACAACAATAGGGTGTAAATTATTGGAATTAATTTAAAGTGGGACATTACACTGGGACGATTAGGCGACTTAGCGGGGCGGGATCGATAAGTCACATTTTCTTCATTGACGTAAACTTACTGACGTCGCAAAGATTCTCACTTGACAAAATACTGTCAGTATTACGTTTGCGCAGTAGTAATATCATGCGCAGAAGGGGAGCAGTACCGCCTTCGCATCGTCCCGCTACCGCGCATCCCGCGCCAGTCAAGAAGCACTCATTTAAATGTAGGGGCGCAGTAAAAAAATGGTACCGAGGCGACTGACAGCTGACACTGACATTTGACACTTTTCTCATATCGTACTGCCTCCGCACCGACAAATCAGGAAGTCGCCTTAGGTAACTTATTATAGTCCAAATGTTCTAACTAGACCAAAGCCAAACTTCATCGAAACTTACTTATTAGGTCTAGGTTCTTCGTCGGAACTCTCTGAATGGGAATGCATTTCTCTCCTCTGTCTCTCCCTATGTCTTTCTCTGGAACAGAAAATATTCATATAATATTAGTTGGTTTCTTGATCAGCCATTCGAGAAGATCGCAGAAATTTTCTATAAAACAAACTCTATTAGTATTATCAAAGCAATGTATTACCTGTCTCTCTCCTCACGCTCCCGCAGCCTCTCCCTATCCCTCTCTTCCCTATCACGATGTCTCTCTCTATCTCTGTCTCTGTGGTCTCTGTCACGATCCCTCTCGTTTCGTTCCCTTTCTCTCGCATACTGAAATGATGACAGAATGTATCATTATATGATTTATATACACTTATGTGGATTTCCAATCATGTTATGAAAATCATCTTGTTTTATACTTCTACGATTTTCTTTGAACAGTCCACTGCATTTGCTCTAACCAAATCAAATTAAGATTGAATAAATAACTGTCAATTTTACCATCCTGAAATTATTCAACAGTCATGCATTGAGTACAGAAAATGCAGTGGACTGTTCAGTGAAAATCGTCACAAAAGCAATCACATATCGACATATGTGACTGCTTTGGAGTTGCGGGCGTCTATAGGCTGCGGTGTCCGCTTACCATCAGGTGGACCGTACGCTTGTTTGCCACTGACGTTGTTTAAAAAAATACCAACGAAAGCATTCAGAAAGTTGCGCAATTTCACTGCAGAACAGATAATTTTTGTTTCCAGTCTGCTTTTCCTCATGCTTAAGAAAGAAGGTCTGTCGCCATCCGATGAAGTGCTAAATACAACTCTATTTCGAGGCGTTAGAGTCCATTTTCTGAAAATTTTGGGTACCCTGAGGAATACAGATATATTTGATCGCAATGTGATATGCACAGGCTAATTATGAAATTGTGTTACCCAAAAGAACCTCATTTATTCTCTGATAGTAAGACTATTGTATGCAGGCCGAATACACTGGCCTTGTTTTATTTTCAAAATCCTATTATCATGTATTCTGAGCAAATAAATTCTTTGAATCTTTGACAACTCACCAATGGAAACGACCTGTAATCCGGATCCTCAGTAGGGCACACCTCCACCGCGCTCCACTTCTCCAGCAAATGCCTCCACTGTATCCTATGATGCTTGTTGCTTCCAGGGTCCAGCACTATGCTGACCCACAGCGCCCCGAGTTGCTCCCACAGCTGCCGGCACTTCTCCGTCATGGGGGTGTTCTGGTTCCTCCAGAGTAGGAGACGAGGGTCGGAGAGGAACTGCTCAGTCATGAGCATGAGCATCCGAGGACCGTTGGAGTCTTGGGCTCGGAGCATTTCCCGTACCTGAAAGAGTCGTGTTTAGATTTATGTGCTGATGATGTGGACGAAGGGCCTCTAAACCAGACCAACAGAGGAGGGGGATGATTAGGGTAACGGCGGTAGTGGACACTCATTTCAAATTCAAAGATCATACGGCTTTAAATCGCTTGTTGTGATGAATCTCTATCTGTATAATTGGGTCCTTGAATGGTCCTTGACCATTACTGATACTGTTACCCCACGTAACGTTTTCAAACGTAGGTAAGCACTCATAAGGGTGTCTAGTATAAACACCCCTGCTAATGTCGTACAGGATTAATATTTTTTTTCCTGTGGTCACATACTTAAGGGCAATTTATTAACAGAGTAATTTCGGCATAGGAAGTTGCTGGTAAATACTCTTCGACCTTCATGCCTAATTTCCTTTTAATCTTAGGCCAGTCATGCCGACATTTACAGTGTTTCATGTTCCATAAATACCTAATAATAAAGTGTAAAACGTGTAAAGTAAATTACCACAAGTACTAAAACCGTATGTAATATTCCTCGTGACACACCGATTACAATTCATATAATTATAAGCCTTATCAGATGCTGCACGAGCACTTAAACAAAATGACTTCGAGTAACTTCTTTGTGGTTCTTAATAGTTTTTCCCATCAAATCTGTGTCAACTGTGAGGAGAGATAAAATATCTTTGCTTATAAGTCATTGTGTTAATGATACGTGGTTCTCGAAGGTTTCGTTTGGCGAATGAAAAAGACTTGATAATAAAACAGCAACGCCAGAATTTTCTGACCAGAAAGTGGATATTTTCCATGCGCGTGTTTATACACGCGCATGGAAAATATCCACTTTTTGGTCAGAAAATTCGTAATATTGTAGATACCATCATACCACGAGTGGTAGTAAAGAAAAGAAAAAATCACATCGCATATTTACTTAAGCTTTACTATTATCACAATACTGGGGTGTCAATATTATCGCGGACATCAAAATTGCATCAAGATTTCTGTATTCAGTGCTATGTGTAAAAGGCCCCATTCATTATTTTACCTTATTCTTCTCATCATCAAAGGCCTTTACGTCTGTTGCAGACGATTTAAGCGTTGCTGAACCTCATTATTCTATAGAGCTGAATATTCAACTCAAGCGACTAGCTAAGAGACACTAAAGGGATAGTTACCTACCTTAGAAAATAATGAATTAAGTTGCTTGTTTGCGTTGTAATATGTCCCCTGTAGTAAGTACGCCCGCACTTGCTCGCACACCTGAAACCACAAAAAATACGATTATAACTTCACGGTAACATATTTATAAGAATAAGCCTCAAAGCATATTCTACAAACAAAATACGTAAGTATTTAAGGCGTAGAATACTACCACTTAATAAACCAAAAATCACCTGATGGTAAGCGATATTGTAGTCTAGGATGGAACGCCATAGACTGTTGGTTTTAACCAGGACTACTACAGATTCTGTTGATGGGTATACGGGCCACCTGGACCTCGTCAGCAAGTCAGTGAAAGCAATAATCTACTGAATAATACTTGCTACTCATCCAAATGCCAAGGGTGACAGGCGTTTAACGGTAGCCCTGGTGAAGGGTATCCGGACGCCACATATCATTGGAGGCTGATCGGGCCTATTGGACCACATCAGCTAGTTATGTCGAGTGGATATGTACCTGCTAGTCATACAAATGCCAAGCAACGTCGTCGTCTAGCAGAAGTCAGGTTGGGGCGTCACAGATTGTTGATAGCCGACCGAGTTGCTGTACTTTACCTACTGCTCATCTTACTACCAATTTCTGATTCTGGTGGTGGCCGTCTGGCGGCGGCCCAGCTGTCGGGTCTGAGTCGGGATTGAGCCTATAGGACCTCGTCAGCTAGTTGCTGTACTATACCTGCTGCTCATCCAAATGCCAAGCATGATGGGCGTCTGGCGGTGGCCCCGCTGTGGGGTCTGGAGCCCCACAGATCCTGTTGATGGCCGACCGGGCCTGTAGGACCTCATCAGCTAGCCGTTGCGCCGTCGGGAGCACCTCTGTGTGGTGCTCCGCGATCAGGTACTGGACGAACTTTTGGAGCTGCTGCCTGTCCATTTGGAGGAGGGTTTCTGGAGAGGAGAAAATAAATGTAAACTATCTAGACTTTGGTAGATTTATCTGTCGGCAGCTTTAGAGGCAGTGAGTCAAGCTCATTGTTGTTATAACTGACTGGCAAGACAACACAAAGTAACCTGAGCCTAGACACCTGATGGCTCGCAAGAATCCTGTGATTATGTACGGCGCAGGATCAATCTCGACTTTTTTATGGCAGTGAGGCAGTCCTGCTTGGAAATAGGTTCATCAGCATCTGCCATTTGGGTGAAGGTTATTTAATTCCTTGGGGATTGGAAAAGGTGTATGTTAAATTGCTAATAATGGACATCTTTCTGCTGACATATGCAACTCTTTGGAAGCCATTCTTCAAGTCCACGCCAACTCATTTTCTATTAGGTACTTATTGTAAGGCAACGCAACGGCAACTTAGGCTATAACACATATAGTCGTTATTGGCACCGTAGGTCGTCTTGGCGCCCAAAGAGTTGCTTGTATTGGACCCTAGAGGGTGTTACCTGATATGGGCACTCGCAACCGGACGGAGTCTGCGTTTCTGATTCGGTACAGCGCCAGCGCGACCACGTGCTGGCACCAGAAGATGTCCCTCGCCTCGCAGCTGCATGTCACGCCGGTGATCTTGCATCTGCATGGAACAAGGCAAGTGGTTACGAGTAGTATAAACGTTTGGGTAAAGTCTGCATCGTACAATACCGCTCAATGTCTGACAAGTTATCTTATCTAGATGAGTTTTTAAGAGAGGTACGGCACGAAAATGTCATCTTGCTTGAATTTGGAGCAGCCCAACTGGGGAAGTACCTCCGCCTTGCAGAAGATCATAGCCATCATAATATTATTTACTATACCATGCATAGTGTTGTGTTCCTGAAGGTGAGCAAGGATGCCAGAGCTCCCGAGTATGCAATGCACTGTGTTGAGAGCAAGGGACCTTTTGTCCCTGCTCCTGTCAACACAGTGAATCCTTAGATGATGTTTGAAACAATATTTATTAATGAAAGATACAAAAAATACATTTAAAATTTAACTGATTAGGGTGACACCACACTGAGCGAAAAAAATACTTAATTATTAGTAAGTTTTAGTGAATCCCAGGACAAGGAGATTATATACTAACGGTTCCAAAACAGTTTTTGGTAATAGTAGTTATTTACTAGTTAATACCAAAAAAATTGTCCTTGTATCTACTAATTACTACTAAACTGTTTTGTAACCGTTAGTATATAATCTCCTTGTCTTGGGATTCACTAAAACTTACTAATAATTAGTATTTTTTTCGATCAGTGCACCAGTATTGGACAAGGCCCAATTATGAAAATCTACTCTTATGTTAAATAAAATAAGAGTCATTTATTTTTTATAGAACAATCAATTTAAAACCGTATGATCTTTGAATTAGGATTGAAGTGTCCATTACTGGTAGGTACTTGTCAGCTTAAAGTGTCCATTACTGGTGGTGTCACCCTAGGTCGCAACGGTACCTAACATTAACTAAATGTCAAGTCAAGATACGTCTTAATTCAAACAAAAATGGCCTAAATAGATTTAAAATCACGCAAAAGAAGCCTCAAAGCAGAAGTTATCATTTCATAAATAAGAAGTAAAGTCTTTTCAAACCAAGTGTCGTAAAATACTACAATAAAATAACATCCATTATGTAGCTAAAGTTTCGGGTTCTAAAGGCATTGATAGTAAAAATGGCTGCCTTTAGTAAAAAAGCCTTTCTGTTACCAACAATGGTTGGGCGTTTGTGACCCCTTTATTTCTTGTTCTTTGTTTTCCGTCTATGTACTACGCTTTAGACGGTTTTCGGTTTTAGTAGGGAATGAGTAATTGGGGTAATTTGAGTTAGACTAACAATAGACTACTTTTATTCTAGAATTGTAAATTGTAACGAGGGACCCGATTCCGGCCGTTGATCCCGGTTGCTGTCTATGGCAGCAGTCGTTAAGCCAAGTTGGATGCCTTCGGGCGGTTTGAGAATTTCTAACAGTCAAGTTGCCCACTCACTTGAAAAACGGGGGTCGATGTTGCACCACGCACCACGCACCACGTCCGTAGGGAAAGTACCCACCTCTACCTTACACGTGACCCCTGGGTGGTTCTAAAAGTGCAACAAAAACTGGCAACCGTACTGTCTTCTCGAAGATCTCACAGTTCGAAATGAATTCTAAAGGCCGATTTACACGGTGCACTTGCCTGCAATTTTCATTACATTGCGGCACTGACGGCTACTGAGGTAGGACGAGAACGATCAAACGCTGCAATGTAATGAAAATTGCATGCAATTTCTTGCACCGTGTAAATGGGGCTTAATTCTAGAATGGGTCACAATTGGCAATTTGCGTATTGGGTAGTTACTCAAAAATATATGAACGATGAACGTGCTCTACATAAACTTCACAATAGAGACGTTTTCAAATTACTTGTGAGTAAACGGGTAATATTCATTTATTATCTGACAGCAAATGTACCAGTAGGGGGTCGTCCACATTTTACGTCAAGCAAAATTTCAAATTGTAAACCCCTCCCCCCTTTAACACGTTACGTTAGGTATGGTATGCCAAAGTGTCCAAATAGTGTACACCATATATTTTGTAAGGTGTATCGAACTATATCACCACTTTGGCTGCTACATACTATAAGACGCTGACTGTACCAACGAAAATGTGGGCATTGAAGTAGCATTTGAAAGAGCAGGTAATACGCCTGAACATGTTCACATTGTATGCTGCATTAAATCTTAAAGTATGTCAAATCCGAGTGCGGTACGTAAACAGGAAGTTTTTGAATGCTTCTTTCATTGTGGAAGCTTTCTAGATCGTAAAAGCTGCAGTTACCAGTATATGCATTTGCATAGTCGTTTCTATGGGTGCTGCACAAACCCATCTTTTCTTCAAAGGCGTTATTTTACACCAGAGTGGTATTAACGGAACGTTTTTGAACGTGCGTACGGTAGGTACAACTAACTGTCATTATCTCGGAATACCCTAACCTCTAAGAGTTTGCGCTTCAGTGAGATTGGTTGAGCGGTATCAACCGAATCTGAGTTGTGTCAGTGAAATCGAGCTACTGGGAGTTTTATCGCTGGTTCACTAAACCTAGCCTAGCTGAGAAGAGTCCAGCAAGAAACTCAGCTAGGCCCGACCTGGGTCGGACTGACTCTACCCGGTAAGCGGCGGTACCGGGACGATTAGGGACTATATGTGTCTGTGTAGTCGCGATCACGCGGTGGACGTCCCCGCCGCTTGTACACGCGTATGCTCACCTGTCGAAGGACACTGTGACCCTGTATAGCCGCTCGGGCTCCGAGCATGGCGGCACCGCCGCCGGGGCCCGCACCACGCCGCTCAGATGGAAACCTGTCAACAAACACCAAATAAGTATAGGCAAGAGATGGGCAAGAGCGACTATTTTATCTTATCTTATAATGGTTATTATATTGGGCGGATGTCGCGTGGCCCCATTTGGATCGGGTGCACGCCATTGGACGCATACCATCATCACAGTTCGGATCGGACGAAATCACACTCTTGGACACAGAATGAGAATCTGCCTCTGTCACAATTCAAGAATTTGATTGACTCTGAATATGTTCACAGCCACATTGCACGTAGAACCGATGGCCGTTGGGGCCGAAAGGTTCTCGAGTGGCGACCACGGACCGGAAGGCGCAGCGTGGGTAGACCCCCCACAAGGTGGACTGATGACCTGGTAAAGGTCGCGGGAGTCCGCTGGATGCGGGTGGCGCAAGACCGGTCATTGTGGCACTCTTTGGGGGAGGCCTATGTCCAGCAGTGGACGTCTTTCGGCTGATATGATGATGATGATGATGTTCACAGCAGTGGCTCCTAGGGTAGTAGATACCTATAAGCTTACTATACATGACTCGTATCTATGCATGGCAGAACCGATCACTAAATATTGGTTCTCTGAGCTGTAGACCTCGTGAGTAATTTGGCACTTATCGAAAATGTCGCGTTTTGTAAACATACTGAAAATATTTGGTGGAACCAAATATTGGTTAAGTGGGTCTAGCCCAAAGACTACATATATCAATCAATCAATCAATCAATGTATATCGGTTGCATATTGGTCTAGCCTCTAGCTCTCCTATTAGGTCTATCCGTAGAGAAGGTAAATTCATAAATCGCGTTAGCCCCGTACCCCGTTTAAGTAAACAATTTTTTTAAGTAGAATGTTATCGAAATTGCTTACATAACTTCACGAGAATCGGGTCAGCAATGCGAACAGGAGAACAGATGTACGAATGTTTGCCCAAACTGAATCTGACACACTTCTCTCGCTTCTGTCAACTAGTCAGAAGTTAGAACCGATCACAAACTAATAGGTCACCCTCAGAATTAGAAACCTACTGACCTAGCCCAGTTTGGCAAGTCGTGCAGAAAATCGCAACGCAATCGCAACAGTGCTGTCGCAACGACACGCGTCAACGGCTCTTCACGCTTCGGATATCGACTATTGTACTATCGACTGGGCTATTATCGACTACTAGCTGTCATCTATAGAACTCATTAAACTTCTTGTAGAACCCACGTAGAACCAATTTTCAAAAAACTTTTTAGGTGTCAAAGCGGATCCCTCGCGATCGCGAGCGATCGAACAATAGCAGCTCATCTTCATAGTAATGAATGATTGATTATGGATGATTTCTGTGATTTGAATGAATACTTACACTACAATTTAATTAATAAGTACAATTTAAATAATAAGGACATGTAATGTTGATAATAATACTAATAAATGAAAATGACTATGACATTGACCTGAGTTTTGTGTGCATATGCGGAATGCTTATTGCTTACTTCCGATGTGAGTTGAAACACGCCGAAGGCTCCAGTAGCTCTAGTATAAGTTTTTTCGAAACATTAACTAATTCGAACGCGTTTGCGTTTTGCCTCAAAATCTATGAAAACGCTCTCACCGAGTTTGAAATACGCGCGTTCATCGGTTAGCAACAAATGTTATACTCGCTGTTTTAGTTTCCACTAGTGACCACCAGAGGCGCTGTTCACGTTTTCATACCACTTTCATACATTTTGAGACAAAACTAGATAGAGAATTAGATAATGTTTCGAAAAAACTTATACTAGAGCTACAGGACGGGCATTCATTAAAAAAATAGTTTCACTCCGTCACAATGTGCGAATTAACGATGGTTAGCTGTCACAACTTCGTATCGAAAGAGCGGGAATTGCATTTGGCTGCCAACTATTGGTTTTGGCTGCAACTATTCCAGAGTTTAAAGCCATCTGCGTGCTATCTTCAGCTCCTAGTGATTCATTGCTCTCTTGTATCAGTTAAATCATTTCATTTTTGAATCCATGATCAGCATCAAGAAGTGTAAGAATCATCTGTCATAGATAAGATAAGATAAGATAAGCCTTTATTACTGATAAAGTATATACATTTTACATTTTCTTACTATTGTCTATTCCATCACCATATAAATATAATTTTTCAGTTTATCACACTTCACTACACTAGTAAGATTGTTCATTTTACGACATCGGTAACGTTATTATCAGCTTGCCCTTTGGCATGGATGGCCAAGAATGAGATGGGAGGATGATATCCAAAGAGTTGCTGGAATAGCATGGCAAAGAAAAGCCACAAACAGAAATTTATGGAAAAACCTAGGGGAGGCCTATGCCAAAGGGCAAGCTGATAATAATCTGGCATAACATAAGCCTAATCTATCTAGCGACTTCCCCGCACAACGTATTCAGCATTGCGATTAGGGCATGCTCCCAGTTCTGATTTTGTATGGTGAGAACCGGGAGTTCCCGATTCCGGTACTAGATTTGTATAGAAAATGAGAACCGGGTGCATGCGCTAATTGCGATACAGCGAGGAAATGCCGTAAAGGTGGGTGATAAATAACTTCACGATGAAAAAATCACGGTGATCCGCCGTTAAAAAGTAACAGTGTGACTTGTCACGAAGTAACAACGTTACAAAATAACGTTGTTACTTAGCGACGATAACACTGGAACAGTGTGTAAGCGACGCGTCGCGTCGTGTATCGTGACCGCTGTTACTAACTGTGACTGTGACTGCGGTGCGCTTTCACAGAGTAACATCAGTTGTTACAAAAATATCAGTAACTGCTGGGAACGATCGACACGCAAATGTCGTGACACGAAATAACCGAAGTGACAAAGTCACGGTGATTTTTCAATGTGATTTTTTTGGAACGGGAATAACAATAACGGTGATCGAAAAGTAACGTTTTTCCCCATGTCTAAAATGCCGCGAGCATCCTCGGCAGTGTTGCCAGAGCACTCTCGTCAAAAAGTACGTTCGGGTGTCCAAGAAGCACGTTTTTGGAATAAAAAGCACGTTTTTAGGATTCCGTACCCGAATGGTCCAAACGGAACCCTATTGCTGTCAATCAATCACGCGTCCGTTCGTCCGTCCGTCCTTCCGTCCAATTAAATTTTTTAAGTTCCCATTAATAATAATAATAAATATTTGTGGACAATCTTACACAAATCAACCTAGTCCCAAACTAAGCAAAGCTTGTATCTACTATGGGTACTAAGCGACGATATGCATACTTATATAGATAAATAGATACTTAAATACATAGAAAACATCCAAGACCCGAGAACAAATATTCGTGCTCATCACACAAATAAATGCCCCGGCCGGGATTCGAACCCGGGACCTCCAGCTTCGTAGGTAGGGTCACTACCAACTAAGCTAAAGCGGTCGTCCTTATGTGGTATATTTATGAACGAAACCATAGAGAATATCGTGGACGTGCACGACCACGGTAAAGTATAAAAACGACCAATAGTTGTAAGAAAAAAATATACTGTTTTAAGTGAGTACCTACCAAACCCACATAACTTACCAATGTTTAGTAGTACAAACATAAAACATCATAGTATTTTAAAAAAGCACGGTTTTAGCACGTTTTTGGGGAGCGCACGTAGAAAGCACGTTCGTGTCCAAAAAAGCACGTAAAACCGTGCTAAAAAGCACGTTCTGGCAACACTTATCCTCGGTATAATGCCTCAATGGCCTGTTTTAGATTTATCTGTAAGTTAGCTTTAATTTTATCTAAGTTATTGTTGTATTCTTGTATATAGTTTCTTGAAAATAAATGATTGTTTGAGTCTAATCTTATTTACATAAACAAAATTTTTTGTTCCTCTTTTTTTTTAAAGATAAGAGCGACTGGTCCACTCCCAGGCATGATGCAATTATATACTGCACCGGGTATGTCAAGCCGGTACATCGATCGGTTAGTAGTGTGTGTGACACAAGTGCCGTCGACAGTGACGTCACATGTGTCACGATCCGGATTGTCAGACTTTGTTTTCTTACAACAGGCAGGCGCTAGCGGGTAAGCAGGTAGATATTTACTATTATGAAGTAACAAGCAACTGCTGTTATTTAGTATCGCGTCGTCAAAATAAACAACTTAAATTGTAAACCGAATACCAACAACATTGGCAAAGCGTCCAGTAATTTTACGACTCCAAATCGGTCAATATTTAGTAAATATGCGATTCGGCGCTGTTTGAAAATATTTTGCGCGGCGAGTTTACGACGTGTGACGGGCGGAGCGTATCCGTTGTGACACAAACTATTATTGGACACAGTGCATATTAAAGCACGGGCCAGACTGTTTAAAACCACTGCTCCTACCAAGGTGACCTTGGTAGAAAACGGTGGTTTAAAACAGTGTAGCCAGTGGTTTCCAACCAAATTTGGTATGCCCTCTATTGTCATTGGTAGAAAGGCGTGCCTGAAACCACTGGCAGGGATACTGAAGTTTAAAACAGTGTAGCCAGCACCAGCAGTACAACTCTCGTTGTCTACCAAGGTCACCTTGGCAGGAACAGTGGTTTTAAACAGACTAAACAGTCGAATCTAGCCCGTGCTTAAAAAGGACATAAGTAAGTCAATCGTTTGGGGCCGTCCACATATTAATTCAAAATTTGGACACTTTGAACCCCTCGACATATTAAGTAACGCAAAATTTCGACTTTTTGAACCCTTCCACAAACTAAGTAACGCAAAATTTCGACTTTTTGAACCCCTCCCCCTCCTTTACGCGCTCACGCGTTTTTCCTATAACATTAACACGTACGGTATGACCCCCCTCTTCCTTCCCATCGCTGTGTCAGGCTTTACATGTTCGGTATGAACGTGACGTAATATGTAGATGACCCCTTTGCAATTTAATAGTACATTACTTACCAAGGGCGATAAAACAAATAATGTCTCAGATCGCAGGTATTTTACGACCGAGCCGAAGGCAAGGGCGATAAATATGCGATCTGAGGCTTTCTTTATTATCGCCCGTGGTAAGTACAAAATTTTATGTCACCCCCTGGCCAGGAAGTGGGTTTTTTCGCGCGCGGAGCGTGCGATAATGGCCACTTTATGGCTAGGTGTGACATAAAATATCTTCTATCTTTAAAATATCCTCTTAGCGATAGCGTAAGATTATTGTGTTATGGCGAATTCTATTCGTATGTTTAAACCAGTTTAAACCATCCATTTCGTTTTAAATTATAGTCGTATAAAAGTAAGTTAAATGTTTTTGTTTCGTAGTTTGCATTCGGCCAGTCGCAATCGCAATGAACGCTCGAGAAAACAAAAACATCGGTTCCCAAACGAGAATCGATTACTGGGCGATTATGGGCACGTTCAGAAATTGAAGTCGAGCGTACGGAGGCAATCTACTACGATTCGTCAGGCTTTGAAATTCGAACGCTGACGCAACGGCTTTTAGGGTACCGTGTTCGAACTTTAAAAACAATGCCGACTGAAGGAAATCCATAGCGAATTATTTATTTTTTATTGCATAGCCATAGCCACATTAGCCACCCATGGCGGTGAGGCAAGCTCAAGCTTTTTGCTTCATTTATTTTTACGTAGCTATGTGGATTTATTTGATGCCCTTAAGGCGAGGTTCTTCCATTGCAAATGTCCCGCTCTAACACGCGTGAGTTTGCAATTGACCATCCCACTCTCTACGGAACTGTGCGCGTAATTTTCGTAAATTTTTAGTACATTTTTGGGTGAGAAAAATACATGGCTTACTATATTAACAATATTAATCCCGACATCCCTCATACCATCAAATACGTTTATTTTAGTATTATTTTCTACTCATCATGTTACCTAAGATTGAAATAAAATGAGTTTTAAGATAGAAAATAGAGGTATGTTTGGAATTTTTTTCTATCGAACAAAGTTTTGCAAATTGTGTAACGGACATCCGACTGCACTAGATAAAGGTCTCAAATATAACATCGTATTTTTTTAACATTTTTAATATGTAGTATTTCGAAATAAAACCGTTTACCAAATCAGATTTTTACTATAAATAAATAAATAAAAAATAAAAATCATTTATTTCAGACCGTTTTGATCCATATTGTAGTTAGTTAACTTAAGAATATCTTATACTATAACCCGGCCTTAAATATTGCAGAATTATCGCCGATATAAAGCACTTTGTCTCTTTTTATCAAATGTTAAACGCGAATGGCGAGTGATTCTTGATGCTGTATTGACAAACGTAAATTACATGCCTACCAATGGCGGTAAAACAAAGAATGTCTCAGACCGTAGGTATTTGACGCACGAGCCGAAGGCAAGGGCGATAAATATGGGATCTGAGGCTTTCTTTATTACCGCCCGTGGTAAGTACAAAATTTTACGTCACCCCCTGGCCAGGAAGCTTGATTTTCCG
Source organism: Cenopis cana (assembly GCA_951800055.1). Classification (NCBI taxonomy): domain Eukaryota; kingdom Metazoa; phylum Arthropoda; class Insecta; order Lepidoptera; family Tortricidae; genus Cenopis; species Cenopis cana. The sequence continues at coordinate 3,664,083 of OX637491.1, read as the reverse complement.
CACGCGGAGCGTGCAGTGATTGCCACTTTATGGCCAGGTATGACATAAATAGTACATTACTTACCAAGGGCGATAAAACAAAGAATGTGTCAGATCGCAGGTATTTTACGCCCGAGCCGTAGGCAAGGGCGATAAATATGCGATCTGAGGCTTTCTTTATTATCGTCCGTGGTAAGTACAAAATTTTATGTCACCCCCTGGCCAGGAAGTGGGTTTTTTCGCGCGCGGAGCGTGCGATAATGGCCACTTTATGGCTAGGTGTGACATAAAATATGTTTAGTGAATGACGTTAGTCTCCGGTGTAGTTTCATACCTTTTGAGTTGTATCTCGTTTAATTAATAAAATTAATTGACAGTAAACGCGGTGGATACACCTAAATGACTTTTTACGGGATCGAATTGACTTTCACTCCAAAACCAATCAAAAAACGCATTAAACACTACAAAAACGAAACCAATTATCGCTTAAAGTCATAAAAACGGCCTCGTCTTATTTTGTGAGAAATAAATCAATGAATTCGATTGCACTGAACCGATCAAACGGTGAAATTGCAAACCTCATTGTTAAAAAAAATTCAAAAGGGATTCCGGGCGACAGACGAAATAACACCTAAGTGCTTCGTAAATAGGATTTAATTTACAACCAAGGTGTTTTCAGGTTGGGGGCATGGAAACTGGCACTCGAGAAAAGAGGTTAGAAAAGAAAAAAGCAAAAATGGCGGCGCTTGAACAGCTGCTTCGGTTTTTGCGCGATTTGTTATCGGATGTGAAATACACTATAAATTATCGCGTGTAATCTTATATTTACACTTGGTGTGAAATAGGTTTCGTACTTCAAAGGTGCATGAATTTTGAGCTGAAGATTGAGAGCTATTTTCAGAGTTTGCAGAACATGGACATACCTTTTATGTGGTGGAGGTAATTTAAGAACTTATGAAATTATTTTATATAAACGTCTTGTTATGGGAAAGTCGCTTTTTGAATGGACTAATTTGATGCAACTCGGCCAGTTGAAATGATTATAAGTATATACAATTGACAATATTTCATAATTTCCAAAAGTCTTAATTCGAAAACCATTTCGGTAAAAACGTGTGAAGTACACAAAAAAATATTTTTTAGATTTTTTCTCCGTTAGTTTTGGAAAAAATCGCAAATTACTGTAAACCGAAAGTTGACGTCAGGGAGACCTTAGTACAGAGTACAGACAATCGCTGCTCTGGAGTGGCTCTGGATTCTTGTTGGGAAGATGACGTCATATTTTACTTGCGCCCTTTTGGAATGATCTACTTTTCAACGTGTTTTTTTTGTATGAAATAATGAGTTAAATTGAAAAAGAAAAAATACGGGTGGCTTAAATTTTTACCTATTTTCTAACTAGTTCATAAAATAAAGTAGTTAAAAATATGAAATGTTGTCAATTATACAGTGTATCAATAGCCTTACAATCCTTACATGCGAGTTACCCATTGGCGTGTTCATCCGATCTGTGCGTGTGAGCTCCCAATTTTGTGTATCGAACGCAATCATGGGAATTAAAAAAGTTTTAACCTCGCCTCCTCACGAATGCCCATGGCTTGGTTGAGTGGTTATTGCTTACACGACTCCGGAGAATAAGATAATGTGTTGTGGTGTTTTTTTTATGATTGTATATTGTATCATTAAAGTATTTTTTTTAGGAATTTGGAATTTGGGTGGATTGCAAAAAAGATCGTACGGTACGTGTACCGCAAAGGAAAATGTTACGCAAAGTGTCATAAGTCTAAAGGAATTAATTTGTATGAGAAAATATTTGTGTGACGTTTGTGTGACGCGTGTGCCGTTACATAAATATTTTCCCCATGCAAATGAATTCCTTTGTATGACTTTTGTGTATAAATATTCCTTTGCGTTACGTAATTTTTTTTGCAATCCACCCATTTAATGTTTCCTGTTAGTAACATTGATAGCAAAAAAAATCTCTTCTTTTAAACATCCATCGACATGTTCATGCTATATCTACCAAGATACTGTAATTTATTGTTAAACAAAGTTACCTTTTTTAGTTAAAATTTTGTATTAAACAACATTTTTTCACAAGATATAGTGATTAGTGGACAGAAGTAAGAACATAGACTCCTTCTGTAAAAATTCTGATATACATAATTTTAATACTAGAAATAAAAATAAAATTGCCACTAAAAAATTTCGTGTCCGTAAAGTATACAAATCTTTTGTAGGTCAATGTGTCCGTTTTTATAATAAGTTACCTGATGAAGTTTTGAATTTACCTTTTCCAGCTCTTAAAAAGTACTTGAAAAAATCATTGATGTCGAAGGCTTATTACAAGGTTGAAGACTATCTAACAGACAGAAAAGCATGGCCCAAACCAGATACTTAAATAGAGTAAAGATTCATATATTGTGTATTTTTTAATTTTATCTAGTTGACGCAGTTCTTGCAAGAAAACATATCAAAAGATTTATAACTAAATTTATAGTCTAAAGGATTCAATTTTTTTTTTCCTAAATAGAATTTTATAATGCTAAGGTATACAGTTTCGAAATGTTTTCTTGCAGAATTACACACTGTACATAACTGGTTTTTTTCCTCATTTTATTCTTTGTTTTTGTGTTGCTTTATATAGATACTTAGATTTCTTGATCTTAAGTAGGTTAAGTATTATCATTTATCATTGTAATAAGCATATTTTTGTGAGAAAATGGCTGACTGTCGAGTTTCTTTCGGCGTTTCTTCTCGGCAGTGGCCTCTGTGAAACGCTAGTAGGGTTTGACTTGTAAAAGTGCCATTGCGGCCTACTTACAGAATAAAGTTCATTTTATTCATTTTTTATTTTTATTTTAGTGGCACACATTTTCAACAGAAGAAGAAGAAGAAAAACATTTATTTGTGCCGTAACAAAAAAAAAAGCGTTATAAAAAACAATCATTACAAAAAAAGTCACACAAAAAGGTCTCGCCTCAGCATAAAATACTTCTCTACCAGTCGCGTGAACGTGAATAGACTATAGTTACTAAGGACATTTATGTACCCGACTGTACCTACTTAACTCTAATGTTCAATTTGTTAATTGAACACACTTCACTAATTACCGATTAGCAGTGGGAATCATCGACAATGGCCACCGCTATTATTATATTTCTATTATGTCTACGACAATGTTCTGTTAGCAGCCATTCTCAGTGTTACCATACTATTTTAAAAAGTTACAAAAAACATAGATATTCTATGGTTTATGCGTCTCTTTAATCGGTGGTAAAACTCTCATGATATATTCGCATTGTTACTATAGAAAAACGCAAAACAATATAGGTATACAGTCAGGTGCAAAAGTAATTGTGCTACTTATTAAACACTTAAAATATCTTGATAACTGTGTAATTATTATAGAGGCCGCAAGATATTATTGGTCTGGTCAGTTGACCTACGGTATAATCAAATTATATAATAAGAATTAGCAAAAAATATGGATAAAACAGTTAAGTATTCAGTTGTCTTTTTTTAACCAAGGATGTGACAAATTTAATAGCGAAAAATACCTGACGTCTACCTAATTTAAAAAATTTCTTTCCTTGATATTTTATGATAATAGATATTTATTCAGAAACATAATAAGATTAAAGAAGAAAACATAATTAAAACTAAAATTATCTCTAGATTAACATTAGCAAAAACATTGGAAATTATATATCTATCTATCTCATCATCATCAGTCGCTCCCCCAATGCTGAGGATCGTGACATCATGTCCCATTCTTGACCAGACTCCTCCATAGGCTCCTGTCACCCGCCTTATGGATGGCCTTGTGCAGATTTAGTTGCAGGGGTGCAGTGATTTGGGTGCTCCATCTAGCGGGTGCTCTGCCGCGGGACCTCTGGCCCTCAACTTTTCCCTAAATCTATCTATCTATCTAAGAATAAATAAATAAAGCTAACTTTAAATAAATATAAAACTAAAAATCTGATTCTTAAACTTCTGATATTTTAGTAGTACTCTTTTATTTTCGAGCCAACTCTCACCGGAAAAGCTACTCTCTTCTTATTTTAAACCAGTTTTGTGTCCGTTTATTAATAAACATTTGTTTACCGAAACATCAGTTTAATATGAACCACTAGATATTTATTAACTTATACAACTTTTAGTCAAAATGGGAACCAGTTCGCCAACTATTTCAGCGAGTTATGGACTCAATCTGTGCTTTACTATAGTTATGTGAAGTGAAAGCTATCCTTAATTTGCGCTCTTAAAATCGATTTATGTGTTTATTTGGGCGTATTCAACAGATTTCCAATATGGAAAGGGGTAATTAATTTGTTTTTATCTTCGAGGTTTATATGCGACCTGCTCGACGGGGTGTTCTTCTTATAGTTAGTATATTGTAGTTAGTATTTTTATTATTTCTTAGTTTTTATTTAGCTATTTTTAGTTATTTTAATTGTAAGTAGTTTTAGCTTTATATTTAATTATGTTATGTTTTTAGTTACATTGTATATTGTGATACGAAATAAACTCAATCAAATTTTAATTAATAGACAGTATAAAAATATCGATAAAAACTATTTAAAGGAACATAAAAAACTTAATAACCTGATACTGCTGTTTTTATAAATAAATAAATAAATATTTGTAGACAATCTTCCACAAATCAACCTAGTCCCAAACTAAGCAAAGCTTGTACTATGGGTACTAAGGGGCTATTCATAAATTACGTCATTTCAAATTTGGGGGGGGGGGGGGGGGGGGTCATAACATTGGATGATGGAAGTATGACGAAGGAGGGGAGGGGGGTCAATCCCAAGATCACATCATCTCTCGCATCTTTAAAAAGTGCTTTAATGAGTAAAAAAGGAATGAAATTCGTGTTTCTATAAACTGTTAAAGCTATAAAAAATTATTAACAATAAATTCAGAACTTGGAGGAGTGGGTGAAGTCCCCATGGGAAATGAATAAAAATTGTTATTTGATATTTAGAGTTGATTGTTAATTTGTTGTTTTGTTGATTGTTTTAACTTTAAAGAAATAATAATAACTAAATCATTTTAAATAGTTTTTTATTGAAAAATTAAGCTAAGAACGTATTTTTTAGAAATGACATCATTTTATTTGATAGGGGGGGGGGGGGGTCATTCGAATTATGATGGTTGGATGATTTTAGGGGGGGGGGGGGGGGGTCAAACATCGTCAAAAATAGATGACGTAATTTATGAATAGCCCCTAAGCGACGATATACATACTTATATATAGATAAATAAATATCTACTTAAATACATAGAAGACATCCAAGACCCAAGAATAAATACACAGCAAAATGCAGTTTTGATGTGCAATTAGTATTTTATCTGTACCCAGTTATAAATCAGTATTTTATGATGCGCAGATAGTATTTTTTGATAAGCGATGTAATATAATTTCAAAAGAAACTTGTAAATAAAATTTTGTAAAGAATCTTGTAAATAAAATACCTAAGAAATAGAAGAAAAATGTAAATCATTACCGAGAATAGTAAGAATTTTCTAAGAGTCGAATACCTAACACTAAAAATCAGTTCAACACGCTGGTACTTCGCAGATTCAAATAATAACCAAAAACAGTTATTTAAAAGCACACTTAATATTCATTTAAAATAACTATCCGCCCACGAACCAGCAGAAACCGGTTACAACCAGTAATTTTTTGGGTAAACGCCATAAATTCAAGTAATAACAGCGCCGCGCGCTATTCACTTTTATTTACGACTGTACTTGTTTCACGTTCAGACGGCAGTAACTTTTGCGGGCGACTGTATTTTTTATCATGGTTTTATTGTCTTTTGTTATAAATAATAATGATTTGTACTGATAGGTACTTCCATGTCAAAATAATTTTAATATTTGCAATCGATATCGCCATCGCATTGTATTAGCGAACCGAGGTACTTAAAGTCGGAGCAGACCGGGAGCGTAACGCCGTCCAGTTGTATGGGCGTAAAACTGGCGAGACCGCCGAAATCGCAGAACAAATGCTCTGTCTTGGATCTGCTGATCTTCAGGCCAACATTCTCCAGTCTACTTCGCCACTTCTCCAGCCTGCTCTGTACCTCGTATCCGTCTTCACCGACAAGAACAATGTCGTCGGCGAAGAGCATACACCAGGGTGCCTCCTCCTGTATGTCCGACGTCAACGCGTCCATAATTAAGACGAAGAGGTAGTATCTACTCGTAATATGTATAGTTAAAATTATAATAACATTAGGCCACAATCCAAAATTCTCTTATGCGGAAACATAAAGGTGCCATTTTTAAAAACCATAAAATTACTATGAAAATTGGATTCAGTTGCCACCATTTTAGAGCATTTTAGATCTGTTCCACTTTAGCCCTCATTAAAGATATTTCGTTTTGTTATTAACACTCTCAGCGCCATAGAACTCAACTAAATGTCTACAGCAGCAGGCCACATGGGCTGCCGGCCGCCCACAAAAGTACCAGCGCAGCAAGCCACATTCGATTTTTTGGATGTTTACCGGCAGCCCACATGGGCGGCCGGCGGGACACGCAAAGACTTTACCAGCGGCCCAGGCCAAATCTGTATCGGCTTTTGTAGCAGCCCACGTGGGCTGCCCGCGTACCACAGGATAGCAATCATGTACGTGAACACTTTAGCTGATCTTGATAAATCAAAGTGTATACCGGCTGGCCACCAAAATAAGTGATCGTTTTCGCAGATCAACATTTCAAGCGCAAACGCGCGAAATTTTCTATTTGTTGACAAGGGTATATCTTATTTAAAAACCATGTCAGTTTTTGTTACATTTCTTCGGCTAAAGTCAAAAACACCATTCTTCGACTTTAGGACGAATTATAACAGAGTTTTAGAAGAAAAATATGTTCTCAGTGTAATCTTCGTGTTTGCTTTTTATAACAAAGTTTGATTTAACTTGCTACGTATCTTGTAATTTATCTTTATTTACCAAGTAATGAATCTTGTGTGTTTGGAACAAATCTCGCAACTGAATTTTAAAGTTATCCTCCACCTATTTAGGAGGAGTTTAGCCTGTAATTTGTTCAATCGCCATCAAACAGCGATTAAGACAATTACTTGGTTAAGTATTATCACCATAATAAAAATTTGTAATTCCAATGTTTATAGTGAAAATGTTGTAAAAGACTCAGCAGCATTGAGCAGCAGCTCCCTGTCTCGCAAAAAAATCTGATAATCTTATTTTTCGATTGGATTTATGACGAATTTTCTTGTCAGTAGACAAGAAACGGTTTTTGTGGGATCATTGCGTACCACATGGCTTGCTGGTAAAGTTAACAGGGTGTACCGCCGGCCGCCCACGTGGGCTGCTATAGAAGATAATAAAGATGTTCAGTTTTAAGACGTGGCGCTCGCCTAAATCTTTTCGGTGTCCTGCCGGCAACCCACATGGCCTGCTAGTAAAAGTCACCCTAACCACGCTTGGCGTATTGCAAAAGGAATAATGTGGTCTGCCGGCCGCCCACATGGCCTGCCGGTAAACCTCAAAAAATTTCAGTGGCTTGCTCTTTTGGAATTTTTGTGGGCGGCCGGTGACCCACGTGGCGCTGAGAGTGTTAAAATTTCCTCAAAAACAATTTTAAAATAAATGCCCATCTCTTAGCACTTAGGCGACTTCCTTATTTGTCGGTGCGGAGGCGGTACGATATGAGAAAACTGTCAAATGTCAGTGTCAACTGTCAGTCAACGCAGTACTACTTTTTACTGCGCCCCTATATTTAAATGAGTGCTTCCTGACTGGCGCGGGATGCGCGGAAGCGGGACGATGCGAAGGCAGTACTGGTCCGCTTTTGCGCATAATATTACTACTGCGCAAATGTAATACTGACAGTATTCTGTCAAGTGGAAATCTTTGCGACGTCAGTAAGTTTACGTCAAAGAAAAAAATGTCACATATCGATCCCGCCCCGCCAAGTCAGGAAGTCGCCTTAGGCATACATTGTAGAAGGATTAGTTTTAAATTGAGTTTAGCAATGTTTATTATTAAATTGCAATTAACTGGCATTAAGTAATAATAATAAAGCACTAATAATAAATAACCTAATAATACATGACGTCAGAAATCATGTATACGTTTTTCGTTGGTGGTAAAGCTAAAAATAAAAGTTCACAGTTAAGTATCCTAATCTCGGTATATTTATGGGACCTTTTTTTCCAATCCCTAACCCGATAATTTAAAAATAATATAATGTCTAATCTAAATTTAGAACGTAAATAAACGGATAACCTACAAACGCCAACGTCAAATCACGAAGTCTGCCACACCGACCGGTCGAGGACTTTCGCCGCCATCTTGGCGAAAGTCACATCTTTTTCTTCTTGTTAAGTGGTTTTATTCAATTTTACTTAATTTATCCCTTCGTGTGTCATTGGCAAAAGTCCTTGAGGCTGCCATTTCTCTTTTATATCTAACTAACTAATTTATCCCTTCGTGTGTCATTGGCAAAGGCCCTTAAATGAGGCTGCCATTTCTCTTTTATATCTATCTATCACCGACCGGTCGCAAACGGAACCGTACAATTGCGTCAGTGTGCGTGAGGCGAGCGTCCGACCGGTTTGTTTACATTAATCATTGTATGTGTGCGTGGAACTGCTTTCATTGTATTCTATTGACTACGTCATTATACATTGCATGTTTAAGTAACATTGCATTTAAATTTGAACTTTATTCCAAATAGCGCATGGTAACTTTTCTAGTAACATAATTATATAAGATATGAGCTTTAGAAAGTAAGCACTTCTAATCGTTATACGTCAGAAACGCTCGCATCTCGAATGCCATTGCATACAAATATTAACTTTATCACGCGGGCATAGAGTTCTTTCTTCCAAAGCAATTTAATAAGATAGGAGCTTGCGTAAGTAGTAGCGGATACTTTACGTCACATTGTTTACATCTGCGCCTGTGTTGTGGGTGTCGTCACGCGCGTGTGGGTGTGTTCGCGTGTCGTGACGTCACGGCTCGTCACGGCCGCGCCTGTGTGCGTGAGTCAATGTTACATTTTTGTGACCTTAACCGGCGTAACTCGTTGTACTTGTACTTAGGTTTACGTAATTATTGTAGCTTATCCTGCTTAGCCAATTATAGATGTGGATAGAAGTTGTAGTATGCAATACAGCATAGCATCTGATTGATTATGATTATTATGATTATGCATTTATAGATTTTGATTTCCATAGGCAAATCAAAGCAGGGCTGTCCTTATACATATTTCATTTACACAAAAAAAAATATTGTACTGAATTACTTAATTAGGACAAATCCGTCAATTTTTAAAATGCTTTAGGAATAATCATTCTACTTAGAAAATGTCGTATGTTTTTATGCACTAGGTATTCATTTTTTGGGTTCTCCATAGATATTGTCGAACTTAATAAAATAATACTACTTTTTTTCTACTCACTGTAATAATGTCTATATGTACTGCAGGGATCGGATACCGATACTTGCTCCACACAAAATACAGGTATTTATATCGTTCTTTTTCGTTCTTTAGTTTATAATTTCATTTTTAATGGGACACTAATAATACGAAGTTGTTAAGTAAATACGTGATTCAGTCCTACGTAAAGACCATACAATAATACGAAATATTGGACTATATCAGGGATTTTTAAAAATACCGGTTTCGATCCCTGATGTACTGTGCTATTTTTTGAGGTTGTGAAATAAATAGGGTCCCTAGGCCAGTTGGCGGCCTCTTAGCCGAGTTGCGCACTTAAGACAAGTAAAAAAATATGAAACCTATATGCATATTGGATGGCAGTCATATAAATAAGTTTTGAGTATTGTCAAGATGCGTACTTAACAATAAAAGTTAGTACTTTTATCCGTAAACTTGGGAAAAAAGTAGAAAATGTGACAAAATAGCGAATGCGGCAGATAGCGGCCGCCTACGCCAGTTTACGGCCCCCTGTGAGCTAGTTTGCGGCCCCCTTAAATATGGTACTAGAATGATTATAATATCATTTTTAATACGTTTTTTATATCAAAGGCGCATAATTATGTGGTGCAAATATTTTTAAATATTTGTTCCGGTTCCGGAAACGCTGGAGGAAGGTTGGTAATGTAGGTATACAATTATTCGGCAAAACCTAGGTATGGGTGGATTGTCTTTTTGGGTCAGTGAGGGCAGCTACTAGGTCCCGTGCTGCTACGCGAAAATGGTCTTAGAAGACCTTCCCTTAATTTCGAATTAAAGAAGATTCTCATTTATAGATTTTGGAAAAAAAAACATACAGGGTGCGAGAAAAAGGTCATTTCTGACAAACTTTTTTTTTGATGCCTATCGATCCCATTCCTGTCTAGGATCAAAAGCTTGTATGCTACCAAAAAAAAATCGAAGATAAATTTTCTCATACAAATTGTATGAAAATGAAAACTTATTTTTCACATGCTATTTTTTTAGGCCAGTCGATTCCATCCTATCCATTATCAATAGGTCCCTAGGGGTCAACTTCCGGTAATGTACTAAAATGCCACAAAATAAATGTATGGAAAGATAATTAATATTTTTTCCTATACATTTACTATGGAGAAAAAGTGAGTGAGTAGTTTTTACCAACAAACCAAAGTTCAGAAAAATACCATAGACAAATATAATATAGCATGTACGTAAAAACCAGCCAAGTCAAAATCTTGACCTTGAATTACATCTCAGGTTTCAGGATTTTCTACACAGAACTTGGCACCCATATAGATATCAATTCTTTTGTCGGCGAAGTCAATAACGACGCATATTCTTAATATTGAACTTGGCTCCCATTTTCACATTTAAGTATGTTTTTGGTGGGATTTCTATTTCTAAAAACGGGGATTATGATGAGAATAAAATTTCACTATTTCTCCGTAGTAAATGTATGGGAAAAAATATTTATTATCTTTCCATACATTTATTTTGTGGTATTTTAGTACATTACCAGAAGTTGACCCCTAGGAACCTATTGATAATGGATAGGATGGAATCGATTGGCATAAAAAAATAGCATGTGAAAAATAAGTTTTCATTTTCATACAATTTGTATGAGAAAATTTATCTTCGATTTTTTTTGGTAGCATACAAGCTTTTGATCCTAGACAGGAATGGGATCGATAGGCATCAAAAAAAAGTTTGTCAGAAATGACCTTTTTCTCGCACCCTGTATGTTTTTTTTTCCAAAATCTATAAATGAGAAGTTTTCCTCGATTTATGGATTTTCTAGCCGGAAATTTAACCTTTGATCCTGTATTGGAATGGGATCGATTGGCATAAAAAAAAAGTTTGTCAAGAATGACCCTTTTTGCGAGACGTGCCCACACGAAATACATGAAAGAGGATTTAATTTATGGATGTCGATAAAGTAGTGTATGCGACTGTACATAATTAGGCATTAAAACACTCGTGCGACCTTATTATGAAACTCGCCTTCGGCTCGTTTCATAAAACACACCCGTGTTTTGATTCCCCTCATTATGTACCAGTTGCATAATAGTACATTACTTACCAAGGGCGATAAAACAAAGAATGTCTCAGATCGCAGGTATTTTACGCCCGAGCCGAAGGCAAGGGCGATAAATATGCGATCTGAGGCATTCTTTATTATCGCCCGTGGTAAGTACAAAATTTTATGTCACCCCCTGGCCAGGAAGTGGGTTTTTTCGCGCGCGGAGCGTGCGATAATGGCCACTTTATGGCCAGGTGTGACATAAACTACTATTATTCCACATTTCATTATGTAACATCTCAAAATCAATGGTCTTTATAGTGGGGCCGCAAACTGACCTTTTCGGTAATTGTGTATACCAGAATACCGGCCACCACAATTTTTTGATAAGAAAGTTTTAAAAATTCCAAAATCTAATAAAATCATATCTAAAACTTAATTATTTAACTGGTCAAACAAGAAATTTATGAATGAAACCAAAATTAAGTAACATTAATTAGCTTTCAATGTCAGCTGTCTCTTTATTTTTTGTACAGATTCACGATAATTCCACGCTTCGCACGCACTACGGATTCAATGCGGGAATTGTAACGTTTTATCTTGTTGAAGATCAATCTTTTAGTTACAACATTATATAGATTCTTATAGCATTTCTAATCAAGTTTAGCTTACGGTTAACACTTTTTCTTAAATTAGTTTATAATTGTTATTATCTTTAGTTGAAGGAACCTAGTCGGTCAGGGGGCCGCAAACTGCCGCAGGCCGCGTAACTGGCCTAGCGACCCTAGTATCTGCATTGAATGAATGAATGAATGAGAATTTATTTGGTATAAAATTATAACATATAGACTACAAAAATAAAATAATTTAAACATGAAATATACCAAAATGGATGCCGCTCAGATTTTCAGGGCAACCATTGTATTTCTTGTGACACAGATTTCTTATGTATGGTATATATTGTTAAAATTGCTGATAAATTTGTGATATTATCGAATGTTCACAAAATAATATAATAGCCATTAAACTATCCACTAGGTACTTGAAGGTACTTGAGGTTGAGGTTGTAGGTACTTGAGGTTTAATACGTGAGTTTTAACCGTTTAGTAAAATAAAGTTATCCACTAGGTTTTAATTTGTAAAAAAAAGGTAAGTATCGAGTATTGGTAGTAAATAATGATTAGATACGTACCCGGAAACATCTAGTCGTATCTATTGTTAGCTGTTGATAATGATAAGCATTTGCATTAAATACTAGTTAGATATGCAGATTACAGTAGGTACAGTTGCTACTACCGCATATCGTTAATTCAGTGAATATTGAATACTTACATTACATAGGTAACTGTAGTTACTCTAATGCGGAAGAAAAAACTCGCATTTTTTGACTGTGTAATCATATCACATATTTGTTTATTTTTACTTGTTTTTCCTGAATTACGAATTAGACGTTATTCTTACCTATTTTTAGTTAAACCATGAATAAATTAAACTAGTAAAACATGTATGTATGTATGTTTTTCTGGTTAAACGTAGTAGGTACACAACGTGGTAGGTATATATGCACAACTAATAGTACATTATTGCCGTGGCCGGGAAGGGAGCAATTGCAGGCTGAGTGCAGGGGCTGGTTGCAGGGTGTGAAACGGACGAGCTTGCGAGTCCGTTTAATTATAATACGAAGCCTGCAATTGCCATTCCGGCCGAGGCTAATATAGTGTTTTTTTCAAAAATGGGGGAAATACGACAAAAATTTAATTAAGATTTGAAAAACATAACCTAAAAACGTCAAAAACATCATGCTTTCCCGCCGTTTATTTTTTTTAACAGAATCGCAAGTGTATTTTTCCACCGAAAAACGCAAATTATTCGAGACACATAAAAAAACGTCGCGTTTCTAACAGAAAAATACGAGCTGAATTGGCTGAATACGACCTGTGCCTCCTTTTATATGACAGTTTCTACTTTTTAAAAAGTTTATAACTCGACAAATAAAGGAATTTACTTTTTAATTTGGATCTGACCTTAAACTATACACTTTACCTTCCAATATGTAGCGACTAAAGTCCAGTTTGCGGGCCATTTTTAAGAAAAATAATTTTATTACTTGAATGAAATTCAGACCTTGAAATCCATTAAAAATAATAAAATATACTTACAAATATTTTACCCATATTATTTGACTGGATACAAAAGTATCCAATATCCATATCCATACAATATTGTATGTAAGTACCTTCGAGTCGAGTTACTCAAATGAGGCGACATCGTTTAAGTAACTCAAAAACTTCATATTTACGGCCACAAAAACGTACACTTTTTCCGCATAAGCTTGCAAACTAAACCTTTACATGTCGCGCAAGATTTATGCAAGTTGCATGTTATTTTAGGCGAGTAACAAGTGTTGGCGAACATCTGCGATCACAGCTCCTGGGGGAAGCATTTGTACGCCCAATTTATACTACACTTTCACAACTTGATTCTAGACCGTGTGACATCGAGAATAGGGTTCAAAAGGCATTTTGTTGACGGCAGATCAGGATTAGTTTCACCAAAATATGCTTGCTCTTGGTTATTTCAAAGTAGTTCCATTTTGAACTTTGAGCGCTATATATAAAGTTCATGTAGGTTGTTTTTGGGTGTAAAGAGGGGGCTATTGTGTTTTGGATTCGAAACGCAATAAGAGAAATGTGTTGCAGATTGCACTTTGTATGTGTGTGTTTTATTTATTACACAGCCACCCCAACTTTTGGTAACAAGTCGAATGTTTTTGTGTTCTTAAAAATGGTAGCAAAAACTGTTCTTTATTCCCGACGAAGTTTGTATGATTCTCAGATCGGGCAGATTATGTTTTAATAAAAATGATTCTGTAAATTCACATACGTAAACCACCTGAAATAATATTCGATATTACTTCTAAAGTTTTTTTTTTCAATCTTAATGCAGTATTTCAATAAGACAAATGTCGATCGACAGCAAGCCATTTTTTAAAGATTTCCGAGTTACGCATATCGTTCGGAATTACTCCAAAGGCGACTTTATATATTTTTTGTTCTAGAAATAGTATTTTGAGGAATAGTCGTTGTAATTTAAAACAATTATTAGGTACAACCACGTAAATTATAGATTTATCTTCACTCAAAACCATTAATGGGACACGAACAGCTGTTACCGGTTTCTTGCATGAGTATTATAATAATATTCTTTGGATTCTTGTCACGATCACGAGGTGTGTAATCAGCAAATAATTACTCAGGGCGGGCGAAAGAGAGAACGGACCTTATTTAAGTTTGGAATAGTTTATTTTTAAAACGGTAATAAGATGCCAGCATTTTTACAGAATTTACTGATCGTTAGGTAATGGCTTGCGGACGCAATAGGATCAAACCTTTATTTGAATTTGGAAGAATTTATTCTTAAACGGCTTTTAGTAACATAACTTAGGTTGTTGTATGCCTAACGGCGAAACATAGAGCACATATCTTGTACCTACCGCCATATATTGTATTACCTATGTTTACAAATAAATCACTTTGACTTTAACTTACATAACTAATATAAACAAAATGTTGCCATAACGCGTAGGGAAGTGGATAACATCTACAAGTATCTTTAATGTTTTTTTTGAGTGTAAGTATCTGCCATCTGACTACCTACCTAGTAATTATGATTGGGATAAGTGCAAGCAATTTCCCGGGAAAGTCCGGGTATTCCCGGGATTTTTTGTACAAACCGGTACTGGTACCGGGCCTGCAAGTCCCAGTTGGGAGTTGGTACTACACTGTTCCCTCACAAATCACAATGTTTTCCTGCACCGTCGAAGTAATATTACGTGGGTGTCGATTCCAATAGAGTTGTAACAAAAAAAGCAACCATTAGCGACAATCTCGAAGTAATCCAATCCTGCGCACCTGCCACACTGTATTTAAACGAAGTATCTATACCCTCCCTGTCGCTCCAATATGCAAGTGCGGTAGAGATGGAATATTTTCGCCGGTTCGAGGTAGGCCGTCAGGTGCCGGATATCTATTAATGCACCCTTTGTTCAGCGGCGCCGTTAGGGTGAGTATCCACCAAAGATGTGCTAAGGTGCCCTTCTAATGTTTTCCTGGTTGCATCTTAAAGGAGACCAGGGTCCGCATTACCGTTATCCCAATATTTGGCGTAGGCACTAGTTTTTATGAAAGACCTAGTTGGGAGTACCGGTTTCCTCAAGATGTTTTTCTGTACCAAAAAGCCACTGTTATGTCAAATGATATTTCATATTTAGGTTTTTTCTTTTTTTACACGACTGCCCAAAAAAGGAGTGTAATGTTTTCAGGTTTCATGTATTATTAAACCTAGAGGTACTAAGTACTAACTAATCGGGATTCGATCCCGAGACCTCCAGGTTAAAGTCGCATGTCTTAAAGCTCGGCTACAGTGACACTAAATAAGATCCCAACCATTTCATGTAAATACACCTTTATACGGCATTGCCTTGGTCCTTCAAAGGACTTACCAAATTTGGAACGCGACCGGATTCGAATTTACAATTTTTGAAGAGATAATTTTGGCATTTTCCTTTTGCGACCAGCTTGATTAACTCTTGGGTTTTCGAACGTATAAAATTTTATTTTAGTATAATTATCTTTCAGAACCGGCCTAAAGTAAAAGCGGGTAGAGATAGAGCGGTAGAGAGGCGCCAGGCGCATTAAGGCCGCCTAAATACAGACAAAGAAAAAAAAGGGAAAGAAAAAATAGGCTTTTTGAGTTGATCGAGTACCGCAGAATTAATCGCTCGACACTGTGTGTAGATGTAGAGGTCGGCTCCGATTTCATTAAATTACATAGGAATTTAACTTTTAACTAAAACAATAAACTATGATGTAAAGGTGTGCCTAAAAAGAGTGAAATAGTATAGCAGTTGAATACGTTATTGCGTTATTAGTCCAACACATAAGACAAAGGCTGTAACCAAGGAACTTAAACGACTAGAAGGTTCGCCCGCGTGACAGCTGTCACTGCAAGTCGTTATTACGTCGCAAAAACAAATGTAAATTACCCATACATTAGCATGTTTTATATGTGGACAAATTTATGAGGTTTGAGTCCAGGAAAAGTGTATGCGGGGCCAGATGTTTGGTTTCGAATGGTCAGTGTCCGTTGGTTTTAAAGATAGTTTAAAAAGTAATATGGTATTTGAATTTGAATGGCGGATAAGACTTTCTGAAAGGCTTTGGTAGTACGGCAGTTGGCAGATAAGGAAGTTAAAGATAAGAATAATTATGCGAAGTGGGCGGCAGTTTATGTAATAATGTATAATGGGTCAGGGCCATGTTTTTCTACCGTTTCTATTGTTAGAAAAGCCATAGAAACGTTTAAGTTACGAAATAAAACTGGTTACCAAATCAATGTTAATTGCTTAATACGAAACAGGTTTGAGAATTGACTGTTACTAATATAAATTATAGCGGTTGCAATGAAAATGGCAGTTACAGTAACGCAAGTAATCCTCAGGAAAACATGCCGTAAATGGTATAGTTATCACAAGCCAAAAAAATCGATACATAAATCGATCACGGTATATTAAGTGAAATGCTCCAAACAGACACGAAACTTGTTCTTGGTATTTAAGGTGGCACGATTTTTAAATGTCACAACGGTATGTTAAGTCAACGCTCAGTCTCAATATTACTTATTTTATGTCACATTACATTAATAACGTATTTTAAGGTTAATCAGGAGTTACGCTGATTGTGCGCAAATGTCGAGTTGTGTGAAATGTCGCTGGGACATGTTTTACTGACACTTTATTATTGCGACTTACGGGGCTTCTATTTTCTTAATGTCGCTTGTTAGGGTCAGTTGCACCAACATACGAACACAGGCCGGTCATCGTCAAATATGGCGCCGGCAGCTGTCATCCCATAGAAACTTGTCAAACTTTCCATACAATCAGATTTGACGAACACCGCTTACGATTACAGACGGTTTGGTGCAACCCAGCCTTAGTCTTCTTTTTTGACGAAAAATATACCTACTGGCTGCAGGCAAGAGTGAGTGCATAGACTGCATAGCCATAATAGAAAGCCGATGTGAATCAACTTGTAATAATGCATTTCTGTGCGATCTTGTTGTTTAATAAATTTTCTGTCGCACTGGCAATTCGAGCAACACAGGAGAGAGAGAGAAGTAAAATAATTATTTAAAAAAAATCCTCTATTTTCTTGAATATCGTCATTTTAATGTTGGCACAGATGCAAAAACATTTTCAGCGTGTCGGTGTTTTAACTGTACATTTTGATCAGTACCTATTTATTAGTTTCATATTACCTATATGTATATTTGAGGTGTGCAATAAAATAATTATATTGTATCGTAAATTCATGGTACCTAACCTGGTAGGACATTGAATATCAAAACAAGATCACACACACACACACACATTAAAGAATACATACCAAATTCACTGCAAACCCTAAAAACATTTTTTTCTTTGACTTCTTCGTAACTGGCCAGCAATTATTTACGTACCTGGAACAAACGGACCAGTGTGAAACAAACCGTGAAAATAACAACAATCAGGGATTCGCAATGCTACCAACTGCGAGGCCAACGGCCAATTGGAGAGTTCGAAATTTAAAAGACAATTTGAAAATCTCCGGGAAATCCGGGATTTTTTTGTACAAACCGGTACCGGGCCTGCAAACCCTATAGTGGTCGCTGCGACTTGCAATCCAACCTTATTCTTAGAAATATTTCGCAGCTAACTGTACACTTGACAAAGCCATACCAAGATAGGAGGACACGCCAATCAACCGGGAAAAAAAACTAGTAATATTATGTCACATCCTGCTACTGTGGGAATCCGATTCCGTTACATCCCTATACCACGCGAAAATAAACCTTATTTCATTAACGTTAAGTTCTACAGGTCTTGTATGCAGTTAAGCTTGCCATTCAAGAAGCAACCTTATTTCTTACAAGTTAAGCTGCATCTTTAGCTGAACTGTCATCTTGTGGTCAAGTTTAAATCTTGTTCCTTATGCGGTCAAGCGTGCCACGCGACAATCAACATTATGTCGTTACCATTAGGTGAAGCCATCATGTGGTCAATTACATAATGAGTCTTATGACGTTCGGAATAAGGTCGAAGGCAGACGTTACGTGGCTTGGGGTCAACATTGCTATACAATATTGAACCTTGTGTCGGTGTAAACATTAGGCGATAAGTAACAGTTCACTCTTGTCTAGTTAAATATTTGATGACGGATATATGCTCTTCAAAATAAAAGGAAATCGATACGTGTATTCCAAACATTAATATTTATGCCATATTAAGCTAAACGGCTATAATCTTGTTATAATACCTATAATTGTCACACACTCCACACATAACATGTCGAGATGTGACAATTAATATAACCGTAGGCTATTAAAGAAATTGCTCAGGAAAGAAATACATGGAGATCGCGTCACTGACAAAGAGCCAGCTCATTAATGAAGATGTGGGCTACCTATCATAAAATGACCGGGCGCTATTTCTCATAAGACCAATATTGAGTCACAAAAGTCACAATACGCTCAATTTATACTAATTATTAGTTTTAAAATTATGTACATATATCCTAGTCCCTACTTTGCGTTTTAAACTAATGTATTTTTTTCCAAGGATATTTTTGTACATAAGTAAACAAGTCATCAAGTTAATAAACCCACTGTCACAGGATGACTATGAAAACCACAAAAACACGGGAATTTGTAGAGGCAAATAGCACGCTATACTAGTTTATTATGTTAGTTAATATATTAATTTATTTATGAGGAATAATTTCATTCTGCAAATCCCCATTTAAATTGAACACTAGGCTCTTAAAACCATACTAAAACGATAAGAACTTTAGCTAAAAAGATCTCACTTTTTATTTGCTGTTGTTACATGATATTTTCCAACAAAGAGGGAACGCCTGAACATTGTAATATCAAGAGTTCGTTACAGCCAGTAATAAAACTCCAGATATAAAGCGAGATTAACATATCCCCACCAGATTAAAAACCACCCCTCCAATAACTGTGATAATTTAAAATAAACTACGCGGATCGAATCGCCAACTCAGACTCACCCTTACAGATTTCACCCCACCAGTCTAATAAGACCCCCCAACTGTTTATTACCAGAATAAACCAGAGGTCGCCTTACTCTGGATAATCACCCAGTATAAACGGATTCGCGTTTTTATTATAGCTCATTGCAATAACAGGTCACGTTATATTTGCTTTGAAATGCCAGCGTAAACTGGTCTTCTTATTCAATATAGGGCTTCGGTATCGCAGGTCAGGATAGCTGGTCGTATGATTTCGCAGTATGGCCAGTTAAGAAGAGCCGTGTAGCTTTTATAGGGCATACGGCTGTTGAGCCTGGCAGGCTGGTCGTCTGTCGCCAGAAATACTTGACCTGTGCTGGTACAATAGCGTCAAGGGTCGCCGGGTCAAGTTATGATGGGGGAGTTTTACAACACGTTATTGTCACCAGTGTAAAATGACCCGCGATAGCGTAATAGCTCTTTAGACCTACAGGTCTGGGTATGATGGTGATGGTTACATCACGCTGGTATTAAGGCGCACCCCGCGTATAAAGAGTAATAGAATTTCAGTGTCTCCCCTCTTTACTGCCGAACTAACGATGTTAGCAGCGCGCATGCGCCGATGACAATGCCATTTTATGTTACTGTTCCTATGTTGCAGATTCTTTAGAGACGGGCATTGAAACTGAAACGCTGTTCATACATTACACGATTACAGCAAAATCAAAACGAAGTTGTATGATTAGGAAGAAGTTTTGTTTTGGAGTATATTTTCTTTCCAAATGTGCTTAATTTATAGTTTAATCGTTTATTTGATTGTTCCTATCCTGTTTAATTAACTTATTTCTCAGACTAATTTCAGAACACTTCAGAGTAGGTAGGTACTTAAACCCATATTAAAAAGGAACTCCCCAATTCTACGAGTACAAGACATTGGTTCAAATATATCTTATTTCTGTGTTGGTAGTGCCAATACGATTAGACCAGGTATCAGTGTAAGACTTGAGCATCAACACTGGAAAATCTAAATTTTTTCACACATACACCTTCAAACTAAATTCCATTTTCAAACCAAAATTCAAAATGGCGCCCTCGGTCAACGATTGAGGGGTCGGTGACCTTCCTAATTTGAATTCGCGCGCGGGAGTTGGTAATTGGATAACAATGGCGCTGGAGGGGATTCCGCCCTGAATTTGCGAATGTCATAGTTTGATGGTCACGACCGAATATAGGGATGGGATAGTTTTGACAGAGTTTAAGGAATTGTAAGGATAAATTGTGAGTTTATTCTTCATTTTCAGAACGGACATTATGGTTTTTATCGCAGCATTTCAAGGCAAATTCAGCGCATTAGCTTTAGAAGCCATCAATGATACTTTGTTGAAGTAAATATGTATTATGTACTTAAAATAGTAAAAATTACCGACCGTATGGTCACATTATTTTATAAGAGTAAGTAAGTAGTTCTGCAGAATTATTAAATTATTGTACTAAGAGTTTTTATTTTTTTACGGTTGCCAGCCAGCAAAGAGGATGAATACGGTATTAAACCCATAGTCAAATCAGCAACTTTTTATTAAATGTCAAAAACGATTTGTTAATATGAAGTTTGTAGGGAAATGTGGGAAATACTGTCTTAGTGACGTCACTCAGACAGTGTGAGTAGGTTTATTCAAATCAGCGTCCTTTTTAAATCTTTATGCTTATAAAATCTTTCAATTAGCTAAAATAAAGTAATAAAGTCAAGTAAAAAATAATTTATTTTTACCTTAGTTTAAGTTCAAGTAGATTCAATCAAGGTTGTTAAAACATTTAAATCGCTCAATTTAAAGAAAACCGAGGATTTATGGGGAACATCAGTAAAAGTTATTAATCATATCATAGATGTCATTGCGCCCCAATTAGCTTTGATTTACAATAACTGCATATCAGAGGGTATTTTTCCTGATCTTATGAAGTTTAGTAAAGTCATACCTCTATTTAAATCGGGTGATTTAAACGACCTAACCAACTTCCGTCCCATATCGATACTACCTGTATTAAGTAAGGTTTTTGAAAAATTAATGTTAAACGATATGCTAATGCACTTTAATAGAAATAAACTGCTTACAAGTAAACAGTTCGGTTTCACAAGAGGGCGCTCCACGACTGAAGCTGCATCTGTGCTTATTAAACATATTTACGATATTTGGGAGAATTCCTGTGATGCGATAGGTATTTTTTGTGACCTTTCTAAAGCTTTCGATTGCGTGGATCATGGGACGCTCGTTTTGAAACTTAAACATTATGGTTTGTCTGCTAATGCGTTAAGTCTTATGTCTTCATATCTCAGCAATAGAACTCAAGCAGTTGTTGTAAATGGAACCCAGTCTAGTGGGGCAATAGTAACGTTAGGAGTGCCTCAGGGCTCTATCTTAGGTCCATTTTTATTTTTGGTTTATATAAATGACTTGCCGTCTATAGTAAGTAATCTTTGTGATATAGTTTTATTCGCGGATGATACATCTTTAATCTTTAAGGTTGACCGAAAATCAGTTGACTATAGTAGAGTTAATGGCACACTGGACAAAGTACTTGACTGGTTTACCGTTAACAATCTGTTACTTAATGCTAAGAAAACTAAATGTGTCAGATTTTCTTTGCCTAATGTTAGACCGGTGGAAACTAGTATACTCTTAAATAACGAGTGCTTAGAAATAGTAGATAAAGCAATATTCTTAGGTATAACATTAGACAAAAATCTACAATGGAGTCCCCACATAGCCGTTATGGCGCGTAAATTAAGTTCAGCCGCATATGCTATCAGAAAAATCAGGCAACTTACCAATGTAGAAACAGCTCGCCTAGTTTATCATAGCTATTTTCATAGTGTTATGTCGTATGGTATCCTGGTTTGGGGTAAAGCAGCTGACATACAGACAATTTTTGTGTTACAAAAAAGAGCCATTCGCTCCATATATAACCTAGGCTCACGTGAATCTTTAAGAGAACTCTTTAAAGAAATCAACATTTTAACTGTAGCGTCCCAGTACATCTATGAGAATATTGTTTATGTCCTTAAGAACATAGACTCCTTCTGTAAAAATTCTGATATACATAATTTTAATACTAGAAATAAAAATAAAATTGCCACTAAAAAATTTCGTGTCCGTAAAGTATACAAATCTTTTGTAGGTCAATGTGTCCGTTTTTATAATAAGTTACCTGATGAAGTTTTGAATTTACCTTTTCCAGCTCTTAAAAAGTACTTGAAAAAATCATTGATGTCGAAGGCTTATTACAAGGTTGAGGACTATCTAACAGACAGAAAAGCATGGCCCAAACCAGATACTTAAATAGAGTAAAGATTCATATATTGTGTATTTTTTAATTTTATCTAGTTGACGCAGTTCTTGCAAGAAAACATATCAAAAGATTTATAACTAAATTTATAGTCTAAAGGATTCAATTTTTTTTTTTTCCTAAATAGAATTTGATAATGCTAAGGTATACAGTTTCGAAATGTTTTCTTGCAGAATTACACACTGTCATAACTGGTTTTTTTCCTCATTTTATTCTTTGTTTTTGTGTTGCTTTATATAGATACTTAGATTTCTTGATCTTAAGTAGGTTAAGTATTATCATTTATCATTGTAATAAGCATATTTTTGTGAGAAAATGGCTGACTGTCGAGTTTCTTTCGGCGTTTCTTCTCGGCAGTGGCCTCTGTGAAACGCTAGTAGGGTTTGACTTGTAAAAGTGCCATTGCGGCCTACTTACAGAATAAAGTTCATTTTATTCATTTTTTATTCATTTTATTCATTTTTACCCTATTGAAAAACCTTAAGCGGGCTTTTACATCTTATGATATGCTAACTGGGGGATGAGAGTTAAAATATCTCACTGTGATAATCTCCTCTCCCCCAGTTAGTGTGCTAAATATCATAAGGTGCTAAATATCATAAGGTAAAGCGGACTCTAATAACATACTATGAGTCTCAGACAGTTCAACATTGTAATTTGTAACCCTTATTTTTAAGAAAAGTTAGTCTTTTTGTAGTTTATTTATTTTATTTAAGCCTTTTCTATTCATGATCCATTTTTTTTTTATCTGGCTATGGTTGCGTTAATTTCCCGATCATGGATCCCTCCTTGGGTGAAGGCATCCTCCAATCCCTTCCACTCCTCTCTCCGTCCTCCGATCTCCATCCATTGTTTGCCCGCTGTTTTTGTAGTTACTGTTTGTTTACCCAAATAAATTTAAAAACAAAAACGTAAAAAGTAGGGTAACAATGAACCTTATGGCAAAGTTAAATCTTCAAGCTCAGTAAACAAAACGTTCGTACGTGCCGCAACCGGGACTCAAACGGGATTAATCCCGCGACGCCGTTTATGCTTCGGCACGGCCCTGCAGTGTTATTCTAGTACTTAGTTTGTACAACGCTACACCTCACCCTAGGCGAACCAATGCGTCAAACTTCCGATTACTAGACCAACCGCCTAATCACGTAACTTTTTGTACTAACAGTAGGTATATACACCCTAAAATTCTCCATTCTGCGGTCAACACAGTGAATCCTCAAATTTTATTAAGGGTTCGGCAACGAGCACGTGTCTTCTTTGAAGTTGCGAGCGTCTGTAGGCCGCGGTGTCCGCTTACCGCTTAAAAAAGGTATATACAAAGTATTTTCTGGTAATAAAATCCGGCTCGAAGGACCATATTTTAAACACAAACTGCCATAATTTGTAGGTTACAATATTTAATCATCATTTCTTATTATTATTCTCATTTTGGTAATAATAATCACGCATTTTTTATACCACGACGGTGGTAAACAAGCTTGTGGTCTGTTCGAAAGCTTTCCAATCGCTGTGCAACTAAAAGCTCCAAGCACACGGATGGAGCTTATTTGCTTGGGCTAGGATTCTTTCTACCTGCATGTGGGGCGGAACTTTCGTAACTCGAATCAAATTCGCCTACGTCCCGTTAAATAGAAGTATTAGAACCATCATTCGCCTAGATTTTTCCCGGTTGCATCCTAGAGGAGCCCGGGGTCCACTTTGACTCCTGATTCCTAGATTTCATTTTAATGGAGACAATCTTACACAAATCGACCTAGTTCCAAACTAAGTAAAGCCTACATGTCCTATGGGTACAAAGCGACGATATACGTAAGTATATGAAAAGATATAATACATACAAAACATCCTAGACTCAGAAATAAATATTCGTGTGCATAACACAAATAAATGCCCTGACCGGGATTCGAACAAGGGACCTCCAGCGTCGTAGGCTCACTACTAACTAGGCTAAAGCGGTCGTCAATTGGCATTGGTACTCGTATTGCCAACACAGAGGGAAAGGTTTGCTGTGTTGTGGTTTCCTCACTATACATTTTTTATGCACCGAAAATCTGATGATGATGATGTCCTCCCAGACGTATCCGTCAACGGCGACATCCTGACAATTGAATTCTAAGAGAGAGGTGTTATTTACGTGCATGTGCGCGCGAATTACTAGCTAACCCAAACTTTTCCTTAAATATTTGCATGTCCTTGTGACCAAACATGTAGTTCTTTATATTGTTCGATAATTACCTATTTTGTACCATGTTTTAGCAAATAAATGACTGATTACTGGTTTTGAAACGCCGGCAACATGAAAAGCGGTACAGCTCTCCACTGGAGTTGTAGGTGTAATGGCAGGAGGGCTTTGGTCGAGTTTTGCGAATCTGCGTCAAGATCGTCGAGAAAGGTGTGTTTAAAATTACTAAGACCCATATTGACAGCAACTCGCCAGCTGCATGCACCGAAAATCTACTGTTGTGTCAATTCATATTTCGCGCATAAGTATTTCTAAAACTTAGTGGCACGAGCTGGGCTTCAAACTTCAAACCCACAATAGAAAATTAAAAAATATCTACGCGGTGAAAAGGGGTGTTGAGTGTTGACTGTTGACTTTTCACTCCTTCAAAAACTTAATTTCAGTTAGTAATGCAACCAGCTTAATTTTATGGTTAACCTCGTATTTTAACCAAATTGAGATTTTTTCAAAGTGAAAACAAACGATAGAGCTTCACCTGTGCAAATACCACTAACATTCTTGATCTTAACTCATTAGAATATTTGCCTTAGTTTTTAGATCATAAGGTCTATAATCCACATTCCTTCCATTGTAGATTGGTGTTGTGGGCGATGCCATAAGGCTTATTACCACTGCAATAGTGTTGTAATGTTGTGCCCAAAACTGTTTAGTGATTGTTCTGTGAATCTATCGGATGGTATTTGGCGATCCCACGCTATGTTAAAGTTGGGTAAACATTAATGAAATTTATCGATTAGAATTTATAAGCGGAGTTTTACGAGGTTGCCTTTAGCCCTGTAGCTCTAGTATAAGTTTTTTCGAAACATTAACTATTTCGAACGCGTTTGCGTTTTTTCTCAAAATGTATGAAAACGCTCTCACCGAGTTTGAAATACGCGCGTTCCTCGGTTAGCAACAAATGTTATACTCGCTGTTTTAGTTTCCAGTTTCCACTAGTGACCACCAGAGGCGCTGTTCACGTTTTCATACCACTTTCATACATTTTGAGACAAAACGCAAACGCGTTCGAATTAGTTAATGTTTCGAAAAAACTTATACTAGAGCTACTGTATGATATGGTAAGAAGTTTCCCGAAAACCCTGAGAATTCCCGGGATTCTATGAGGACTTTCATGAGGTTGCTTTACTTTGGGTCTGCAGTGCCGGTACCGGCTAACCTGCTTGGACGTAATTTATGGAATAATAATCATAACTCCCGGGATTTTTTGTAAGTACAAACCGATATCGGGCCTTCAAGGCCTAAACAATATAAAAATTAGGGCTTGCAGGCCCGATATCGGTTTGTACTTACAAAAAAAATCCCGGGAATTCCCGGACTTTCCCGGGATATTGCATGATATAAATACATTTCTAGTAAACATTCCATTGTTTCTTACCACAAATAAAGTAAATTACCTAACTTAAGTACATTACGTTAATGTTAATCTAGTTGCATTTCTGTCCAATGTGGTCGTCTTTTGTTCCAGACAATTAAAAAAACGTAATAACGTTTTGGGCCTTTTAAGGTTTTTAAACGCTTTCAAACGTGGAAGTAATTACCGAGTATACCTTAACAATGGCTTTTAACTCTAAGGTTGTAGTAGAAAGAATTTCGTTGTGAAATAAATAAAACTTTACAATAGTGTTTGTTTAGTTTCTAGTGGACTCCTCGGATCGAGTTTGGATTTATTGTTCAAAATAAGTTATTAATACTGTAGGGTCTTTACTAGACACCTGAAAAGTTAAACCAAAGATAAATTGGTTAATTGTGTCAAAAATTAATATACGGATAAAATTTACAGTCACAACACAACGCTCCAAGCCGTCCTCTCCCGGCGAAAAAAATAAACAATGCCATTCTTTTGTTATCTGCCCTGGGATCCCAGGAACTGGTAGACGACGAGTTAATACTTTTTAATTTTAATTACTTTTTTCTAAGACTATATGACATATATATTAGGTATGAATAAAAAAAAACTAAAAAAAAATGTTTTTAATCAATTCATTTAGTTTTTTTATGTATAATTCTTTTCACCAGTAATGGCAGTAATGTGTTATTACCTAGAAATAATGTCTGTGTCTATAAAAAGAAACACTAATTTTGATACAAAAAAATACAAGTTAGTTTTCCAACAAAATAGCACCCTGTAATATTTCACCGAAAAAAATCTAACATCCGTCCAAATATACTTAAAGGCCACAAAACCCAGCAATTTACAGAAAAATAAAAAGAAACAAAACCTCCAAAATCAAATTAAACCAATCTTGAAGACACAAAAGGCGCAAAAATCGAAAGCGTTGAGGGATTACCTCCGCAATCCTTTCAGCGTGGTCACCCTCGTCGCAGACAGGGGTCGCGAAGTGTGGTCACATTCGTTTTGGTGAGGTTACCATCGTTTTGTATTTTTAAATTTGTTTTTGTTGAAGGGTGAGGCGTTGGACTAGTAAAGATTAAATGATGTGTAGGGCCGGTTGTAACATTAGTAAGTTTTTCGGTGATTTTGCCAATAAACGTTATACTTAGACGTTAAGTTCAAAATACCTAGATAAATTAATTGTTTTGATTATGCGGGATTAAATTAAGGTCTCAAATCGCATGTTGTCAAAATCCCCTAACACAAGTCGTTCATATAAAATGTCTTTCACAGGCCGAGCTAATATGGACACTGTGGGTAAACGTACAATGCTATTGTTTACATCAGAGACTAGGAATTATATATACTGCCAATGCCTATACATTGTGGCGTAATTTTAAAATAATGGGCCTGCTGTAGCTAGTTTCACTATGGAGAGATCACTTTACCATTTAATTCGTATGCCACTAAGACCTCTGCTTAACACATAGCGCCATCTATGAACACAACGAAGAAGCTCCCAGCAGATGCTCCCAATAAATCCAAAGTCGAGTCTATATTTTCCTTTTTTTCCTCAGCCTACTAATACAACGCATTATTAAAAAACACGATTAAGTTAATATGATGGTATTTTACCTCATCTAGGTACTGACAAGAGGAAATTTAATAAACCTGCACAAAGTCAGATATTTAACGAGATTTGTCTAAAAAGCCATTCTCGGAGAGGGTTGCATCCCGTTTTGTCGTGAGCGAAAAACAAAGGGTGTCTCTTTCAATCGATATATCGCCTTAATTAGTTGTATCGTTGAAAATTCTTTAGCGAATGGCGATATTTCCAAAACACAGTTAGAAATATTATTTATTAAGTAGGTACTCTTTTTTATGAAGTAGGGCTAGGGTACTATGCTATACAAGTTCTATGGAACTAAATCCGCCATATGATACATTTAACTATGAGCAGTATTTTATAGTTAAAAACATTGTTTGGGTGTGTACGAGGGTTTGTGTTGTAAAAAAGTTAAAAACAGAGTACCTATAGGTAGAGTCTGGTAGAGAATGGCGCATATTTTAAACATATCTAAGCTAATAATCTATTTTATGTCACACCTGGCCATAAAGCGGCCATTATCGCACGCTCCGCGCGCGAAAAAACCCACTTCCTAGCCGGGGGTGACATAAAATTTTGTACTTAACACGGGCGGTAATAAAGAAATCCTCAGATCGCATATTTATCGCCCTTGCCTTCGGCTCGGGCGTCAAATACCTGCGATCTGAGACATTCTTTGTTTTACCGCCCTTGTTAAGTAATGTACTATTGTGGCTGACTATATATATATGTATGTTTATGTATATATATATATATATATATATATATATATATGTATATATATATATTTGCTTATGTTATCTATTTATATATTATGTATCTATATATAATAATTTATCTGTTGTAAATTTTAGTATATTCCATATACTATTATCTATGCATCACCTACTGTGATTTGTTATTCTTTGATATGATCTCCGCTACCGCCTTATTATAGACCGCCTGTTGTTTGCCTCTACTCATTGTCATTATGTACTGTTATGTGTTACTTTTGTTGAGGTTATGCAATAAAGAGTATTTGTTGTTGTTGTACTATTAAGCACGAGCAACCTTTTTACTGATTTTTTGTAGTTTTATTAATGCTTTTTTTGTATTAATCGTGTATTTCTGTATTATTTCTTGTTGTTTTGTGTGTTTGTTTCGTCACTGTGCCGTGGTTTCACCAAATGGTCACAACGGAAGACCAGCGCTGGCTCTGCCAGCATAACGCTGAGTTGTGACCATTTCGTGGCAAAATTCTGTTTTGTAATGTCCTATTTGTAAGTGTTTTGATTGTCACGAATAAATGTTTCTTTTCTTTCTTTTTCTTTCTTTCTAAGATATTTTTTTACTATGGTTGAAATTATTGAACGTATTTGTATTAAAATGTTATTGGATTTTGAACCTTATCGTTTGCACGGTAAAGTAGCTTTTTCAAGGAATTGCTTTGGTGCAATTCGTTCAACTGAAATGATTTCAAGTTTATCAATGCCGACGTTCTCGTAATCCATAACGATAAATATACTTAATTAAATGAGATAAACACGGTATTGTGTTCATGACCCATTATCTGGTAAATGATTACGGTACATAAATAATTACATATCTATACTTATTTGGACGTAGTTGATTTGCACGTAGAACCGATGGCCGTTGGGGCCGAAAGGTTCTCGAGTGGCGACCACGGACCGGAAGGCGCAGCGTGAGTAGACCCCCCAAGGTCATCAGTCCACCACAAGGTGGACTGATGACCTGGTAAAGGTCGCGGGAATCCGCTGGATGCGGGTGGCGCAAGACCGGTCATTGTGGCACTCTTTGGGGGAGGCCTATGTCCAGCAGTGGACGTCTTTCGGCTGATATGAAGATGATGACTTATTTGGAATGCCGATAAATAAATCAATGACTAAGATAGATAGTCTATAAATAAGCGATAATTTTGATAAGAATTTCATCATATTAAAAAAGTAAATTTGTCACAATTTTGCCGTAATTATATCTATATAACATCGTTATCATATAGGTACTTAAGTGTTATGTTTGTGTATTCGTAAAAACTCAAGATCTAAGAAATGGTTGGAAAGAATGTGATAAACAAGTACTTGTTGGTCATATTATGAAGTCTTTTTTCATAAAATATACGTTATCACGTAAATACGTATGATATGATTTTTTCTTGCTTGATTTGCTGCTACGCATATACGCTGGCTTCGGTTATTACGGGTCAATGATATTCGAAATAAATTATTTTTTATTATTATTATACATATACCTATTTTATTTACTTTTTTTAATCATTGTACCGTAAAATGCTGCAACTTTGCCAATTAGTCTCAATTTTGCCTATTTCGTTTCAATTACGACATCTAGCATTAGCTTAGTTTTATCTTGTTTTTTACCATTTAGTAGTAATTTTCATTATTCTGGCAACACATATTTCATTTTTTTACAATGGTAACTCCGTTGTTGCTCCGTCAGTTGTCATCATAAGTTTGAATGGGTAGCAGCAGTTTTTTCAGTGTCTCGCAACTTTTGAATTTTGATCTACAAAAAAGGTGTTTTTTGAAGAGCGGTAACGTGCCAGGGTAAGTAAATACTGTCTATTTTCCGTAGGTTTAATATTTTTAAGAAAAGGACACGATTTCAGCATACTAACGTAGTAGGCAATATTGGGCAGTGTTTTGGAAACTTGAGTGACACAAGTTTGCCTGGGTCTAGGGCTGTCACTAGCTGGGTTTTTATAAATGTACAAAAAATAATTCAAATTGGCGTTTTTTAACTGCTTAAATAGCTTTATTGATTACTTGATTTTTATTCACTTGCAATGTAAGTCAAATTTTGTCACCAACTTCAAGTGGTCGAATTGGGTTAATAATTTGTGGGTACTATTGTATTTCATAGGTATTTGATACTCATACCATGTTATAAGAATTGATTGTTTGTTGATTATTTTGTAACTACTTAAAATATAATATTTTTAAAATAAATAATAATCTTTTTTTGGCACAACCCTACAGTTCACGGTAGTTTTGTATAGAAAGTTTGTGGAACCTGCTACAACTTTGCCTATTGCCCGTGAAAAAAAAAGTATTAAGCTTATGGCAATAATTTGAATACCAGGGAAAAGCACAATGTCTCATGTACTAGAGTAAATATTATTACAAATAGCAACACATTATTTATTGAGATATCCGTCTAGGCAAAGTTACATCTTAGGGCTACAATTTTGCCTGCCACTTTGACTGCTTGTAAATCGGAAATACTGTATGATTAGGTATTGAGATTTGAGTCTTATCTGGCAAGGCATAGGGTCTGTTTTCCGACTAATACTCATTAAACCCACAATGAAAAATAGGTTTACAGATATAAGAAAAAAACGTCAAAATCCAGGCAAAGTTGCAGCATATTACGGTAGCTATTGAAATAAAAATAACCGGCCAAGTGCGAGTCGGAATCGCACACGAAGGGTTCCGTACCATCTATACATATAATAAAGCAGAAGAGGGTCGAAAATCTGTACATTGAAGATATTAGTAAAAAAATCGATGGAGGGGTCTAAGAATCGATAACAGAACACGTTTCAACTGTTTTTAGAATTCATGTCTGTTTGTCTGTTTGTCTGTTTGTCTGTCTGTTTATATGTCTAACTATCACGCGAAAACTAGCGAATGGATTTTAATACAGCCTTCACTAATATGTTTATTGGATCTTCGGCCAGGTTATAGGCTATAAAAATCATACAGGTTAGGGATGAAAGGGGGTGAAAAGAGGGGTTAAACTTTGCATGAGAAGTCTTTCAGTTCATGATTTACAGGCTTGAAAGTTGGTAAGTATATACATGGACGCAAAGTTAATAGAACCTCATTCAAACATTGTATAATAAACAGATAGTATTTGAAAAAATGGGGGGTGAAATAACAATACCTCTGCCTCTCAAGGCTATAGACAAAAATACAAAAGTCCCTCAAACCATATTAACTGTTTGAAATGAGAGATCTAATTATGTTGGTCAGTCAGTCGCTATCAATATTCACAAACCTTACTATGCAACCTCGGTTTTTTTTTTTGTTTTCGATGGAGGGTACTTTACCTACGCAGAGCGGCGGGCTCTCGGTTGCATGGTAGCACTTGCGACATGTACTACCTTTATATTAAGTATGCGCATTTTTGTATAAAATATTGTTTTTTGAGGTGCTCATTACAAGAATGATACTTATCCATTTTCAAATTGAAGATGGCGGACATTTACTTATTTACTTTTCTTAATAATCGATATGAGTTTCATCTTTGAGGTTCTTCGAGGTGCCGATTAGTTGCGTTTTCCGTCAGCAAAATGTATAAAATACGTTCAGCGCGTAACAGACATAAATTTAGGGTATATTGGTATTCGTTATTAAAACATACATACCTACGTAACAATAAACATCAAGTATGACCAAATTCGAACAGGCGGATTGGAAAGCAAAAAAAAACGGCCAGGTGCGAGTCGGACTTCGCACATTTAGGGTTCCGAACCGACCGCAAAGTTAAGTTGGTTTTTATAGGAAAAATAAGGAAATTTCAAAGAAAAAAATCTAATTTATCAATATATTAGTATTTGTTGGTAAAAAATACGTAATAACAATCATTATTACCAAATTTTAAATTCATCGGAACAAAATTTCGTAAATTCCAATAATTTATGAACAAAAAAAATATCTATTCAACTATCTCTTTACAAAGCCACTTAATAGGTCAACAAATTTTTTTTGTTCAATATTTCGCGCTCGCTGCTCTCGCGTTTTCATCTACATTGCTTGATGCGTATGAAGTATTTTCTGTACCTGCATCATAATGTTCGACTCATTTCGCACTAGCTTTTTTATCTACATTACTTGACGCGTAGGAATTATTTTCCGTAACTGCATCATAATGTTCGAAAAATTTCGTGCTCGCTGCGCTCGCGTTTTCATGTGCATAACTTCATGAGAATGAAGTATTTCCCGCACCTGCATCATAATGTTCGAAAATTTTCGCGCGCCGTACGCTCGCGTTTTCATCTAGATTATAGTTAATGCGAATGATGTCTTTTCCGCACCTGCATCAGAATGTTCGAATCATTTCGCGCTCGCTGCGCTCGCGTTTCATATACATTACTTAATGAGTGTGAAGTATTTTCCGCACCTGCATCATAATGCTTGAAAAATTTCGCGCTCGCTGCGCTCGCGTTTTCATCTACATTACTTGATGAGCATTTTCCGCACCTACATCATAATGTTCGATAATTCTTGCGCGCCCTACACTCGCGTTTTCATCTACATTATAGTTGATGCGTATGAAGTCTTTTCCGCGCCTGCATCAGAATGTTCGAAAAATTTCGCGCTCGCTGCGCTCGCGTTTTCATCTACATTACTTGATGAGTATTTTCCGCACCTGCATCATAATGTTCGAAACATTTCGCACTCACTACGCTCGCGTTTTTATCTTCATTACTTGGTGCGTATGAAGTCTTTTCCACACCTGCATCAATGTTCGAAACATTTCGCGCTCGCTGCGCTCGCGTTTTCATCTACACTATTTGTTGTGTATGAAGTATTTTCCGCACCTACATCGTAATGTTTGAAAGAATTCGCGCTCGCTGCGCTCGCGTTTTCATCTTCATTACTTGATGCGTATGAAGTATTTTCCACACCCGTATCAGAATATCCGAAAAGTTACGCGCTCACTTCGCTCGCGAGCATTTCATCTACATCTATAATAAGTTAATAACATATATTTAGTCCTCTGTCATGTTTCATGTGGGCGCATTGAGCCGGCGTGCGCAATGTTTGGCGAGACAACCCGGCGAAATACGGTGTAGAAGTTGATATGGATAATGGATATTCACGCGAATGAAGTCGCGGGCAAAAGCTTAGATAAATAAATTTAAAACTAGACTACCCGTGCGAAACTGGGGCGGGTTATAAATGCGAAAGTAACTCTGTCTGCCTGTTTCCTCTTAAAATGCTCAACCGATTTAGATGAAATTTGTTATGGATATAGTTTGAGTCCTAGGGAAGGACATAGGATACTTTTATCCCGGAAATCATCCCTTAACGGGGTTTAAGTTAGAATGGAAGAGAGATAACTAGGTAAGCGCATGAAATAGAAGAATGAAATAACATTCTAACGCGATGACGCGAGTTCTACGCAGACGAAGTCGCGGGCAAAAGCTATAGATAAATATATTAAAAACTGACCAACCCGTACTTAAGTCGTGGCGGGTTAGAAATGCTAAAGTATGTCTGTCTGTCTGTCTGTAACCCCTTCACGCTTTAACTGGGAACCGATTTAGATGAAATTTGGTGTGAATATAGTTCGAGGATATAGGATAGTTTTCATTCCATCCCTTAAGGAAGTGAAAGTTTGTATGGAACAGAGATATGTAACTAAGTAACCGCCTGAAATAAAATAAAAGAATAGCGATGACCGAGCTCTACGCAGACGAAGTTGCGGGCAACAGCTAGTTATCAATAAAACTGTAAAAAATCATGTTTGTTGTATGGGAGCCCCTTTAAATATTTATTCTATTCTGTTTTTTCGTATTTGTTGTTATAGCGGCAACAGAAATACATCATCTGTGAAAATAACTAACTATCACGGTTCTTGAGATACAGCCTGGTGACAGACGGACAGCGGTGTCGTAGGTTATATTAGGGTCCCGTTTTACCCTATGGGTACGAAACCCTAAAAACGAGAAAATATCCTTTCAGTTCACCAACGCATCCAAGTGGCCGCATACCGGCGCAACAAATTAGCTGACCGACCTATCGACCTATAGGTACTTATTACTTATTACAGGTAAAACAATTAGGGCGTGATCGCACGCACGATTTCTGTTTATTTACGTCCATGAGTTACACTATGACCATATTAATCGTTTTATTATTCTCTAATAGAATACGTAGTTGAAATGTCACGATTAACTGTATACATGCACTGTATGACTTGATTCAGTTGCATGAGTTGCATTTAACGTTTGTTTAAATAGCCGAGTCAATTTTGACACAGTTACAACCAGAGATGCTGACTGATATCATATCGGAAACTTTTGATACGACAGAAAAGATACGGGTTTTTGATGGTAAAACAGCGTCCGTTTTACCTATATAGCAATATATTGAATGGTTTTGTTTAGTGTTTTGTTTTTCTGGGTCATCTATATAGTATTGTTTCTACTGGAAATAAACCTTAAGTAATAGAAAATCGCACAAAATCCATACTTCCATCCATACTCATATTATAAATGCGAAAGTGTGTCTCTCTGTCACCTCTTCACGCTTAAACCGCTGAACCTATTTACATGAAATTTGGTTTGGAGATAGATTGAGTCCTGGGGAAGGACATAGGATACTTTTTATCCTGAAAAATCATCCCTTAAGGGGGTGGAACTTTGTATGAAAGAGCGAATACTAGGTAAGCGCCTGATATATGTAAACTCTATCGCGATGAACGAGTTAAGTAATACACGCGGACGAAGTCGTGGGCAATAACTAGTTTCAAAATCAAATACTTAGAAAAGAATACGACAAATTCGATTTTCAAAATCCAACCACAGATGCAACAAGACAAATGACTGCATATGCTTGTACAGAATCGCACAAAAATTCCACTGAACAAAGTAAATTTTAAATATCGAAGTTATCACGTTTGAAAATAGAACGCACGAGGCAGGCGAGCGAGTAATCGCTAAAGCTTTCATCCCACCGACCAGTGTATCCTGACCTATCGTTTACCACACCCTCTCCCCTGGCTAACGCGGTTTATGGGCCACGACGGGGGGGCGAGGGGGCCGTTTATAGTGGCATTAGTTTAAAGGCCCCGGGCTCACATGTGCTTGGGACAGATAAGCATCCCCACACGAGGACTTGTTTGGCGATAAGTTCGGTGGGCCGCGGATCGTAAAAATTTGTTGGCGGTTGGGATCATTCGATATTCGATGTTCCGTTGCCACGATTGAGACCATTTAGAAATCATGTTTGTAATACACAGGTGTCTGAATTTGTCGAGGCGATATAGACATATTTATTATGTTAAATACCTAATCAAAGGTTATGATAAAAACACAGTCGCGTTTATGGCAGCCGTTTAACATTCATCCCTACGTCCAACATGCAAAACTGAGGCGCTAAGATGGTCGTTTATGTCGGATATATAGCATTCATCCCTCTCGCACTTATATTACTATACTTGACAGTAAGGAGCGTATAACGTAGGCGCAGCGTGGGTAGACCCCCCACAAGGTGGACTGATGACCTGGTAAAGGTCGCGGGAGTCCGCTGGATGCGGGTGGCGCAAGACCGGTCATTGTGGCACTCTTTGGGGGAGGCCTATGTCCAGCAGTGGACGTCTTTCAGCTGATATGATGATGATGATGATGAAGGAACGTATGCTATATGTCTGACTGACATACAAGCAATCTTCTTAGCCCGTCTGCTGGTGACGATGCATTCTAAAAAGCCCTTCTAAAGCGTTCTATACATCTATCAATTTGTCTCTAACAACCTGGAGGCGCAGCTGCTATAAGGACAGAAATCATACAATCGAATATTCACAATAAATTGACAAATGAAGATCTTTTAGTTTTATGATGAATCTCATTTAAAAATTTTCAATCTGGCAACACTCACAGGACGTGATAATACCTGCTTTGAATCAGACCTCAACATTAGTAGGTAGTTGTTAATGGTTCAAGATCTTCCATTATTCGGTCTGAAACATATATTACTTGGCTAACCACGGAAGTTGCTTCCAGCCACTCACTTCAATGCGTTTACAGCCTGCTTAATAAGAGGTATATTTCATATGTGTATCTAGTTTTCAGCCAGGTTTGGGTCTCCTATGGGATTCCCATTTCCCATTGAACATTTTCTATTTCATAATATAATGTAAGGCAAACTGTTTTAACAGTCTTGCAGCAAAATGTTGTAGAACAGTGTTTTTCAACCTTTTTCATGACACGACCCCCCTAGAACCAAAAAATTATTCGCGACCCCCCTACCCTTGGGTATTTTTCGTATATGGTATTTTACCTTACAGTCGTTACACATATTCAATCCATAAAAGTATTTTCAAACGTTTACAGTTTTACATAATTCGAATTGGTTTCGAATACGTCGCCAATTGACAACTAACAAAATTTTCGCGCGGTAAGTAGGTACTCTACGCACGACCAAGGCCTTGAAGTGTTTGATTCCATTTGCTACCTCGTACTTGTGTGAGTTGACGTTTTCATCAATGGCCCAAATAAAAAGTAAGCAAAGAAATCGCTTAAATCTGGAAAACGATTTAATTCTTAATGTAGCAAAAACAGACCCCCTCTTCGGGGGTCGCGACCCACACGTTGAAAAACACTGTTGTAGACTAATTAAATGATATATTACTTGATTAGTAGGTAATAAAATGAATAATAATGATACTAGGTAGTTCTGGAATTTATAGCGAATGTAAAATTATAAGTACCTATATTGTATATATTAAAAAACTAGCTGTTGCCCGCAACTTCGTCTGCGTAGAGCTCGGTCATCGCTATTCTTTTATTTTATTTCAGGCGGTTACTTAGTTACATATCTCTGTTCCATACAAACTTTCACTTCCTTAAGGGATGGAATGAAAACTATCCTATATCCTCGAACTATATTCACACCAAATTTCATCTAAATCGGTTCCCAGTTAAAGCGTGAAGGGGTTACAGACAGACAGACAGACATACTTTAGCATTTCTAACCCGCCACGACTTAAGTACGGGTTGGTCAGTTTTTAATATATTTATCTATAGCTTTTGCCCGCGACTTCGTCTGCGTAGAACTCGCGTCATCGCGTTAGAATGTTATTTCATTCTTCTATTTCATGCGCTTACCTAGTTATCTCTCTTCCATTCTAACTTAAACCCCGTTAAGGGATGATTTCCGGGATAAAAGTATCCTATGTCCTTCCCTAGGACTCAAACTATATCCATAACAAATTTCATCTAAATCGGTTGAGCATTTTAAGAGGAAACAGGCAGACAGAGTTACTTTCGCATTTATAACCCGCCCCAGTTTCGCACGGGTAGTCTAGTTTTAAATTTATTTATCTAAGCTTTTGCCCGCGACTTCATTCGCGTGAATATCCATTATCCATATCAACTTCTACACCGTATTTCGCCGGGTTGTCTCGCCAAACATTGCGCACGCCGGCTCAATGCGCCCACATGAAACATGACAGAGGACTAAATATATGTTATTAACTTATTATAGATGTAGATGAAATGCTCGCGAGCGAAGTGAGCGCGTAACTTTTCGGATATTCTGATACGGGTGTGGAAAATACTTCATACGCATCAAGTAATGAAGATGAAAACGCGAGCGCAGCGAGCGCGAATTCTTTCAAACATTACGATGTAGGTGCGGAAAATACTTCATACACAACAAATAGTGTAGATGAAAACGCGAGCGCAGCGAGCGCGAAATGTTTCGAACATTGATGCAGGTGTGGAAAAGACTTCATACGCACCAAGTAATGAAGATAAAAACGCGAGCGTAGTGAGTGCGAAATGTTTCGAACATTATGATGCAGGTGCGGAAAATACTCATCAAGTAATGTAGATGAAAACGCGAGCGCAGCGAGCGCGAAATTTTTCGAACATTCTGATGCAGGCGCGGAAAAGACTTCATACGCATCAACTATAATGTAGATGAAAACGCGAGTGTAGGGCGCGCAAGAATTATCGAACATTATGATGTAGGTGCGGAAAATGCTCATCAAGTAATGTAGATGAAAACGCGAGCGCAGCGAGCGCGAAATTTTTCAAGCATTATGATGCAGGTGCGGAAAATACTTCACACTCATTAAGTAATGTATATGAAACGCGAGCGCAGCGAGCGCGAAATGATTCGAACATTCTGATGCAGGTGCGGAAAAGACATCATTCGCATTAACTATAATCTAGATGAAAACGCGAGCGTACGGCGCGCGAAAATTTTCGAACATTATGATGCAGGTGCGGGAAATACTTCATTCTCATGAAGTTATGCACATGAAAACGCGAGCGCAGCGAGCACGAAATTTTTCGAACATTATGATGCAGTTACGGAAAATAATTCCTACGCGTCAAGTAATGTAGATAAAAAAGCTAGTGCGAAATGAGTCGAACATTATGATGCAGGTACAGAAAATACTTCATACGCATCAAGCAATGTAGATGAAAACGCGAGAGCAGCGAGCGCGAAATATTGAACAAAAAAAATTTGTTGACCTATTAAGTGGCTTTGTAAAGAGATAGTTGAATAGATATTTTTTTTGTTCATAAATTATTGGAATTTACGAAATTTTGTTCCGATGAATTTAAAATTTGGTAATAATGATTGTTATTACGTATTTTTTACCAACAAATACTAATATATTGATAAATTAGATTTTTTTCTTTGAAATTTCCTTATTTTTCCTATAAAAACCAACTTAACTTTGCGGTCGGTTCGGAACCCTAAATGTGCGAAGTCCGACTCGCACCTGGCCGTTTTTTTTTGCTTTCCAATCCGCCTGTTCGAATTTGGTCATACTTGATGTTTATTGTTACGTAGGTATGTATGTTTTAATAACGAATACCAATATACCCTAAATTTATGTCTGTTACGCGCTGAACGTATTTTATACATTTTGCTGACGGAAAACGCAACTAATCGGCACCTCGAAGAACCTCAAAGATGAAACTCATATCGATTATTAAGAAAAGTAAATAAGTAAATGTCCGCCATCTTCAATTTGAAAATGGATAAGTATCATTCTTGTAATGAGCACCTCAAAAAACAATATTTTATACAAAAATGCGCATACTTAATATAAAGGTAGTACATGTCGCAAGTGCTACCATGCAACCGAGAGCCCGCCGCTCTGCGTAGGTAAAGTACCCTCCATCGAAAACAAAAAAAAAAACCGAGGTTGCATAGTAAGGTTTGTGAATATTGATAGCGACTGACTGACCAACATAATTAGATCTCTCATTTCAAACAGTTAATATGGTTTGAGGGACTTTTGTATTTTTGTCTATAGCCTTGAGAGGCAGAGGTATTGTTATTTCACCCCCCATTTTTTCAAATACTATCTGTTTATTATACAATGTTTGAATGAGGTTCTATTAACTTTGCGTCCATGTATATACTTACCAACTTTCAAGCCTGTAAATCATGAACTGAAAGACTTCTCATGCAAAGTTTAACCCCTCTTTTCACCCCCTTTCATCCCTAACCTGTATGATTTTTATAGCCTATAACCTGGCCGAAGATCCAATAAACATATTAGTGAAGGCTGTATTAAAATCCATTCGCTAGTTTTCGCGTGATAGTTAGACATATAAACAGACAGACAAACAGACAAACAGACAAACAGACATGAATTCTAAAAACAGTTGAAACGTGTTCTGTTATCGATTCTTAGACCCCTCCATCGATTTTTTTACTAATATCTTCAATGTACAGATTTTCGACCCTCTTCTGCTTTATTATATGTATAGATGGATAAAAAACATAGTGATGCCTAGTTTGCTGTTGACACAAATAAGATACTTCATTAAGATAATAGAACTCCATTGTAGTCATAAAACTCATATCGCAGCTGATATTAAAATGCTAAATATTCAACCGATTTATCACAAATCAAACCATTCAGAAACCAATTTTATCACCGTAACATAAAGTTTAAAATCGAATGACGTCCCCGTCCTGTATTCAACCCTAATACAGGCAAACGCTCCAAGACACAAGGGACTTCTAACTAAAGATCGATATCTTCAATGTGTGCTCATAATTGCCAATATAAGCTGAGCTCTGCCACTCGACTGCAGTTCCCCTGAGGGTATTCAGGTTTGAGAGCAAGGAGGGGGGTCAGGGATCAACTTAGGGTGGTTAACAGCAGGGTGCGTTCCTTTTAGGAATCGTGAGTCGAAATCGTGACGAAGCTAAGTCGATTAAATTATGTTTTTTAATTAAAATTGATTTTAGGGCGTCACTTACAACCGATCGTAGGAGCCCGTTTAAAGTTTATTATTATGATTAGTTTTATAATAAACTAAACATATATATCCTCTGTGGTTTTATTTATGTTAACGTATCCAGTTCGATGAAAAGAACTCCTAAATGAAATGTCCTTATTTGTTTGTATTTTTTGTGTTTTTTTTTGTGTACAATAAAGTTATTACATACATACATACATACTCCTATTACAGGCCATTCAGCCTTTGAGAAGATTACGAGCGAGTAAAAGTGTGCTGTACTGCGCTTCTGTCAATGTGTCGTTGCCACCTTCAAAGTCAATTAATTTGAATTGTTGATCTCTTTCCTTCAGGCGACTTCCTGATTTGTCGGTGCGGAGGCGGTACGATATGAGAAAACTGTCAAATGTCAGTGTCAACTGTCAGTCGACTCAGTACCGCTTTTTACTGCGCCCCTACATTTAAATGAGTGCTTCCTGACTGGCGCGGGATGCGCAGTAGCGGGGAGATATGCGAAGGCTGTACTGGTCCGCTTCTGCGAGTTCTGCGCATGATATTACTACTGCGCAAATGTAATATGTACTGACAGCATTCCATCAACTGAGAATCTTTGCGACGTCACTAAGCTTACGTCAAAGAAGAAAATGTCACATATCGATCCCGCCCCGCCAAGTCAGGAAGTCGCCTTATAGCTACTTTTGTAGGTTGTTGGTGACAAATTGCTAGGTTTGTACAACTCTTAACTCAACATTAGGATAACAGTAACATTTTATCAATAAGTGTAAGAAAGACGTTATTTCCTTCTTGAATAGACAGTAACTTAACAGAGTATTGCTTATACTTGCTCGAGGCATTTTTATGATTTCTCAAATGAAATTTTAATGTAGGTTTGCCATAATATAGGTTTAAAAGCTATCAAACATTGAGTTACCTAACAACGAACGAATAGTTTAAAATAATCATTAGTAAAAAACATCGATAAACTACGCGCAGCCCTAGTCGATGGCTGGTCAAGTGGCAGCCGCACTTCACAGCGGAAGTAGACCACTTAAGACCCGTTCGATTATTTATGGATGTGTCTATGGATCCGGATTCACTGAATATTGCAGGGCCTCGGGGCACATCACTATTCGTTAGGGATGTATTTGCGTTGGAAATACGTACGTAAATATATACAGATGTAGTAAATAATGTTTTTTCCATCGTGGAAACTCTGCGAGTGTACACGAAGTACAGTACATTGTACATGTACAGTATTCAGATGATATTCAGTGATTGAATAGTTTAAATGTCCATTAAATGTGAAACTTCATCAGTAAATGTCAGATATCAAATTAAGTATGTATTTAATACTAGTTTTCATTCTGATTTTTTTTAATTTTTTTATACATATTTTATTGAGTAAAAATACGGTACAGTACTTTTATCTCACGAGCGCGGGTGAGCCATGGTTGTGTGTTGAGCTATACATGCACATTGTCTATGTGTGCGTCAGCG
The DNA here is from genome assembly GCA_951800055.1 of Cenopis cana. Taxonomy (NCBI): domain Eukaryota; kingdom Metazoa; phylum Arthropoda; class Insecta; order Lepidoptera; family Tortricidae; genus Cenopis; species Cenopis cana. The sequence continues at coordinate 3,621,593 of OX637491.1, read as the reverse complement.
TAGAAGCTATGAGTTCACATTGTCTGTAGGTATATTTTTTAAATCCTGACTGTGGCTAGGCCGGGCCCAATAAAGCGGTAGCAGTGCGCGGTTGGAGAGTAGCCTGGGGAAAATCCAGGGGAAACCTCCGACATGACCACGCGGGCGGTTTAACGCTGGAATACTTTAAGAGTTTGCGCTCCAGTGAAATTGGTTGAGCGGCTTCTGAGGTGTCACTGAAATCGAGCCGCTGGGACTTTTGTCACGCTGGTTCACTAAACCTAGCCTAGCGAAGAACAGTCGATGAATTTGAATGTTTGTCACTTTTGGACTCTATTACATACAATAGTCCGCCTTTTGTACAGTCGAGGTCATTAATATGTATACACATTTTTACCTAATCGAATGCGTCTGCTTACAAATTGTAGGCGACCTCATTCGATTAGGTAAAAAAGTGTATACATATTAATGACCTCGACTGTACCATAAGTTTTACTTTTGTGCAATAAAGATTAAATAAATAAATAGAATAGAGTCCAAAAGTGACAAACATTCATATTTCTCGACTGTACCTTACGTTCTCCAAATAGTTATATAACCTTGTCATGACGTCACTGTCACATCAACGGACGTTGGTCACCATGATTTTTGTACCACTTAGTAGTAGCCATCATGGAATACGTACCTGAAACAAGAAATGTAAATGTTAAGTCGATTTTATGATAAGTACACACATTTCTTACTTAAATCTACAGAATTAGGTTAATGTAGGTAAATGCCTCAATTATTGCCCTTATTACACTTTTGATGCAGGGTGTCTTTCCATTAGAGCTGTGCTATGCTACGTTACTATGGATGCGTTCAAATCCACCAATCATATGCACTGGTGGAACCGGAAAGCTATCACATCCTCGCAGCACAGCTGCATAGCATATCTCTGGTGGAAAGGCAGGCTATTATCAGGATCGATAAGGCCGATTTACATTAGCAAGAACTTGCAAGATTCTATACATTGCGTGGTTGCGGACTAGCGACGCAAAATGAATACGATCTAACCCTGCAATGCAATGCACTGTAAGGGATCGTCCTAATACAACGCGACTACGCGATGATCGCAAGTTCGCGCGAATTTTACTCGCAATTATTTAATTGACAATTACCTAAGTCGCGCGATCGCGTCGCGCGATTGTCAATTAGGACACCTGTTCGCGTTCAATATGTTTGATCGCAAGTTCGCGCGAGTAAAATTCGCACGAACTTGCTATCATCGCGTAGTCGCGTTGTATTACGACGATCCCTAATGAAAATTCACAGAAAATTACACGCAAGTTCTTGCTAGCCTAAACCGCGCTACAGAACAAGTATTAGCTGCCCACTGCACTCTGATTTAAGAGCCCATATGCAAAATTGCCAATGTTTATCGACGTAGATCTCAACATCTATAGTGATTAGATATCTGTCCTTTCAGTATATTCATCTAGAACTATTTTCCTCCAGTCTGCTAAAAGTGAAAACACGACATGCAAAAATTTACTCGATACTTTTATTTTTCAAACATAACCCTTTTTTTCGATGTTTTTGGTAGGATCTTCAAAACCCTGCCATCTTTAACAATGATTTTTGCTTTAATTGTTGTACAATGATAAGTTCTCAAACCTGAGAAAAAAAGATTATCTTTATAAATGTACACGTTTAGAATAAACATCAATATTTACGAAAAGTACGCGCTAAGCTTCCGTAGAGAGCGGGATGGTTAATTGCAAACTCACGCGTGTTAGAGTGGGATATTTTGCAATGCAACTACGCCCTCTTAAAGTTTGATTGACATGCAATACGTTTGTACTGTATTATTCTTTTAGTTTTCTCAGTATATACAAGTATGGAATGCATCTAAGATTAGTACCCATTACTTGATCTATCCATTTATCGATTTTTTACAATACTCCTATCGAAATCTACGCATAGGCTCCTAAAACGTCAAAGCCTTAATAATTCAATCTGTAACATCGGAACTAAGTCCCCCCTCCCTAGGGGCCCCCTGTTAATGCCGGCTAACTAAGATGTTACGACGGGTGTGACGTTGAACTGAGGGCCACAGTACACTGAAAGTAGGGGGTGAGGGGGGGGGGGGGAGAACTTACGATTATAGTGCGTCATCCCACGACGAAGAACAAGAAAACCCTCTACAGCGAATCTCATATTAAGAGGGCGTAGATGCCATTGCAAAAGTCCCGCTCTAACACGCGTGAGTTTTCAATTAACCATCCCGCTCTCTACGGAAGCTCTGCGCGTGTTTTTCGTAAATATTGATGTTTATTCTAAGCGTGTACATTTATAAGGATAATCTTTTTTCTCAGGTTTGAGAAATTATCATTTGACAACAATTAAACTAAAAATCATTGTTAAAGATGGGAGGGTTTTAAAGATCCAACCAAAAACATCGGAAAAAAGCATTATGTTTGAAAAATAAAAGTATCGAGAAATTTTTTGCAAATCGTGTTTTCACTTTTAGCAGACTGGAGGAAAATAGTTTAAGATTAATATACTGAAAGGACAGATATTTAATTACTATAGATGTTGAGATCTATGTCGATAATCATTGGCAAAAGTGCATACGTGGGCTCTTAATCTAAGCGCATTTGTACGGATTGGGCTGTGGAGGGGGGGGGCCTTCGTCGATGACACGCACTACACAGACCTGGGCTGCTACTGCGAACCACAAACGAAGTTTTCCGTCTCTGTCGCACTTACGTACAGACTTGCAAGTGCGACAGAGAGAGCAAATTTCGTTTGTGGCTCGCGGTAGCACCCCTGGACGACGAGATCATAGAATCCATCGAAAGATGGAATGGAACGCTGCGCTTACGGCGTCCAACTCAGACACGAGGCGTATACTTAGTGTAAGGCCTGAGTGGACGCCCGGAGCGTAGCGTTCGACGGGGCGCCGAACGCTCCGCTTATATCCAGTGACCACGGCCTTAGGCCTTCGAGTTTTCCGTTTCTCCGTAATTCCTCCGCAACGCACGTAACATACGTTTAATTAAACTAGCCCTATCGAGCCTTAAGACCGCACGTAACCGTAATCTCCTAATCTGAGCCGAAGGGAGTTCTAATTTAATTTGGTCGGGTATGATTGGCCATGTTGTGCCGATTTAGAGTAGGTAGATTATAATAGGTTATAGGTAAACCTTAAGATATAGTAAGGCATGCGTATTACAATGTACTTAGAGGTCTTCCCCCGATTCAACCCACTGGGTTTTAACAAAACAAGAGGCAAGACGGCAAGAGCTTGGCTCTTCAAGTTATGATGATGATAAAAGAACTTTTTTTTTATTTCCCGTATCAAAACTGCCCCAATGGTAAGTTGATAACGCTTATTTGACCAGCGGTCTAGCGCCGACATTTTATTGCAAAATTATGGTAGAAGTTCAAAATGAGCTTTAGAATTGAGAAATTAAATTAAAAACCGTTGTGACTTCTGGTTCTGAGCTGTAATATGTAAGTATATACAGTAGAATCCGGATATTCCGGATACAGCGACCGTCAAGGGACCGACGATAGGTATTACGTCGCACTAACAGGACGTCGTGCAAAACGGACTGATTTTCTTTGAAAATGTTTGCTATGAATCCTAACGTTGGTGATTTAGCAGTCGTTAAAAGGGGTCAAATGTTATAAGCGGATTCTACTGGGAGCGCTCGTGGCCCAGCGGCGCCTGCGTGCCGTAAGCGTTATTCAAAGTTAAGCAACGTGGGCCGCGGTCAGTACATGGATGGGTGACCGCTTTGAGTGGTTACTAACTGAGCGCTCCCGTGCTTTGGAAGGCACGCTAAGCCGTTGATCCCGGCTGCTGTCTATGGCAGCAGTCGTTAAGCCAAGTTGGAGGCCTTCGGGCGGCTTGAAAACTTCTAATAGTCAAGTTGCCCACTCACTTGACAAAGGGGGGTCGAAATTGCACCACGTCCGCAGGGAAAGTACCCACCGCTACCCTACACGTGACCCCGTGGTTCTAAAAGTGCAACAAAAACTGGCAACCGTACTGTCTTCTCGAAGATCTCACGGTTCGAAATAAATGCCATACGATAAATAAATAAATAGTTTTTAAGGGTCCAAAAGTGACTGTTGAGTTGAGGGCCATTTGTATCCTTTGAATGAAACGCTCGGACTTGACTCGCCTTGTAAAAAATTCGTACACTTAAAGCTCTAAAAAACCCTAATTAGGTTACTCCGTCTACCCCTTCCCTTGTGTCAGGCGTGAGCATACACACGACTCGCATATCAGACCCCTAACCCATTCCGAATTTCCGACGATCTTTGCATCTGAAAGGCGACGCCGGATTTCGATTCCCACCCAAATACGTAAAACAGCCAAATCCAGAAGATTATAAATCACATTTCCAACCAACGCAATTTCAACCTTAAGCTTGAATCCTAAGGTTTATTTCGTTACGTTTAAAAAATTGTTTATACCCCGATTTGAATCAGTTTAGTACGAATTATCGTCACTCAAGCATGGCTGCGAGTCATCTGAGTACGCGCTTCCATCGCACTCTAATGGTACGCAATGAAAAGGGATGGAAAGGGTTTTAGTGGCCGTGCTAGCCCACCCTCGTGATTTGGTTCTGAAGTTTGTTGATATAATGCCTTGTTTGCATTCCTTTTAATTTTGTTGTGTCATGGCAATTTATCGAGGATATTGGATAGCGACCGCTCTGAAGTTTTGTGCCTGGTCGTTGCCACAAAGCTCTAAACACAGTAGAATCCGCTTATAACGACTCCGCGTATAACATTTTACCGCTTTTAACGACTTCGAAATCACCTCACGATAGGTGTCATACCAAACGTTTTCAAAGTAAGGCGACTTCCTGATTTGTCGGTGCGGAGGCGGTACGATATGAGAAAACTGTGTCAACTGTCAGTCAACGCAGTACTACTTTTTACTGCGCCCCTACATTTAAATGAGTGCTTCCTGACTGGCGCGGGATGCGCGGTAGCGGGACGATGCGAAGGCGGTACTGGTCCGCTTCTGCGCATAATATTACTACTGCGCAAATGTAATACTGACAGTATTCTGTCAAGTGGGAATCTTTGCGACGTCAGTAAATTTACGTCAAAGAAGAAAATGACACATATCGATCCCGCCCCGCCAAGTCAGTAAGTCGCCTAAATCAGTCCGTTTTGGGCGAGGTTCTGTTAGTGCGACGTAATATCACTGGTCCGTTGACCGTCGTTGTATCCGGATTCTACTGTACATCCATCAACGAACTATTCTCAGTAGGGAATGCAGAACCGGTACCATTTATCAGTCCCGGGATTTTCGGTACTGGCTGGTAGAGGAACCGGGATTTCCCGGTATTTTCGGTACTTTCGGGAAATTACCTGTGGTGGTTTTGAGACGGGAGTAGTTTTAGCCTATAACCTTTTTTGGACAATATGATAATAATATCAGGGATGCAAAACGAAAATACACGTGTTTTGTTATCAAAATACACATTAATTATATAAATCACAATGAATTTGCTTATTTTATCTTAGCGTTTTATTAAAAGGACTCAAAATTAAATCAAAGAGTTTACTAAATGCTTACAATTTGTTCATTATTATTTTAACTTTAGAGTCTGCCATAATCATTGCTGCCGTGGAGTGTCTTGTACAACTTAAGGTTGTAGTACAGAGTTTGTCCAAAATATAGTAAGTGTAATTATTACACCGTTATGTTACATTGTTATGAAGACAAATCCTGTACAATATTCTTGACTCCTTTAGCCATTTAGTCATATTTGCATCTCAAAAAGCGTATAAAATAACCGTAAAATTACCAGGATTGTTTACACTTCACAAACAAAAATCATTTCAATAATTAGTTATTGCTCATCTCCTTCTGTCAAATATTCCTTTGTCATTTGGTAAGCTGTTTGTCACATAATTTTATTGTAACCGTGTAGGATAATATTAATAAGAAAGAAGTAAGATTCTCACTTAAAATATTTTAATAGGTGTAATAAAGTCTAAAGTGGTAAATCGTTCTCAGCCGAAGCGCATCTATAACCCATAGCGGTAACCAAAGCAACCCTCTACAACCACAGTGATACCGGTGGAAGTGTTAGCTGAGGGTGAATTAACACTCTTGCTGTACCTGTAATAGTACCTGCACAAGAGTGTTAATTCACTCTCAGCTAACACTTCATCGGTATTATTGCTGTTGTCGAGGGTTGGTTACAGGTATAAAAATCACTGCTCTACAGGCTTTCTGTAATCTTTACCTGTTGTATCGCGTGGGCCCGTTTCGGGGTTATAACGATCTTTATACAGGCATGTGTTAACACTTTAATAATCATATGGAACCGATATAAGAATGATATACAGGCATTCTTAACGCTAGCGTGCTGGTAGGGTGTTAGTTGGGCGACTACCTACTAATAGTGTAGCTGTAGAACAATGAACACGCACGTTGGGGTAAGTATGCGGGTGGAGGACTGGTTAGGTGATGGCGCTGATGAATTTGTATAAGCGGGACGGAGTAACGGCCAGCCGTGGTCGTGAATTGGCTGCTTAGAGCGGAGTTTCCGTTTATAAACATCGCTTGCGTTATTTTATCGATATATCTCTTATCATTTCTAGATTAGCGTATTAAATTTAAGCTGTAAATTACATTTCCCGAAAATACCGAAAATACCGGGAATTCGATTTCGTAGTACCGGTTCCTACCTTGGTTCAAAAAACCGGGAAATCCCGGTATTTTCGGTACCGGTATTTCCCGGGAGCAAACCCTAATTCTCAGCTAGGCTAGGTTTAGTGAACCAGCGACAAAACTCCTGACACTTCAGATTCTGTTGAAGTCGCTCAACCAATCTCACTGGAGTGCAGGCTCTTAGAGTATTCCTGTGTTTAAACCGCCCGCGTGGTCGTGGCCACTCTCCAACCGCGCACTCTTATTGCTTTATTGGGCCCGGCCTATAAAGCCAGTCAGGTTCACAAAAAAAAATCCATCAACACAGATCTCTCATACAAAGCTGTTATTCAAGGGGTCTCCAACATTTTGCATGTCATGGACCAAGAAATTTATCTCATTTTTCTCTATGGCCCTGACAATAAATATTTATATATTTGTCACTCCCTTAACATGCATTACTTGTCTGTATATATATATATATATATATGTATATATATATATATATATATATATATGTATTATATATAGGTACATATATATGTGTATGTATGTATATTTGTATATATTAATTTTTATTTGTGTAATTGTATATATTAGTTTAGATGTGTTATTCTACTCCTTATGCCTTATTCTTGCACTACCTGTTGTTCTTGTTTCTTTTTGTTTTAATCTCCTGCTACCCAAAGGTTGTCTGGAAGAGATCGCTCTATAGCGATAAGACCGCCTGTTTTTACCTACTAACTTTAAGGATTATTTATGTTAATCACTCATTTATGGTGCAATAAAGAATATTTATTATTATTATTATTATTTATTATTATTAATAAAATTTTGGTCATCAATATTCCTTAAGAGGAGGGGTAGGGCAAGCTCTCTCCATACAAACTTTGTGCAGGATTTACTTCGTTTGTGTTTGCATTAAAGTTATGATTTTTGGTCAGTATGCTTATTTTTCTGATAGCTAGTTCGTGATGTAAATATTTTTTTTTTTAATTTTTTTTTTTAATTTTTTTGAAATATTTGAAAATTTTCACATCACGATCTTCGCATATCTAATATTTACAACCAAAAAAAATATTATATTTGTTAGTGCCAAAACCGACGAATAAAACGTGCACAAAGTTTGTATGGGGAAGGCCTTGCCCTACCCTGCGCCTTAACCTGTTCATTTTTCCGCGGGTTTACCCGCGTAGCTATAAGTATTACCAGACCACAGAATATAACCTCTGCGATCCGCGTGTTGAAGACCCCTGCTGTAGATCCACTTAATCGCCTCAAACAATACGAAAATCATAAGAAACGAGTTAACTACCCACTTCCGTAGGAACTCCTAATGACTGACTGAGATACGAGTACCATTGTTTCAAAAACGGCCTAGAAATTGCTCTTTTTGTGTTGGGTTTTAAACGCTCTTTTCGGTGTTAAAGTTTTTGTTAATAACTAGCGACCCGCTCCGGCTTCGCACGGGTGTAAACCTTCCTCCATATAAACCTTCCTCTTGGATCACTCCGGATCAAAATCCGTTGCGTAGTTTTAAAGATCTAAGCATACAACGGGACAGACAGCAGGAAGCGACTTTGTTTTATTTATACTATGTAGTGATTCTAAGGCGACTTCCTGATTTGTCGATGCGGAGGCAGTACGATATGAGCAAGCTGTCAAATGTCAGTGTCAACTGTCAGTCGAGGCAGTACCGCTTTTTACTGCGCCCTTACATTTAAATGAGTGCTTCCTGACTGGCGCGGGATGCGCGGTAGCGGGGCGATGCGAAGGCAGTATTGCTTCGCATCTGCGCATGATATTACTACTGCGCAAAAGTAATACTGACAGTATTCTGTCAAGTGAAAATCTTTGCGACGTCAGTAAGTTTACGTCAAAGAAGAAAATGTCACATATCGATCCCGCCCCGCCAAGTCAGGAAGTCGCCTTAGTCTCAATGGCAACAAATAGTTACCACCAAATGCTAAATAGAGGTGTTATTCACTTTGCCATACAAATTACGCTTAATTGAGACGAAACAAAATACAAACGCGTTCGTTTGTGTTTGAACTGTCAACCAAGAAAGTGTTCTTTTGAACCTTAGTCTACAATATCTGGTAGACGAGTTTCATGGCCGATGCTACAACATTATGATTATTGTCCTTGGCAGCATCATAACCCTAACAAGCATATTTCACAGCCAAGGTGGTCCTTTTGCCAAATCCGGGCATTGGCAGTTGGCACTCGCCTTGGAAGCCCCTGCCAAGTGCCAACGACCGAAGATTGGCCCAAGATTTGGTGGCCTGTTACTGTTATATCTTAAGTGTTAAATAATGTTGTTTATTTGATATATTATACGATAACACAGTCATAAAAAATCGTTGATTAGCATCTCGATTCATTAGAGTTTCGTGCTATAATTGTACCAAGAAAAACTTATGCGATCACCACTGTGTTGGTTTTCTCAAGAATCATTTGGCATAATTTGGTATATAGCAATTGATAGCCAAATCGAAAGCCAAAAAAGCGAAGCCCTATATAAGGGGGTAGTTTTGAGGTTGCGGGTAATTAATGGTTCAAGCATTTTTAAACTCTACATAGAAAAACATACCAGGAGGATAAGCTTTGAACAAGAACTTTAAAAGTACCCAGCACGTATTCTGAACCATAAATAAGGAGAGCCAAATTATAACAAGACATACCTATATGCAAATGAATACAAGATGTAGCTTGTTATAAAAAGCTTGATAATAAATAAGCAAAAAAAGCACATCTATTTTCTTCGATGTCGTACGTATCTACCGATGTTCCTCTTTCAAAATCCCTTGAAGAAGTTAACGGCCTATTGGCGCCACTAAGCTACCCCCACTGCATTAAATAAGAATTATAGAAAAAACCAATAACTCTAATTAACTGAAACTTCAAAAAACATACATAAAAAGCTTCGCGTGTCATTAGACCCCTGCGTTGCCATGCGAGATCGAAATACCATTATAAAACGAGCATTCTTCACAACTCTTAACCTTTACAAAATAAAAACTATTTTACATTGACGTGGCATGGGTTTTAAACTTGTTCTACCCCCCGGGAGAAAGCTTTTGTAGTGTTTTTTTTTGTTTTTTGTTCGTCTCGTACCTGCGGTCTGGACAAAAACTTGGTATTAATGCGCCCAGATGCACTTGCGTTGTCGTGAAGGGAAAAACGTCTTATGCAAGGAATGTTTGGGGGGCTTTGTCATTTGTCGCTTTCAAACGCGTAGATGGTTGACGAATGAAAAACGCCTGATGAAGAGTAGCTAGTTTGGGGAGTTTTTTTTAACTAAACCTAGGTTTTATGTAGTGTCGTAAAGAATTCAGCAACGTGGATTTGTGGTGGTATTTTTATGAAAAGATAGGAAACGCGCTCATAAACTAGTCTGGTCTTCATTGCAGAAAAATGTATCTTTTTTGTATTCAACTTTTCATTATTTTCATTAGTTATGCTCTAGCTTTTATTCACCGCATTATACTTTCACCACCTATTTACCCCCTCTAGAGGATATTAACATCGGGATAAAAGTATCCTACCGAACCCTTCCTCAGTATCAAAGACAGTATAAGAATAACTCTATAAGAATTCTTAAATTAAATATCAATAGTGTTGAAAATGTGACAAACCCACAGAGTTACGTAGGTTCGTTTTGTCCCTATATATAATTAGAAAGGACATAGGTTTACCCTAAGTTATGCTAACTGACCATTCCTGAAGATGCAACGAAAAAAGGTCGACCAATGGTCAGTGGTAGGCCTGCTGTGTTGTTGTTAAGTTAGTATTGTACATGTCTCTGACATTTTGATGGGGATAGTATTTTTAAATTAAATCTCAATAGTGTGGAAAACGTAACAAACCCACAGAGTTACGTAGCTTCGTTTTGTCCCTAATGCCATTAGAAGGGGCGGACATAGGTTTACCCTAAGTTTTGCTAACTGACCATTCTTGAAGATGCAACGAAAAAAGGTCGACCATGTCAGTGGTAGGCCTGCTGTGATGCTGTTAAGTTAGTACATCATCATCATCATCATTCATCATTTTCAGCCTGTAATCGCCCACTGCTGAGCATAGGCCTCTCTTCGAGTACGCCACTCGTCCCGGTCTTGAGCCAGTCTTATCCAAGAGTGACCCGCGATCTTCCTAATATCATCGACCCATCTAGCCGGTGGACGGCCGACGCTCCTTTTGCCATGAATTGGCCACCAGTCTGACACTTTTTTGGTCCACCTGCCATCACTCTGCCTAGCAATGTGTCCTGCCCAACTCCACTTGAGTTTGGCAATGACATCTCCGATGTCACGCACTTTCGTGCGGTTAGTACATGTCTCTGATATTTTGATCGGGATATCCGTGGGATAGCCCTTTGATATATGAATGGATTGCAGTGAGTGACTGTAACGGCATATTTTGTAAGTCGAATACGGCCTCTATTATACTCGTAGTGCAAGGGATGATGAAAAATACTAAACATTAGGTCACCGATCATCGCTGTATAGGCTAGTTGGTAGTGACCCTACGAAGCTGGACGTCCGAATCGAATCCCGGTCATGGCATTTATTTGTGTGATGAGCGAAGATTTGCTCCTGAGTCTTGGATGTTTTTTATGGATTTACGTAGGTATCTATTTATCTTATCAGTATTTACTTATATCGTCGCCTTCGCCTATACATGCCTATATATGTAGGTATAGTACCCATAGCTTAACTTAGTTTGGGAATAGGTTGATTTTTTGTGTCCACAAATAATTTATTTATTTAAGATTTCTTATATCTGTAAAAATAGTGCCTATACGTTAAATATTGGGATTAGTTAGTGGACCCTGGGAATCCTTCAGAGTTTAGGATGCAACTGTGCTGGGATAACGCTAGGAGGATGTTCAGTCAGATTTCTTACTTTCTATTATCCGATGATTTTCATTTGTTTATCAATTTTCAATACAAATTGAGTCAACTCATTTCACACCACTTTAATACACTTGCATATCATTCGAAATCCCTCTTTCACGTATGTACATAAGGTCTATTTTGGCGTGTGTTGATCTCCACGATCGGTGGAACAGGTTCTAGCCATTGTTCCGGCGCCATTATACCTTTCGTGAGTTTTGTCCGGTTCTTTGGCCGATTTCAGAAACACGGGTTTTATTTTGACCCGTTCGGTAATTGCGGGTAGACGTAAGCATTTTTTCTTTATCAATACGTCAATGCTGTAAATACTGCTATAAAATAAAAATCGTTTTAGTAACAGCCTTTGTCTACTAATTAAAAGCCTTGGGGCACATTATGTATGTCTTACAAATTTCCAGTCTTTGTATAATCAGTACTTATAATGACTCCCTCTCCGCTTGGGCGAAAATGGTTTCAGATGACCGGCTGTTCTCCTCTACAGGTCGCATTTTATAACCGATTCTCGTGAAAATTGTAAGCAGGTTCGATCATTACTTTGTCTAATGGCGGTGTGATAGGGATCTAAAATGAGCTGTCTTAATTTAGAAGTTTTATGCCAGTATGCAACTGACAAAAAACTAATGAATGAGACAAAATATGGCCACTTCAGTAACTTAAGGGTCCTTATAAGTTAAAAAAGGCTCATCTATTTAGGCGAATTTCTGTTTAATTGACGCGTATCTTGATATTTTCTCAATGTTACTATCTAGAACAGGACTATTGCGACCTAATGACATAGATTTTAAATGTATTTTCATGGTTTTTCATTAAGAAATATTGTTTCAGACAACACTCCAAATCGACAATTTTCGAGCTAAAAACTGATTTTTCCCGCTTAGATTCTACTACATGCAATAAAATCTAAAAAGGGCAATGTTACTATCTAAAACTTGCAAACGATCATCGTATCCTATAATCACTTTATTGGTATTATCAATACTTTTATCAAAATTTTAAACCAAAATATTTTAAAACTTGTAAGGCCTCTTAAGTGAAATTAAAATGAAGCTTTTACTCTGTAAAATTACAAGCTGCGTACAACTATTAAGGCGGTCAAGACTCTAACATTATTGTCAAAGGGATTATTCAACATCAAATGTATATTTCTCCACGACATTCGCATGTTTCAATCAAACAACTGTAATCAACAAATAATAGCCCTAAACATAAACCCTATATTTTCCACGGCTGCCCGTAAATAACGCAGCGCAATCATCTGTAATTTGGACCAATAAGTTCATCAATAATCGGACAAATTGCTCTGGAAAAAATAGAAAAGTTTCTAAGTTTGTTACGGGTTCGTTTGGGGGAAACGATCTTGGACGCGAAAGGCTATCTAATATAACCAAGGCCCTGGGGTGAATGTAAAAGGTAACCCCATTTTGATTTTTGTTTTTGTAGTTAGTAGATATTTAAATAAACCCATGGTAAAACATTTATTTGCTGGCGATAATAGTACAAACACACATTTACAAAAAATTAAACAAAATTCTTTGCATCATATTTTATCTAATATCTTTGTATATGTAATTATTGAGGGACTAACTGACACAGTTCTTCTGATATCAGGTGAAATATATACCAAACATTAATATTCATATTTTATTAACGTAAAATTTTGATAGAAGTCACCCATCAATCAAAGCACCTTTTTTTACTACTCTCATACATAACATTACACATTGCTTGCTGCAGGCTATTGGGAGGCATGTATATGTTGGAATAGTATGTAAATGGTATGTAAGTATACTCTTATTCTAAGGCGACTTCCTGATTTGTCGGTGCGGAGGCGGTACGATATGAGAAAACTGTCAAATGTCAGTGTCAACTGTCAGTCAACTCAGTACTACTTTTTACTGCACCCCTACATTTAAATGAGTGCTTCCTGACTGGTGCGGGATGCACGGAAGCGGGACGATACGAAGGCGGTGCTGGTCGATCCGCTTCTGCACATAATATTACTACTGCGCAAATGTAATATACTGACAGTATTCTGTCAAGTGGGAATCTTTGCGACGCCAGTAAAAGAAGAAAATGACACATATCGATCCCGCCCCGCCAAGTCAGTAAGTCGCCTTAAGGGTAGCAGAGCGGCCCGCTCGACTAGGTAGGTATAGTAGGTACCTACTTGTACTACTAAGTGACATTTATAAAGATGGCCAATACGGACATACTTGTCATGTACATAACTTCAACGGACAGCAAAACAAGATGGCGAGATCGTAAACTCGCCAATAAACGACAAAGTATGCACCCATTAAGTTCACAACACATCCAACTGAAGAGTGTCGTAACCGACATGATTTTCCTTGAAGAAACCGACATTTTGTTTTGAGGAACAGCCTTGCATCGTAAAGCACGGTCAGCTCACGCCCCCTAACTAGTAGGGAGGCCAAGTGGCTAAAATCAAAATTCCGTTTGTACGAGCAGTCGCCTACCGACGACTGGTATCGTTGGATTCAGTGACGTCTCCCGAGTATGGAACTCGATGTCGTCACTCTCTAAAGTGGTGGAGGGGGTAACTATGACGTCACAAAGATGGCGGTTGGTGGTATCAAGTTTTATCGATTATCTCTTTAACTATTCAACGTATTGCAACAAATGAGGTGTCAAATGAAAGCTCTTTAAATTGCTAATAATTCGTTCTTAGAAATAAAATGTGAAAGTCTAATAATTTAAAAGTTTTTCTTAAAATATCGTACTTTTAAAAAAGTCATTTTTTTTTAACTGCAAAAAACTCGAAGAAAGAGGCCATTTCTTTAAATAATACTTCATATGATTGAAATTGCTAAAATCATCCTCTATACAATGCTTTTTGAATTATTAGAATCGGTTCATAAATGAGTACGCCAGGGATATTTCGCCACGGGCGGGGCGAACGTCGCGGCGCGCGCGCGTTTGCTGACGAACGCGACTGTGAAGACATTCTTAAGTGTAGCTCAACAACTACTCTACCGATTTAAACAAATGAGGTATCATATGAAAGTTCTTTATATTGCCATTAATTTGTTTCAAGTAATGAAATGTGTAAGTAAAACAATTAAAAAGTTTTTCTTAAAAAATCGTACTTTTAAAAAAGTCATTTTTTTTAACTGCAAAAAACTCGAAGAAAGAGGCCATTTCTTTAAATAATACTTCATATGATTGAAATTGCTAAAATCATCCTCTATACAATGCTTTTTGAATTATTAGAATCGGTTCATAAATGAGTACGCCAGGGATATTTCGCCACGGGCGGGGCGAACGTCGCGGCGCGCGTGCGTTTGCTGACGAACGCGACTGTGAAGACATTCTTAAGTGTAGCTCAACAACTACTCTACCGATTTAAACAAATGAGGTATCATATGAAAGTTCTTTATATTGCCATTAATTTGTTTCAAGTAATGAAATGGTAAGTAAAACAATTAAAAAGTTTTTCCAAAAAATCGTATTTTTGAAAAAGTCATTTTTATTTTAACTTCAAAAAACTCGATGAAAGAGGCTATTTCTTTAAACAATACTTCATATGATTGGAAATGCTACATTTATCCTATATATAATGCTTTTTGAATTATTAGAATCGGTTCATAAATGAGTACGCCAGGGATATTTCGCCGCGGGCGGGGCGAACGTCGCGGCGCGCACGCGTTTGCTGACGAACGCGACTGTGTAGGCTTTCTTAAGTGTAGCTCAACAACTACCTAATCTCTCTCCATTGCCCTCTGCTGAGTGACTTTGAGCCCATGGTAAGCGACCACGTTTCCGTACCATATGTCATCACTGGCAACACCCACTGGTCAAAGACTCTCGTCTTGAGACACTGCGCAATATTGGACGAAAAGATATGCCGTAGCTTCCCGAACGCTGCCTAGCCGAGTCGGATTCGACGATTAACCTCTTTCTCAAATTTGGACCTACCTAACTGGACAGTCTGTCCTAGGTATACATAATCGCCTACAACTTCGAGCGTAAAGCGTCCGATTGTAACAGGAGTTGGTGCTACATGGGCATTTGACATGATCTTCGTCTTATCCATGTTCATCCTTACCTTAGACCAACTTGCTCGGAGGCTTTACTGAGGTAATTGAGCATTGTACTTAAATCCTCCATGGTTTCAGCCAAGACTTAGTAGTCTGACGACATAGTTCTCGTCAGCAAACCGAAAGTGAGTGATGTACTCGCCGTTTATGTTGATGCCTAGCCTTCTCCAGTCCAGATTCTAGAAAACATCCTCCAGTGCAGCGGAGAACAGTTTAGGAAAAATATCTCCTTGCCTGCTGACTCCCCGCTCCAGCGGAATGGACTAACATAGTAGCGTTTTCGTACAAACGCTTCAGTACTTCGATATAACGGTAGTCTACTTGGCACCGCTGTAGAGATTGTAGTACCGCCCAGGTTTCGATCGAATCGAAGGCTTTCTCATAGTCCACAAACGCTAAACAGAGGGGCAGGGTACTCTTCAGTCTTCTGTATACAGAGTAACATAGACCACATCCATACGCTTCGGTTATAACCTGACGAAGCGTATGGATGTGGTCTATGGTACTAAAGCCTCTTCGGAAACCGGCTTGTTCGGCAGGCTGGAAGTCATCTAGCGTGCTGCCAGACGGTTCATAATGACTCTTGAAAACAGCTTGTAGACATGGCTCAAAAGCGTGATGGATCGATAGTTCTTAACAGCACCACCACGCCTGTGTTCCATGCCTTTGGCGTTCTCCCTTCCAGTAAGACAGAGTCCGACAACTTCTGAAGGGCTGTAAGGACCGGTTTTCCACCCTCCTTCAGGAGTTCGGCTGTAATTCCGTCTTCACCGGGTGCCCTGTTGTTTTTGAGCTGTTTAAGAGCCATTCTAATCGCTTACAGGCTGATGTCCGGAATGTCATCGGTATAGTGCAAGGTTAGTCTAGCTCTAGGATCTTCCACTAGACCAACTTCGGGGTCTGCTAGTTGACGTGTATAGCTGTCCATAGAAGCGCTCTATCTCGCTCAGAAGCTCAGGTCTGGATGAGACAATTCTACCATCCTCAGTTTTTAATTTGGCGAGCTAGCTCTGCCCAATAGACAGATCTCTTGCGAAAACTTTTGAGCCCTTATCCCGCTCGATGGCCTCTTCAGTACGTTTTGTATTGAATTGGCGCAGATCACGGGTCAGGGATTTGGAGATCTATCTATTGAGCTGCCGATATAATGTCGCATCGACTGAAGACTGTAGAACCATCCTACTCCTTTACTCGAAGAGCCTTTGAGTGGAGTTAGAGGACCTATTGGTTCAGTTGGCCCGGTGGGCTTTAAAGAATTTAGACCCTGTGGTATGGACAGCGTCCACAAACCCGTCATTGAATTCATCCACATCGCCACTTAGGCAATCGAGACGGTTCTGGAGTTCCAGCTGCAAGCTCTCGGGGTTTTGGATTTGGGCTGCTGATGGTCGGAGCGTGGACTTTATCAGACGAGAGCGCTCCAGCTTAACACATATATTCAATGTGCCTCTTACCAGACGGCGATCACTTCCGGTTTTAACCGTATTGATCACAGAGACATCATTGAATATATACTTCTTCGTCGACATGATGAAGTCAATCTCGTTTTTAGTTGCACCGTCGGGACTCATCCAGGTCCACTTTCTATGCTCACGTTTCTTGAAGAAGGAATTAATCATGTAGAGATTGTAGAGTCCCTCCTTCTCCAAGAAACCAGCCAGTAGTTGGCCCTGGTGTTTCCGAATTCCAACTCCACATTGCCCCACTCTCAGCTCTTCACCATCTCTCTTGCCCAGTTTCGCGTTGAAGTCCGGCAGGCTATAACCTGACGAAACGTATGGATGTGGTCTATGTTACTCTGTATACAGAAGTGGTGGTCTGTATACAGAAGACTAAAGAGTACAACCTGCCCCACTGTTTAGCTTTTGTGGACTATGAGAAAGCCTTCGATTCGATCGAAACCTGGGCAGTACTTACAATCTCTACAGAGGTGCCAAGTAGACTACCGCTATATCGAAGTACTGAAGTGTTTGTACGAAACTACGAAAACGCCACTATGTTAGTCCGACTCTAGGACTGGAACTCGAAACCCATTCCGCTGCAGCGGGAAGTCAGGCAAGGAGATATTTTTCCTAAACTGTTCTCCGCTGCACTGGAGGATGTTTTCTAGAATCTGGACTGGAGAAGGCTAGGCATCAACATAAACGGCGAGTACATCACTCACTTTCGGTTTGCTGACGAGAACTATGTCGTCAGACTACTAAGTCTTGGCTGAAACCATGGAGGATTTAAGTACAATGCTCAATGACCTCAGTAAAGCCTCCGAGCGAGTTGGTCTAAGGTAAGGATGAACATGGATAAGACGAAGATCATGTCAAATGCCCATGTAGCACCAACTTCTGTTACAATCGGACGCTTTACGCTCGAAGTTGTAGGCGATTATGTATAGCTAGGACAGACTGTCCAGTTAGGCAGGTCCAACTTTGAGAAAGAGGTTAATCGTCGAATCCGACTCGGCTGGGCAACGTTCGGGAAGCTACGGCATATCTTTTCGTCCAATATTCCGCAGTGTCTCAAGACGAGAGTCTTTGACCAGTGTGTGTTGCCAGTAATGACATATGGTACGGAAACGTGGTCGCTCACCATAGGGTCAAAGCCACTCATCAGAGGGCAATGGAGAGGACTATGCTCGGAGTTTCACTGCGTGATCGCATCAGAAATGACGCCATCCGTAGCAGAACCAAAGTAACCGATATAGCCTTTCGAATCGCTAAACTTAAGTGGCAGTGGGCGGGGCACATTGCGCGTAGAACCGATGGCCGTTGGGGCTGAAAGGTTCTCGAGTGGCGACCACGCACCGGAAGGCGCAGCGTGGGTAGACCCCCCACAAGGTGGACTGATGACCTGGTAAAGGTCGCGGGAGTCCGCTGAATGCGGGTTGCGCAGGACCGGTCATTGTGGCACTTTTTGGGGGAGGCCTATGTCCAGCAGTGGACGTCTTGCGGCTGATGTGATGATGATGATGATTTTGTTGTCTAACATAAGGCGAAAACATTTTTTTTTTGGATTTATTTTGTTTGTTCTGGCTATCAATTTTTTATTTTATTATGTAATAAAATACCTTTCATATGACACCTCATTTGTCTAAATCGGTTAGGTAGTTGTTGAGCTGCACTTAAGAAAGCCTACTCAGTCGCGTTCGTCAGCAAACACGCGTGCGCCGCAACGTTCGCCCCGCCCGTAGCGAAATGTCCCTAGCGTACTCATTTATGAACCGATTCTAATAATTCAAAAAACATTATATAGAGGATGAATGTAGCATTTTCAAACATATGAAATATTTTTTAAAGAAATGGCGTCTTTCATCGAGTTTTTTGAAGTTAAAATAAAAATTACTTTTTCAAAAATACTATATTTTTGGAAAAACTTTTTAATTGTTTGACTTACACATTTCATTACTTGAAACAAATTAATGGCAATATAAAGAGCTTTCATATGATACCCCACTTGTCTAAATCGGTTAAGTAGTTGTTGAGCTACACTTAAGAATGTCTACACCGTCGCGTTCATCAGCAAACGCGCGCGCGCCCGCGACGTTCGCGCCGCCCGCGGTGAAATGTCCCTGGCGTACTCATTTATGAACCGATTCTAATAATTCAAAAAGCATTGTATAAACGATGAATTTAGCATTTTCAATCGTATGAGGTATTTTTTAAAGAAATGGCCTCTTTCATCGAGTTTTTTGCAATTAAAAAAAAAATGACTTTTTCAAAAGTACGATTTTTTAAGAAAAACTTTTTAATTATTAGACTTACACATTTTATTCCTAAAAACGAATTATTAGCAATTTAAAGAGCTTTCATTTGACACCTCATTTGTTGCAATACGTTGAATAGTTAAAGAGATAATCGATAAAACTTGATACCACCAACTGCCATCTTTGTGACGTCATAGTTACCCCCTCCACCACTTTAGAGAGTGACGACATCGAGTTTCATACTCGGGAGACGTCACTGAATCCAACGATACCAGCCGTCGGTAGGCGACTGCTCGTACAAACGAACTTCGTTATTTGACGACTTTTTTCAAATTGGCCTCTCTACTAAACGTGGAAACGGCGGCGGCTAGGCTAAAGAAAGACAGATCTTAGTTGCTATTTTCTATAGTTTGCCTTAACGGTAAAACTTTTGATAATATAGCGGTCTAGTTGGATATTAAGTTTGTTGTTTAGCCGTATATTATCAGTATAATCGATTTAGAAGTCCTTTGATAGAGGATATCGGACTGTATTGTCTATATCGCCATTTTGATTAAGCAGGTTATGGTATTGTCCGACCGTGAAAGAAATATGATGGAATTTATTATGACTGAGACTAATATTATTTCAAAGTAGCACCTCGTTCACGAAGTCACCCCAGAGTTGTTCAACACTGAAAGAACGACATAGTTATTATCAGTGACTAGCTTAAATTCCAATACACCATTTTGGGAATAGAGGGCTCTGCAATGAGGCTACTCCGCTCTAGGAATAAAGGTTGGGCAACACTTAAACGTTTATCGTATCGGCCATATCGGCGAGATACTGAACTAGTCCAGCAGTTGACCCAATAATGATAACTCTCTAGATATAGTATCTGGAGAGCGCATTACATTAGTAAGAAGAATCTTAGCTGAAATTTTATACCGTACTCTTCCATGGCATTTTCCATGAACTACCCTCATTAAAAATGCGAAACTAATAAAAAAATCGAATCAACTTTGATAAAATTTGTCATGTAGAAAGTTTAGGTCTATTTCATTAATTTAAATCCTCCTTCTAAATTGAATGGGAATGAAATGCGTTGCAAATTTATTAATTATATTAGCCACCTTTTAGTAGCACTATGTGCTAACATGACCAAGACGATACTTGCAAGATTTTTTCCTCAGTTTTGTACAAATACGACTAAATAAAGCCCCATTTTCACACGTGCAAGAATCGGACGCAAGTTTGACTGATCTATGACACCCCGCATTGTAGTTAAACGTACGATTGCTTTTCAATTGTATTACTGGTTATGTGATAGTTGAAACAGATAATCAATGCCCAGCAAATGCTTGCAAAGGGCATTAGAAGCTATAGAACTGGGAGGTCATGGAAGCCAAATGCATTGCAATGGCGTCGCGTTTAAATTAAACGAGTAAGGTTTCGTTTTAATTGGTTTTTCTATTGTTTGTCGTTCAGTATCTATCTATACTAAAGGTTAAAAGACAGATAAACTACAATCACTTAAGTAAGGTGAACGTGAATCTTCATTTCAGATCTCAATCTTAATTTAAGATAATATAGGTGAACATGTATGTATCAACGATTAGGGCATTATCGCGTCAAATCAAATGCTGACGTTTACCTCATTCTGTGCTTTGAAAGTCAACCTAGTGACTTTATAGTAAAGTGTAAAACGCAAAATATTTTAAAACAATTAAAAAAACATGGTTAACAATGGCGCACACGCATCGCATTACGCAGGGTCAGTGCCACCGTCTTAATTCCGCTGATTGGGGCTAATTGGGCCGGCACCTTTCGCCCCTTCCATGTTTAATACAATTATTCTTACTTCTGACCGGACTGCAGCACTTTGTCTTATGTATAGCAATACCTTGAGCTGTAATATTAACGTATAAAGGATGATTCACGCTAGACCGACCCGTGTCCGGGCCGGCCCGTTTTCTAGTACAAGAAATCGACGGCCATCGCGCGTCGGTGGATTTCTTGAACAATTTTTTTTGTCAAAATTTCCTATTCCCTTGTAATAAAGACTTTTGACGTTTTCATATGCCAAGTTAATTTTGATGCTGACTGTACTACAAAACGGGCCGACCCGGACACGGAACGGTCTAGCGTGAATCATCCTTTAATGTAATTTAGTTAGTTTAACTTTTTTCTTATATAAATAATTGTTTGAATCAATAAATACCAAGACGATACGTCTTCGAATGCCAAGATTGAAAAACGGGTTAATATGTGTACGCTACCAATATTTGTAGAGATGAAATCCAGCCAATGAGCTTCACTAGAATAATCTATAAAGATCTACAGATATGTAGTTGTAGGTAACCCCCATTTTGGTATCCAAAGACACTCTGTTGTAAATGTGTTAAATTTACAGAATGTGCGGCGAATTATTGTATTCAACTTTTTTATAATAATGTGTAATCAATGTATATAGAAAATTTATTCTTGAAATAAACGTTAAAAATATTTATTCTATTGTAGGTAGCATGTAGCATATAAGCTTGTACGCGTACTTTTTTGCACAGATATTAACGTTTTTAATTATTTGAACACTTGCAACGCCATATGGGCTAGTACTCAATGTAAAACACATACGATGTAAGTTATATCTAATATGATTATAGTAATGATACAATAGTTAATAGTTACAAAACCTTTCAGACGTCGATTATACATGTCATGTCACTGGAGACATACCGCTCACAATGCCACGTCTCTGCTCTATCATTATAATTGACATTAACAAATGATTCCGATCCGCCTTGCACAATCGACGCACCTTAATCCAACATAGCAAGGGCTAGTTTGCATTGGCGGAAGTTTTATTTGGAGCTTTGATGGATATTTGGAACATACTTTTGGAAATCAGTAGATTTTTTATTGACATAATGGTTCTTGGAAGGTGTAGTGTAATTCAAAGTTGAACACATATATGTAGTCGTGTGGGTTTAAATAAACAGTATTAAATATTATTACGTCATTGTAGAGCATTAGGAGAGCCAAATAGTTTTTACTAGATGCTCTAAAAGTGTACTTCTGTTGACAGCCAGATAAATAGACTAGTTTTTTTTCACTGTTTTTAGAGGATGAGGTATGGGATTAACTACAATTTGAGCATCAGAGCTAAAGTTAGACATTGCAGTCTCGTTGCTTCGTGGCCAAGTTTAGTTGGTTGATATCTTTCTTGTTAATAAATAAATAAAACTAAGCGCCGAATGAAAATACAAATGTTTAGTCAACTGCTCATCACTAGGCACTGTCTAAGCAGTAAGGCAATGATACTAATGATTTCCTGACAAGAAATCCTAACGGTTCCAACACATTTGCATTGTATTCTGTCAGTTATTTACAAAATAAAAGCAGTATTCTGAGAATCCAATTTATTTTCTGTTTTATATCAGGACTTACATAAAAGTCTACTTGGAAAAATAAACCCACTTGGATACATAGACTTTAGGGTAACCCCTATTTTGGTTACCAAAAATAGAGCGTTGAAACTGTTAGTTTTATCACAGAAATTTTATATAACCACTGAGTCGCAGCAATGTTTCTTAACAGGAAAACTTAACAGTTCCAACGCTTTCTAAGCTATTTACAAATAGGAGCATATTGTGAGTTCAGTTTGTTTTCTGTTTGCACGTGTTGTTTCAATGGAAATGGAAGTTGTGTTCCAAATGCTAGGAATTTGGAATAAGTGCTGAGAAAAGGCTCGGTTGACTAGTCATTAGAGAATAAAAGGCAAACAAAATTAGATACAGATTTAGTTTCACACTCAAATTATTCGCTGGACTCATAAATCTCATGATCCGCAAAAACGCAGTAGACCACTTGTATGCGTAGTCGTGCGGCCGTCGCGCGTCCGTCGATTTCTTGTACAGTTGACGAAATACTACTTCCCGTAGAAGTAAAATATGCGGGTAGTACTTGTTTATGTTTAAAAAAATTAAAATCATGGCTCCTCGCCCACTCTTTTTATGACATTAAGGAATTCTACGATATATCTAATAATTAATAATACCTAACTTACATTACTTGAAATGATTAAGAATGATTTCTGTAATTTGAATTAATACTGTACAATCTAATTAATAATACACTGAGGTTGTCTATCGGCCTGCGTTTGGGTGCAGACATCGTCGCACCCCACCGCTGTCCCTGTGGAGCTCTGGTGGATAGCCTCGGTCACCACGGGCTGTCTTGTACCAAGAGCGCCGGTCGTCTGCCTCGCCACGCCTCTCTCAATGATATCATCCGTCGGGCCTTTGTCAGCGCCAACGTGCCAGCCGTATTAGAACCGCCCGGCCTGGCTCGTGACGATGGCAAGAGGCCCGACGGTATGACCCTTGTGCCCTGGAGACTGGGACGGCCCCTTATCTGGGACGCTACTTGTGTCGACACCCTGGCGCCGTCCCACCTAGGCGCAACATCATTGAGAGCAGGCGGGGCAGCCGCAGCGGCCGAGGCGGCGAAATGCCGCAAATACATCGGCCTGACAGACCGACATATATTTGCGGCATTTGCCGTAGAGACACTGGGTCCGTGGAGCGCCGGTGCCCACCGCCTTTTTGGGCAACTATCCCAAAGGCTGGCCGAGGTGTCAGGGGACCATAGGGCTGGCTCGTTCCTTGGCCAGCGGATCGGCATAGCCATCCAAAGGGGGAACGCAGCCAGCCTTATGGGAACCCTTCCACAGGGCTCCGATCTTGGGGACCTTTTTTTTAAATTAGTTATAATATTATTTTAGTTCCTATGTTGATATATTTTATGTTGTGTTGAATAAAAAAGCTACAATACTAAAAAAAAAAAAAAATCTAATTAATAAGTAATAATAATGACATAACTATGACTACTATAAGCTGCACCGATTCCTCGAACAACTTGTATGGCGAATCGGTGCAGCTTATATTTCGTCAACCATAACTAAGGCGACTTCCTGATTTGTCGATGCGGAGGCAGTACGATATGAGAAAAGTGTCAAATGTCAGTGTCAGAGCTGTCAGTCGACGCGATACTATTTTTTATTACGCCTCTACTTTTAAATGAGTGCTTCCTGACTGGCGCGGAAAGCGCGGTAGCGGGACGATGCGAAAGCGGTACTGCTTGATAATACTGACAGTATTATGTCAAGTGAGAATCTTTGCGACGTCAGTAAGTTTACGTCAAAGAAGAAAATGTCACATATCAATCCCGCCCCGCCAAGTCAGGAAGTCGCCTAAACGGGCCGCGGCCCGGACACGGAACGGTCTAGCGTGAATCATCCTTTAATCAGCATAAAATGTCGATTACACACTAAAAGTATCAGAATGCATATCGCTACGTCGATAGTTCACAAGTGGGTCACAAAATCAACGCCGGCCTGTCAACTCGGCCATTACCGGCCATTTCCCATGGGTAAGCTTTTATACCACGATGGTCACAAACAAATACCGCCTACTGGACCAAGCAGACACTGTAGTTTTTAGGGTTCCGTGATGATGATGAGCTCCTGGCCGATTTCGACCTCAGCGACTGTATATTCTAGGTTCTGGTTAATAGGCATTAGGTACTGGAGTGCCGTTGTTTCACCCTATTACTAAGGCTCCGCTGTCCGTCTGTCCGTCTGTTACTAGGCTGCATCTCAAAAACCTTGATAGTTAGAAACTTGGAATTTTCACAGATGATGTATTTCTGTTGCCGCTATAAGGCTATAACAACAAATACTAAAAAAACAGAATAAAATTAATATTTAAGGGGGCTCCCATACAACAAACATGATTTTTTTGCCATTTTTATAGATAATGGTACGGAACCCTTCGTGCGCGAGTCCGACTCGCACTTGGCCGGTTTTTGGATGCTGGCAACTCCATAGGAATGCGTACTGCTAAGGTTTAGAATTCCCTGCCGACGTCTGTATTTCTGAGCTCATATATAACTGAGATATTTTTATGGCACCAGCAAGGATTGCTCTTGGCTAGGATCTAGCCTGGGGCAAAGAAGAGGCCGACGGTGAAGAGAGGTCACCCAGAAAATGACTATTCACTCGTGCCTTAAATAGGTCCCGGTTATATGAACTCGGAAATACACGCATTTACTGTGGGTAAACATTACTGCTGAACTGGTGGCCCTGTTTAAGTGCATATCCGTGTATGTAATTATGAGTTCTTTATTAAAAACAATAATTCAACGTATATGATAAAAGTTTCGGGTGATTTACTTTCTGGGGCGCGTATTTCCGGGATAATTGGTCTCCAGGAATTTTTTATCAAGTTTCATTCAGCTCTTGAATCGATTTTTTTTCCTTACAGTTTGTAATCGTGGAATTTTCTTCGCTAACTGAATGCGTAACCAAAATACTGAAATTTGTATCGAAAACGCTATTCAAACTCTAAACAAAGACTTAAGCTCTTAACAATCGCGTTTTATTCGCTTTGAAACCATCTTTCTTAACGCCATCAAATCAAGCATTCAGCTCTTCAGAATCTCGCTCGCCTTCAACAATTCACTGTACCCTATAACCATAAACGCTACATCGCAAAACAGCCTTTATCACCAAGCTTTAAAGTCCTTGTTAACTGCATGAGTAACTTTGCAAAATACACAAGCCTCTTTATAAGAACGCCAGTTTTGTCCGAGCTTCCCCACCTCCTGTAATTCTTGTTACCTTAGTCGCTTCTGAGAAGCTTGGAAGAGTTATAAGGGGTCTTGTTATGATGGTTATCGGACGGTTGGACAGAATGCTCTTGTAATAGCACTACGCAGCCCTGTTATTGGACAGTGAGGCTCAGTCTGTATGTTTGTCAGTCTTTGTTGCTATGAATCGCGATTGTACGTACCTATTGACAGATGTGGGCGTAGGCACAAATAGTAGTGATAATTTAGAGTGAATGAGCACTATTTATAATGGTACAATGTTGGTTTGTTGGGGAAGTTTCGTCTTTTGAAACGGAACCATCGAGTAGGTCGATGGTCGATGCATAACACATTTTATGTCACACCTGGCCATAAAGTGGCCATTATTGCACGCTCCGCGCGCGAAAAAACCCACTTCCTGGCCAGGGGGTGACATAAAATTTTGTACTTACCACGGGCGATAATAAAGAAAGCCTCAGATCGCATATTTATCGCCCTTGCCTTCGGCTCGGGCGTAAAATACCTGCGATCTGAGACATTCTTTGTTTTATCGCCCTTGGTAAGTAATGTACTATTATGTTCTCGGTTCGATTTTTGGCCGAGAATAGCCGAGACCGAGACCGAGACCGAGATCTCGGTCGGATCTTAGTGGTAGGTATGGTGATGTGTATTCCTGGTAATGACTAAGGTCGCATAAGTTCCAGAGGTTCCCCTTGTTGAGAGCATTCGGTCTAACAAATACTTACTCAAAACAAAGATCGTATCTCAGTATAGTTTTAGTACTGAGATACGAGGTTTCTAAGAATAGTGACAGATCTCATACTTTTTTTGGTTGTTGTTGTTACCCGGTGCTTTGTTACTTTTATTCTTGCTTTATTCATAAAACATAATTTGTTACGTAAGTGAATAAGCTGGCAGCTTCATACCTATTCCAAATTTAAAGTAAATAAATTCGATAATAAATATTCTGGGGGAAGTGTGGGCAAAGTGATGCCTAATATGCCACTTATTGTTTGAATAATGAATAATTTGTTATTCTTATTTATTATTCATTTCTTGCAAACGTTATTTATTTATTTATATTGTATAATCTCAATAAAAATATTCCAGATTTACTATCAACAATCACTTTTTAACCAAATCTCTTTTCTCCTAAGTTAGTGCGAGTAAGTTATATGTATCTTTTCTTTAATTGTTTGTATGTTCTGATAAACCAAATAATATTCTAAATCACAGTTCCAAAACTCTTGCAAAACATAAAATTGAATTCATAATATTCACATCTAGCTACAATAAAACTGTTCTTAAGACCATCATGTCATGTGACTTGATGAGACACGCATCACCTAACCACAGACACTTAACCTCTACATTGCAGCCGTAATAACTAATGCAATAATGTCTCAATTCCGTCTTCCTGTCACTAATTATAGCATCAGTGACGTGACTGTAATTGTTCAAGTTGGTCACATCTGGCTGGTCCTATAGGCATATTAGCGCCATTGTCTAAGAACCAGTAAACGCCGATATTCATGCTATTCTAGGGTTTAAGCTCTAAGCAGTAAGCAGTATAATCGCATGGGCAAAACATGGACTTAAGTCATCTTGGTTTTCATGTGGTAGTACTTAGTATAGACAGGTTTGGGGTCCCGGAGATTATCATTGGATATTTGTCCTAGTTTTTACACTGATGTCATCCTGGTGTCAAGATGGTATATCTTGTACACGACGGCACAACTGACAGATGCTTTTTTTGACACATATCAGTTGTTGTATTAAAGTTATTTGTTTTACAATCAGTGCTTTTAAATTCTGGCGCAGTGATTCTAAGAAGATGTTGGCCTCTGAAACAAGAACACGCTAATGTCGATCCTGGGTTTTTTGAATCTATTTGGGATAGTACGAGTATTATTAACAATGAAAGAATGCACAATATAATATACAATAAGTTCATAAACAATAATAAAAAATACACTTTCTTTAGCAAATATAGCCATTTACCATCAATTCGCATTGCATCGACATCTATTCTGACTCTAAGTATTTACTACGTGTGTATCACACACTCGTTTTATTTCATCCTCTAGAGCAGGATAGAGCCATTTTTAATTTGTTTCCATTGACCAAGAATTCATTGCTGCCATAGATAATTGTGCAGCAAAAAACGGAATGGCCACGCGACCCTTTTTTGTTACAGTTAGGGCAGGTAGCCACTGGTTTATACTGTTCACCAGCTCCCTTGACCCAGGCTTTAGAAACGGATCCAGAAAAAGTTATGGTCAAGGGCGTCAAGGCACTGATATTAATTTTGAGCTTGTAGTTATAGTCTGTAAGTTTATAACAAAATTGGGCCTTGCCTGTAATTTTATCAAAAGTGATTAACGAGTGTAAATCTGACAACTTAAGTTTTTGGGCGCCATTTTGTAGCTAGTTTTTGTTGTATCAGATTTTTGGAGTTATTTTTTTTGTTTTACTTTAATTATGTAGCACGTATATTGCATGAGTTTTGTAAAAAAAAATATCACCATAAAAATTCTTATACAAAGAATAACTCCCTCAGTTTAGAAACTGTGTTGAATGTATACAAAATGTATGTCGAGAATTTCCTTTGATCGTGACTATCGTGAGACGAAAATTCAGTAATACATATTACCTATTTGGCCATTTCGTTTGAGATTTTTTTTGTGTCCTATTCAATATATGGTGCTAGCTTCCTAGTCAATTAAAGTAACAAGTAAACGATTCTATCTATTAGGACCGCTGATTCAGCAGATGGATATTAATGAACTCAGAATTGCAGATCAGACACAATAACTGGCCCGAGAGAGGGAATATCAAGTTTCTATATTAGAATAGCTAACTGATATTTTTAGTAGGATGTCAACTGTAAATGCTAGTAAACGTCATTTGGAATTAAAAATGAACTGCTATGAGGATCAAATTTAATATGAAATCGCTTTTAATTATGTTTAATGCACTTTAGGAGCCATGGAGGAATCAGCAGGTGACCACAATAATACATAAATTACCTAGAGCGGTAAAACAAAGAATTTCTCAAATATTTGGTGCCCGAGCCGAAGGCAAGGACGATAAGTATGCGATCCGAGACCTTCATTATTACCACCCTTGGTTAGTTCAAAATTGTACGTCTCCTCTTGGCCAAGAAGTGAGATTTTCGGCACGCAAAACGATTTTTCGAAGGTCTTTAACCTTTTTAGAGTGTGTGAGTATTTGCAACGAAAAAATATGGAGACATCAAGTTCAAGACGTAGCTACAGAGATTATACTACTATTTGCTTAGTCTAAAAATTCTTCAATGTGTTGTTAGTGTTAAAGATATTCTACTATCTCAGGGGGTATCATACGCGCAATGTCGTGGGAACAACCTCATCTTAGAAAAGAAAAACTGAATACATATATATGAAATCGTGTACGGGTACGGCCAATCTATTGCTCGATCGCTAGTTTGACCTTTCCAAATTGAGAATGACAAGCAATCAATGAATAAAGAGTTATTAGGATTGAATGAGGCAATGAGAATTGACATGACGTCAGTATTCAAAAAATGACGGCTAAGGTCGATTCAGTCGGTCAGCTAAACCTAAGACAAGGCAGAAACAAGAAATGAGGACAAATGATACGTGTTTTTGTTAGGAAAAAGGTGTGTATTGGATGTGTCATCATTCTAAAGTCGACTGTTATGAATAAATATCACATTTGAGACCGCAATAAAATTACTACGATGGCATTGGTTGGTATACTTCTTCTAATTTGTTTTAGCTTCTTGGCCTCTAAAAAGGCCAACGAACGAAGTTCCTAGCAATCCTAGCACCTTTTAAATTGCTCCCAAAAATGCATAATAACCGAAACATTCTAAGAACGTCAGAGCCATCAGCATCACTTATAAGTTAAGTTCTCAAGAAACTTGTTATGAACATGAAAGGATATCAGAGATCATAACGAGTGAATCACAGGCTATAAAGCCGCTCCAAACCTTCTCAGAACTGCATCTATGGGCAAACGTGATGTGAACGACAATATCATGTTCAATTTTTTTTGGTCAGGTTTAGCCACAATGTAGAAGATTATCCGACACGTTTTGGATAGCCTCGGAGATTTACGAACCTTTGTTCTCGAAATAAAGACTCGATTATGTTTTCGTAAATATTCTTCCGGCGAGTAAACCGTAATGGCTTGAAGTCTTAAAATTTAAAACGCTGATAGTATCTTGGTTTTGAACGGACGAAACATTTGAGTGTTGTCGTTGAGGGTTCCACAAAGACTTCATGCAGCCTATTCCGCTGTAATTAACTTCTTTTATAACAGGATATCGACGGGGTACCCAATCTCAGTCCCTAATGGCGCACAAAGGCCCAGTATCGGTTATTCGATCGTATGCATCCCTATCAGATCTCAATACCGAACCGGTTCGCTCCAAACCGATATAAAGTTATTAACATTGAATTAAAATATTTACAAGAGCCGCGGCGGGTGCATTCGTTTATTTTTGCATGACAATTAAATATGTATGGCTGGTGAATGTAGGGTTCGATTTATTCTTCAGGGTGCAGTTGTTTTATTCATGTTTCTCGCTTTTCTCGTTTCGGTAACCAGTCTAATGCGGTGTTGATCCAGAATGACACAATCGAAACTGAATTTCTTTGCACATACGTCGTTTAGCTGATGATCCGCCAAAGCTGGTCTCCAACATAAAGGTATTTAAAACAGCATTGAACCAGTATTCGTTTGTCAAGATTTATCCAATTCCACTTTTGTATACATTTGCATAATGTCGGCACTAAATACGGCTTCATTAATGTATCCAGAGCAATATTTATATTTGAAAGCCATCCAATTTGCTGACAATGTCTGACCTATTATTCTTCAGCGTACGGATGGCCTACAAACAACTGGATTCTCGGAACATATTTCAGCGTGTTTTAGTAGTGGGCGTGATTGTGAGTCAGTCAAGCTAGCTTGGGTGTGGGAACAGGGAATTTTATGAAGCTAGCGTTTATCTCGCAGTTAAATACATGATTCATATCGGAACGGCCATCTTGGCGAGGCAGTTCCTCTACCCTAAAGTTGGATGTCCGCCAGTGCCTAAAATCGGACTGCAGGCGTGATTCAACCGATGGAGTTATTCGTGCGGTTTTGCCGCATTCGGACACAGTAAGCCTTAAGGCTTTTACAAAATTCTTCTTGAATTTGCCAGAAATGTTGAAGAGTGAAGTATCCTTGGAATTTGGATTGTGCGCAAGATTTGTTGCTCGGTATTCTAAAGGTCTTATACAGATGCAATACAAGTTATGAAAATTTGTCTCTCGGCTAGTTCCACGGTCCAAAGCGGCACGAATGGTAGTCTAAACGCCGGCGTCACGGTCGTGGCTTATGCCGGCCGAAACGAGCCGTAATCGCCTCGCCGATGGCAGATAAGCCCAAATGAATATGTAACGCTCCTCCCACAGCCAGACCGGCCCAATAAAAATAAAAACAGCAATTAATATTGTTTATACGCGCCCGTTATGCCAGCGACAGTAACAAACGAGCCCTGCAAACCCAAAGATTCTGCTTGCGTAACACGTAACGGCGCGTCCAGTTATGTTAATATCAGAATTTCACGTTTTTGAAAGTAGAATTTAATTAGGCCTAAGATAACGCTAGATTTTGATCACTTGCATGCATTATGGATTTCGAGTTTAGTACAAATTTTATTGCCCGTGCGGTTTCCTCATGGTTTATGCAGGAAGGCATTATCGGTACTTCTATTCAGCACGTAGTGATTGATGTGTTCTTGCAAATCGATTATACATGCTGCCGAGTATCGAATTGTGGATATGTGGACAGAATCATTAGCACGTAGATGTAAAGCTGCAGATGCAATGAGGTTAACAGGCACTAATGACTTCTCCGAAGCGTCCTGTTTATGCTTCTGGTTTCACTTCCCGGTTGAGGGAGAGGATTCGGTTCGGGAAAGGGTATCGCCTGGGTCTCTAGATCTTCATCGGCCAACACCCGCAGCCTTAATCTCCTGAAACTTTTACGATCCGACGCATGAATAATTCCCGAGAGGAGGAGGTATCGATCGCACACGTCGAGGTTTTTATTTATACGGCGCGGGTGGGCGAGGCGCATATTAGTAAACAGGCGCAGGCGCGGCACTCACCGACTTGTAGCACGTTCTCCACACACCCGGCTTCTAGCAGCTTCAGCCCGCGGCAGAAGGCGATGTTGCGGTGGTCATCCGGGGGGGCCCTAGCCAGGG
Source organism: Cenopis cana (assembly GCA_951800055.1). Taxonomy (NCBI): domain Eukaryota; kingdom Metazoa; phylum Arthropoda; class Insecta; order Lepidoptera; family Tortricidae; genus Cenopis; species Cenopis cana. The sequence goes on along the minus strand of OX637491.1, from coordinate 3,589,381 downwards.
ACGAGTACATACAAATGTCCCGCTCGTCCCTAGGAAAGGACCAGTACACAACACGTCGCTGCACTGGTTCCGGGATGCGTTCATAGCGCTCCTCTATGCGTTGGAACGGGATAGCCGCGGCCACTATTTTGGCGGTGATGTCGAGGAGTGTCGGCGGGGCGCGCGGCCTGCAACAGGCGCGCGGCGCGCACGCAGACATGGCGCTCGCTCGGCCGCTCGCGCCGGACTGACGCGTTCCCCGCGCGCGGACCCCCTCGCCCCCCGCCGCCGCGTCCCGCGGCCCCCGGGGACGCGCGCCCCGAATCGACACACTGCGATAAATTATTCATTTGGCAGGCATAATGTGCGATATATTATTAAAAGTTGGCATTTTTGTGTTGTTCTCCGAGGCTACGAATAAAATCGATAGCTTTGTGGAAACAGCGGTCATCATTTATTTAGCGGACTTGATTGCAGTTGTAATGACAGCGGTAAATTGTCTTGTTACTGGTTTGTTATTACTTGACGTATCATTTAAATAATGCACGCTCTCCTTCACTACAGCCGTATATTCTCAACATTAGTCATTCTGCAACATTCACGTTAATTTAATACCCGTCTTCTACCAACGTTTACTTACTTAAGCACACTTTTGAAACTCCATCACGCCAGAACACTCAACTTTTACATTTCAGCACAACAAAACTCGACAAATTACAATCCATCTTATTAAATTAAACATTTCCTTATCCATTTAAGCCCGGTCTCCTCGCATTACACAAACGAAGGGGAAAGCGGGTGGGGCGCGGGGGGACTTGCATTAACAGCTGACGGCGGCGGGGGTGAAGAGTGTGTCGGGGGGCGGACGGAGGGGGGGCGGTGACGACGTCAGGTGTCGCTGCCATGTTCTTTTGCATTATTCTTGAAGGGAGTAAGTGAGTTTTGGAATGGGGGTGCTTACGCCATTTTGGAATTTAGATGGCGCGTAACTCAGCTGAGATTGCCGGCGCAAAGCGCTCTAGCCGCTGGATGAGGGAGCGTTGACCTTTATTGTTTATTGTTTTTTACGGATTATATTTTGAATATGGAACGGTTTTGGATTTGTAATTTTTGGGCACCTACCTGTTCCGTTAGGATTACCTACCTTATCTGGAATATAAAACGTCGTTCAATATGCTAAAGAAATCTTATCATTTTATCCCAATGTGTATTTATAGTGTTGTTAAAAATACAAGGAATCGAAATAAATAACATGCATAAACGAATCTGAACAGATATCAGAAACAATTTCCATTTATTCTATAAGTACTTATTTAATTACTGTTTACTAAAACATTTGTATATTACTAAGTAAAAAAAATGGTAAATTTTCTAAGGTATGGTTATGGGGTGCGAAAATTTAAATAAAAACCGGCCAAGTGCGAGTCGGACTCGCACACGAAGGGTTCCGTTCCATCCCATTATCTTTAAAAACTGCAAAAAACATCACGTTTGTTGTATGAGAAAACCCTTAAATATTTATTTTATTTTGTTTTTAGTATTTGTTGTTATAGCGGCAACAGAAATACATCATCTGTCACGGTTTTTGAGATACAGCCTGGTGAGGTGACAGACGGACAGACAGACAGACGGACAGCGGAGCCTTAGTAATAGGGTCAAGTTTTATCCTTTGGATACGGAACCCTAAAAAGTATTTTTGCCTGATTCCGCCTGCCTGATGGTAATCGGACACCGTAGCCTATGGACACTTTTAACTCCAGTATAATTGACAATATTTCATAATTTCCAAAAGTCTTAATTCGAAAACCATTTCGGTAAAAACGTGTGAAGTACACAAAAAACATTTATTTAGATTTTTTCTCCGTTAATTTTGGAAAAAATCGCAAATTACTGTAAACCGAAAGTTGAAGTCATCTTCCTCGCTGTATTCAGGGAGACCTTAGTACAGAGTACAGACAATCGCTGCTCTGGCTGGAGTGGCTCTGGATTCTTGTTGGGAAGATGACGTCATATTTTACTTACGCCCTTTTGGAATGACCTACTTTTCAACGTGTTTTTTTTTGTATGAAATAATGAGTTAAATTGAAAAAGAAAAAATACGGGTGGCTTAAATTTTTACCTATTTTCTAACTAGTCCATAAAATAAAGTAGTTAAAAATATGAAATGTTGTCAATTACGTCGGCGGGGTGTTAACCTGCTCAAAATGTGCTCGTACCTTTACAAAAAAGATCGGGTACATAGTCACCTTAGGGCGCACCAGAGAGTGGAACAACGGCACTCCAGTACCTAAGTAACGCCTATTAACCAAAACCTGGAATTGCCTGGAATATACAGTCGCTGAGGCCGAAATCGGTCAGCAGGAGCTCACAACTATAGAGGTATGACTAACCCGCACTCCTCAGGTGAAAAGCAGGTACTGTAATTAAGTGATCTCTTAACTTCATTTATTTCAATGTTTTTCGTCTGAGTAAGAAAGCAATCAGTAGCTCTAGTATAAGTTTTTTCGAAACATTAAGGCCGTGTATTACCACTTTTGAGTTTTTAAAAACCATCTGAGACATAGAATATAGTGTCTTAAAATCTAAAAAATATATATGTGTTACATAAGGATCTTGTCTAGTCAAAATCGCAGTCAGTTACATGACCTGATGAATTTCACTCGATAGAAAAAAAAACGCGAAGTTACCTCTTTTTGGAATGTTTTTTCAATACTACGGCTACATTACTGATATTTAACATTTAATTTTTGTACTCAATTAAAGATCGTAAATAGTTATAGACAAATTCGCAGGGTTTACTTTGATAAAATGATTGGCTTAATCACTATAGCTAAATATTTACAAAACTGCGCGCAGAGCTTGCGTAGAGAGCGGGATGGTTAATTGTAATCTCACGCGTGTTAGAGCGGGACATTTGCGTTGGGGATACCTCCCCTTAACTAATTCGAACGCGTTTGCGTTTTGTCTCAAAATGTTTGAAAGTGGTATGAAAACGTGAACAGCGCCTCTGGTGGTCACTAGTGGAAACTAAAACAGCGAGTATAACATTTGTTGCTAACCGATGAACGCGCGTATTTCAAACTCGGTGAGAGCGTTTTCATAAATTTTGAGACAAAACGCAAACGCGTTCGAATTAGTTAATGTTTCGAAAAAACTTAATACTAGAGCTACTGGTTTAATAATGAGGGGACTACTCTCTTTTTTTCAATCTAGTATTTTCATTTGTTTATCTTATGACATTTATTTCAAACCGTGAGATCTTCAAGAAGACAGTACGGTTGCCAGTTTTTGTTGCACTATTAGAACCACCCAGGGATCACGTGTAGGGTAGCGGTGGGCACTTTCCCTACGGACGTGGTGCAACTTCGACCCCCCTTTGTCAAGTGAGTGGGCAACTTGACTGTTAGAAGTTCTCAAAGCTTGGCTTTAACGACTGCTGTCATAGAAAGCAGCCGGGATCAACGGCTTAGCGTGCCTTCCAAAGCACGGGAGCGCTCAGTAAGTAACCACTCAAAGCGGTCACCCATCCATGGACTGATCCCGCCCGACATTGCTTAACCTTGTATACCGCTTGCGGTACGCAGGCGCCGCTGGACCACGAGCGCTCCAAGTATGAATTCAATTCTTTTAAAAAATCTGACCATGACCTCTTAGCAATACTTACTTGAACACAGTCCTACAAGCTGTAATGTAAGGCTAAGCGAGATAGAGAGATGTACTTTGGGTTGCTAACTCTACCTTATAGAGTCTGACTAGCGAGAGTAGCGAGTCGTCGTCGAATAAATGTTTTTCTTCTTTCTTCTTCTTTCTTCTTCGTGACACAAGAAAACAGCGGCAAGTTTAAAAAACCAGCCAAGTGCGTGTCGGGCCACGCGCAAGGTAGGGTTCCGTAGTCGTCCACCCGTTACATTATGTGGACTAAAAAGTTCGCAAACTTATATTTACTATGTTTTTGACAGAATTAACAACATTATCTAAGGTAGGTATCAATGGAAATTGTTCGAAAGTTTGCTTTTGCAAAGTACATTTCTTAACACTTTAAACTCTCGCGCTTTGTAAACATACTTAAAAGGTTTGTTTTAACGGGTCTGTCTAACGCGATATTTATGTATAAATTTACCTTTTTTACCGACGTTTCGACACGGGTTTCACCGGCCGTGGTCGCGGGTATATCGCGTTAGACCCGTTAAAACAAACCTTTTAAGTACATTTCTTAAGTTCGACTATTACTCGTTAACTAGTAATGTCTACTTAGCTGTGATAGTTTTCCTTTTAAATTCATCGTATATACTACTACCATGATTTTTTCACATGCCTAGGAGCCACCGTTTAGCTGGCAGGGGGGTGGGGACACTTGACCATAACGAAAATTATCACTTCAAAGCTAATTATCACGCCAACCGATTCTTGAATCAAAAAATACTCTTAGAAACCTTATAATATTTTTAAAAGAGCTATCCAACGATACCCCACACAGTGGGGTTTGGAAAAAAAAATTGCACCACCACTTTACATGTAGAGGAGGTACCCTAAAAAAATTTTTTTTTCATGATTTTATTCTACCTTTGTCGGCGTCATCAATATATATACTCATGCCAAATTACAGCTTTCTAGTACTAACGGTTACTGAGAAAAACGGGGGTCGGACGGACGGACGGACGGACATGGCGAAACTATAAGGGTTCCTTGTTTACTACGGAACCCTAAAAATCAGCGGCAATACCGAGTAAGTATGGTGTGAAAAAAGATATTTGATACTTGACATAATTTTTTTCATTACCTAATATTTTTGAATGTGCAAGTAGTGTAAGTAAGAAGATAATAAGGCCGTATTTACACACGTACGAGACTCGTATGCGAGTTTCATTACATTGCGGGTTACCGAGTTATAAATAATTCAATCGATCTATCAAACCGCGCAACGTAGCGAATACCGCATGCGAGGTTCGTACGTGTGTAAATAAGGCCTTATTAGCCTCTTTTACTTACACTAAGTTACACATTCAATAATATTAATAAAAAAATAATGTCAAGTATCAAACAACAACTACAACAAAAGATAAAATTATTGCCATATAAAGAATTTGGTAAAAATGCTTGTTTCACGACTGGCTGGACCCTATACCACAAAATTTTACAAGTCTACAATTTGACAAAATTGTACAATTTTCCATAGAAAAAGTTCACCAATTTGTCGAATTGTATGCTTGTAAAGTATTGTGGTACAGGCCCCTGGTCATAGACTCTATAATTCATTTATTTCACAAAAGTTACGCATTTAATTAATAGACTTAAATAACCTTACTCACTTAGCATTGTACTGAAATCCTAATAGATAAATATCAAAATTACAGTAAAATTGTGCATTTACGTCGAACAAATTAACATAAAAAGCGCTTAAAGCGCTTTATTGTACGAATAACTGTGTCTCGGACGTAGACCGAGGAAATCCCGTCTGTTTGCTATATACGTATATATAGCACGGCATAATAAACATAATATTATGTACAGGTAATTATATCAGCTGATCCATTCAGGAACTGTATTTATATATATTTTTAAAGTATTTACGTTAAATGGCATTTTCACTTTAAAGTGTACCCCCTGCTGTGCCCCGTGTATGCCCTAGGGCCCCGGGATCCGCTTTGACACCTTTACATTTTGGCGAAGGAAGAAGTTTAGTTTTACGAAAACTACTGCTATTCTGACTTTCCGACCCAGAAGGAAAATTACTCATCCCACCCTTCACTCTCTTACTTTTAACTTTAGGGCATTTTCACTTTAAAGTGTACCCCCTACTTTTGTTTCGCATCTCGGTGATTTTCGGTATTCTGACTCAGAATCACGAGTACTATTGATTCAGATGAAGAAAAAAATGTCCTTGATTTTCCATACAAATTTTCTGTGTCAGTTTTGTGACGAGCCATATAAACTGTATGAAAAAAGCGTCACAAAACTGTCTTTTTTTGGTGGGACACTTTTCTCTTCGCGGAAATGGATAGTACTCGTGATTCTGAGTCAGAATACCCAAAATCACCGAGATCCGAAAAAAAGTAGGGGGTACACTTTAAAGTGAAAATGCCCTAAAGTTAAAAGTAAGAGAGTGATGGGTGGGATGAGTAATTTTCCTTCTGGGTCGGAAAGTCAGAATAGCACTAGTTTTCAAAAAATAGTTCCTTCGCCAAAACATAAAGGTGTCAAAGCGGATCCCGGGGCCCTAGGGCATAACTGGGAAAACGCTAGATGATAAAGCTTGTGTCAGACGTAAACGCTCAGCACCCGACCGGCGCCGCCTCAAACTAGCCGTCAACCAGGCCCCTATACCACAAAACTTTACAAGTGTACAAATCGACAAAATTGTACGGTTTTCCATAGAAAAAGTTGACCAATTTGTCGAATTGTACGCTTGTAAAGTTTTGTGGTACAGGCCCCAGGCGTCAACCCAACGCAAGCACGGAACATAGGGCCTATATACAGCTACCCGAAAACGAAATATCTGCCTCTTTGTCGCACTTGCATATTGGAGCAACAGAGAGGGTGATACTTCGTTTCCAGTTCCCGGTAGGCCCCCTGGGCTGCTACCGCGAACCACAAACGAAGTATCTCCCTCTCTGTTGCTCCAATATGCAAGTGCGACAGAGAGGCAGTTATTTCGTTTTTGGTTCGCGGTAGGCCCTCAGGGCTGCTACCGCGAAACACAAACGAAGTTTTCCGTCTCTGTCGCACTTACGTACAGAATTGCAAGTGCGAAAGAGAGAGAAAATTTCGTTTGTGGCTCGCGGTAGCAACGTGTTCGTTCCAAAAATCTAAATCTTCGCATTTATAATATTACATAGCATTTCAACACTAAAATGTGTCTTAATAAAGGCATCGAGCATCTCTGATAAACTTACCTCACCTTAGACCTTGCCGTCTCAGGTCAAATTAGGGTCATAAGGGTCAAACGTGCGCCCAACTGGTTTTGCCGTGTTTGCCTTCCGAAGCTACGAACTAGCTAGCCTGAATCTATAGGTGTGGGCATTAATTACTCAGATTTAAGGCGTGGAGCAATTTAATCTGCGCCACTCAAAAAGCGCCTCTAGAATCCAATTTTTCCCTTGTTGTTTTTTTTATTCGTCATTTAGGCAGCCCTAAGCAACTAGCGCCTATAGTGGTTACTCCATTCACACTACCGTAGACCCTGTATAGGGACCCTGGTCCAAAGGCTCTAGGGTAGGCCCTAGAGCCTTTGGACCTTTGTTTGAACTAGCGGGGCGTATAAATCAGCAAAGTGGCCCGAAAGAGTCGAGTCCAAGTGCGTGAAGTGCTAATATAAAAGTATGTCCGTAAGGTAAAAATTCGTCATCCTCACCATCAGCCCAGCAGAGGCGTTCTCTCATAGATGAGAGGAAACACGTATGAGCTGGGGCGGGAAGCTGAAGCAGAGGCCTTCGTTTTACCCGGTCAATTAGAAAAGAGGTAGATTATTAAGAAATTTCTAATTTGCTGCTATTTTCCTTAATGCTAACTTGATGCTAACCTATAGGGATCTTCCGAGTGCCGACGTAAATTCCTAGAAACTACTCTCTTTTACTCCATCATGGATCTAGGAATCGACAGGCCAATTCCGAGAATTACACGTAGCCTAAGAAATAGGTTCTGACACGGAAAGATGCGTGTGTAGAGTCAGTTTTATTTTAGCCTTGTGCGCGTGCGATCGTGAAGGTTGGCAAATTGGCCATGTTTTGCAGATGTTAGTATTTTTGTGGCTAACAAGCATATGGCCTGCCTTTACGGTCTGTTTAATAGTAAGCAGACGCCAAGTTAGAGGTGCTGTGTTGTGTTCCTCTTTGCCATAGGATAAGCAGTACCTATCAACTTTATATGTGCGTGAACAAAGTGATCAAATATATCTGAACACGTCTTTATTGGGATATAATATTGCCGAGGTATTTTTGAACCTTTAACTTACATTGAAATTGAAATTGATAATTATTTATTCATGGATTTAGCAGTCGCTTTCAAAAAAGTAGAACCTACGGGCCGATTTTTGAATGTCGAACGCTCGACTTTTGATTCGAGATCTGTCTAAAAACTATGATGTTTTGACAGATGTCTAGTGAAAAGTCGAGTGTACGAAACTCAAAAATCGGCCTCCTAATGCCAAATCTTGGGATTAGGTGTTAAAGCGGACCCCGGACTCTAGGCCATAACTGGGAAAACAATATGTTGACATTTTTTACGTGTACACATACCAGTGGCGGCGCGTCAAAAATATTCTTAGGAAAGCCGGAAATAATTTGCCTTTCTTATACTTCATGAGCCGTAGTTAAAGAACTGCACTGGCTGAAAATTAGGTAAGCCGGTGGGAATCGAGTTGTATGGACGCTCCGCCACTGACACCTACACACACTGTATAAAATTTCGCAGATAACCAGTCCCGTCGTGAACGGCAAGCCTACAAAATAACTATGACAGAAGGTTGACAAATGAGGGGGATTCATTCACCCGGGGGGGTGGTGGGGTGGGCGGCTCACCTTGGCGCCTCTTGTAATTTCACTTCTGGTGATAGTTTCCCTTGTTAGGTTAGGATACAGTCATACAGTACAGTCAAGTGCAAAAATAAGGGTGCATACAATTTGTTCAAAAATATGTCACATCACATAGCTCTTTATGTCGGTGAATTAAGGTTTCGGTACATGTTTATGAGAGGATTCGATACATATTATTGCACTTGACTGTACTACTTAAACGGTTAAACTGACGTATTAAATAAAATAAAGAAGATAAGAAAGGTGACAGGCGACACCCTTTCTGAAGAAGGATTCGAAACATGTCACCCGTAGACTGAGCGAAAAAAAATACTAATTATTAGTAAGTTTTAGTGAATCCCAGGACAAGGAGATTATATATTTTGTAACCGTTAGTATTATAATCTCCTTGTCTTGGGATTCACTAAAACTTACTAATAATTAGTATTTTTTTCGCTCAGTGTAGAGACAATGCGTGGGGTTTATCGTTTCAGTAGTATAATTTTGATCATGTCTCATGACAGTTTAAATTTAATCACGGCTATGCGTGTTAATTAGTCTCTCTGTTATTTTTAGGGCTCAGTAGGGACCTCAATAGGAATTAACTATAACATTAGGATTAGTAATTATTGCAAGTACGGAAATGTCGCAATCGGGAACTAGAGGGCGCACTGAGCCAGTTGAAATGAGTATTCTGACTGCGTATTGTGTATTTACTCCATATCGCAACTACTTCCCCTTGTGTACTTAGTTATCACGCGAGCCAAACAACTCTGCATCCGTTTCATAATCTTAAACCGGATTCGTACTTATCTGATGCGCTGTGATGTCTGACAGTGACAGTATCGTCTCATCAGAGCGAATTCGATGGTTAGGCGACTTACTGACTTGGCGGCGAGGGATCGATATGTGTCATTTTCTTCTTTGACGTACGTACGTACTGACGTCGCAAAGATTCCCACTTGCATAATACTGTCAGTATTACATTTGCGCAGTAGTAATATTATGCGCAGAAGCGGACCAGTACTGCCTTCGCATCATCCCGCTTCCGCGCATCCCGCGCCAGTCAGGAAGCACTCATTTAAATGTAGGGGCGCAGTCAAAAGTAGTACTGAGTTGACTGACAGTTGACACTGACATTTGACAGTGTTTTCTCATATCGTACCGCCTCCGCATCGACAAATCAGGAAGTCGCCTTAATCTAACGCATAACGCCGATATTGTTCTGTCGCGTCTCGATGTGTTACGTCAGAAAAATATGAATCCGAGTGGTTCAATTTTAGGCGGAGCGCACTATAATACACTACACAACGTCACCTTTCGCAGCTCCCCTATCCTTCCTTGGTCTCTCCGGAAAATCAGAGGCGACTCTCAAAGCCGGCATTGGGCTCTTGGCTCTACTTTATCGTCAACGGCCAAGGCACGGAAAAACTCTATGGCTTACCAAACCAAGACCAACCAAGAGTTTTTCCGTGCCTTGGCCGTGCACGGTAAAGTATAAAAGCGACCAATGCTGAGGTGAGGCCTGTATGTATGTTTTTATTTACCTATTAATTTGTCACTTGTATTTTTTCTCTCACGCTCTTTTCTCTATTTTTGTCACGAATAAATGACATAAGTCACAGGTCAAAAACTTTCATCGATATAATCAAAATCATCATTTGCTTGCTATCTTTCTGTTTCTGTAATTCCGTAACATTTCGAAAGTGCACAATGTACAATCTGTCAATTTCCATACTATAGATGCCAGTTGGCGTATGTTTGACATGTTACATAACTAGCTTTACATTTCGCAAAACATAATTATCGCCCAAGTCCACCCACTGTTATCACTGCCCCTCGAATCGATACGATCCGAATTTAAACTGCCGTCCCCGCCATTTTTGCCTGATCTAATGAACTATTAAAGTGCAATTTCCCTGCGCGATGGGGCTAGATGGCGCTACGCGCATGTATTGATCGGACGGCTGCAAAGTAGTGCCAAGTCACGAAATGTATTGGCCGCCGAAAAATGGGGGAGGTGTGGTGCATTGGTATGTGGTCAATGAGGTTTTGATGTGATGGTCTTGAGTGGTATCATTGACTAAACAGTAGTTTTTTTAAGGAAAGCATGGCGGGTACTGTTGTAATCTCAAGAAGGTCAAGTTTATTTTTGGGTTGGAAGGCTATGCCTAAACTTGGGATCAGGTGTCATATACATAAAATAGAATCAATAACAATCAGCTTATTGCAGACAAAAGTCAAAGTGGGAGTCAACTGGGGAAATTTCAAGATGATGATGATGATGATGATATTGCGTAGGTAATATCATACATCGGCAAAATATTTACCTAGGATATTGATTGTGCCGAGGCATTTTTCCATCTAACTAAATAGCCAAACTTTCTGACAAATACAAAAAAAAGTAAACATCAAATTTTGCACATCTATCGTTTTCCTTAAAAATGAATAAAAAATGAATAAAATGAACTTTATTCTGTAAGTAGGCCGCAATGGCACTTTTACAAGTCAAACCCTACTAGCGTTTCACAGAGGCCACTGCCGAGAAGAAACGCCGAAAGAAACTCGACAGTCAGCCATTTTCTCACAAAAATATGCTTATTACAATGATAAATGATAATTTAAAATTAATGTCACATTAATTGCAGTTGCGGAAATTATCATATTGAATAAACTAAAATAATAACAATACGAGTATATACATATTTTTATTTGGCTTATTGGGTTCACGTTTGCGCTAAATTTGACTGTCTGTAGTTAGTCGATGTCTAGAAACAAGTAAAAGATGGTTATGGAAGCCTCGGCACGCGACTGACTTGCGCTAGGCTATTTGTTCATTATTTTTATTTTACTAGCGATTTGCTTCCTCTTTTCTTATATGCGAACAACAAAGGAGTGGAACTTGCTCCAGTTTTCTGTATTTCCGGACAATTATAATCTAGGCCTCTTCAAGGCAAGGGTGAATAGGCTATTGGGTTAATCACTGTTCAGTCATACATTGAAAAAACCTATTTTTGCAGCAGTTCTAGCGCTCGCTGGCGACGAAAACAATACCATTTTTCCATATCATTCACAATTACAGATCTTACCTATTCAATCGCACACAAGTCCAGATAACATGACCCCCACTTTCCTACCAACAGTGCGTGATCAGAGCTCAACTTTGATTGGAAATCGTGAGCATAGTGAATGTCAGCTCAGCCGGCTCCCCTCTGGCTATAGATCACCGCTATTAGGCCCCGGTTCACCCTTTATCTCGACATTTACGAGTGTCTCTTCTGTCGGTGGGCCCCTTGGTTACGCGATGTCGTTGTTGACAAATAAGTATAGTCGAATCAAGTGCGTGTTGTCCACGAAGGCGCGCCCCTCCACAGCCCAAACCGTACAATTGCGCGTAGATTAGTATGAGATTCGCTGAGGAGCGGCGCGTCGTCGTGAATTGTCATCCAATGTAAACAAATCCAAATCATATACAAATGTTTAGGATAGATGACAACTGATCACCTCTGTCACTACTTACTTATAAGATTTAAAGTGCCGTGTCTCTTCTTCTTAGGCGTATGCTCTTGACAGACCAGTCGTGGTCATTCATGCGGATGCGGAGTACCGTGTAGGTAAAGGTAAACACGTCTGGAGTTTAGAACTATGAATTTCCATACAAACTCTACATTTTAACTTAAGATAGAGACTGTGTTGAGAGACAAGACGGGCACTAGCGTTTGTCTCTTGTTGTCGACACTGCACTCAAATCAACACATCTAGAGTTGCAGTCGTCCATAGGGCATGACGTCCACTTACCATCAGGTCGCTCGTAAGTTTAATTTCCAAGAAAATATCGAAAGTTAATCTGCTTCAACATTGAGCTTGAATTGGCTTCAGTACCTCAGTAGTCATCTCCCCCTTTTCCCCTTTGCCCCATCTGACCTTACGGTTATTGAAATTGCATACATAAATAAACTCACCCTTGTAATTCCAGTGGGGGTAGGCTGAGGGTGTTAGAACTTTACGTCAGTGCCAGTTTTAATCAGTTTGGGCACTTTACAGATAAATAATGTATTGTGGTGAATACGTTCTAAATAATTAGTTACCGGTGTTTATTTACGAGTAGGTGTAATTTTGATACTACTAGCACCATCTCGTTTTTTAGTTCGGAATATTCGCACGGCTTAACCGCTGCCGCTATGCGCTGGTTTGTGCGGGCAGTAGTACAGTGAAATGCCGCTAGATGGCGCTTTAGACAAATGCGTTTTTGATTGAGTCAACCCAGGAAATCATAGAGGGAAAACTATAACGTATAAGTTTGTTTCGTGTATGATATCTGGGCGACCGAGCTTTGCTCGATGTTTTCCCGTACATGAGATCTATCTAGGTCGATTGCTCGCCCCCGACACTCCCACATAGCAAATTTCATCAAAATCGACAGCCGTTTCCGAGATCCCCGAAATAAATAAATACATATACAAGAATGGATTCATTCTCCAACAAGAAATTCTTGGTTTGTATGAATATATTCTTTTGTACTATCATTGTCACAGTTAACTGATCATTATTTACAATACATAAGATTAACCACACAGAGACAGCAGAGCTGGACCAAAATATCAGTGGCGCCAACTGGTGAGCACAAAAACGGTAGCCCCCATTGAATTTTGACTATACGTATAAATAAACCGCTACTATACATAATAGATGGAGACTTGTAGATGTAAATAGCATTAAAGTGTGAAAGAGAAGGTGCGATAGTAAGTAGTTAAAATACATATAAATCCTTCATTGGCCCATTTTCCCGGCTTAATACCTGTGTCAATACCTACTGGTTTAACACGTAACGAGAAATAAAATATCACTATATTACTACAAATATTCTTTCTTATGTCAAAGTATAAAATTATTATACACCAACAGTGACAGTTATGTCCTAAAGTGGCCTGGAGACGACTAATTTGGAATTGTCAATGTATTTACATATTGATTGTATTTACGAATTGAAGCAATTTATTAAGCATCAATAGACATATTAATGTGTTTATATTCAATGTTTTTTGGCATTAGAATAGAATTAGAGCGACAGAGTGAGAGAGAGACTCATCATTATTCTCTACCATGCCCGCATAGGTATATCAATGCTCCAAATTTCAAAAAGACTGTCAATATTTCGACGAGACAAGCAAACACTATCTTCAATCGAACCTGTCCAGTACAATATATTAAATCTTCCATCAGTCACCTTCATTCACATAAATACGATTGACAATAGCTTCCATCGCAACTAAGGTCGAGTGCAATTGATAATCACGTAGAATTGACAATTGAAATTGATCGTCTCGGAAGCGCATTAGGTACTTTCACATTATTTATTTTCAAGGGCCTAGATCACGTTCTCTAACTGGGTATGTGAGCTGGTTTCCACGGTCCCAAGAATACAGCTCCTGCAACACATAAAGTATAAAATAGTAGATTGTATTACAAGGGAGCAAAATGCAATATTTCAATTTCAATGTTTTTTGCAACCTTTACATACAATAGATAGACACATGCGGCAAGTGCAAGTATATACGAGGACCCTGGAGGACCTGACCTGAGGACCCGAACGAAGGGAGGGATTATAAAATGAAATCCTGAGCGTAGAGCGTGGCGAGGGATTCAAACCGCCTATCTTATTATTATTAGGGCCCTTCGACCCAATCAATGGGATCTTTTGTGCATGTGCAATGACTCAAATCACCACGGCCGAGTTAAAAATAATTATAAAAATAAAGAAGAAGAGAGAGTTAAGGATGATTCACGCTAGACCGTTCCGTGTCCGGGCCGGTCCGTTTTCTAGTACAAGAAATCAACGGCCGTTGCGCGTTTTGTATTAAACAACGGGCCGGTCCGGACACGGAACGGTCTACTGTGAATAATCCTTTAGAGATAATTTTGCTGCCGTGTAATACACTCTTATTTCACTTCCCCCCTAAATCAAAACTATTCATATAAACAGGTCCTTGTGAGTAAAGAAATAGAACTTAACAAGGGAGGTGGAATAAAACACTGAATTGTAAAGCGACATTATGATCCCTCAGTCATGTATATACCTACAATACAGTCTGTAGTTACCTTATGCGTGTGGTCGTAACCCAGCTGCGTGGTCTTCCTGAAGGGGTTAGTGAACGGCAGAGACACCTCCAACTGCTTGTTATGGTACAGGTCGATGGCCACACTCACTTTGCTCTCTCGGTCCGTGGCCGAGTCTAGAGCGTAGAGCACGCCGCATACTATGAACATTTCGCCTACCTGAAATGATCATTGGTCAAAAGAAGACTGACAATGGGGGAGGGGGCAAAACCAAATTTTATAAAAAAAAAATCGAAAAGCCTTTAAATTGTAATTGATAATGGTCTTACTTGTTTATGGTTTAGTGAGATATTCCAGATGTAATCTATGTTGAGGTCATCCTTGTTTGGGTCAAAGCTTAGCTGAAAACAAAAAAAACTCATTCTGTCATGTGCATGCCTGCTGAACATTGTGAACAACACCCAAAAAAATCCAACATTTAATTCGCAAATAGGCCACAAGTGCACATTTAAGTAAATGTCAAAATATTAATTTACAATTTCATAATGTCTGACAATTCATAATTCATAATTCATAATTTTATTTTCATAGTTGGATTTCACAATCTCTTTATGACGTCAATAATAATACTTAATAAACATTTTACATACATTAAATTACATTATATATTAGATACAATATTCGTTAACAAATTTTCTAATTATTATTTAAAAAATCATACATAATTAATTAATTCCACGGGTCACGTTCATCGAGATAGTCAGATATTTTATAGTATCCCTTTTTTTGCGTAATTTTCCTTTTATATAAGTCTTAAATTTATGTAGAGGCAATGATTGAATGTCTAATGGAACCTTATTATAATAACGTATACATTGACCAATGAAAGAATTACTTATTTTATGAAGTCTGCTGTAATTTACTACAAGGTTGTTTTTATTCCTAGTATTTCGACTATGTACATCGCAGTTTTTCTTAAAAAGATGCTTATTTTTCTGAACGTACATTAGATTTTCAAAAATGTATTGAGACGCGAAAGTAAGGATGCCAAATTTTCCAAATTTGTCTCTCAGTGATACTCTGACCCCCAGGTTGTAAACAGCTCGAACAGCTCGTTTTTGCAGGATGAAGATGTTATTCGCATCAGCCGCATGGCCCCACAAGAGAATGCCGTATGACATTAAGCTGTGAAAATAGCTAAAGTACACCATTCGAGCTGTGTCAACGTCAGTTAGGGCTCTGATTTTTTTTACAGCAAATGCCGCAGCACTGAGACGATTTGACAGTTTATTGATATGAGCTCCCCACTGCAGCTTGGAATCCAATGTAATACCCAAAAATGTCGTCGATTCCACAAGGTCCAAAGGGTCACCTCTAATTTTAATGTCTGGAAGAACAGGTTTAACATTCGGCAAAACAAATTTAACACATTTAGTTTTTTTCTCATTCAAAAGAAGATTATTTATAGAAAACCAATTTACCACATCAGAAATAGCTGAATTGATATAGGTAAAATCTCTTTGAACTCGGTGAATTTTGAATATCAACGAAGTGTCATCGGCAAACAATACAACGTCATGTTTGTTGTTTACCAGGTAAGACAAATCGTTGATATAAACAAGAAATAGAAAGGGACCCAAAATTGAGCCCTGTGGAACCCCCATTCTTAACTTGCTGCCCGAAGATATTGCACCATTCACATCAACCTTTTGGATTCTGCCGTTCAAGTAGGATTCTAGAAGTTTAAGTTCTACGCCCCTAACTCCGTAATGGCGCAGTTTCCGGATCAAAGTGTCGTGGTGTACGCAATCAAAGGCTTTGGAAAGGTCACAAAAGATGCCTAATGCATCCTGTGACCTTTCCCAAGCATCAAACACAAGTTTCACAAGTTGCACACCAGCATCCGTTGTTGAACGACCGCGAGTGAATCCAAACTGTGTACTGTGCAATAAATTATGGCTGTTGAAATGCGATTGCAACTGCTGTAATATAAGTTTTTCAAAAATCTTGCTAAGAGTCGGGAGAATCGAGATCGGTCTATAATTTGTGGGGTCAGAATGACTCCCTGCTTTGAATAAGGGTATAACTTTACTACATTTGAATTGATCAGGAAACATACCACTACCTATACATTCGTTAAATATTTCAGACAAATATGGAGCAATACAATCTATAATCGAGTTAACAATGTATACAGATAACCCATCAATGTCCATTGACTTTTTTATGTTTAAGGACTTAAATACTTTACGCACCTCGGACGGTGAGACGCAGTTAAATTTACATGATGCAGGGCATTCAGTTACATTCTCCTTTAGCAGACTTTCAGCGACAGTGGGAGACGAGCTTAAGTACTGGGTTGTTAAAGTTGGAATATCGGTAAAGAAGGTTTCAAAGGCTGTAGCAACTTCTTGATCTTTATTTAAGACTTTGTGGCCTATTTTTAATTCGTAGCTATTAGTACGAGTTGATATTTTTCCTGTCTCATTGTTAATAATTTGCCAAGTTGTTTTAGGCACGTTAAGACTCGATTTGATCTTTCTGTGAAGGAAAAGCGATTTAGCAGCAGCGCAAACACGTTTAAAGAGTTTCGAATAACTTCTTACATAATCGGCAAATTCTTTAGATGTGTTGTAGGATCTCTCTTCATAGAGTTCATATAATCTCTGCCTGCTCTTGTGAACTCCCACGGTCGCCCAGTCACCAAAGGATGGTTTGTGAGTACAATTAACATTTTTTGATTTAAAAATATTTCGATATTCTGATTGGATGAGCCCAAAAAAAGAATTACATAAATTATTAAAATTGTTACAATGAGCTGTGGTAGGTAATTTTTCCTGAATTTTTTCTCTAAACATCTTCAAGCGGGTTTCGGTTACAGGTATACATGTTTTTACATTTGTTTTAGTGTTGTTTACAATATGTTGAAACACCGCTTGCTGGCCAGAGTGATCTGAGCTCAACATATTAATGATTGATTTATCAATTGGCTCAGTATTTGCAAAAATATTATCGATGCACGTTGCGGTAGTCTCTGTAATTCTCGTGGGTGCCAAAAAAAGGTTTACAAGATTATGACTTAAAAATAGCGACTTTATTCTGTTACATTCAGAAGAGTCCATTAATAAGTTTACATTAAAGTCGCCACAAACTATAACGTGCTTGTTTGTGTTACTCACTTTACGCAAGGCTTCATCCATTTGGCCATCAAATAGGTCGTATGATGAGGCCGGGGGTCTGTATACACAAATGACAATAAAACGCTCTGTTTCTATAGCTGCTATCTCAATTATTCGTTCGCTCGACAAACACACAATATCGTTGCGTTCCCTGTACTTTAAAGTTTTCTTAATAAGTATTAAAGAACCGCCAC
Organism: Cenopis cana; assembly: GCA_951800055.1. Taxonomy (NCBI): domain Eukaryota; kingdom Metazoa; phylum Arthropoda; class Insecta; order Lepidoptera; family Tortricidae; genus Cenopis; species Cenopis cana. Next base: position 3,571,462 of record OX637491.1, on the reverse strand, counting down.
GAATCGCGCTTTCTCTGGCAAACGAGCTGGCTATTTCGTGGTTGTTGAAGCCAAAAATTAGTTGATGTCTTTTTAGCCAGTGTTCGCTAATACATAAAATGTCAATTTGATTATAATTCATGAAGAGTTCAATTTCCAATTCTTTGCCTAATAAACCCTGAATGTTCTGGTGGACAATATTTAATGTAGTTATTTTTTCAACTGGTGGTTTAGCACTCGTTGTCAGTCGGCCTGTAACCGTTAGTGGGTTGTTGTCTAACTGCACACTATCGCTGACCACCTGAGCTAAAGATCTGTGCTGTGAAGACTGCCTCGACGAAAATCCAAAGCTTCAGGTTTTTTCGCGATGTCCTGTTTCGAGGGAGGGTCCAAAAGGTTACTGGCCGCTGTTTGAAGACTATGAATCATGTCTGCTAATCCTTGAAATATATTGCGAATTCCTGAGTTCATGATTTTCCCTGTCACTCTAGAAAATTGCTCTATGCTTACGTTGACATTTGAGTTAAACAAACATGCGTAGTTATGTTTAAGTATATTTCGTCTGAGTACGTTGTTAAATGTCTGGATTCTAGAGTTATAGCTAGGTGCACCGCAGATGTATGCTGGCAAGACTAATATGATGTTGGTGTTTGTGATATTTACTAACTTATTCTTAATCGATTCCACCAAAGTATCGTAGTTCTGCGTTGCATGGAAATCAGTGTCGCTGATCAAAATTATGCAAAAGTCATGTTTTGTGTAATCGCTTAGTTTTCTGTCAACATCTCTTAGCAGTGTCTCGGTTCCCACATTTGGCGTGATATAATTACAACATTCGAAGGCAGAATAAAAACTATTCGATCTTATATTACGCAGTAAGTTCCATCTTTTGCTGCTAGATATTATACAAAGTTTATTACTTCTTTTTTCCTTAGACGTTTCTGAGGTGGAGACGGTTTGAAGATATTCACTGCATTCTCTGTTTGGAACCGAGTGAGCCGGCGAATAAAACAATTTTTGCTCAAGTTCATTAATGATCAGATTAAGGTTAGTGATTTCCTTCTTCGAATTAGAAAGCTCACTTTCTAGTTTAGCTATAGTTCGTTCCATACTTAGCATTTTGAAAGAATAATCCGTAAATGGGCTAGAATTAGCTGTATCTATAGGGCTCGCCATTGAAGTTCGGGTCTTGCGATTATGTTTTTTCGAGGGTTGTGGGGTCCTACACACGTTTTTTAATGTACATAGTTCTTGCGATAATTTATTATTATGCCGTATAAGCTCGCTTTTTTCAAGAATTGTATTATTTAGTTCGCACTCTGTACTCGCTAATTCGCTTTTCAAGCGTTTGATTTCGAACTTTAACTCTGTTTCAAGGCTGTACTCATCGGATAATTCTAGACTACGTGACCGGTCCTTATTTAAAAATTGTACGGTACGAGTATCTTGTAATAAATAATCGGCTTTTAATATTGATTCTGTGGATCTCGATCTGATTATTGGGCCGTTATGAGGTGTATACAAACGTGTTGAATTTTCAAGTTCATTTAAAGTCGAAGAAGAGCCGCATCGACTATTGAAGTCGACTTGGGTGTTGTAATCATTATCAGGCTCTTGCGTAGCAGAAAAAAGACCATTCTGTGCCTTTACTGAGGCGATTAAGGTGCTATTAAGTTCTTGTTCTATAGCAGATGGCTTAATCTGACTCATAGAAACGTTTAAGCTGTTATGGGGTTCTTCCATCGTCGAAATTGTAGCCTTCTGAGGGCTCTTAGTTTGAGGACTACTTAATGGGCTGGTAGGTCCTTGCTCATTAAATGTGCTATTAGACTGTTCTAGCGCCATTGAAGATGGACAATACTGAGTCTCTGGGGCGATTAAGATGTACACAGGGGATTCCGTTGCTAAAGTTGGACAATTTGGACTCGTAGAGATGCTTAGACTGTGAGTACCGCCTTGCGCCGAATTAGCTGGATCGCTCGTCATGGTAGAAACACTTAAGTTACTGCCAGGTCTTTGCACCGATATAGGAGAACCGTTTTTTTCCTTAGATACGCTTGTGTCATTTTTTTTGTGCTCATGCGACGCTGGAGCAGGATTAGTTGCCGGTACCTGTGCCGGTGATATGCTCTTGGTGTTTTTTTTCCCTATGGTACTGTTTTGGTCACCGCAGCGTCTTAACGATGACTTTTTATTTGTCAAAACATGATTCAAAGGTGATTTTATGCTGGAGCGACAAGGCAGGCAAACCCATGCATTTTTTCGTTCTGCTGTCATGCTATGGAACAGTTTAGCGGATCTCCCCGCGCACTTTATGTCGAAAAACTGCTTGCATTTGATGCAGTTCAATGAATCTTTATTATGCAGGCTCACTTGACATTTACTGCATACTGGCGCCATCTTACTATATTTTAGGAAGTTGACAAACTATTCGTGGAGACGTATGCGCAGCACTATACTTATTGAACGGGTATCCTATTGACCCTTGTAGGTAGTTATGAGGTGCGTCGCTAGATGGCGCTTTCCTTTCAATTAGTGCTGGCGATTTGTGCGATACCTCTAAACGAAGTCAATCACCGGTTCACATATAGATGGCGCTGCCCCGGTATAGACACTGTTGACAGCTAGGTCGGTGTTTGTTTATTTGAATAGTCTAACGATAAACGGAACCGGGTACCAATTATTATTTATTTAATCACTTTTTATTCACTGCACGTACTGGAATCTTTTGTTTTTAATAATGTATGATTGAATTCACGTACACAAGTAATCCAAAGGTATGTATTTTTGAATAAATATGCCACTGATTGTTACGTAAACGTAAGGAGTATTTTATCACTGTTATTAAAGTTATTTTCCTTAGATAACACTATATGGGCACAGTTACATAATTTTTTATATATTAAGTTCACATTGTACACTGATTTATTTGTTTAAACATTTTTACTTTAATATTATGCACAGAGATGACCTTAACCGTGGCAGTGGCGCCATCTTCCTCCATGTCCAATTACTTTTCATGTCACACACTACCTTATTATTTATTACAATATCGATATCATCATCCTCCTAGCGTTATCCCAGTACAGTCGCATCCTGAAGGATGCCTGGGGTCCGCTACCTAATCCCAAGATTTGTCGTAGGCACTAGTTTTTACGGAAGCGACTGCCATCTGACCTTCCAACCCCGAGGGGAAACTAGACCTTATTGGGATTAGGCTTTGTCAAGTGGCTTAACGACTGCTGCCATAGACAGCAACCGGGATCAACGGCTTAGCGTGCCTTCCAAAGCACGGGAGCGCTCAGTTAGTAACCACTCAAAAGCGGTCACCCATCCAAGTCCTGACCGTTGCCCACGTTGCTTGACCTTAGATACCGCAAGCGGTACGCAGGCGCCGCTGGGCCACGAGCGCTATTTTACAATATCGATACCCCACCTAAATATTAATTATAATCTCACCTTAGCGACAGCAGTGTTGTTTGAACCCTCCAGGGAGTAAATAGCCCAGAGCCCGTTATCATCAGCACTGAAATCGACCTGTGTAATATGAAAGTTGTTTTAAATAGGTAAGTAGCGTTGTAAATTGAGCATTGGAGACGAATGTTTCGCTAAATTCGAATTCAAACAACCCTCAACGTACCGCTTCTGAAAACGTACCTCTCCTGAAAACGTACCATCATCGTTTCAGGCTGTAGGTATCAAGCCACTGTTGTGTACAGGCATCGGAAATGATTCCGGTGATATTGACGATGAAGTTGTTGTTAACGATGATGAAGATGATGATGATAATGAATAAGATTATGACGGACATAATGATGCCATTTTCAAAAGCAATGAGTGAGATGACAGGGGTGATATTAATTAATGATAAAATTTCGTTCGATGATTATAATGGTGACAAGAATACAGACAATGACAATAGTGATGGCGACAACAACAATGGTGATGGAAATGATCTGCTAATGAAATTGTTCAATGACAACTTTGATGGAATACACAAGTAGGTACTGTTCGTGAAAGAAAAATAATTGTAGAAAATTCGTTGTACCTATACGTACGTCGTACCGCATGATGTACCGGCTTCCCGGAGTCGTTGGCTTGGTATCTTCCGAATCGTCTTTCTTACCCTCAGGCTAAATGCTGACCAAGAGCAAACCCGATAAAGGGGTGTGCAAAAGCCTCTTTTTTATGTATGACTGAACAGCGATTGGCCGTAGTCTAACATGCTGGAAAGCGACGACAAGGCCTAAGCTGTAGCTCGCTGGTTCAGTAAGAGCCCATTCACTCTTACGTTGAATAGGCCCAGATTATAATTGTTCGGAAATACAGAAAACGGGAGCAAGTTCCATTGCTTTGCTGTTCGAGTGTTCGCATTAGAAAAGAGGAAGCAAATCGCTTCGTGCGAATAAACGGAAGATTAACGAGATAAGGATCTTACCGCTCCCCTTGTCTGGACGTCCGCTGATGGAACGGAGAAGGCGTAAAAACAATCAATATCAGCTGACCTGGTTGTGTTGCGCGGTGTACAGCCGTCCACCCCGATGCGGGAGCTGCACAAACTTGATCCGGCTCTGCATCAGGTCGTACCGCATGATGTCCCCCGGCTTCCCGGAGTCGTTGGCTTGGTAGAAGAAGGAGCCGCTGTACACGATGTGACCGTTGCCCTGAAATAGTTGCCATAAATATAAGGATGAATACCGGGACAGTGTTTGTGTTTCCGAGCTCATATAACCTAGACCTTTTTAAGGCACGAAGTGAATAGGCATCTTTTGGGTGAGCTCGCTTCATCGTCGGCCTCATCTTTGCCCCTTGGCTAGATGCTGGCCAAGAGCGATCCCATTTTTAATAAATAAATAAATAAATAAAACAGTTGCAGAAAAAGGAGTGTACCTAGACTTAAGCTTTTTAGCTGCTCCTGTCCGGTCTACTAGTGGAAAGGAACCGAGCGGTTGCCTCAGTTGCCTCATCCTCAAAGACAAAAAAATCCAAGAAGGCAAGAAGCAGCGCAAGAAGGGGTATGGTCAGCAGGTAACAGATGGGGAACGGACAACAGGGACCTGCTCTGCTCCGCTCTCACATCTGTTAGGTCCTTCTATCATCGGGCTACTCCTGAGCGATTTGTGTTTTATTCGGGTATCCTACGCATCGCTTGTGAGTCGTCAGGCCGTCACCATACATATTCGCGTCGTCGACGCGTCTCGTCGTGTGCGAAACGAAGCGAATATGTAGGTATGGCGGTTCTTACATAAAAAGGTCTCTGCAGTTTATGGGGCTGGTCGACCTGATCATTCTTGAATTTAGCCTTGCTCCAGTATTCTCTCAGACGTTCCACTTCATTTTCCCGTGTCGTCCAAAGCTTCTCCTTCTGAAAATAAAATTGCGACATCTTGTGATGAGGAACGGACGAGCACTGGTGATGGCTTCGCTACTTTATATGACTTTCAAATTAGTCTCAACTGGTAGCAAGAGGCCGGTGCCTATCTCGCCCAATGAATCGCCATTGCTATCGCCAGCGAGGCAATGCCGCAAGCCTGCTGGCCACCGTGCCATACGGGACCGAGTAAGGCCAGTTTTCTAATTGTCATTATTTAGTTTTATTCTATTTTATTTTCAAGTTACTCGTAATCAACAACTTGTTCGTTCTGTATTTATGATTTACAGAGTTGTTATGCGATTTTTGGTGTGGGATATATTCTACAATGGCTGATTCACAGTAGATCGTTCCGTGTCCGGGGCGCCCCATTTTCTATTAAACGACGCGCGAGCGCGACGGCCGTCAATTTCTTGTACTAGAAAACGGGCCGGCCCGGACACGGAACGGTATAGCGTGAATCATCCTTATAAAACACTTACTTGAGCCTCAGAAGAATTGGAATCTCGAAGCCAGGCTCCAAACATTTCATCTTTGAATCGATGGAAGACTGGTTTACCAATAGCATATAGTTGACAATCTGTAAATTATCATTGAATCAATGTAAACGTCCCAGTGCTCGGCACTGACCCATTACTTGACAATAGGTGTCAAACTATTGAGTATTCATAATTATTATGCTGTAATACATTGAGTCGTTAAGTACCTTATCATTATTTTTATTGGGACAACTAACCCCAATTTTTTTATCAGAGTTGCGTGTAATACTTGAAGTGAATCACTAGTGATTTCATAGAAGTTTACAAGAAAATATGGATTATTCTATAGCATGAACGCCGAGTGGCAGAATTACGGACTCTAAAATCAACAAGCAACAGTGTATTTTTTGTGCTCACTAGTATTTCTTCTAGGCTTATTAGTCATGTTGGAGATGAGTGGAGAGATGAAGATCTTGCTGCGATCGCAGCGTGGGCAGGAGGGGCAGTCGTGGGCCTGGTTCACAGGACAGAGGTCTTCCAGCGACGTGGCAGGGGGCGGAGGGTCCCCGAACTCAACTGGATGCTCTTGTGGAGGCATCGTCATGTTGCGGCCTGGGTCTGAAATGTCATTGAAAGATGTACATACGATGTTGTGTCCAGGGAAAGATGATATTCCTCTGAGCACCAGGCAGGCTCTTTACATCTCGCCTAAGCTCGTTTAAGTTTACGAACAGCGTCCTGACTCTATCAAAGTAGTACAGCAAATATTGCTTCTCTGCTAACGAGAAGGCTAAATTTAATGGCATTTTCAGACATTCAGACACCTGTTTTTGCCTCAGAGCTTTGGTTTCATCTAAAGGATGATTCACAGTAGACCATTCCGTGTCCGGGCCGGCCCGTTTTCTATGACAGGACGTGCGACGGCCGTCGATTTCCTGTCATAGAAAACGGGCTGGCCCGGACACGGAACAGTCTAGCGTGAATCATCCTTAAATAGCACGAGAATAAAGAAGTAGTAATATTTACTACTTTCAAGCCAAAGGAAAATCTAGATCAGAACCGGGACGGGTGGTATTCTCGTAAAGAGGTCTATGCCTAACAGTGGGTGGAAAATGATGAATAATGATGATGAAATACCAACGGCCTTTGAGTCTATTAAGCAGTGCTAAGCAGGGAGACAACGTCTTTCGTGGCTGTGTTCACACATCGGATCTCGGATGTAGAACGGACCACATAACATACTCACATAGCAACTGTATATTGCCCCTGATACCATCAGCGGTCTGATTCTTCACCTCGTTCTTGGCCACACAACTGTACTGCTTAAGGTCGTACTCCTTCACCCCGTGTATTTCGAGCCGCATGATCCAGCGCCAGGGTTCTCGTGTCGGCACCACCTCAGTGCGGTAGCGGGCGCCTTCCAGGGTGCCCATGTCGGTCTCCCAGGCTAGAACTGGTTCTGGCCAGGCTTGAACCTAGAAAAGGCAAATTTGGTTATTATTAGGTAGAATAGGTGGCTTAAGTGGCAGTGGCGGGTCACATTGCACGTAGAACCGATGGCCGTTGGTGTTGAAAGGTTCTCAAGTGGCGACCACGGACCGAGAGGCTCAGCGTGGGTAGACCCCCCACAAGGTGGACTGAATACCTGGTAAAGGTCGCGGGAGTCCGCTGAAAGTGAAAGCGGGTGGCACAGGACCAGTCATTGTGGCACTCTTTGAGGACGGCCTATGTCCAGCAGTGGAAGTCTTTCGGCTGATATGATGATGATGATGAGGTAGTTTAGGTACTCGTTTCTTTTCTGTTGTAGATACGTTACAAATAACTATCCTAAAAATACTTACTTCACACTGAATCTTCGCAGTTTTATTGAACACGTAGGCGATGTTGTTTTGAACGCGAATGTACGGGCTGACTGAAAAAAACATTTTATGGTTAAAGGAACGGCAGAAGCGGAGTGACAATGCGTATAACCACTGCCAAGTGGTAAATTGTACAAGCGTGAGCCTTCCTATACTCGCCTGACAGGACGCGTCTCACGCCACCGCATCCTTCGCTGGACCATAAATAGGACGTAAGCCTATTAGATAAACGGAATTTCTTTTATTTTGAAATATCTTAAGGAAATGAATGAAGATTAGGCTCATACTCACAGTAGACTTCGACGTCAGTGGTCTGGTTGGCGGACGGCCTCAGCCCGTTGTTGGCGAGGCAGGCGTAGCGGCCAGTGTGCCAGCGCGACACGTGGGGTATGCTGAGCTGTGAACCGCTCACGGATGCGTCGCGCCAGGATCCCTGAAGAAAGAAAGAAATTGTTAATCCCTGCAGGCATCACGTCAAATAATTCAGAATGATGTCAGCAGGGTCATTATTCGCGCGATTCAACCGCCTCACTTTCGTGGACACGTTTTTGATGAATTGGATGTACCTAGATTTTGGTGGCATTTCTGAGTTAGGTGGTAGATGTCCCGTACTTTTATCAGATAACTGAGAACGGCATTGAAATCTTTATCCAAACTCAACAAAATAGGGACCACGAAAATGATTTGGAACAAACGCCCGAATTGCCCAGCAATTGAATATAACCCGGGTACAAGTATCACACACACACAAGTGACACAAGTAGCACTGCAACTTGTCTCCGTACAGTTATTTGGAATTAATGTGTTACCATTTCCTCTATAAATTTGGAAGGTTATAAAAGAAGAGGTAGCGACTTCACAGAGTAGGAAAGATATTACCCTAAACTGTAACTCAAAACCTGTCCCCAAAAAAGAGATACCCAACTACTTGAACTCGCATTTTTTGAGTGTTGCGTCAAAATTGAACATAGGGGTAGATGACCAATATGCGATGCGATGTCTATCTGACCACTTACAGTCCACCAACGTTCCTAAAGTCGAGTTACCCATTATCACGTGTACCGACCTTGATCGCATTCTTAAACGTATGATGAAATGCCGTAGTACCCTTGACATCTATGACATATCCGTAAATATATTAATTTCCATATGGCCAATACTTTCGGAGATGCTGGTTACTTTAATCAACGAGGTGTTCTCAACTGGTGTTTATCCCGACATACTCAAGTGTACAAGGGTGTGCCCGGTGTACAAGAGTAAAGGGGAAAAGACATCAGTTGATAACTATAGACCCATATCGATTGTACCCAGCATCTCCAAAATTATTGAGTCTATTTTATCACAGAACTTGACTCATCACCTTGAACACGATTTACTGACTGACAGACAATTTGCTTATCGCAAACACAAGTCCACCACAACAGCAGCTTTCACCATGATCGACAGCATTACAACAGGCCTTGACGATAAATATAAAATTGCTAGTATATTTTGTGATTTGTCGAAAGCTTTTGACGTCATCAGTCATGAGCTACTCATAAAAAAGCTGACGTGTTATGGGCTGCACGGAAGAAGTAGCGACTTACTAAAATCGTTTTTGGAAAACCGAACTCAAACGGTTGAAGTGACGGCAGGCGGTAAAAGAATGAGATCAGGGAGTGGCAGCGTGACGGTTGGGATTCCGCAAGGGTCGGCATTAGGTAATACCCTATTCCTTGCATATATAAACGACCTGCCATCAGCCATCACAGAAGGTCAGATCACCCTATTTGCCGATGATACGACAGTGGTAGTGAAAGCGCGTTCATATGACGAACTGAATGATAAAATCTCAACCGTATGTGAACAGCTAAAGAAATGGTTCTCGGCAAATGGGTTGATCTTAAATATCAACAAATCCAATGATTTTCGGTAGTAGGTGTGTCCCAAGCGTAAGTCTTGTGTGCCCAATCCCAATGAGCGATAAGTGTAAGTTTCTGGGCTTTACGTTGGACCCTACCTTAAATTGGAAAAATCATGTGGACTCGCTGTGTGATAGGCTGAGCGGCGCGGTGTTTGCACTGCGCAAACTAAAGCCATTGGTTTCTCGTGATGCGCTGAGGCAAACTTATTTCTCTCATTTCCACTCGCTGATGACTTACGGTGTAGTACTTTGGGGTAACTCGACTGATGCTGTGAGGGTGATGCGTATGCAGAAGCGAGCACTGCGGACCATGCTTGGCCTCAATCAGAGGCAGTCCTGCAAGACGTTGTTCGCTGAGCACCGGATCATGACGCACTACTCACAGTATCTTTTCGAGGTAATTATGTTTACTCGAGAACACCTGTCACAGTTTAAGCGAGTGGAAGTGATAGGTAAGTGCCTCCGCAGCACGGGAAAACTGCGGACAGTACCGCGTCGAACTGTACTACACGCCAAAAACGCGAGGGTAATAGGGCCGACCTACTACGAACACCTACCCGCTGACATAAAAAATGAACAAAGCGAGGAAACGTTTAGGCGCAAACTGAAGAACCTTCTATTGGATAAGTCATTTTACTCCGTAAATGAATATATTACAATCCTTAAATAGTTGACATTTTATTTTATCATAACTAAATTGTAATTATTACAATTCTTATTGTACTTGTTAGTTATAAGACACCGTTATACATTTTAAATTACAAAGTATATAATTATTATACCTACAATTAAAATAACTACCTAAAGCTAAAAAGGCCGTGGTCTTGGGTTCAAATCCCGCCAATTTTTTTAATGAGCGAATTGGGGGGATTCCTCGCTTCTGTTACCACCTGGCGCAAAGGTTCCTAGTACACTGGCGGAGTTGCCTCGTTGTATGGAGAGGGATATCCTTTGCACCAGGTACTCACCAGAGCGGGGATCGCCTCCACGGTCTCTTAGGCGTCGAGCTAGAGCGGCAACGAATGCTTTGGCCTCGGCGCACCAGGGCCCACCAGTCTCCACGGCAACCGGGACGAACTCATATACTGGCTCCAGATTGCTGTACTTGGCGTGCTTGAGTTTGGCGGCGGTTTCAGCAGCGCCGCCAGCTGCACGCGTCGTGTTTGCTAGGTGAGAGGGAGCAAAGGTGCTGACGCATGTTGCATCCCATAGTAGACACCGTTTATATAATTTTTCTTTCCTAGTTTTTAAGATATGACTTTAATTATTATGCTAACATTGTTTATATAATTGGAATTAATTTGTATTTAATTTACGATTTTTATTAATTTTTATTTTTATATTATTGTTACCTTATACATCCTGACGATCTTTTTGTGAATTCATGCTATTTAATTATATAAAATGACATGTAAATTTTCATTAAGTAATAAATAAACTAAACTAAACTAAACTATAGAGGACCTATACATATGTTTTGGCATATCTCAGTTATAGTTACCTGTATAATGGCGGAGCCGTCAGCTTTACGCCACTCCACGCCAGGCTCTGGTCTACCAGAAGGGTTGCAGCTGATGCGTAGGGTTTCTCCTTCCCTCACTATTACTCGTGTGTGGTCCTCTGTGGAGTGATAAAGCAATATAACCGTTTTGTCAGACTGACCAGAGATGACGAAAGAACTAGACTGTCAAGAAAGCAATGCCAATACCCAACAGCATGATAGTACCTTCATATTATAGAAGCTGCAATGTATGCGAGGTAATGCTGCCAGCGCAGCGTCACGTTACAAAATGCCGCAGGGGCCGTAAAAGTACTAATTACATGGTGTTCTGCTCCTTGTGGTAAATAACGGCACTATATCTCCCATTGAGACCTGTCTTTTGCTCCCTATTTGAGGATTCGCTGAAGTTGAAGGAGTAATATAAGTATTCTTCAAGAGCAGATAAAGGATTCTGCAGGATAAAGTGTGCGTTTATCAAGGAAGCCGTTTGTTTGTTCATTATAGTGGCATTAAAAGTAACTTACGAGCAAATGTCGGTGGTATCAAGAGATCCTTCTCCTGATTCTGTTCCGGGCTGCCCTGCTTGTACATGGAGATCCCGGGTTTGCCAGGGGCGCCGTCGCGTCCATTGTCGCCGCGCTGGCCCTTCGGCCCGATAGGGCCACGGTCACCCTTGAAGCCCCGGGGCCCTTGAGGACCCGTGGCACCGGGTTTACCTGTAATTTAGATAATTTGCATTTTGAGATCGACTAAGAAAACTAGAAGGTTACGTTTGTTGTGAGAGTATATTAGATTTAAAAGTTGTCTTTGATAGTTTGTCCATTATTTGATCCCAACAAGGTTTAAAGACTAGACAATGCCACTCGGAAAGTTTATCAACAGTGATTGCAATCTTTTTCAGGATCGATGAGTAACGTAAAACATTATGAGAACAATTAAATCCGTTGTCGTTGGTTCATCATCATCATCATATCTGCTGAAAGACGTTGACTACTGGCGATAGGCCTTCATGATGTTTGGAACATTTTAACACACATAAGTAGCAAAATCTGGTTTGAAAGTTTAGAAGATAGTCGCTGCCACATATCAACCAGAACTTTGCTCATGGCTTGAGAATAGGTAGCTGACGATTCAAGACCAGACTAGGATAATGTCCTACTTACCGTCTTTCCCATCCTTCCCGTTCTTCCCCGGACTTCCATCCTTTCCCGGTATGCCGTCTCTCCCGTCTCTCCCGGGTGCGCCATCGGCACCGTTTCTTCCAGACATTCCGTCCAAGCCTGGTTCCCCGGGCACTCCGTCCCGACCATCCAAGCCAGGGCTGCCTGGAAGACCTCGCTCTCCTGAAAAACAAAGATCTAATAAATCCTCTCTCAAACTAAGCAAAACTTGGCCTAGGTAAGTAGGTATAGCCGAAATAGCCATTAAGACCGTGTAGTGCCCTTTCCAACTCTTTTACAAGAAGTATTAGGGTTGGCGGTATGTAGGTAGGTACTAAGAGGTTGTGGCATTATCATAAACGATTTTATCAACTCATGTTCTACTTACTTAATTAAAGTATTAGGTCTTAGCAACCTATTCAACCCAAATAAACTAAACACTAACAACAGACCCTTCTATATGACTTGCCTTTAGGTCCCGGTGGTCCCACTGGTCCTCTGCTCCCCGCGTGTCCGGCAGTTCCCGGGGCCCCAGGGTCACCCCTCTCCCCTTTAGGCCCCGGTAGCCCTACGGGGCCCTTAGGGCCTTGGACCCCTGGTGGACAGTAGTCTTGAGTCGCTCTGCAGAAGCCTTGGACAACTTTGTACTGGAATGGGAAATATCGCACCTAAGTTAGCTGGAGGGCATGCTACAGGAGGGGTCTCCACTCAAGAAATAATGGAGCAAACAAGTTCTTGAGTGCCCTTAAACATTATAAGATGTTATCGATAATTTGTCGATAATACTAATAAGAGGGTGTTAGAGAAACGAGATGAATAATTATGATTCTCATATGCACACCCGGCCACTCACGTATCTCTTATTCTTCTTCTCTTATTATCTTGGTACTGGTAGTAGGCACTGCTCCTTCGAGACGCCTTCATCATCTCCGAGACGTACTTCTAGACCAGGGTTCGGCAATTAATTTAACTTTTAAGTGGGGTCCGGATATGATAGAAAAAATTTTTTTCGAGGTCCAGAAAAAATCTTTTAATGAAATTAATATGCATGCAGCATATTTAACATTATTTGGGGGTCTGCGGTTGGACCTTCCGCGGTCCGCCTTTGCCGACCCCTGTTCTAGACAGTATTCTAGAAAAACTACTATATTACTCAGAAGCACCCATGAACCACCCATGGACACCCATCATGGTCGTCTTTCGGCTGATATGATGATGTTGATGGTGATGACGCATAAACCACTTGTTTCTATAAAGCGCCAACTTCCCCGCTATCTCTAATTATTCCAACATTCTCATCAGGTTCTTTGATCCCGTAGAAGAGCCAAGGTATTTACGGGCACCCGTGAGTAGCTGGTAAGCCACACCCACGTATCCCCTCCCGGCGCTGGCCCCTTGGCACCAGTCTTCTTCATCTCCGCTGCATCTTTCTCCTCCAACTCCCCTCGCATCTTGGGATTGAAGAATTCCACGTGTGGCGCCACTGTGTTGTCCTCCTGGCTTTGTGATGGTTTCTGGAATGTATAAATGGGCGTAAGACACCAATGCAGAGCGGGAAACAATATCAGGCTGTAGTAAGTATAGCAGGCGGGGAGCGCTCTATCATCCTTTTCAAAACGGACCACAGAAACCACCTAACGACATTGTTTTTCGTCCACTGATAAAAACAAGGATTTTTCTCAGTGACACAAGAACTCGAGATGCATTGTTTTATACTACATGGATCGCAAACACCATAGCTATGGATGCGTGTGATTACAGAAAAATTACACGAGTGCTGTCGACCCTTTTTTGATATGAGGATATTCTGGTTAAAATCTAGTAGAAGCCAACAGGATATTATATGAGATGGTTGACCTCTTCTACTAGTTCTTGACTAAAATTGTAAAGTTCACTATCTCCATTTATTATAACCAAGAAAAGAAGTACAATACATACTCTTACCAGCATGGCCTCCCTCTTCACTCGATGGCTAATCTCCGACAAATACATCTCAATCTTCTTCTCCAACCCATCTTCTAGAACACTCACTACAGCGTCCCTATCAAAATCCGTCTTCCCTACATTATACGTATGAACGAAGAGGGAAAGAACCGCACAAGTACAAGCGAAAATCGAGAGTCTTCTACAGCAAGGTTCCTCTTTACGTTTGTTCGTCATTTCACTCACATCACTGTCAGAACACCTTCACTGATGTGTGTATTTCACTCGTCGGGGCAAGCCTACGAAATTCCCTCAAAAAAAAAGAACGTCTATGAAAAAAGGCACACTCCAAGTTGTTGGTAGTACACGCGTCAGGACGAGACTACTAAAATTCCTTAAAAACAAAAGAAAGTCTCTGAATACGTCTCCGTATGCTTGCGATTTTAAACCCTTCTGGTAGCAAAGATTGTACGCTCAGTACCATGGGTCTGTGATATCTGAATATAATCCGGCCCAATGTGCGCCTTCCGGCGTTGCACAACGGATGGTTGATAACGCAATTGGATGTTATTAAAGCTGATTCAATCAGAGCATCGACAGGCAGAGTAGGGCTGTGCGATTCACTCTAGAACCAGCTGCTATCTTTTGTAACCTGACCCAAAGATTAAGAAGAAATTGATGTAATTACAGACCATATTTATACTTGAATTACTTTCGTGACTTATGTTTAGTACTAAACGGTTAAAATTCGCGTATTTATTGTCATTCCGGAGACATTATTCTCACTCTCTTCTTGAACTCTTCGGGAGTTGTTCCTCAGGAAGATTGAATTCGCGAGAAGGCCGTAATGGCCTAATAAATGCTGATGCTGATCTCTCCACCGGCCGCCGCAAGCCTTGTGACCCACGCGGCGACATGGCGGGGCCAGGGGGGCAGTTCTGCGCGGAATAGTTCGAAACATGTTGCCCGGAGTAACAATTATTGTGAGTTTTAACCAGGTTTGTCAAAGATAAGTCAGTAAGATTGGAGAAAAAATTGAATTATGTAGTAGCCCTGCTTCCAGTACACAACAGATTCGGACTCAACTCACATCACCATTAATCTCTATTATACCGTCATCCTCACGATGTTTTCCTTTACCAAAACGCTACTGTTAAATATAAAACGACATTTCTATAAGATATATTTTTTTTAACCGATTGGGACGCCCGACTGATTACCGCTCGGCATCAGCCTCTTCAACTTCGGCAACTTAACAACATCTCTAATTTCTAAAATGCATATAGGTATGTTAGTTTTTAACTCTCTTCCAATGAACAGTGCGCTCTTCGCGTAAGTATCAGAAATATGTAGGTACGACATACGTGCGCTATCGTGAAGACATGTCGGCGTTTACACTCGTCTGTATATAAACAGCTTGAAATAGCGAAGCGCCTTGTAGTCGTAACTGGTGACCGAAGAGCTGGTATAACGTACCAGCATTTCTATACCGAAATGCCGCCAGAATCCTCGGCACGATGCCCCAAGGGCGTGCTCTAGATTTAAGCTAGTTTTAATATTATTTAAATTACTTCTTTTAAGTATACTTGTATAAGTAGGTTGGGCTTTATCTATAACTGTTAATTTGCTGAGTAAATAATGATATTAACAGAGCCTTAAGAAGATGAAAACCGTAGCTAAAAAGCAACGGTTATCTTAAAGAAACTAGCTGCTAGCTAGGTAGTCTGTAAAATGTAAAGCTATGCATCTACTCACCTAAGTACCAACCAAATGCCTATTTTGTTTTACTCTATTAATGTTGTCCTCTCCCAATGGAATAACGAAATATGTAACAAAAACATATGCAAAAATAAAATATGCGTATAAAAGTCGGAGCCTTACAAACAACAGTAAAGTTACCTGTAAATGAAGAAAATAATGTAGACAGGTATTAATAGCATAGCAAAGAGCTTAATCCCGCTATATACAGGATCCTCATTATATCTTGTCATCAAAGCACTCAAGATCTTTGAATTTTCCCTCAAAAGCACCACGCATGCGCAGAAATATGTGTCAGGGTCGTGTCATGTGAACTCAAGGTTAGCGCTGTTTCTACAGCCACTCCATACTTGACTGTCGGGAGTCCCAAACTCCAGCTTGTCTGTCTTAGTTGCGTGAAAAACAGAGTTTTCCGTGCCAACATGGATCTAGTGCCACCATTTACTGTACAAGGTAAGTAAATGATTCGTTTTGCACGGTTTTCCATGTTTTGAGGTTATATATTTGATGGTGATTACGTTTGGTCTTTGTTTTTCGAGTTTATTGTGTTGTTTGTGACTCGGGTTTATGTAATGTGTTGTTGTGAGGTTATGTTTTCAGTATTGATGTAGAGGTGGCAGGTCTGAACTCTGAAGGCTCACAAACTTTTTGATGTCTTGACTGTTTTTCTTTTATTTATGTTGGTAAAAGGTAAATAATTCATGAACAAAAATAAACTCGTCTCGTCTACAAACATAATAAAAATGTAACTTTAAAAAACAAAATTATTGTCGTTTTGTTACGATTTATTTTAGGTCGAACAAATCAAATTGAAATCTATAGACAAATTAAGCTTGTATTGTATTCCGAATCAAAGGATTAAGTAGCGAAATTAATAATTACCTACGAACTTAATTAATTGATTTTTTTTGTTCAATTAGCGTGTTTGAAGGAAGTTCGATTAAAATTTACTATTCAGCTTAATTTGTATTCTGTCTGGTTGCCTAGCTGCGACTGGAATGTCTTGTTTCAGAATTCATTAGCATTCAAAACACTTTCTGAATTTGTGTAGGTAGTCATTAAACAAGTGAAGTTCACAATTGTTGCGCGTGTTGCGCTCGAAAAACGTTTGTATTGAAAGTTCTCGCCGACTTATAATAATCTTAATCATACGGAATGTAATGTTTTTGTTTAACCCCCGCTTTGTTTTTAATATTTAGGCACACTCCATGTAATAATCGTAAAATAGGCAAGTTATGGTTGACTTGTAACTGTCTATGTTATCAATAAAAAATAAACTCGGAAAGGGAGTCTGGCTCATGGCTACATGCTTTTCCTTCTTCCAATTATGGCACCCTTCTGGACAATAATACACTGAGGTTGTCTATCGGCCTGCGTTTGGGTGCAGACATCGTCGCACCCCACCGCTGTCCCTGTGGAGCTCTGGTGGATAGCCTCGGTCACCACGGGCTGTCTTGTACCAAGAGCGCCGGTCGTCTGCCTCGCCACGCCTCTCTCAATGATATCATCCGTCGGGCCTTTGTCAGTGCCAACGTGCCAGCCGTATTAGAACCGCCCGGCCTGGCTCGTGACGATGGCAAGAGGCCCGACGGTATGACCCTTGTGCCCTGGAGACTGGGACGGCCCCTTATCTGGGACGCTACTTGTGTCGGCACCCTGGCGCCGTCCCACCTAGGCGCAACATCATTGAGAGCAGGCGGGGCAGCCGCAGCGGCCGAGGCGGCGAAATGCCGCAAATACATCGGCCTGACAGACCGACATGTATTTGCGGCATTTGCCGTAGAAACACTGGGTCCGTGGAGCGCCGGTGCCCACCGCCTTTTTGGGCAACTATCCCAAAGGCTGGCCGAGGTGTCAGGGGACCATAGGGCTGGCTCGTTCCTTGGCCAGCGGATCGGCATAGCCATCCAAAGGGGGAACGCAGCCAGCCTTATGGGAACCCTTC
Organism: Cenopis cana; assembly: GCA_951800055.1. Classification (NCBI taxonomy): domain Eukaryota; kingdom Metazoa; phylum Arthropoda; class Insecta; order Lepidoptera; family Tortricidae; genus Cenopis; species Cenopis cana. Next base: position 3,553,584 of record OX637491.1, on the reverse strand, counting down.
CACAGGGCTCCGATCTCGGGGACCTTTTTTAATTTAGTTATAATATTATTTTAGTTCCTATGTTGATATATTTTGTGTTGTGCTGAATAAAAATATCTATATGAGATTAAAATTAAAATAAAAAATTGCATTGAAGTCTTATTAGGGAGTTCATAGAACTGAAAGTGTTAAGGTCTATGTACTTACGTAGAATATTGGGATGAATTAAGTGTACAACGCATTGATACAGCAAATCGAAACTTATTTAAATAATGTTTGATCCCAAGTTCCCAAGTGAGTAAGTACTTAAATGAGTTAGTTACAAGTTAGGTACCAATTTAGCGTCTGTTTATTAGCTATGAGCTACAATTCAGGTTAATCCCCAACTAACCTTTCACCGGCTTCCTCGCTCTTATTAGGCATACAGTTCAGTCAACTAAGTGGTCTGCCAATTTCAGTCCTTAATACACAATAGAGTCGAAAAGTAGTGGACCAGACTCTTTGCTGACTGAACCTGTCATGTTATATTGCTTTTATCTCATTCTTGTAGTTGTGACACATACAAACACGTGAACTCATAGCTCCTACGCTGACGCACACATAGACAATGTGCATGTATAGCTCAACACAAACCATGGCTCACCCGCGCTCGTGATCTAAAAGTACTCTACAAGTAGTAATAATTCAGACCGTGGTATAGTGCGCGCCATCCACGACGACGCGCCCCTCCACAACGAATCTGTTACTAATCTGTGCGCAGTTGTACCGCTTGGGCTGTGGAGGGGCGCGCCTTCGTGGATGGCGCGCACTATATTTACTTAGAGCAATAACAATGACGCGTGTATGTCTATAAGCTATGTCTAGTCTGGTTAAATGTTGATTCCACGGATTCCAATGGATATGAAGATCAAGGCAGACACTATATAGAATCAAACCCGGTACTACTGGTATGCTAGACCATGGTTGTCTTAAGCCCTTAATTATCCTTCGTGTTCGATATGAGCCAGTACCTATGTTTCATCGTTACTTGTCGGCAATGGCCTTCTTCTTCAAAAACGCTATTAGATTGTGTGACTTGTTAAATTGCAATTGCGACCTGTGGGGTAATCACGTAACTGTTTCGAACGGTGTACGATCTAAACGTCAAATCTCATACTAAAAATGACATAAAAATATTCCTACCGTACGTTCGAAAAGTTACGTGATAACAGCGCTGTTTGAAGAATTAATTCATTTATTTCATTTGATCGAAATTAAACTGGCAGTTGAATCTGTATTAATTTAAAAAGAAAACTAAATTTTTCCAGCATGTAGCGTGCAGCCTCTAGAAGACTACGACGGTCCCCGAGCTCCTTTGCTACGACAAGTCTCGCTGGATGAAGAACGCCGTGATGACTGTCAGGGGCATTGGCGGGGCTCCCATCTTCTGGGCGAAGAGGAGGAGAAAGGCATCCGGCTGTTCCGAGCGCTGCTGCTGCAGCATTTAAGGCTTGAGGAGTTGAGGCCACCGCCGTGTATTGTGGCTAGTGCTAGGCCGGATCCTAGGTAAGCAATAAGTCTAACTGGACCGGCAGTAACATCAGAACTGCCACATTATTATAAAGGGCTTAGCGGGACTCTCATCTTCTGGGCAAGGATAAGAAGATGGGTAACTGATTTTCCCGAGCGCTGCTATTGCAGTATTTAAGGCCGCAGACGTGTATCGTCGCTAGTATTAGGCCGGATCCTAGTTAAACACTAAGAAAAGCAAAGCTTACATGCTCCAACAAGTCTAACTGGAATGGGAGCAACATCAGAACTTTCAGATGATTAAAAAAGGCATTAGCGGGGCTCATCTTCTGGGCGAGGATAAAATGAATGGGTATCTGACTTTCTCTGCGCTGCTGCTGCAGTATATTTACCTATCCTACCTAGGCCTGGAGGAGTTCAGGCCAGCTGTCCCGAACGTATGCGTTTCTTATTCGTTTATGTGACGGTTTTTATAGATTTTATTGACCATCACATAGTTGAAAATTGGGTATTTTTTTTGCTATTGCACAAAAGATCCCACTGGGTCGAAGTGCATCCACAAGGGCCCTCATATAAACAAGATAAGATGAGTAGAGCTTGGAAAACAAAAACCTTGCACGGTTAAATCACGTTTCAGAGGCTGGTGGATGTATTGGCGGGACTGGCGAGCGCTAGAGCGAGCTGTGAAAAGGTTTCGGAACACGAAGGCGAGAAGTCGACTGGCTGAGAGGGCCAAGCATATTCCTCTTCTTTGTCTGGACGAGGTAGCTTTTGAGGACATCATGCAGGAACTGTGTCAGGTAAAGTGAGTCTGTCAGGTAATCCGAATACAATCAATGCTCAGAAATGGTTATTGGTTTCGCCATAAAACGAGACTGATATGTTAAACTTTGGTATGGCGACCCTCTGCTTTTACTTGTGGACTGTGGAGCCACTTAATAATGCAGCGAACGTCCATTTGGCAGAAAGAACGAGCCGCTACTATAGGTTCTTTAGTGATACCACCACACCATGGTAAGGTAATGTTTACTTAAGTAGGTAGGTTTTCTTTTCATACTTGTTGTTGTTGTTGTACGACCCCTATCTCGTGCCGTTTTTAGTTGTCTTGGGAGGATTTGCCTTGGCTGTACTTAGTAATAGTACCTACTGTCATCTTAAAACAATGAGTAACAGTAGCCACAGGCACACTCAGCCTGATAAGGGATTCCGGATGGGCCCGAACCATTCACATAGGTTGTAGGTTATTGCTTGATAATGCCATTGCGATTTTCGTGTCCCAGGCATGCGCACACGTGGAGCAGCGCGCGCTGGTGGTGCTAGCGTTCCTATGCGAAGTGTGCGCGCGCGCAGTGCGGGTTGGAGGCTGGTGTCGCGCCACCGACTGGGCCGCCACGCATGTCGCGCAGTACGCCACGCCTTGGGCCATCAGGCATGGCGGATGGGTGAGTGTTTTTTACAAGTTTTTATTTAACTTGCAATGTATGTATGTAGTATCTACCTATGATTGTCCGGGTGGAAATTTGCAACTCAGTTTTTAATCACTTGCTGGTATCTGATTGAGCTGAAATTTGGCATACCTACTTATGTAAATTTGGTGACAATGCAATACTATGGTACCGTCGAGCTGATCTGATGATAGAGACAGAAGGTGGCCATAGCAACTCCTAAACTACACAAGGTAAACCCATCGTGTTTGGGCTCCTGGAACTGTCTCCACGAGTAGTTGATGGCAGTGGAAAAAAGTATAGTCAGCAATAAAATCTTGTACCAAAAGTGACATTTTTGACGGAACCTTACGACTTGCTTGATACGACTGAGCTGCTATTGGCCTTAGTCTCTAACCTGATAGAAAGCAACGTCAAGGCCTAAGATATAGCTCGCTGGTTCAGTTATAGCCTGTTCACGCTTGCCTTGAAAAGGCCTGGATTATAATTGTCCGGAAATACAGAAGACGTGAGCAAGTTCCACGGGGTTTGTCCGGAATGTGTACCACGCTTTTAAAATGATGTTTAACGTTGGACCCATGGATTTATATAACGAAATGTGCACTATTGCGCATAATATATATTAAAATATAGCCAAACCTTACATAGTATGTCATCTCCTTTCAGAGTAATGTGGTAGAAAAAGCTGGTGGATACCGTCGAGAAGACAGCACACTACTAGCTGGTGCAGCGGTAGCTGCGCTACTGGCATTTCTTCTGTTCTGTCGCACGCGCCTGCGCCACGCCATTCTCTAAACTCCTCCCACTCACACACTTGGATCTCATGCACCGCTTTGGCGGTTAGACAGCCAATCGGAAGGGTTGTAGCGTTTTATTGGCGAATTCAAACGTCGAAACGGCTACGCGTTCCAACCTGATAGTGTTTTGTCGTTGATGATAGCCAACAAATGAATGATGATTGAATGCGGGAAACACTACAGAATTATTATTTAGTTAATTAATCTCGTAAGTCACAAATTCATTTTCACGATTTTGAATTTGGAATTTTCCACTTTAGAGTTTGAAACTCGTTTTGATATTGTACACTTGTTTAAGTACGTAAGGATATAAATGGATAAAGATATGGATGTAGCCAAACGAGAGGCATGACAAACTTGTGATGAAAGCTAGGTTTTTGACCACCGAGGTAGATTTTTTGGAGTTAGTCCTTAGATGTTTTGTATGTGTTAAAGTAAGGACTGAAAAAGAAGCCAAAGGTGTTATTGTATGACTATAGTGCAAAGATCTTACTTAGTCACTTAAATATGGGAACTAATTTTATTACTTCGCTTTTCGGATTTTAACACATAATTCAACACTTTTTTCACAGTTATAACTATGTTATTCTTAAGTTTTTTAAAGATTGTCACACACATAAAGGCTCGGCACCCGACCGGAGTTGCCCCAGCTCGCGCCGTTCAGTATTCTTTGATAGAAACTTCATACTGCAACGCACACTTATCCACTTCGTAACGGTATCGCCCCAGCTCGGTACCAACTATCGGTGGATAGACAGCTCGCCATCGCAGGGTAAACGCCGCGCTTGCAGCTCGATGCAGGCAGTGGATACGTCGCGGCCACCTCAGCGCTGCAGAGGCTGCTGTTCTGTGCTTGCGAGTTGGGCTGAAGCCTGCTTGACTGTGAGCCGGCGACACAGAATAGTATAATGTATTACATACAGAACGGACACGAACCCCCCGCACCGAGGTCAGTTACCTCGTCCCTGAGAGACACGCCAGGTGCGCCAATTGACAACATTTCATATTTTTAACTACTTTATTTTATGAACTAGTTAGAAAATAGGTAAAAATTTAAGCCACCCGTATTTTGTCTTTTTCAATTTAACTCATTATTTCATACAAAAAAACACGTTGAAAAGTAGGTCATTCCAAAAGGGCGTAAGTAAAATATGACGTCATCTTCCCAACAAGAATCCAGAGCCACTCCAGAGCAGCGATTGTCTGTACTCTGTACTAAGGTCTCCCTGAATACAGCGAGGAAGATGACGTCAACTTTCGGTTTACAGTAATTTGCGATTTTTTCCAAAATTAACGGAGAAAAATATCTAAAAAAATGTTTTTTGTGTACTTCACACGTTTTCAGTCAAATGGTTTTCGAATTAAGACTTTTGGAAATTATGAAATATTGTCAATTGACGCGTGTACCGACAGCGCACGCACACATATTTACCCACAGCGCTTACGTTCCTTCGCCTGTCACAGGTGTGCCGCTGAGTTGAGGCGGCGCTGGTCGGGTGCCGACCCTTAATGTGTGCGACAACCATTTTCATAATTATAATTAATCAAATAACCGCTTACATGCTCAGATTTTTTAAACTTTTTATCTAGCTACAGCATTTAGGTACATAATACACTATTTTCTACTCGTGTCGTTATATTTATTATAGCAGATGGGGAATTAGTACATTAAATGATCTTTATTATATTATACTTAGGTAGGTACTATTCCTACACATACCTAGTCAGTAACATGCATACATCCGGGAATTCTTACAGTCAAGTGCAAAAATAACTATGTACCTATCGGTTCATTCAATACTATATAAAAAAATTGTAGGTAAGTTGTATATACATTGTACTCATATTTTTGTACTGTACACGTGTGACTTGATTTACCAAAAGCTGCCTACGGCCTAAAATCAATGTTTTATTCTTTCTTTATTATTCATATAAAAATAGTTTCTTCGCGAACGAACTACCTACTTTTTAATTTTATTTTGAAAAGATCACACACAGTAATTATATGTTAGATTAAGTGTTTTGGTAACAGACCTGAAAATTCAGGGTTTGCAGAAAAAAGTTTGTTCCAGTGCCCGACACTGACCCATTACAAAACTTACAGGGGCGAAGAATGGTGTCAACTATTGGGCATAAGATGTCAAACATTGATTATTGGCTATATTTTTTTTCTGCCCATAATTGTTACTTTCATTTGTATTTATTTACGCCAAATGCAACTGTACTGGGATAACGCTAAGAGGATGATGATTTGTATTTAAGAGTATGACAACTTATGACCCTACTTACCTACTCTGTTTTTTTTTAAGTATTGCTGTTAGTAAAATGTATAACGCGTTCATTTGTTTCTTGCAAAAAACTTGTATAGCTTTAAACAGAGTTGGTAGAACTGGAAGGTAATCTTTGAATTAACCATTAAATTAAAGAATCAACTATGAACAAACTTAACCTAATCTTTTTAATTCTGAAAAGATCATTTAACACAAAACACAAGTATACACATTGTAAATTGTCTGTCTGGATTATTTGTCTATTTTTTGCAGTCACAAGATTTACCTAAATAATATTCTTATTTAAAAAAATCGCTTATTCATCTCATACAACTGTCCAGAATTTAAATATTGATGTTATTTATTAATAAGACATAAATATTAAACTAGTATTTTGTTGTAATTTAGTCGGGTTTTATTTAACTTTAGTGTTCCTGCGGCCACGATTGGTGAAACTTAACTCCAGTCACACCTGTAGCTCTAGTATAAGTTTTTTCGAAACATTAACTAATTCGAACGCGTTTGCGTTTTGTCTCAAAATGTATGAAAACGCTCTCACCGAGTTTGAAATACGCGCGTTCATCGGTTAGCAACAAATGTTATACTCGCTGTTTTAGTTTCCACTAGAGACCAGAGGCGCTGCTCACGTTTTCACACCTCTTTCATACATTTTGAGACAAAACGCAAACGCGTTCGAATTAGTCAATGTTTCGAAAAAACTTATACTAGAGCTACTGGTGACACGCGAAGCGAAGGGACGTAAGCGCTGTGGGTAAGTATGTGTGTAAATAATAAACCAAAGACCGAAAAAGAACACAATAATTCCGGCATTTTTGTACTGATAAAATACCGGTATCCGACCCCTGATAAGAAGAGATCAAAAGCTATTATTCTCTTACAATAAAGATTTTAGATGCTTTATATACTTAGCTCACTGTGACTCCAGGAAAACCACGATCGCGTTGCCGAACCTCTATTGAATTGAAGGTTCTATTTTGTGAAATTATGATGTCATTATCATATATGTATCTATCCCTTCCACGCGGTCTGTTCAGCGGTCGATATAGGTATAGCGTTTTGATCGTGTCATAAAAAGTAGCTGGTTTTTCAATCATTAAAATGTCATATAGAAAAGCCAGTGGCGGCGCGTCAAAAATATTCTTAGGGAAGCCGGAAATAGTTTTCCTTTCTTATTCTTCATGCGCCGTATATACTAAAAGAACTGATGTGGCTGAAAATTAGGCAAGCCGGTGGGAATCGAGTTGTATGGACGCTCCGCCACTGAAAGAAGCGATAGGTGATATAGAATTTGTAAACTCGTTAGCATAATACTACAAGAATTGTCAAGGGAAATAAGAAATAAATCATTCACTCACTATTTTATTATTTTTATTGTAATTTTTCATAATACCGTCGACAAACGACGCGTGGGCACGCCACTGCTCTTAGACGACGAATTTATACAAAACAATACGGTATAAGTACTATGTAAATAAACAAAACTACTTATAATCTTTACAATCTGATAAACTAGTGAGTTTGAACTATTATCATAAAAAATATAAATAACATTTACACAGAGAGCTAAATATCATCCTGTATAAATTATTACTCATTCTTTTATGCTATGACTATCACATTTGTAATTATTAACAATCATTAAAAGCTTTGACAAGAGCAACAATAAGTATAAATTACACAATCATTATAGCAAAATTTCTTAACATTTATGAAACATCCTGTACATAAAAACTCGCCTTTCCTCTAGAATCAAGTCGGGATGAATAAATCTATAACTAAAAAGAAATTAACCTTAGGGTAGTTTTAAAATTAAAAACTTACTACCTACCCATTTGTTTTGTACGTACGTTCCTATGTGGTTTTGTGCTGAATTTCTAATTCGTATTGATGCGTGATATACAGGATGTTCCACAAACTGCAGATTAAAAAATTAACTAGCTCAAAGCTACTAAAAATGTATAATAATACTGCTCCATCAAAATCACAATAATGTGCCGATATTAAAGTAACCAACCAGTCGCCTATCACTTTGTCGACTTTATATCGATAGTAGGTACAGGGGGCCGATTTTTGAGTTTCGAACGCTCGAATTTTCACTCGAAATCTGTCAAAACATCATAGTATTTTGACAGATCTCGAGTAAAAAGTCGAGCGTTCGACACTCAAAAATCGGCTCCCAGGTACCTACTTCATACACGAAACTAGTCCAAAACCAAGAATATTCCTAACTTTTCATATTTTTTGTCTAAATTCATAAATAACACATAAAAGCAAAAATTTTAGTAGTAAATGCGTTATGTGTTTTTCATCTCATCTTTTTCATTTTAAAACACCACGCTATTTAAATAAAAAAGTTATTTCTTAAATATCTGTAGGAAATATTTTGCAATAAGAACCAGAGCAAATTTAGAATAAACTAAACTATTAATTTTATATAAGTAAATTCAACTAAGCTGAATTCGGCGTTAGGAAAAATTATATCAAATTATACGAACTATGATATGCTGTTAAATATAATGTTTTTAACAGTTATTTTGTGCAAATATATAAGTGGACTGATGATCTAGTACTTAGTTCGCGGGAGTCCGCTGGATGCGGGTGGCGCAGGGACCGGTCATTGTGGCACTCTTTGGGGGAGGCGTATTTCCAGCAGTGGACGTTTTTCGGCTGATATGATGATGATGATATAGATATAAAGTCGGCATAGCCCCTATGACAGGGGAAGAGCAGATATTTCTTTGCCTCCGTCAACAAGGTGTAGTCTTACCTTACCTACGTTATTGAAATAATAACATTTTTTAGTTTTGAAGTAGGTACTTATTTTGTATATTTTTATATCACTATTAACAATCTACGCTGTGCTCTTGAATTCGAGTATAACATAACTTGGATTAATACAACTAAGAAGTTAAATTATTATTTGTTATTTTAATTCCAATGGCATGCAATTCAAACTCACCATACTCAATTCGTAATAATAGAATTAGTAATAGTCATTTAGTAATTTTAACAAAATGTCCTAGAAAAATTATTAACACGATTGGCAAAAATTTTATTTGCAAATTAAACTTTTTCGTTTAACAAAAAAAAAAGTGTAAATGCATCTGTGCGTACAAACTTTTGGGGTAATATTTTTGTTGCGACGACCCGGAACTATTAAGGCATTAAGTTTATAAATACACTAAGAAGTAGTTATTTATTCAGCCAAGTTATCTTAGTTTCCCGAATTCAAACGGAACCAGCTACAAATAAACGATGCTGCAGCACGCGCTGCGCAGCGCGCTTTCTTAAAGCTGATTATGTTTACAGTTATCTGATACATGGTGTTCATTCCGGCGCCCGCGCAGCGCGCTACGCATTATACTCATAACTATATTATAATTTTATATAAAAATCATCACTCTAGTAACAATCTCTACTTGAATATCATATTTAAATTTTCGTTAATTAATATTTTTTAAATATAATGATAGCTTTTAAGCCTATCTTATGCTACGAAGAATTCATTATAGTGTTAGGCTTTGCGCCCAGGTAATTTCAACTCTTACAGTTAATAAATAGAATTTATAACAAATCGTTGAAACGTTAGATTATCTGATAAGCGTTCGAGTAAATAGGCGTCTCTCTGACTCTAAAAAAACTCTAAGTATCACTGAAATTGTCGAGTCACAAAATACGCCTAATTTACAATCGCCTGTCAGATATTTATGATTTCACTCAGTTATTTTTGTGGCGCTCATAAACATACATTAGGTAATATTCTTTCTTGAATATTATTAATTTAATGCTATTCGTTAGTAATTTATAAATATTTTATACATTTGCGTCAATAAGGCACGCACATTGTTTATTTACGAGTATAATATGACAATCATTTCGACCAATGAGATCTACGAGAAAACAGAAACGGTTGCCAGTATTAGGCCCTACGCACGTATACGAGATTCGCACGCGATTTTAAGTACATTGCGCGATTTTACAGACCGCTTAAACTTGTTATACTTTTGTGACCAGCAGGTACATGCGTACATAAGGCTAAAGGCCCCAAATACTTAGACAACTGTCAACAAGTCAGCGACAATCACATACCAAACTTGTCATACGATTTTTATCAATAGGCCTGCAAACGAAAAATCGAAAACGGCTGCCCTTTTAGTGCCTGGGGCCATGTTTATAGACAACGACGGCGTATTTTCTATATAAGTTGAACGACCCAGTGCTCGACACCTTAATGCCCAATAAATGACATCTATTAACTATCTCTGTCATCATGGCATAATATTGAAAGTGTCATGTATTATAATAGGGCAGTGTCAAGCACAGGACTTTTATCGTAAGTTCCCAAAGTCACCAAAATACACCCAAAAGATCTGTACAGTCAATCAATTTGATTTCTGAGCCGCATCGAACCTTGTCACAGTAAAAAACAAATAAGAGTGTCCTTTTATCAAACTCTTGGACTACATATTCAAATCGTGTCGACGTACTTTCATACAATCAGTTCATACAAATGACACGGGAATTGCACGATTTATGTAAGTACTTAGTGTATGATTATTCGCGCCACGAAAATAACGACAAGTCAAGAACAATAAAATCGGTTATTTTGTACCGAATTCATACAAACCCGATTTCTTTGCTCTTGTATAATGATCTCTATGTCGGCTTGTGCAGTAGGTTATTAAACGAATGCAATTTTGATGTAGCTACGTCGTATGGTTGCCTCACTTTTATATGATTCCCGATCCGGCTGCTCGAGTCTGATGAAATGATTAATAGTACATTACTTACCAAGGGCGATAAAACAAAGAATGTCTCAGATCGCAGGTATTTTACGCCCGAGCCGAAGGCAAGGGCGATAAATATGCGATCTGAGGCTTTCTTTATTATCGCCCGTGGTAAGTACAAAATTTTATGTCACCCCCTGGCCAAGAAGAGGGTTTTTTCGCGCGCGGAGCGTGCGATAATGGCCACTTTATGGCTAGGTGTGACATAAAGCTCTTTATTTAGGTGGTTAAATGGCTCCGCTGAAATGCACGGTTGAAGTTTGTAACTACGCCGTGCGTAAACCGTGCGAATGTGACGAGATGCCGTGCAATCGCGCGGAGTTGAAACATTTATTTTCCAAAAAATACTCCCGTTTTCATTGCCAGTGAACTTTTGCAATGCAATATCATTTTTGTCTTAATCCATAAGAAGTTCAAAATTTATTATATTCGAATTAATATGGGACTGTACGCATTCCTGAAAACTTTTTCGATAAATTGATTATAAAAATTTACTCGACATACAAATTATTGGACTACATTTCACCAGAATCAAGTCGCCATTCACAAAGCCGATTAAAATTGAGTCCATCTCCTAGCTTCCCCAAGCAACGTTAACCACTAGAAACAATCATGGAAGGATGAATAATTTACAAAGTTCTACTTATATTACAAGAGATAGATAGAAATCTAGTGTAAAATAGTATATTATTAGCATATAGAATGTGTAGCGTAAGGCTTACGTACAGATGTACACATTTTGGTACTTTGTGCTTACACATTTACTACACGTAAGTATGTAAAAGGATATATTTTGAATGCTAAGAGCGTCTAACTCGAAATTGTATATCACCAAACCTTAAATAAACTTGTATTCATGAGTATATAGCAAAGATCATTCGAACCTTACATTATTCGTAAAGAGTAGCCACTTAAAGATCTTACAGTTTCAGTTCAAGCGAAGAAGAAATAAGTTGAGTTTTACTGGCGTTAAGCTGAAGACTCGTGAAATGCTAGACTGATTCCAGAAGATGTCTAGTTTTTACATATTTGCTTGAGTGCAGAATCAAAACTTGGACGCTATTTATTACTACCTACGAAAGGATAATATTCGAGCGTATGGACCACATGAAAAAATACATAACTTTAGAGCGACAGAGTTATGTCAACCTTTAGCCAAATAAGACAAGAAGTTTATAGTTAAATATATATTTATAACGAATGTACTGAGTGGGGTATTTGTATGCGGTCCCTACTGGCTAAGCCTGTTCCGTAGGCAACAAGGTGTAGGTAATAAGTTTATGCTTATTTATTTATGTCCGACATAAAGTATATGTCTCTCTTGCAGTGAAGGACAAGTGATTTACGTTCAATGTCAACATGACCATGTTACCAAGGCACGCAGGTATACCTACGTAAGGAAATGGGTTCGTAGTACGAGATGCGGGCGTGTCTTTTCTCTTTAAATTAAATGATTTTCAGAGTATTTATGGGTGGTTCCAACGACCGAATATTCATCCAAAATAATTTCAGTATTAGTTTACACGTAAGGAATAAATAGCGTCCACCATTTTCTGAATAATTTTATGAGAAAAACGGGAACTTGCAATGTTTTGCTGCGAACAATGTTCATTATGCTAAAAGTGTATACGATGGAGCATGCAAAGGCAAAGTCTAATTTATTCAACTTCGTCTTTAATGAGTCACGTGTAAACTGTAACAGCAGAAAAAGTCAAGGTCAAGTTTCAATAAAATATTGCTTAGTATTTTGTGTATGATGTTTCCCATCGGATTCCCAATAAAATTGTGCATACCATCATAGCATGTCTGAAACTGTTTGGACCGCAGACGGCGTTGCTAAGCGAACTACAGAAGTTTGATCAAATTCAAGCTTACCCATATTTACAAAGTACACGAGGTGAGTGAACCACTTTACAGATACGTCATAAGCATGCCTCTATCACAGATTATGACCTACACGATTTTCCAGTACCTATCGATATGTCGTTTTAGCAAAAATCAATCTTTTTTTCCTTTCCGTCTTGTCGTTTCGGTTTTATATAAAATCAGTGTCAGTTTAATGTTTCATGACAACGTGAAAGCGAGTGACTCTGGGATTGTGCGCATTCGGAATTTCAATATCTCCCGAGAGTCCCGAGGTCTGTCAATGGTTACCAATTGAGCGTCACGCAATGGTCTGAGTTGTTAAAGCTTATCAATACAAATATTTAACTAACTATTCTAGTCTATTTATTGCTATGTCAAATAGGCGGGTTATCAATATAAAACTTTGTGGGATATCAACAGTTGAACTTACAAAACATTACAAACTTTCTATCACTGGTTAGATATAAAATGATTTCGAAGCGAACGTCTGAAGAAGCAACAAATAGTCATATAATGGACCGGTGGCCCGATATATCCCATAGCGAGAAGTGGTCTTAATGTATGTTCCAGAATAATACACGATCAAAATGACAACTGCAGTAAGTACCTACACAAACTTTACAAACTGTAAATCTGCTTACAATACCCAAAACTGCTGAAGCAAACTGGTAATCAATATATTCCATGTCTTATTAGCCTGCTGAAATAGTTTGATGCATTGGTATTAATTTTAAAATGATTAAGTATGGATACTTGAACGAGCATACAATATATAAATACTAAATTTATTCAGGTCACTAGCACTTTTTGTTGGCTTAACTTATACATCATAAGAACGTTTTTTTCGAAGCTTCGGGTCTTGAAGAGTACAATACTATGTTTTGCAGTTTGCCAATTTGTAAATTTGACTTACTGTAGTTAATTTGCACACTGGAAGCAAGTACTAAGTAATTTGGTTAGATAATTAGATATATAAATATATGACCAATTCTTGGTAGCAATAGGTAAGTAAAGTCTTTATCCTATGTTAAAGACGATGTTACAGTCGAGGGCATAAATATGTATACATTTTTGGACCTTGTTTCAATGGAATAAGGTGAAAAAGTGTATACATATTGGTGCCCTTGACTGTACCTAGGTCTAACATGAACGTTTCACTTTATGTGCCTTTAATATTGATCTTATAACGGAGTTATGTCGGAAAGCACAAGTTTTATTTCAACGATTTCAGCATTGTGACTATTACGTTACATATAGATCTTATAAGGCATAGTAAACTTCACATTTTCAGCCATAACTCCTTTTATAAGGTCAAAATAAAGACTATAGTTAGACCGCTCTGTCACCTATCATCGTAACTATAACTTTTACATATCAGATTAGTTTAAGAATTGACTGCTCTTGCATATACAAATCCATAGTTGAAGAGAGAGGAAAATAACGACCGTATAAGGATAGTGTAAAAATCTATTTACGTAAGAGCGGGACGAATGCGCCCTCAAGTGTAGCACTATTAATATAACCGTATATAATTGCTATTAGGTGAAATTTACGAATCAACATTGTATTGAAATATACATGAAGCTAACAATGTAAAGGAGTTCCTATGAACTCTTAGGCACATTTTATGGAATGCGTTATCTTATGTCACATTTGCCCCGCTCCGAACTACTATGTACATCCAACCGTGTGCTCGACACTATAACCCTCGAAATAAAAATGGACTCGGGTCCAGGACCCAAAATAACTCCCAACGAATATTTACAAAACATACATACAATAATAGCTGACAGTCATGTACTATCAAATATACCAATTAGAAATTAGCAATAACGCTAAAACGGCATCATAAAAGCGCCTTTATTCAACGTTTAATGAACCACTAACATTCATATAAATATCTACAGTCTCTAGTGTTGTCTACTCCTTTAAATTTACAATTTTTATACAAAAAATTACTAGCCAATTGCATATCTCATCTACCGCACCGTCACTGCTAGCAGATATCTATCTCGTTCTCCCGACTTATCATTCAGTCTTGCGTGAAGGAGACGGATTCATAATACTGCCAGCAACTCGGGCGCAACCAGCCATTTTAAACCAGAAGCTTACGCTTATTATTGCATTCGAATAGGAATTCCATACTATACCTCTATCCTATAATACGTCTTCATTCTATGTATCGCAAATAATGATTATTGGACTTTATTGGTGCTCATTTCTCTCTTGTTTACCAACCAAGCGTAACAGATACTATAAAGCAAAATCAATCACAAACAATATTATGTGAACTTGAGCAATTTAACAACATTTCGTTTGTGCTCCGACATACATGGAATATAAACAATTGAACCTAAAAACTAAAACTGGACTCCTTTGAACAAATTGTATATACTAGTTCACATCAAACCTCTACAGTTTCCTATTGTTTTTGAATGCACGTTGGACCAATTTTTCCTAATTTCAGAAAAGTTTTCTTCACTAAAATCACTGCCATCGAACCTTTACGATATAATTTAGTTCAGCCGTTTAACTACGAAAATTGATCTATCACAATCGTATCGAGAATACCTTGCTTGGAATTACGAGTAATAATGATTATCTTTGAAGTATCTCGTGCTTTATTCCCCTGGATTGTTCTAGAATGTTCTAGGATGTTCTTACTCGCTAGGACAGTGGAGGTAGCCGTATTCCAGACTAAGACTGACTGCCACGAACACGAAGTATAGCAGAAACATCGTAAAGCCGAGCCCTCTGTTCATTTTCCACCTGGAAAAATAAAATTTTAAATCAGTTTCACTTTAATTAACAATCGTAAATATCGGTTATTGGGAGGGAAATGACATTTTCAAATGTGAACTGGCGTACTTTTTGCTAAGGTCTAAAACAAAAATATTTTATTTATTTATTTCGAAATGAAAAATACGAGATATTTAGATTGATAATTGAAGGGAAAATACGCAAAAGAGGTCGTGGTAGGAGAAGAACATCTTGTACAAAGAATGTAAGAGGAACACGGAAAAACTAATTCGCATGACTACAAATAGATCGACATAAATAGGATAAATACTACGATAGAGAAGAAGAAAACAAATTTAGAATAAATCGATTTTAAATTTGTTAGAATTGCCAGACCGATAAGGTCAGCCTGAGTCAGGTGATGAAGATGATATTAATGATGATCACAGACCTGAAGGAAGCGATGACGATAATATTAATGCTGATCACTGACCTGAAGTAAGCGATGACGATAATATAAATATATAAATGTTGATCACTGACCTGAAGCAAGCGATGACGATAGTATTAATGATGATTACTGACCTGAAGCAGGGAATGAAGATGATATTAATGATAACCACTGACCTGAAGCAGGCGATGCTCATGATGACGAACAGAAGCATAGCGAACAGCAGCACGATGCTGCAGACCATGCCCTTGGAGTTCACCTCCACGGGCTGCCCGTTTATCAGCCCGTATAGCAACCATGGCAGCGGTAGCCTGGAACAGACCGAATAAAATATAAGCGCAAACATTCAGAGTTCCAGTAGCTCAGTTGGTGATTGGCCGCCTATGCATAGAATGTTGAAATCTTGCTCGGAGCCTAAATGACTAAGAACCAATTGTACACGCTTAATATTGATATATATGAGTACTAAATAATTTTATTCCAAAGCACTGTACAATTTATAAAAGTACAAATTATAAGTTAAGCTAAAACTAGACATAGATAATTCCAATAAAAATATACCTACACAAAATACAACTAATGATTAAGGCTGGGTTGCACCACACCGTCTGTAATCGTAAGCGGTGTTCGTCAAATCTGATTGTATGGAAAGTTTGACAAGTTTCTATGGGATGACAGCTGCCGGCGCCATATTTGACGATGACCGGTCTGTGTTCGTACGTTGGTGCAACTGGCACTAAGTCTCCCCGCATTGTACCCGGCTCAAAGGGCAGCATTAAAAAGGCAGCATTAATTTTAAAAATAAAACTGTTACGTGATTTCATTACCATAGTCACTTCAATATTATTATACATAGTCAATCCAATATTGTATTATTGCAATTGTAACTACCTACTTAATTTAATTTACTAACCTGTCTATTTACTTAATGTGAAACCAACTTATTGACTACGGGTGGGCTTAAAACCAGCTTATCGCTGTGCTCACACCGATTTTTCCATGTCAATTAGATGTAAGATATTACTAACCGATACACCATTGTAATTTAAAGGAAAAATAAACGCATTTGTATTTGTATTTGTATTTAAATGAAAATAAATTAAAAAATATAGATTTCTTTTATTTACCCTTGATAAGATTAAATTTAAATTATCAGGAGTCATGCATGACTCTAGAAGACAAACAAAAACATTCGTTACAACAATCGTATCGTTAGCGGAGTTATAAAACGGCTTGATAACATCAAGCATATTCGAACAACCTTGGCCCCGATATCGGGTCAAGTGTCAAACATCGGAAGGGCTGTAATTTTAATACTCGTATCGTTCGGAGAAATATGAAGGTTGTGAAATTTATGCGCTCCTAAGGCGACTTCCTGATTTGTCGGTGCGGAGGCAGTACGATATGAGAAAAGTGTCAAATGTCAGTGTCAGCGGTCAGTCGACACGATACCATTTTTTAGTACGCCCCTACATTTACATGAGTGCTTCCTGACTGGCGCGGGATGCGCGGTAGCGGGACGATGCGAAGGCGGTACTGTTTCGCTTCTGCGCATGATTTTACTACTGCGCAAACGTAATACTGACAGTATTATATCAAGTGGGAATCTTTGCGACGTCAGTAAGTTTACGTCAAAGAAGAAAATGTCACATATCGATCCCGCCCCGCCAAGTCAGGAAGTCGCCTAAGACGATTATTATGGTTGCCAGTAATGTTTTGATGTTGGAGAATAATTTGTTTCGGTAGGAAATAGTATCGCATGTCCGTATTCTCCGTGTTAAGTTCAACAGAGTTCCGTGCACATTTCGTGCATTCCCGCGGAGTCACTGCGCGCTGTTTACAAAGTAAGTTCTTTGGTTGTTTGTAACTTTGTAAATAGCAAAAAAAAACCTAATAGAGAGAGGGAATGGAGATATACTTTTCCACGGTAAAACTAGCTACCTACACATACAGTAATCTATATATAATTTATGTCACACCTTGCCATAAAGTGGCAATAACCGCACACCCCCGCGCGCGGAAAATCCCACTTCCTGGCCAGGGGGTGACATAAAATGTTGTACTTCGGGCGGTAATAAAGTAAGCCTCAGATCGCATATTTACTGTCCGCGCCATCTGCTCGGGCATCAAATACCTGCGACGAGACTTTCTTTGCTTTAATGTATACTTAAAATTATTTGAACTGTCCGAGTTGAATCAAATTAGGCCGTTCAAAACGCGACTTTTACTGTCCAAGCGTGAAGATTCAAGTCCAATGACAAGTTTTATAAAATGTCGGACATTTTAAATAATTTCTACTATACTATTACTTACTAGACGGTAAGTCGTATTATTTGCTAAGGCCATATGCTTGTTTGCCAGTTTTGCCACCGCCGTAGCAAAATAATAATAACGGAACCCTAAAATTCAGATTTTCCTTTTACATCGTTTGTCTCATGACAATAGCGCCCCATTTGAATAACAGTTACTGTTCAAAAAAGCTCGCTCGTTGCCTAAGTAATGGAAATGGAGCTTTGCACGAGCTTTTAAAGCTTCGGAAACTTTTGAGTCGGCAAGCAGTCATGGTATGACCTAGTAGTTGCGGGTAATTTTGGTCTAGATTTTAAAGCGTATGTTTTATTTAGGCTAAGAATTTAAACGGATTTGTTCTGATATGATCTCCGGAATATGGCAGCGTAAAATACAGTCGCCATTAGCTATTTTACTTGTTCATTAATCCCGCAATACACAGACCAAACTTTTGGTTAAGTATACTGCACGTTCGTGTATACTGTCACGAAAAGTAAACATTAAAATAGGGATGTTGACACCAAATAAGAAAATCAATGAATTCGAATTTTCTCGAAAAAGGATCAAATTCTCAATCAAATAGCGAAAAAAGTAATTAAAAAGAATAAATAATGACATAATTATAAGTCATCAAAGTTTTAGGAGGGGGCATTTTCTATCCCTTTTCCGCAAAACGCCCCTGTGTATTGAACGATCGTCATTTACTATGGCGCTCCAGGTCAGTGACGTCACTGACCTGTAGCGCTTTCTCTCTCAAACTAAAAACATTCTAACGGTTGTAGTTTCGTTATTTTTTGAGATATTTGAATAGGATTTTCACTGTTTGGCATAGTTTTAGGTATTCTTTCGTATGGAGTAATAATAAATTTTGAGTCAACATCCCTATTGAAACTTATCTAATCCTTGTAAAGGCCTTTTAACGCGGGGTATCATGCGGCATTACCCGTGCCACGTTTCTTCTAGTGGTTTCCGATCGTATAGTATCTTAAATGAGCCCAGAGTCCACTTAGGTTCCATCAGTACATTATGGCAGTGGCCAGGAAGAAACCAATCGCAGGCAGAGTATTTGTTTAACCGGACGAGCTTGCAAGTCCGCTTAATTATGGTACGAAGCCTGTAATTGCCATTCCTGCCGAGTGTCGAGGCTAAAATTTCGGGGTTTTGTAAACATAACCTCAAAACGTCAAAAACTTAACCGTTTGTTTTTGTAAACAATTTCTCAAGTGTATTTTATTACCAATTTTCACATTCGTGCCCAGTAGGCCTAGCACGTGTTGCGCTCGAGAGTATATCGGTGTATCTCGAGCTATCAGTCACTTTCTAACAGCGCCAATCAGAAAAAGACGCGTGGCTCGAGATAAGTCGAGATATTCTCGAGCGCAACAGCTATGGGCGCTGTAGTATAAAAGACGGGAGTGGGTGCCACATATTCCGATATTCTATGTAGCACATATCTATGTATGTAACAAAGGCTGACAGAGTTGTTGGATTTTCAACTTTAAATGCAAAGGGTAAGGCTGTTGGCATTTACTGGATGCCTGTCCTAGTCTGCTAGTGAAGTTTAGTCCACGATGCATATGGATAGAATGCGGTGTTGGAAATACATTCTTTCTGTCGTTTTTTTCCGTATGAACTGAGCAAAACTACTCTCTAGGGGAATTATGATACCGTAAAATTAGGTACTGAGTTTGACACTGACTGAAACTTTACTACAATAGTATTAAAGTAGAATATCCAATGCAAATGAATGGAATGGTTTAATGACAGTTACTATTTTAGTATATATATTGTAGTCTTTGGTTACTATTATGTACTTAAATTAATTTACCTGTACAGTTAGTTACCTACCCTTACCATGAGTTTGCAATGTTTGCATTACCTTAGGTATAGTTGACGAAATATAAGCTGCACTGATTCCTCGAACAACTTGTATGGCGAATCGGTGCAGCTTATATTTCGGCAACCATACTCGCTAGCGACTGACAGCGTAAATACAGCGCCTCTGGCGGTTACGCAATAGAGCTAAGAATTGCCATACTAAATCGTTTACGCAGTGGCTATAGCGAGTACGGTGATGCAAACATTGCAAACTGGTAAGGGTACTGTTTATTAATTATAATTAAAAGTTTTTTTTAAACTTGCAAGATGCCCTTAAGGATCATTTTTTAATTTTTATGTAACTGGTTACAAAACTCCGGTTACATACGCGGCCGAAGGGGATTTAAGTTGCTAATTTGACTCTCAGTACCTAAAATAGCTTCTTGTTACGGACGATTTACATTTGCAAGAAATGAATTGCAATTTTCTTTACATTGTGGGGCTGCGAGCTACCGAAGTAAACGAGTAAGTACGATCAAACTAATCAAAATTGCACGCAAGTTCTTGTACCTTAATATGGTAATCGGCCTTTACAATATATCTCACATCGTAAAGTTTATCCAAATTCTATAATTTTATAGTATTTTGTGTACCACCATTACCTACTGATTTTCCTAATGATACCTACCTCGGATCGGAGTGACTTTTGTATATTGTATATCACACACAATTTCACATGTTATTGTACTAATAATACATGTTGCTGTTTTGATTATGTATGTAAAATTGATTCATTTGTGTGAGGTGTGTGCAATAAAGAGTTTTCGTATTGTATTGTACATTGTTTTGCCTGTAATAATAGGTCTAAGTAACTGCAATATTCATAAAGGGTAATGATTTGGAATTTATAACAAATTAAGGGGATTATTTCCGCCATTTATAGGTTTAATCGTCGCGTATTTTCTAAGGTGCTTTCAGTAACAAAGGAAATTTAACTTTGAATGGACTATTATTCGCAGAGCATTAGCTAATTCAGTCAAATATCGTAATGGATGGAGAGTTAAGCAGTTAAACTTCTCTGTAGCTCTAGTTTAAGTTTTTTCGAAACATTAACTAATTCGAACGCGTTTGCGTTTTGTCTCAAAATGTATGAAAGTGGTATAAAAACGTGAACAGCGCCTCTGGTGGTCACTAGTGGAAACTAAAACAGCTAGTATAACATCTGTTGCTAACCGATGAACGCGCGTATTTCAAACTCGGTGAGAGCGTTTTCATACATTTTGAGACAAAACGCAAACGCGTTCGAATTAGTTAATGTTTCGTAAAAACTTATACTAGAGCTACTGATACTGTGGTGTGATGGTTGCACAGGGTTTCTGTCTATCAGTTGAATAATTTTTTTTTTTTGTAAAAAGGGCAGCATGTAGGGCTGCCATCTCGAATTTCGCCAAACCCGGACAAAGATTCAGAAAAACCCGGACATTTGGCGAAAATCGCATTTTTTCCTTTTTCAATAGGGAAGTTGACACCAAATAAGAAAATCAATGAATCCGAATTTTCTCGAAAAAGGATCAGATTCTCAATCAAATAGCGAAAAAAGTAATTCAAAAGAATAAATAATTACATAATTATAAGTGTTCAAAGTTTTAGGAGGGGGCATTTTCTGTCCCTGTTCCGCAAAACGCACCTCTGTATTGAACGATCGTCATTTAGTATGGCGCTCGAGGTCAGTGACGTCACTGATCTGTAGCGCTTTCTCTCTCGAACTAAAGACATTCTAACGGTTGTAGTTTCGTTATTATTTGAGATATTTCAATAGGACTTTCACTATTTGGCATAGTTTTGTGTATTCTTTCGTATGGAGTAATAGTAAATTTTGAGTCAACATCCCTATTTAACTCATTATTTAATAAAAAAAAATCACGTTGAAAAGTAGGTCATTCCAAAAGGGCGTAAGTAAAATATGACGTCATCTTCCCAACAAGAATCCAGAGCCACTCCAGAGCAGCGATTGTCTGTACTCTGTACTAAGGTCTCCCTGAATACAGCGAGGAAGATGACGTCAACTTTCGGTTTACAGTAATTTGCGATTTTTTCCAAAATTAACGGAGAAAAAATAACTAAAAAAATGTTTTTTGTGTACTTCACACGTTTTTACCGATACGGTTTTCGAATTAAGACTTTTGGAAATTATGAAATATTGTCAATTAAGGCGAGGGGATGGGCAAAGCGCTCTCCATACTAACTTTGTGAAAGTTTTTCTTCGTTTGTGTTTGAACTACAGTTATGATTTTTGGTCAGTATGCTTATTTTTCTGTTACCTGGAGAAATATTCATTGAATTTCTTTTCGTGTTTTTTTTTTATTTGTAATATTCTTCTTTCTTCTTATATTCTTCGTATATCAAATATTTACAAGCAAAATATTATTATTATTTTTTAATTTATTTGATACATTAATAAATATTTAAACAACATATCTAATATCTGCCAAACTGCATAACAGTTTGTCGTCGCATAATAATATTCGGGAGTGCTAAACCGACGAATAAAACGTGCACAGAGTTTGTATGGAGAAGGCCTTACCCTACCCTGCGCCTTAACTGAATGAGTACCCCATCCAGTAGGCACATTGTGAACATACATCACAAATAGAACGCCTTAGCGGGCGCTACTCGACCTAAGATTGTTTACGATTCATTTCAGTTTTCATGATCCACATTTGCCGCAGGAAATCCAACTTTATTCCCTTATCGCTACGGCCCGTTTCTGAAGCCGCGGGGCGACTGAAGATTTATGGAGCGATTTGTTTAAATGTAGGTCGCCCGGGGTTTTGGGACTATGTACTGCTCGGTTTTTTGAAATATGGAATTTTAACGGTTGTTCGAGTTTTCGGCAATGTCTTTCTAACTTTAGCTAACAGTTTAAAAACGCGCTCCTGCTGAGATCAATTTCTTTGTGTACATTTTCAATTATTTTCACTACCGGTAACCTATTGCAACCACATTCTCTAAATCAAATTTTATTTGTCCGAAAACTTAGGTTTAGGTTGTGTTAATACTTCCCGGAATAATATACAACTAGTCAGTTTTTTTCATTTACTTAGGTTTTTTTATTTAGATGTTATCCAGATAAGTTATTTGTCCGAACAACTATTAACATATTACCGCTACAATAATTTGACTTTTCACTGCTTTCGTCTTTATTTCACAATCCATTTTAATTTCTCCAGCACTACATTCCGCATTCCACACATTTGATCAATATACATTTTCTACATATAAAATTGGCTACTGAGCGAGCGAGCGAAACCTTCCAGATCAAAACCGATGCTGTTTTTAGATTCGAAGCAGAGCTCCCGACTTAGTCTTACGGTGTTAGGTTTTTTTTAATGTGCTTTAAAAAATCATGCTTGTTTTCGAGGTTTTTGGAGAGAATTAAAAATCATTCATATTCTCTAGGACAAGAGTGAGTCCACCCTTAAGTAACATAATAACACCCCTCTCTTTGCGTCGGGGGTTAAAAAGAGCCTAGTCTGACAATAATAATTCAAAATTACCATCAAACCACTGGTTGACGTTGGGTTAGGGTTATGCCATGAAAAAGAATGAAAAAAAAATCTGATACTGAGCAACGTACCCATGGAACCCAAATCGAAATCGCGATAAAACAGAGTTGCCTCATAAATGAGCTCAATTGAGAATTAAATCATGGAATAGCTAATTGTTTATTTGCTAGGTATTTGGTGGTTGATCTCGTGAGAAAAGGTTGTTCAAGACCTACAATGAACTTGCTAATATCACAAAATAGGTAATGTTTGATATTTATTGATTTAAACTTACACGATTTTCACACATTATTATTGGGGAACGGGACTTAACGGACAATGGACATTGTTAGTGTTGTGTGTCGTGCTAGTGACAACCCTAGTGAGAATGTAATTAATAAAGACCAAGTGCGGGTAGTTCAGAAAACCCGTGCGGCTAGAAGATGTTGATACCCACTCACGCCAGTCAGCTCGCGACCACGGATGTTGTGATACATTCGGAACGTTGGGCAAAACCTTAAAAAAAGGTAAATTAGTTATAATTGTACGCGATTAAGTCCCGTTCCCCAATAATAATGTTTGATATTTGTTTTACTCCACATTCTAACATAAGCACAGATTATTAACAAATCCCTTGCACACCAGATACTTCACTCGCGACCAATCAGGGCAGTTCCAGTGTTATCTGCCCGCCGCAGCGTTGGCAATGGGCCAATAGGTCGCCACAGATAACGCTCTAACGGCAGACCGGCCAATTGAAACTGGTATTTAATTGTTACATGCCTGGCATTATAGAGTAGTTAGCGTCAATTATTTCACAGTCCTGCACACAGAACATTAATGTTCTGTGGTCCTGCAGCAGGAGTAGCAGGACGTTTGCAGTGGGACTGCCTTGCCTTAAGAGGAGGGGTAGGGCATAAGCTCTCTTTTTCATTAAAGCTATGAGATTATTAGA
The DNA here is from genome assembly GCA_951800055.1 of Cenopis cana. Classification (NCBI taxonomy): domain Eukaryota; kingdom Metazoa; phylum Arthropoda; class Insecta; order Lepidoptera; family Tortricidae; genus Cenopis; species Cenopis cana. The sequence goes on along the minus strand of OX637491.1, from coordinate 3,529,113 downwards.
GCAGCTCTAACACGCGTGAGTGTGCCTGGTCACGTAATAATTTTATTAATATGTAGTACCTATGTATTTTTTTAATTCGCGTATCTACAGAAGATAATTTATCTAATAAAACCGATTTTTGACGGCAAATCATAGCACGTGGGTTTGTAAACGTTACAAAATCAAACTGGAGGCCTAAAGCCGTGAGATAAAGTAAGCTATTTTAACAATGTAAGAAATATCTCGCCATAAACAAAACCTTATAAGTTAAGCCGTAATATTTCACCACAAAAGCGCAGAATCTTTTAGCCGTAAGCTGCCTAATAGCCGAAAAGGGAAAGATTCCCGACCTTCGCCTAGTTTGGCTGGTCGCCAGCTCTTGTTAAGATCTTGGGCGGGTTATTTAAAAATGGGTAGCATTTAACGAACCACCAAATTAGTTGCCGAATGATGCTCTAAAAAATTACATTGATTACCAAAAATACTAGATTCGCACCAAATTTTCGACTCCTTTTAAATATAAAGTGCAACTCAAAGAAGTAACATGTGGATAACCTATTAAATTAAATTATTACCAAATAAATTAGTCACTACCCAAAAATACTTAATGATCACCTAATTTCGAACACCAAATTTCATATAATTTACATCCAAATATTACAGGGCTCGTAATCCTATTAAAATTACTTACACCCAAATAATTCTTTCGATACCCAGAAATACTACATGATCACCTAATTTCACGCGGCAATTGTTTTTTAACGCCAGACGCGCAAAGCAGTTCCAATCTAGTCTAACCTCATTGCTAGCACACTGATGCGGTTTTCCATACGGTCCGTCTCGCTCGCACGTCGCACCGCGTGCGAGCAAGACAGCGCTAAATGATTTTATTTTATAGAAGCTTCAAAATTTCTGTAACTTTAATGAGACACGTACATATAACATAATTTAATTTAATATATTTTCAACAGTGCTTTCCTTACTGGTCGCATACAGCTATTTGTTCTCAGATGTTTTTGCCTCTACTCTATTCGCTGATAATCGTCAATTTGCCTAGGTAGTAGTATTTTTCTATGACATCTATTTTTATTTCAAACTAGTGGACATTGGAACAGTATTGACGGATCTCCGCTGGCGCGGAGCTCCTATTTTGAGTTGTTTTGGCCCTTCGGGCCGATGCAAAACTAACATAACCTAAACCTACCTATACCTATTTCTACCTATTAACTTCCTTTAATTTTTCCATGAAAGTCTATCTAAATTAATAAAGTAAACTCATTTGAGGACCTTTATCCATTTTTATAACAACTTAACAAATAAATCAACAAAACTCATTTTCAAATAAAAGTTTTCAATCAAACGCGCTCACGTCAACGCATTAAAAAAATAATAATAAAACTTCTTGCAATTTGTAAACCATCAGCAATAGGTAGTTAGAATGTTACAGCAATAGGTACCTTTCACTCTAACGACATATCAATAGGTATTATGCTTTGTATTTGATTGAGTGAGATAGCAGTATACGTGTTATTATTTCACACAGCCACTTTTTAAATTAATTTAGAATTTTACTTTCTAATTTATAACATTTTGGAAATGACTAAAATATTTATAGTGCTAAAAACAATTAATTTGTAACTGTTTACTAAAATGTAGCATGCGATGTGTATAATATTTGGATGTAATTCTAATGAAAAAAGGTGCATGAGATTAGGTGGTAGTTTAGTGTTTTTGGTGGTACTTGACAATTTTTTTGATGCGATTACAAATTTATAGGAACGCAATAAGTAAAATAGGTGCAAGTGCTGCAAAAATAGGTAGAATTTTTTTGGTGACTCGGAATTGCTGATCGATAAATTTTTTTGAGTGTTCAACCTTATTTTAGGGTTCGAAAATTTGATGATATCAAAAGTTATTTAGGTGATCATTTTATTTGTTCCCCTTTAAAAATGTGCAACGCGGGCGCTCGCCTACTTCGTTATCGGAGTACGGGAAGTTTTCTTGAGTTATCATTATTGTTTTTGAATTCTGGAGAATAATATGGCAGATGGCTATATCTCATATATCATTAGCAACATAAAAGTTAAAGAATGGATCGTCTAATAAAGCGGCTATCTAAAGCGGCAATTACACTGCGTCGTTCACCTAATGCGGTCGCCGAATTAATGTATTGTTCCTGAATAAAAATAAACTAAACTTTTTAAACTACTTAGGCCAACAAACGTCGTCTTTACACTAGTCTGTCCGCCTACTACGGCGACTTGGCAGCTGTCGATCGCCGAATGCGGCCGACTAACGTGTTCTTTACACTTTTGCGGTCGCCGCATGCAGCAATTGCAGCATGCGGCGAACGACGAAGTATAATTGCCACTTAAGAAACTATTGTTTGCCCAAAACAAATTAAGTCATAGTCGTTAGTTCTTCATGATTCAACGCGATGGACGAGTTCTACTCAAAGTCGCGGGCACAAGCTTGTCTTCTCTCTCTCAGTGACATCACAAAACAATCAGTAAGGAAAGAATATTTATTTTGGCATAACTCAATAAAAAGTAAATACAAACATTATAAACAAAGATTAGGTATAGAAGTAAAACTAAATTAATACTAAACTAAACTAACTAAAACTATAAATATATTAAAAAAGGGAATCAAAATTCGGCCCCCTGGGAATGGTTCCCATTACGCAGGCAGCATTCCCGCGCTGGATTGCGATGGCAATTCTTTGCGCGAGAAAGCTGCCTGCGCGAGGGTCGCCTGTTGTGTCCCTCAAACGTTTGCTGAGCATCTTGTGGAGCCCCCGCGCACTCTTGCCCCACGGGCCAAGTGTCTCGACGGAAGTATCAGTAAGGTATCATTTACGATGTCACTTCGTCTCATCTATCAGACGATGGCTGTTAAAGGGTTTAAAGGTAAAAGCTACTCACCCAACAGTGACATCAAAAATATTGCTGCCCACAGAACTAGAGACGGCCATGTCTCCAAACCCCTTCCGCGCCACGATGACCGACGTGATGAGGTCGGGCACCGAGGTCCCAGCAGCCAGGAGCGTGAGCCCCATCACCTCTGGGGGCACGCGCGCCGTGGACCCTGCCACATTCGCCCACCACACCATGAGGTAGGAGAAGAACGCGATCCATACTATGGACCCTATAAATGTTACGGGAAACCGGTTCTTCCCTGGAACAAAAAAATGTTATTGTAAATGTGTTGAAAAGCGTCGTATAATACACGTGAAGTATCATTACACTCTCGGCTCTTTTATCGCAATATCGCCTCTAGTGTAATGATCAATGTACAACCTCACTTGTCATCATTAGAGGTGAGACGTATTTACGGGAACAGGTTTTTGGAATAGGTTTTGGCATGGACGCGTAAGTACGCGATCCCGCTCGCGCGTCTTTTAGCGTATCGAGTACTAGGCGTACGACGACTCTGAAGACTCGAAACGTATTAGAGTCTTTACGTTCCGCGCTATTCGTATTCGTCTGCGCGTTCGTATTCTTTCGGGGCACCTCGGGTCGGGGTCAGTTTAGCGCGTATTTGGACCTAAGTCTTTCGATCTAGTCTTTTTGTGGATGCCTACTCGCAAGACTCAGTACGCGTTTTGCCTAGTACGTCTCACCTCTAGTCATCATCCTCCTCCTATAGCGTTATCCCAGTAGAGTTGCATCCTGAAGGATGCCTAGAATCCGCTACCTAATCCGAAGGTTTGGCGTAGGCCCCAGATTTTACGAAAGCGACTGCCATCTGACCTTCCAACCCCGAGGGGAAACCAGACCTTATTGGGATTAGCTTTGTCAACTGAGTGGGCAACTTGACTGTTAGAAGTTCTCAAGCCGCCCGAAGGCCTCCAACTTGGCTTAACGACTGCTGCCATAAACAGCAACCGGGATGAACGGCTTAACGTGCCTTCCAAAGCACGGGAGCGCTCAGTTAGTATAACCACTCAAAGCAGTCACCCATCCAAGTCCTGACCGCTGCCCACGTTGCTTAACCGCAAGCGGTATAGGTACGCAGGCGCCGCTGGGCCACGAGCGCTCCGTACCTCACTTGTATCATAATGTAATTAATAACCTGTTATTTTAGTCCCGACACAAAACAAAGCTATAGAACCATCTCCGCCATCATGAATTTCCATTTAAAAAACCGCACTCAAATCGGTTCATCCGTTAGTGTAAGGCCTAAATGGATGCTCGGAGCGGAGCGTTCGGCGGGGCGTGCAGCAGGGCGGGCGAGCGTGCATACTATTTGTGCAGCGGCGACTCAGGACACCAGTGAGTTTCAATTGTTTAACATGCACGCCCCGCTGCAAGTCCAACTCGAGCGTCCACTCAGGCCTTACACTTAGGCTGCGGTCTTGATGCCAGTGGCGAGTAACGCGACTAGCGACCAGCGACGAGCGGCCAGAACAATGTAATCGCTTTTTTTTAAGCTTATAGGCCAGGCCCAGGATAAGCGATAGGAGCATGCGTTTGGAGAGTGGCCTGGGGAAAATCCAGTGGTACCTTCAACACGACCAGCAAAATCAAAATCAAACATGTATTCTGCAAATAGGCCACACAGGCACTTTTACATGTCATAATGTTAAAATTTACAATTTAATAAAATCTGACATTTTTATATCAAAATATTAATTTACAATTTAAAAAGAGTTAAGTAAGAGAGGAATTTAAAAATTGTCAAGGAGAGTCAAGTGGAAGCAATAAATTTTGAAGAATCCTTGTCCGAATTTCCGAAAGCAACATTCTTCGCAATTTTCCTTTAAGGCGCAGGGTAGGGCAAGGCCTTCCCCATACAAACTTTGTGCACGTTTTATTCGTCGGTTTTGGCACTAACAAATATAATATTTTTTTTGGTTGTAAATATTAGATATGCGAAGATCGTGATGTGAAAATTTTCAAATATTTCAAAAAAAATAAAAACTAAAATATAAAAAAAAAAATTAAAAAAAAATACATCACGAAATAGCTATCAGAAAAATAAGCATACTGACCAAAAATCATAACTTTAATGCAAACAAAAACGAAGTAAATCCTGCACAAAGTTTGTATGGAGAGAGCTTGCCCTACCCCTCCTCTTAGTACCTACTAGGCGCTGGTTTACTCTCTGCAAATTTCCCAATTTCAGTGAATTAAAACTAACGAAGTAAGCAGCTTCATAAGCCAGTTTGTGAATCAGATCAGCTAAAGCTCAAAACGAGCTTAAAAAGCTTCCAGAGGGACTTGCAGTAAACGAGTTTATCCGGAGTTGCGTTAACTTTCTAGAATATGCTTAGTAGTCAAGTAAGTTGGCAGCATAACGCTTGTTGCCATCCAAGTTTCCGTTTATTTGCTGCATATGCATAATCCATACTTGCATACTAATGGTATAAATGCGAAAGTCTGTCCGTTTGTTATCATTTCACACATATTTTTGAATGGAGATAGATATGTATAGGGTCGGTAGGTGGGTTTACGGCCTCGTAATTTGATACGTCAGTTTTGCGGCCACTTGGATGAGTTGATAAACTGAAAGGATATTTTCTTGCTTTTTCAATATATTCCCATTCAATAGCTACTAATAAAAACGCATACTACTCGACGTTTCTTTAGGGCATCTAAAAATGTAAATATCTTGAATTGAAAAAACTCCGTTCTTCAGGAGGCCGCAAACTGGGGCAGGCCGCGTAACTGGCCTAGCGACCCTACATTGTACCAAAGACTATAATATATATACTTCATCGAGTCTACAGCTACATAATTGATTATGTGATGTGTTTAATTTATGATATTGTAGATTTAAATGACTATAGGAAATGAGGAAACTTCGAATATCGCTCGATCATTTTTGACATCAATTTTGAATCTGAATCTGATATCTTTCGGACCAATACACCATAATGCGTTCACCGAAGTATAAAGAGCCCTTGAACAACCCTAAGAATCCCTGTTCCTGTGGCAAGAACTTGTACCAACTTATCAACCTTATTTTCGTATCGTCGTTTTTCCAAAACGAATCTATTATATGTATAAATTCGTTCGTGAATACATATAAATAGGTAGTCATTCATCATCCTCCTAGCGTTAGATATCCCAGTACAGTTGCATCCTAAAGGATGCCTGGGGTCCGCTACCTATTCCCAAGATTTGGCGTAGGCACTAGTTTTTACGGAAGCGACTGCCATCTGACCTTCCAACCCCGAGGGGAAACTAGACCTTATTGGGATTAGGCTTTGTCAAGTGAGTGGGCAACTTGACTGTTAGAAGTTATCAAACCGCCCGAAGGCCTCCAACTTGGCTTAACGACTGCTGCCATAGATAGCAACCGGGATCAACGGCAAAACGTGCCTTACAAAGCACGGGAGCGCTCATTTAGTAACCACTCAAAGCGGTCACCCATCCAAGTCCTGACCGCTGCCCACGTTGCTTAACCTTAGATACGCAGGCGCCGCTGGGCCACGAGCGCTCCATATAAATAGTATACATACATATAAATAGTCATTATTACTGGAAATATAATCGCTGACGCAACCACCGGGAAATATAAGCTAAATGAACGCGCAAGTAGTGAGCTTTCTCACGCTAAATGGTGATTCGTCAAGAAGGAAATAAATCGGTCGCGAATAAAGAAATACGATGACGTGTCACTTTACTTGCACTAACGTAGCCTTGTTGAGAATTTCCATCAATATTATGTTCGTTAGTTTTTGCGTTAAAAGTAGCAACGAACCAAACGTATCAACTTTAGCGTTTTAAGTGTCATACTTTCTAGCGGTGACATGATATCGCACGGGATTCAAACTCACATCAAATAGAAAAAGAAAATATGTACGAAATGAGTTGGAAATGAGAACAACGAATCCGTCACCGCTAGAATACGAAGCATACTTTCTAGCGGGCGCTATCTGTTTCACTATGTAGGTAGCAGTTAGGGTTGCCAACTTATGTGCTCCGATTTGCGGGACATTTGTTGTAGAATTGCGGGACTTGGCTAAAAAATGCGGGACTCGCGCACTCGTATCAATATTGTTAACGTATAATTGTGATGTAGGATGCATTATTTATTCCCGCGAGATATACGTTCTTAGTGGATGATTTCCGAACTAAAATGATCTTATTACGAGTACGGTCCTCCGTGAGCCGGATACAAATTACTTATTTTCATTCATCGAAGTTGTGCACTCTTTCCTGAAATGAAACAAAATGTTCGCTCCAGTTCCTATAATTCTGCCACAAGGGACAAGACGCGAATTGTCCCGCTTTCCGCACGCATCCTTTGCGGGACGCATCGCCTAGGGTGCTGGAAACGGGACGTCCCGCCTGAGGCGGGACGGTTGGCAACCCTAGTAGCAGTCGAGATTCCAACTTTTTTATGATTCAGAAAATATGTACGAGAAATGTACGAAGTTGTACCTTACGCTAATTAGGTAGGTAAAGGTTTTGTGATATTTTCTTCCGCAAAATATGGATTTCGGAAGAATTTTTTGACATGTACCAATGGGATTATTTGATCCTTTTATGCTATATACACCTGTCTGAAAGTCCGACTTGTATCTACATTCAAACTTGGCTATCGGGCGAGCGAGCGAAGCGAGCGAGCAAAACCTTCCGGAACAAAACCGACTCCGTTAGGGTAGGTTCAAAAGACTAAGGCGCCTTAGTCTTCTGGTGTTAGGTATTTTTTTATGTGCCTTGAAAAATCGTAACTCGATGAAATGTTTTCCCTAGTTAACTAATTTAATATATTAACTATAATAATTTAAGTTATAGAAAATATCGAAATATTTATTTTCTTTGTAAAACTCCGGTCTTCGTAATAAGTTTAACTAAACTAAATAATATATATTAATAATTATTATTTGACTTGTAATTCTATGAACATGAATATCGAAATATATATAGACTTGTAAAATACGCTTTTGCAGGATGATGCTTTCGGAGTTTCGGAGAAATACATTTTCAGGGATTTGGGGTTTTTAAATTTTTAGTTTATTAACATTCTATATCATTTGTATCGTCATAATTGGATTTCATTTTGTGATAGAACTTTGGCAGTAAATAGCGAGTAGTCTCATAGTAATTCTAGTCACTTGAGCGAGAAAATGAGTAGAATTACATACTATGAGAGTACTGCCTTACAGGCTTACAGCCACAGAAAAAAATGCGGCTCCCATCTCCGACGGCGCACAACTTCTTAATTAACTGGCGCTGCTACAATAATCTGTCAAAATGAAATTTGGAGATTCCCGGGATTACCGCGATTTCCCGGGACTTTCCGGGAATTTTCTTACCAGCCGGTGCTGGTCTGGGAGACCTTATATGATGATATGTCATAGTTACCTCCCGGCGTCCTAGTGTCCGGGAGAGTGATCCATAAAGGGAAGACTATGGGCGCGACCAACAGGTAGGTCAGTCGCTTGCGGAACCCTGAGGGCCACGACATGTCCAGGGGCGTCGTGTCCTCTTCCAGGTCCCCTATCTGTAGGAGATAAGATAAGGTAAGATAAGATATTTATTTGTAAAGTCATGTACATGAGATTGTTTAATTGTTTTTTATTAGGATTGCCAACGGTCAATACAATACACATTATTAATCATGACTAAACTAACAGTATAATTTACAATTGATCTCCCATTTACAGGTAACCACAGCATGCACATTTATGGCGACTTCCTGACTTGTCGGTGCGGAGGCGGTACGATATGAGAAAAGTGTCAAATGTCAGTGTCAACTGTCAGTCAACTCAGTACTTACTTTTTACTGCGCCCCTACATTTAAATGAGTGCTTCCTGACTGGCGCGGGATGCGCGGTAGCGGAACGATGCGAAGGCGGTACTGCTGCGCTTCTGCGCATGATATTACTACTGCGCAAATGTAATACTGACAGTATTCTGAGTATTCTGTCAGAGTGGGAATCTTTGCGACGTCAGTAAGCTTACGTCAAAGAAGAATCCGAATCAAAATCAGAATCAGAATTATTTATTCGTGACAATACACAAAAGGCATAAAATAAAAAAAGAAGAAAATATCACATGTCGATCCCGCCCCGCCAAGTCAGGAAGTCACCTACAATGAGAGCACACAAGATGAGATGTTACAATTGTACCAAAGCTTCCATGATTAAATTATTATAAACCAACCTCTTCTATAGCATCTAAATGTACATCCTGCACTCCCCCATTAGGCAGGTCTAAAGGGGTCTCTTTAGCGACCGCGGCCGAGTGCCGCGCGGCCGCTGCGCCCGCGCCGCCCGCCGTCGGTTTCGTCGCCTCTAGCAACACCTTTAGAGATGCGATGGCGTGAAGCTGCGTCGCTTTCTCGTCCACTTTCCCTGTGGAAGAAGAGGATGGATGTAGTAGTGAATAGTGTCGGTGTGGCGTGCGTAAGATGTATTTCCTTGTTTTTTATTTATTATATACTTAGGCGAATGAAGAAAAATAGGACATAAAAATTGCCACTCGGTCCAAGATAAAAGGGTTACACATATGAAACTTACGGCTGTAAAATATTAAGCTTACCTATAATAATAGCGGGAAGGAAAAGTCATGCATTAAAGTACTATTACTTTAAAAACTTACGGATTAGCGATAATAGCGATTCAAATATACGATAGTACATTACTTAACAAGGGCGGTAAAACAAAGAATGTTTCAGATCGCAGGTATTTGACGCCCGAGCCGAAGGCAAGGGCGATAAATATGCGATCTGAGGCTTTCTTTATTATCGCCCGTGGTAAGTACAAAATTTTATGTCACCCCCTGGCCAGGAAGTGGGATTTCCCGCGCGCGAGGCGTGCGGTAATTGTTGCTTTATGGCCAGGTGTGACATAAAATACAAAACAGTACCTAACGTTTTTTTTACATTTATAACTCCCAGATATCTCCATCTTTTTTAATACTTAAATCGACGTCATGGACGTCATAGTGTGTAGACTAACTACTTTTATCTGAGGTGAGCCATGGACTGTGGTAACAGCAGAAGGGACTAAGATCCCTTGCTCTCAACACAGTGCATCCTCGGGAGCTCTGGCAACCTTGCTCACCTCCAGGTACCTACACAACACTACAAACGTAGGTAAAAACAAAACGTAGAAAACGTGAAAACTGCAAAAATAACACTGCCAGCGTATAAACTTCACCTTTCGTAGCAGTCGGCATTTGGGCGGAAAAATAGGGCAAGCATTCCCTTGACCCGGATCGATGCGGCCCATTATTAGCAAACCTAATAATAGTTGCGGATCCGTTTACCGGCTTTTATTTTTAAAATTCATTATGAATGAATGTGTGCTAAATTTACGTTACGTACGGTATCAAGGCATTCACGGGCTATAAGTAATCATATTCACTGACCCAGTTTGGTGTCGAACTAGTTTTGTTATTTCAGTTAAAATATGACGTTTCCAGTATAAATAAAGTGAGCTCTAGAACATATTTTATTACAAAAACAAAGGTTCATCATCATCAGCCGAAAGACGTCCACTGCTGGACATAGGCCTTCCCCAGACAACGATCGGTCCTGGGCTGCCCGCATGCAGCGGACCCCCGCGACCTTAACCAGGCCATAAGGTTATTTTTTTCCTTAGCCTATTTGGGTGTCCCACTGCTGGGCAAAGGCCTCTCCCCATGACTGCCACGACTCCCGCATCAGTGCCTCCTCCTGCCAGTTGATGAGGAAGCCGTCCAAGTCGTCCCGCCATCTCCGTTTAGGCCGGCCCCGTCTGCGTCGCCCTTGTGGCATCCACTTGGTAGCTACCCCCCTACACAGGACAGACGTAGGTACCTAAATAATATAAAGGTTACCTAAATATATTTTTACAAGCTTTTATTTAACTACGGAAAAGCCAGGAGAAATCTGCGACATGACCACAAGTAAACACTGGAATACTCTGGAGTTTACGCTCCAGTGAGATTGATGGTTGGGCGGCTTCAATGCTCGCGTGTGTCTATTGTGAGAAGTAAGATAATGTTGAGTTTGAGTTGAACGAATGTATGTAACTTTAAGCCGCAGACCACATTCATACAGTTGTAATCTAATTTCGCGATCTGACGGACGCTGTCCAAACTTTGCACGCGAAAGTTGAATGTACAAGTTGTTTATTAAGGGAACTTTTGAATGGACGCATAATAGGTTTTGTGGAGTACAGCAAGTGTACTGTTAGTCGAAGTTGAATGGGAATTGTGACAGCTGGTGCGGAGTTAGTCGGCGCAATATTAATCTGGATACAAATGCTACTACATGAGCGTTTTCGCGTGCGTTAAGCGGCAATTACACTTCGTCGTTCACCTAATGCGGTCGCCGAATTCATTTTAAACTACTTAGGCCAACAAACGTCGTCTTTACACTAGTCCAGTGTTTTTCAAAGTGTGGGTCGCGACCCCAAAGGGGGTCGCGGCACTTATCCAGGGGGGTCGCGAGATGCAGCTTAGGGTTCCGTGACTTCATAGAATGGAGAACTTTGTCGTAAAATAATACTCTAAAGTTAAAAATCGTTGCCATTCTAGTGGCAATACGCTTTCAAAAAAAGAATGAATTTTCCAAATCGGTTCATAAACGATAAGTCGTTCGTCGTCAGACCAACTTCAAAAAATAGGGATTCTCAATTCGTATGTATGTTCTTTTTTTGTCTCTTACCTCAGAACCGGAGTTCTGAGGTAACGGACAAAAGAAGAACATACAACCGAATCCCCGTTCTTTGAAGTCGGTCTAAAACACAAATCATTCTTAGAAATGTATATTTTACGATAAGAAATTTCTATGTAAGTAGTTAGATTGAATAACGAAATGGTGTCCTGAAGATTAATCGTAGACATCTGTTAGGGGGGTCGCGAAGAAATTCTGGTATCATTAAGGGCCGTGACACCAAAAAGTTTGAAATACACTGCACTAGTCTGTCCGCCTACTACGGCGACTTGGCAGCTGTCGATCGCCGAATGCGGCTGACTAACGTGTTCTTTACACTTTTGCGGTCGCCGCATGCAGCATGCGCGAACGACGAAGTGTAATTGCCGCTAAAGAGTTTGCGCTCTAGTGCGATTGGTTGAGCGGTTTCAACCGAATCTAGGGGTCAGTGGAATCGAGTTACTGACAGTACCGTTTATAAACAATAAGGGTTTAAAATACAATGACATTTTAACACAAATACCTTACCAAAAAGAACAATATCGAAAGCGTTGTGTGCAGCGATGATCTGTGTGTCGGCCGCTACGGGACTCAGCAAACGAAAGTACACGAGAATGGGTACTTTAGTACTTAAGTTTACTAAATCGCGAAGCCGTCTTGATTGTGAGCTGAAAAGCTGAAAAATTCTTAATTTATGACAGGCGCGCGCGCCGGGGCGAGGCACGTATCAGGCGATAATATAAACTTCAGACGAATAGACTAATTATTAAATACGAAGACCAGCGCTGGCGATACGAAGAAAGACCAGCGCTGGCTTGTCAATCAGCATTATGCTTTTTGCACAAAAGATCCCACTATGTCGAAGTGCACCCACAAGGGCCTTCATTATAAACAAACAACAGCATTACGCTTAGGCGGGACCATTTCGTGGCAATTTTATTATGACTTTCTCTTTCACGGGACAATGGTGTCCCGGACCTTTGGGAGGCGTGCGTGGAGCCGAAGTACCGAGGCACCGAAGCACTAACGAGGACCACATAGCCAACATAGCGGCCCTTTTGATAATTTAATGACATGCGAGGGGTATCATTAAGTATCTTGTTTTGTTTTGTGTTTTAATGTCACGAATAAAATTATTTTCATTCATTTTCATATTTCATTTCATGTCAATTAAATAAAACAACTACCGAGCGACATAGTCCTATATATATAGAAATAAGATATTGAATTGATATACCCACGATATACCATTTTGTCATCTTTTATCATACTTTCGTATTTTGTATGCCACAATCAGTTTGCTTCGTATCAACTATCGATACGAATCAGACCAAAAAATTAAATATTAATTTCTGCGGCATCAAGCAGAATCCATCACCGAGTTGAGCGTAACGGCAAACAGTTGAACATAATTTAAATTATTTTTTTATAATAATTATCAGCAACATCATTAGAATAACAGAACAGTATTACAAAAAAATGGTGATACATTGAGATTTAATGAACAAACTATATTACTTAGTACCCAGTCAGTATAAAAAAAATTGATAACAATTAAAAAAGCATCTGATAATAAAAATTAAGCGTCATTATTGTGGAAAACACTTTTTAACGGTTCACAAAAGTTAATATTTGTACTTGTTTAATTTTATAATGTTTTGTGGGTACTTGCCATCCAGGAGAAATGCCATCAAAAACGCAGTAATTATAGTACTTACCTATGTAGTGCTTCCTGAAATCCTGAGGCGCGAGATGCGCGGAAGCGGGGCGATACGAATGAAGTACGGCTAAGCTTTTGCGCATGATATTACTTTACTACTGCGCAAATGTAATACTGACAGAATTCCCTCAAGTGAGGAAATCTGTGTGACATCAGTAAGCTCACGTCAAAGAAGAAAATGTTACAATAGGTATCGTTCCGCCCGCCAAGTCAGGAAATCGCCTACTTCACTTTTACTGCGTTTAGGACTGGCAGAGTGCAGTACTTAGACTTAGTGCTTGTTCAAGTGCACTTGCGTGATGTACTCAGACTTGCCTCCACTAAGCTACTAAACTAAACAGCTAATAACTTTGTGGCTATATATAAAAGCTAAGTGTTATATTTAAAAAGAGAGCAGGCGAGTGGCTGAACCGGTATTTACATAAATAAACAGATCAGAGCAATTTGACATGTGATTTTACACAACTTTGTTTAGTTTTATAAATTCAGGGGTAGGTAAAGGGTGTGAGCGTAGAGGATCACAAAATAGAAAATTGTGGGAAATTGGTCGGTTGTTATTTAATGCCTTTTAAATGCATTATTGTGTTGAATGCGGCCAACGTAATGTATTTATTTATGTATATGGAAACGCTGAGATTGCCGCATAAAATAAAGTTACAAAACTTTATGTTCGGATGATGAAAAGTGGAACTTGAATTATCTCTGTAGACCCAATAAGTAGTTTCTGGGATAAAGCCTTTAAAAGTTTATAATTTTTTCTAATTTCGCAGTGAGAAGGTACTATCAGCAACGCAACAAAACACAAGATTTTATTATTCATTGGGCCAACATCATAAACAAGTCTGCCAAAAATCAGAACTACAGGATTTGACGCACGCTCTGATGTACCTATAGTTGCCTTGCCGGCAAACATCTTGATTTGTACGTAAATCGGCTACTGCGCACACGTGGTTAGGTTCAAGATGTTTGCAGTAGCTCTAGTATAAGTTTTTTCGAAACATTAACTAAAACAAACGCGTTTGCGTTTTGTTTCAAAATGTATGAAAACGCTCTCACCGAGTTTGAAATACGCCAGTTCATCGGTTAGCAACAAATGTTATACTCGCTGGTTTAGTTTCCACTAGTGACCACCAGAGGCGCTGTTCACGTTTTCATACCACTTTCATACATTTTGAGTCAAAACGCAAACGCGTTCGAATTAGTTAATGTTTCGAAAAAACTTATACTAGAGCTACTGTATAAAGTTAGTGCACTCGCGTTTTTCGCATGTTTGGCTCTCAGTACTCAGATAAGACATTCAGCCTCTCCCCCGCCCCCGCAAATAAGCGAAGCGGTGCATACCTAACTCACCGTCGTGCATCGGATCTATAGTGTGTATCATGAGCTGCAGCAGCCCATGTCGGAACTTGGCGGCCTGGGGCTGCTTGCTGGGGCCCGCTGCGGCGGTGTTCGTGCCGACAGAGGCCTCGCTCGACGTCGTCGCGTTCCCGTGCTGCGGGAGAAGGATGGCGTTAGTTTTGTTTGTTGCGGCTTCCAAATGCCTGGTGGTTAAGGCCTAACAGATTTAAAAATGTTTTGAACTCGAATGATGCCAAATTTTGCTTAAATATTGTAAAGATTTAAATAGTGAAGAATAAAAAATGTCGAGATACATGTTAGTTCACACAGAACATACGCCAATTATACTATCGTCCCCCAGGGCAGTATCCTTGGACCAACGGTCTTTTTAATATATTATATCTAGAACTTTTTCAAGCAAGTGTGATGTGTAATGATAAATATCTAGCCGATCCTGTATATTCCTACAACACACTTCAACCCTTTACCCATAGTCGACTTTTACGATACTTTTGCAATATTGGGGGTGGTTTACAACACCAATCGGAGAAAAAATACTGCAAATAAATTTTGTAAAGTAATCATACAATTCCTTAATCGACGGTATGAACACACGCGGCTGCGTGTCAAGTTCATTAAATAACACGCCTCATTACGCTTTACACGTGTCAACCTCGGTTAAAACATGCATAATGGAACGTGATATAACGAAGCTTGTATGTACATAGTACTCGGTGACCGAGTAAGGCGCTCTACGTGTCACGCCTGCACTATACCGCCACGGCTGATGAAGTGGCGGAGTACGTTCGTCAGAAGACTGGCTGCATGCTGAGGGTGTTCCAGCTTCGTTCGCGTCACTACGTCAGGGGGGTTTCACTCCGTCAGTTCGCCGCGCCGCTGCAAGTACATCCCCGGGTGGCACCATTCAGTGGCGGCGAATTGCTACCGGACGGTCGCGTCGTCTCGTCATTCGCTTGGTTTGGTCAGTATTTGTTGTTTACCTATTATAATTTGGGGTTGTAAGTTGGCGATTTGTTAACAGTGCAACTTCTGTACGTAGTACTATTACTTATTCTGTGACTACGTGCACTTCAGTTCGTTTGCTGTGCGTGTGCCGCGGGCGTTGCCCGAAGGGGATCGTGTCGTGTGTGGCGGTTCCGGGGCAACCTACCGAACCCTACGTCGGAGCTGACGACGCAGCGGAGCCACTCCGTTACGTCGCCTAAATGAATTCTTTATTTTATGTTTATAGATATGTATTATGTTAGTCTGTAAGGTATATGTACATATGGGCTTTGTTGCCTGAGTCAAATAAATAAATTTCGAGACGATCTGAATGAACTCCACGTCAACAAGTTACCCTAACGCATACACATTCAATGAATGGCGACCATAAACAACATTTGCATAGCGGTGAATTATGAATGAGACGCAACGGGCCGCGTCGCGATTTGCACGTCACCGTGCGATTAGGCGGATTCGCACGTAATTTGCTGTGTAATGTCCACTCAAGGCGATTGGCTACTTTGAAATAATGTCGGGCATGCTTCAAGCCCAAAAGCGAGATTGTTTAAGTTTAGGGTTTAAGGCTGTACTGCTATAATGTTGTCTTATATAATTTTAACACAATTAAGAGACTCGCATGCGAGTTTTATTACACTGCGGGTCACGAAGGTATAATGAATTCAATCCCTCTAATAAAACCGCGCAATGTACATAAGTTTGTGGAACATATTTATGTTTCCGTTATTATTATGTGCACCTACATCATTGTCATCGCCTACAATCATATTTTAACTTACTTACCTTAAATATACAAGGTGTGGCCTGTAACAGGTGCAAATATTTAAACGGACGCTTCCTTAGAGCATCTGCAGTAACCCCTTGTGTCCAAATATTTTATTTATTATTTCAATTCGGAGAAACTTTGATCTAAAATTAGGCCCCTAAAGTAATGCATCTTGACACCACGAGATCATAGCACATCCTTCAATGCGGATTCAGATAGCATCAAGATATGAGTCGTCATAGTTTTAGCATTTTTGATTTGACAGGATATTTTATAATATTTTTTTTAATTGTGTGTGCTTTATTGCATAACCTCACAAAAAATAACACAGTACAATACATTATAACAATGAGTAGAGGCAAACAACAGGCAAAATAGTTATCTATTAATATTACCCCAAAAGAGTAATAAATACAGGACAACTGTCTGAGTCGTAACCATGTATTCATTCAACTGTAACATAATTACAAGCGAGGTTAATAATCTACCGTTTAAATTTTTGCTCCAATTACAGGCCACACCCTGTATATGGGCACTAAAACTGTCCAGTTTCATATTTCTGCTTACCAAAATCAAAAAGATCTAGAGCAATATCCGAACATAACCATACGTTTACTAATGCAAGGAGCATAAAGCGGCAATTACACTTCGTCGTTCGCCGCATGCTGCATACGGCGACCGCAAAAGTGTAAAGAACATGTTAGTCGACCGCATTCGGCGATCGACAGCTACCTAGTCGCCGTAGTAGGCGGACAGACTAGTGTAAAGACGACGTATGTTGGCCTAAGTAGTTTAAAATGAATTCGGCGACCGCATTACTTAGGTGAACGACGCGGTGTAATTGCCGCTTTAGTAAGCCCGTTCCGCAATCTATACGAGGCTCCGAAACCTGAACCGAAACGCGCGGAATATCGCCGGAACACGTGCGGAGATAAAACGTTTTGGTGTAGCGTGGAATTGCTACGATTTATAGGTTGCCGCAGGAAATATTGAATTGGTAATATTGCACGCTGTTGGTTAGTTATTGTTTTCGAATGCTTTGCTTTAGTGCCAATCTTAGTAATGGATTCTTCTAGAAGCGACGTCGGATGGCAGCTTTCACGTAGCGTAACGTGTAGCGTTCCAGTTTAGATGGCGAAAATTTACAATTTCTTTTGTTGCTAAATATGAAAGGAAAAGATAACAAAGAGAGGTCATAAAACTAACCAGACGTCTAACCGATGCCCGATGCGGCACGTGTATTGCATTGTGAACATATTTAAACAATACACGCCTGTGTATTTGTTTTATGCCCGCTACATGTTGGCCCAACGTCGGCCAATCTACGGGACGCAGCTATACGATAGAGGGAGCACGGTGTATTACCATCTCCTTTTATCGTATAGCTGCGTCCCGCAGATTGGCCGACGTTGGGCCAACATGTAGAGCGGGCTTTACAACCTTTAGACTTGAAGATATATCATCATCATCATCATCATATCAGCCGAAAGACGTCCACTGCTGGACATAGGCCTCCCCCAAAGAGTGCCACAATGACCGGTCTTGCGCCACCCGCATCCAGCGGACTCCCGCGACCTTTACCAGGTCATCAGTCCACCTTGTGGGGGGTCTACCCACGCTGCGCCTTCCGGTCCGTGGTCGCCACTCGAGAACCTTTCGGCCCCAACGGCCATCGGTTCTACGTGCAATGTGCCCCGCCCACTGCCACTTAAGTTTAGCGATTCGAAAGGCTATATCGGTTACTTTGGTTCTGCTACGGATGGCCTCATTTCATTTCTGATGCGATCACGCAGAGAAACTCCCAGCATAGCCCTCTCCATTGCCCTCTGAGTGACTTTGAGCCTTCTTAGGAGGCCCATGGTGAGCGACCACGTTTCCGTACCATATGTCATCACTGGCAACACACACTGGTCAAAGACTCTCAAACTGGTCAAAGAAGATATATAACAACTAATAAACAATGGACGTTGGTAATAGTTGGTTTGCATTTTCGTCATCTAAACTGGAACAAAGGCGCGACACGGTTCTATTGGTGTGAACCGAGTGTCGGTGACCTTGGAACGCTACGATTCTATGCTTTGCCCGTCTGTAAGCTATAGGGTTATAAGTAAAGATAACTCGCACTGAAGGTATTTATTTAAAATAATAACGGTAACAATCAAAGGTTTCGCCTATCCTAACGCCTATCGGAAAAGAGAACCGTTCATGCCGTGCAGCCCCTTTTATAGGCTCCCCTCCACACCATCTTCTAGAAGACGTTTGGTGGGGCGTGCTGGTCACGACGTCATGGCTGCCGGTAGATGGCGCTGCAGCTACGTGGCGCCATGTTGGAGCTGTCGTGGTGTCTGGAACCGCCGCTAGGTGGCGCGCACGACGCTGGTCCCGGCGATTGCCAACACGGCCATTCTGCATGGTGCACCGCCCCGGGCACCTCACGAGTTAAGATGGAATGCTGTAACATAACCACAATAGTAATCAGTAAAATAGTCAGTTCATCTAACGGAAAACATCTCGAATTGCACAATTCCTGCATTACCCCATCCAAGTTCCGAATACCAGGTTTCAATTAAAGGGCTATAGCCGCACTTAATTATTTACCTTTATCCATCGGAACCGCTTGTACTTAAAGGGCCACTTTGCCGCACTTAAAACTTCAAGCTTAGTTTGGATCGATCAATAATAAGAATGTATGCATGCAATTCGTAATGATTCCGTAAACAAAGCATTTTATCTTGACTCGCTCAATTCAAAAATGTAATAAACACCCTAATTAAAACAATTTTTCAACCATTTTAATTGTATTATTTCATACGATTGCCAACACGGACAATCAAAATAAGTTAGGTAGTAAAGTTAAAAAAAAATTCTATACGGATTGAACTTTTATGCATGGCAGAGGGACCATAATTGAACAAGTTATAAAAAAAAAAGTGTTCATTACATATGAAATATTTACAAAAGTACAAATTTTAGATTAAACTATCTATCATTCCAAAACAAATCAAATAATAATAAGACACAACATACTCTCATTGATCAAAAATCCCAATCGTCAATTTTTATCCACGGCTTCATATTCTCCGCGGAAGCAATGCCAGTGTACTTTTTAGCGGTTCTCTCACTACCTCTAACATCCGTCACCTCGTATCTGTCGTTACCCAGTATTTTATTTACTTGAAAAGGTCCTTTGAATGTTGGTAACAACTTTCTACTTTTCCCATCATTATTTTGGCTTTGGATTTTAATTAAAACCAGATCACCCTCTGCGTATTTATGTGCTTTGATTCTTGGTCTATCGAATCTCTGTTTTTGTGCTATGGCGTCTGCTTTAATATTTTCGTTAACCGTTTCGCGCAACTTTGTCACGTCTAAGATATGCGACTCGTCATTATCCGGGGCTAAACTATCACTATCCATACGCAGCCGATAGCCGAGAAAGACCTCACTCGGGACTGCTTTAATAGTTTTATGAACTGTACTGTTCATACCTTGCTGTAAAGGTTTAATATACTTGTCCCAGCTATCGTCTGTCGTGTCGGCACCGATTGTTTTTAAAGCCTCTAATATTGTTTTGTTAAAACGTTCGGCTTGCCCATTTGAACGAGGCATACCCGTTGCTATGGTGTGCAAATGGATGTTTTTACTTGAACAGTATTGCATGAACTCGTTTGAGGTAAAACATGATCCGGCATCTGTTATTATTCTTCTAGGGTTACCAAATGATTTAGAGATAATGTCTAATTCTTTTATTGCACTAGATGACTTTGTTGATGTTACGGCCGAAAGAAACACAAATTTTGTGAAAGCATCGACGGTAACCAATAAATATTCGTTTTTATTTTTAGTTTTCACAAATGGGCCCAAATGGTCCATATGAAGTGTATGGAACGGTTGAGCGTATTTAGGCAACGGGTATAACTCTCCTTCCTTGGGACCACCTTTGTTTTTATAATAAATACAATTTAAACAGTTCTTTATGTATTTTTTTACTATGTGTCGCATTCTTGCAAACCAATACCGGCTTCCTATCCGTTCTACAGTCTTATCTACAGAAAAATGTCCCAGGTCGTCGTGATTACATTTAATTATTTGCCATATGCATTTTTTTGGCACAACCCAACGACGACCATGGGTAGTTCTTCTATAGACTTTTCCGCCTAATACTTCATATTGAGAAAATATAGTCTTGTTACTATCAACGTCGCCAGATTCTATCACTGTCCTAATTTTCTGTAACTCCGGGTCTTGTAATTGTACCGACAGCAACCAGTCTGCTTCTGTTATTGACATTATAATTTCAGTTTCTGTTTTTTCACCGGATGGCACGGGATTACGACTTAATGCATCCACATGTTGCATTTGTTTACCTTCACGATGCACGGGTTTGAAGGTAAACTCTTGCGTGGATAGAACCCAGCGTGCGATTCGGGGAATTATCTCTTTTTTTGATAACGCAAACTGAACTGCGTTGCAGTCGGTAACAACTTTGAATATGGATCCTAATAGATATAGCCGGAATTTCTGCAGGGAACAAACGATTGCCAATAATTCCAGTTCGAAAGAATGGAACTTTTTCTCATCATCTGTGGTTTGTCTGCTATAAAAGTGTACAGGCTTTTCACCTTCGTTTGTTACTTGCATCAATATTCCGGCAAGACCCTCTCTACTTGCATCAGTATACAACACATTCTCTCTATTTGGATCGAACATTGCTAAAACGCTATCTGATGTTAACTTGCTTTTGAGCAATTGAAATGCATTCTCCTGAACTGAACTCCATTCCCAAGTAGTGTCATTTTTCAATAATTGAGAAAGTGGGGCCGAAATAGTGGCACAATCTTTGATAAATTTTCTAAAATAGTTGATCAATCCGAGAAATTGCCGGAGTTGATGGACAGTTTTGGGAGCGGGAAATTTACGTACAGCCTCTAATTTTTTTTCGTTAGGCATAACACAACCCGGTTTAATTTTATATCCCAGAAATTCAATTTCGTTTTTGAAAAAATGACACTTCTTTAGGTTTAACGTCAACCCGTTTTCTTTAAATATATTTAACACCTGTTCTAGCAATTTCAAGTTCTCCTCTATTGTCTCAGTTACTAGATAAACATCATCCAGATAAATTAAAACATTACCGAACCTTAAGTTTCCCAAAACCTTGTTCATCATGTTTTGAAAGCAACTTGGCGCATTAGCCAATCCGAATGGGAGTCTTAAAAATTCGTAATGTCCGTCTTCTGTAATGAATGCGCTCTTAGGAATCGATTCCTCACTCATCGCGATTTGATAGTATCCGCTTTTCAAATCTAAGCTAGTGAAACACTTGTGGCCTTGAAGTCTATCTACTAGCTCCTCAATACGCGGCATGGGGTATTTATCCTTGACCGTTATTTTATTCAATGCCCGATAGTCAATGCAGAGCCTTTTCTCTCCATTTTTTTTATTTACAAGCAAAGCTGGACTTGCATATGGTGACTTGCTTTCCCGTATAATGTTATTTTCTAGAAGCTCGTCCACCATTTCTCGAATTATTTTACGGTCCGGAATAGAAGCTCTAAAGGGTCTGCATTGGACTGGTTGGGGAGTAGTAACATTAATTATCATTTCATGGCCATTAACTTTCCCTAACTCTTTAATGTTCGATGCTACACACCCGCTATATTTATTGAAAAGCGCTATCAATTCGTTCTGGTGAGAATCTGCATCTATTTCAAAATCGATGACATTGTTGCAAAATTCATTAAACGAAGACGCGTAATCGAATTTCAATGCATTTCCGATACGTGAATAGATCAAATCAGATCGTTCGGTCACATTCCTGCCTATTAATATCTCACAATCTGATAAATCCTCTATAATATAAAAATCTATACCCGTCAAACACACCGAATCAATTTTCAGATCAACTGTTATCTTATGTGTGACCGACTTTATGCTTTCCCTTGAAAATCCCTGCAATGCAACAGGCGAGGACAACAGGACTCTTTCTATAGGATATTTTTTTAGCACAGATTCCGATATCAATGAACAACTGCTACCAGTGTCGATAAAAGCTTCGTATTCGAAATCATTCAAGATAACATTTTTAACGAACTTTTTCCGCGAGTCGAGGGTAGAAACAAATTTAGTTTCCTGTTTTTCTAATTTGGGTGCATTCTTTTTATGATAACATTCCGATTCTGTGTGTCCTTGCTTGCTACAATAATTGCATTGATTTTTATTTCCGGGTTTGTTGACATCACAATTAACTTTTCTATGATTTCCCCCACAGTTATAACATTTGATCTGTTTTCGCTGCTGTGTTTGACTATTGTTAATGTTACGCGCGGCGGCGGGCTGTTCAGATGAGTTATACTGGCTCGATGCTAACACTGATGTTGAGTTGTGACTTGTTGACGGTTGAGGTTCACTTTTTGTTTGAATATCACGAGGATTTGCGCCTGATTGTTTCGTGTTTTTATTAGATTTACATACACGACCGTGTAAAAAGCTTGCCAAGTTGTCACAAGTCCCAAAAGTGTTAGCCTCGACCGCGGCTCCTATTCCGCTATCACCTATGTTGCCGACAATAATCGAAATAATATCTTGTTCCGAAAAACCCAACGACAATCTATCAATTTTGCATTTTTGTTCGAAATAAAACTCGTAAAGAGATTGATTATCGTTTGGTTTGTTCTCGACTATTTCTTTTAATAGGTCGAACATGTTTCGACGTTTTTGAAAGCTAGATGCTAATTTCATCCGCCAATCCTGCCATTTCCATGAAGGCCAGGAACAGTCGGTGCGTAACAGAGAATCGTACCATACTTTTGCTGAACCTTTTAATTTGTTTAGAGCCTGATACCGGATAATTTCGTCAGACCATGAAAAAGTTTGCGCGTAGTTTACGATTATATTTAACCAAGCACTTATGTCATCATTCAATGGGTTAAATTCTGGAATCATATTATTCAAAGTAGAAGCAGAGCTTGTACTTACAGTTTGGGTATCAGCTCTTTGTGATACCTTTTTCCTTTTTGGTGGTGGAGGTGACGGAGTTCTCTCAGACATAACGGTAATGCCACTGGATGAACTCGAACTCGAACGTGGCCGCTTTCGCCTCTGCTTGGAGCGTTTACTACGCTTACCCATTTTTGGACGCAAGTAAGAGCACTTCTGATGTAAGCTATAGGGTTATAAGTAAAGATAACTCGCACTGAAGGTATTTATTTAAAATAATAACGGTAACAATCAAAGGTTTCGCCTATCCTAACGCCTATCGGAAAAGAGAACCGTTCATGCCGTGCAGCCCCTTTTATAGGCTCCCCTCCACACCATCTTCTAGAAGACGTTTGGTGGGGCGTGCTGGTCACGACGTCATGGCTGCCGGTAGATGGCGCTGCAGCTACGTGGCGCCATGTTGGAGCTGTCGTGGTGTCTGGAACCGCCGCTAGGTGGCGCGCACGACGCTGGTCCCGGCGATTGCCAACACGTCCGAGGAGTGATTTCCACACACCGCGCCACCCTCGCGCGCCCCCGCTCGCGTCCGGACACGCACACATAGCCGCGAGACGGGTTTACAGCACACATGCTTCGGTGTCGCTTCTTGTTATGTTAGTACTATAAGTATATCTTCTTTGACTGGAACCAGTCAGCAGTTGCTGTTTTAGCAAACAATTCGACGTTCAACAAACGAACGACGAACGGACGAAATAATATATTCTCTTAAACTTATAAAACTATAGTAATAATATATTCTATAAACCCCTATGGATTCTACATCTACAGTAGCTCGCCCGCTTTTGTTTTCTAAACTATTTATTTAAATTCCATGCTCTAGATTAGAAAACGAACACAATTCAAAGTCAAAGGAATTCCTGAAAGTAGTGTAAAGTTTACAAACAAGGGTAGGTAGGAGAATAGTCGCAAACAATAACTTGCTGCTACCTACTACGCGATTCAAATATGAGTAACATTCGGATTATATTTATAGGTAGACAACTTCCCTCGTTAGGTTAGGTTAGCCCATTTTTAAATTGAAAGCCAGTGATGAGTAAGCTATTTCTACTTATGGTTATAAATCTACGAAAATCTATTTTTTGTAAGCAAAAACGAGAGTTGTATGTAACAGGAGAGAAAAGCATAATAATCCATTCCGTTACTTTTCCGTAAACGGTTAATGAAAGTTAACGGAATGGACACTTGAAAACATGAAACTACTATTTTTCTCATTTTAGGATGATCAGGGTTCCGGCCGAGGCATATATTATCTCAAAAAATTTAGTGAAATATACCAGAAAATTAAAAATTATATATTATAAGATTTATAAGTAAACCCCAAATGAAATTCTAAGGATTCAGTTATAAAAACACGCGATGCAGCAGCAGCCGGCTTGGCATTTGTTATATCACAGCAAAAAAAATGGCACCTTATTGACGTGTTAATGGACCAAGTAATACGGAGTAATAACAAAACAAACAAATAATACGAATAATATGACATAGTTAAATTTACTGAGAAGGATCGTTAAGTTCGTTTCATTTCTTTCGAATTAAGAAAGCGTTTTATAGTGTGGTTAAATTCGCTTCAGTGCTCAGCTTTCGTGAACATTGGGCTTACTATAAAAAGTGGAATAAAACGGTGGGTAAAAAGCTTTATAGCTCCGGCTAAATTGGTAAGGACATTTTATATTTATCAAGTGGACAATTTTAGAAACATAATTATGCCGCGCGTAGAAATACTAGATAACAAAAGTACGGTAATTTCTGGGCCATTTCGTACCTTGTCACAGTGACATAATATGAGATCTCTAGCGATTATCATATTGATTTTCACTGTGACAAGGTGCGAAGTGGTCCAGAAATCAAATCAGTTGACTGTATATGACTAGGTAAAAGGCCTAGTTGGTAGTGACCCTGTCAACGAAATCGGAGGTCCCGGGTTCGAATCCCGGTCAGGGACTTATTTGTGTGATGACCACGAATATTTGTTCCTGAATCTTGGATGTTTTCTATTTACCCATAAAGTATGTACAATATCGCGCTACTACCGCTAGATCCGGAGTACTGTTTTGTGTGTGAACTCGCTCATACAATACATACGCCATCGCCATCAACTAACGGACCTGTAAAACGGATCGCTATGTGTACGCGCCCTAACGCTAACTCACAAATTTCTTAATACCCGCTGGAGCCGGCAAAAAATCAGCCAGAACCATTAAAGTATACTCAAATAGCGTGGAATAAAGAGCGATTTTCAATGGGCACAATAAAATTGAGAGATAAGGCTGCATTCCGGTTTACGGGTTTACGCATGCCGATACTCCGTATAGGGTTGCCAATTCAATAACTATAAAAACACGAAAGCAGCTACAGTAATTTTATCTTACGAGCGAGGATAGCCAGTAGCTCTAGTATAAGATTTTTCGAAACATTAACTAATTCGAACGCGTTTGCGTTTTATCTCAAAATGTATGAAAGTGGTATGAAAACGTGAACAGCGTCTCTGGTGGTCACTAGTGGAAACTAAAACAGCGAGTATAACATTTGTTGCTAACCGATGAACGCGCGTATGTCAAACTCGGTGAGAGCGTTTTCATACATTTTGAGACAAAGCGCAAACGCGAAATTCACATTCAGAATGTTAAAATTTGTAACCATTTCATTCAAAGCATCATAGTTACGAATTTGTAAAACAAAAGCATGAAATGAATCATAAACGTGCTAACCCTATAACCCCTAGGGTTGACACTCTCAGTAAAACTCGGATACTTGGAGTCGCTCCTTGAAAAAAACGACCGTAGACTCTTCACTGTAAAGAGGCTGTTCGAGCGCCCCTGCCGGGGCAAATTGGATTGTAGTGGTCTGTGAATAACGTTCAATTTGCATCGGGGTGTTTCCTTAGGAAAATATGGAGGGATTGGGCTCCGAGAATTGGGTCAGGGAATTCGGGGGGCGATTCTCGGACCGTTGACATTGCTATGTCGATGGGGATGGAAATGACGCGTTGTTGTGCGGAATGTTTGCGATAAGTGAATAGTAGGGAGACCGAGCTTTGCTGGGCGTTTTCTCGGGAATAAGACCTAGCCCTGGATCGATTGTTCGTCTCCTACCTTTTTTTGAGAGGTGGGACGGTGCCCGTGTGTCTATACACAGGTGGCATCCCACACTAACATCCGTCCCAAACTCCAAGCCTAACTAATGACGATGACGCTCCGTTAACTGATATTTATTTGGCCGCCATGTAAACCCATTTTATGTGCAGTGGTTAGCTTTATCGCTGACCAATTGCATGATTTCTCAAATTTCTAGTACTAACTCGTTTCATAATATTTTAATGTGGCTACAATAAACGTTAGAAAAAGTTCAGCCAAAGGTAGGTTTCACTGTACAAACACCTGAATTGAAGTCTGTTTCAAGCAACACATTATGGAAAGCTTAAAAGAAAAAATAATCTGTAGCTATTGCCCTCGAAATTATCGACGGTTTGAGAATATTTTTAAAAGAGCAAGCTAACTAAGTAGGTCAAGTTAATTGAAGGTAGTGCATTCTACGAGCCGCGAAGTATGCAGTCTTCTAAAATAGGGAACCGGAAGGTAAACGATACGAGTAAAACATTTGACTCAGCGTTTTGATTTTGATGCCCAGCTGAGCTAAAATGGGTACTCAACGTTTGAGTAAAGACCCACCTTTGTACAAAACCGCCTCAAAACTAGTGTTATTTTTGTACATTATATACGTACGAATATAACGATCTACAGTTACATATCCAAATTATAATAACTTAAATAGATACGATAAGAACTTTATGAATAAATGGCGTAATTCGGCAGATTAAGCATCGGATATTCAGAGACCAAGTAAACTTCAGGGCTAAGTGAACTCCTTGCGGGACGCCGGGCGGATTTGGAGCCAAATGCAGTTTAACTTTGGACCGGTTGGATAATTTGCATTTGATCGAATTAATGTGGTTTCCATTAACGGAGTTCCGACACTTTGTAACTAAGATAGACTATATTAAACGTGGCTGAACTTGATAATCGAGTTAAGTTTGATCAAATTGGCCTTTTTATCTCCTCATATGAGAATGTTACAGTTAAGAAGACTTTAAGGTTTAAAACAACAGGTTTACATGATTGGCTTAGTTAAATTCGTGCGTAAGCGTTACACGGATTAATGCTTAGCAGTGGCGGCGCGTCAAAAATATTCTTAGGAAAGCCGGAAATAATTTGCCTTTGTTATACTTCATGAGTCGTAGTAAAAGAACTGCACTGGCTGAAAATTAGGTAAGCCGGTGGGAATCGAGTTGTATGGACGCTCTGCCACTGATGCTTAGTATAGTTTATGTAAGACCTGCTGTATACCAACATGGCATTTATTTCGAACCGTGAGATCTTCGAGAAGACAGTACGGTTGCCAGTTTTTGTTGCACTTTTAGAACCACGCAGGGGTCACGTGTAGGTAAGCGGTGGGTACTATCCCTACGGACGTGGTGCAACTTCGACCCCCCTTTGTCAAGTGAGTGGGCAACTCGACTGTTAGAAGTTTTCAAGCCGCCCGAAGGCCTCCAACTTGGCTTAACGACTGCTGCCATAGACAGCAGCCGGGATCAACGGCTTAACGTGCCTTCCAAAGCACGGGAGCGCTCAGTTAGTAACCACTCAAAGCGGTCACCAATCCATGTACTGACCGCGGCCCACGTTGCTTAACTTTGCATAACGCTTGCGGCACGCAGGCGCCCCTGGGCCACGAGCGCTCCATGAGAGCAATAAAGTTATGAGTTATGAGTTTAGGAGTATCCTCATTTACAAGTAAAATCTATTTACCTCAAAATTTAATACTGTTTACATTTTCTTCTAGGTGGGTTAGAATGAGACAGTTTCATTCTTCACTTCACGTAGGTGTTGTAAGAGTCAACAACTTATAAGGCTGCATTATCATATTGCATCCATCTCTGAACTAAATTGCTAAAAGTGGCACCGAAATTGGATCATGTGTAAAACTCATGCTTGTCTACCCAAATTCTAATAAAAAACCGGCCAAGTGCGTGTCGGGCCACGCGCAAGGTAGGGTTCCGTAGTCGTCCACCCGTTACATTATGTGGACTAAAAAGTTCGCAAACTTATATTTACTATGATTTTGACAGAATTAACAACATTATTTAAGGCATCAATGAAAATTATACGAAAGATTGAAGTACATTTCTGAAGTTCGACTATTACTCGTTAACTAGTAATGTCTACTTAGCAGTGATAGTTTTCCTTTTAAATTAATCGTATATACTACTACCATGATTTTTTTCACATGCCTAGTAGCCACCGTTTAACTGGCAGGGGGGGGGGGACACTTGACCAAAACAAAAATTATCACTTCAAGGCTT
Organism: Cenopis cana; assembly: GCA_951800055.1. Lineage (NCBI taxonomy): Eukaryota > Metazoa > Arthropoda > Insecta > Lepidoptera > Tortricidae > Cenopis > Cenopis cana. The sequence continues at coordinate 3,500,331 of OX637491.1, read as the reverse complement.
AATATCACACTAACCAATTCTTTAATCAAAAAATGCTTTTAGAAACCTTATAAATTTTTAAAAGAGCGATCCAACGATACCCCACACGATGGGGTTTGGCAGGAAAAAAAAAATTCACCACCACTTTACATGTACGGGAGGTACACTAAAAAAAAATTTTTTTAAAGACTTTATTCTACTGTTTTGTCGGCGTCATTGATATGTATACTCATGACAAATTACAGCTTTCTAGTACTAACGGTTACTGAGAAAAACGGGGGTCGGACGGACGGACGGACATGGCGAAACTATAAGGGTTCCTTGTTTACTACGGAACCCTAAAAATTAGAATTTGGGTACTTAGACGAGCGTGAGTTTATTATGTGTACATAGGTGCACACATAGACATAATAAAATAAGCGTTATGTATGTGTGACTGTGTGTATAGGTATTTGTATGATACATACTCCAGAAAAATATATCGTTTTATTCAAATCAAGGCATGTTTTTTCCCTTTAATATGAGATCTAAATACCCTGGCTGCGGGCACTTAAACTGTAAACACCTTTACCAACCAGCAAATTCATGGCCACTGAAATACGAACTTCACTTCGATGTACACACCGCCGTATGGCAATGATTAATTACCTTCGAAGTTAATTTATTCTTTTGTACAGAAACTGGGCTAATGCTTTAGAACATTTGGTGATCGGCTGTAAAGATTACTTTGTGAGACACTCGTGTTTTGTTTTAGTTCATTATTTTAATGGACAGAGTACGGTAGGTACAGTCGAGGTCAAAAATATGTTTAAATTGTTTGCCTTGTTACCATTAAATAGGGTGCAAAAGTGTAAATACTATTTCATAGTAATTATCAATGTTTTTGTCATTTTGAGTTCAAATTTATCATTTTATTTATCAAGTCTCTCTCAAGTCACTGTACTTACACTACAAAAAAGTCTTTATAAAGATAAAGATAAATTTATTTGGAATCAGACAAGTCTTAATAGAACATGGATATCCGGCAGATCCCGAACTAGGCTGAGCCTGTATCTCGGGACCTAGCAGTACGCTTTACAATAAGATAATATGGAAACTTGTAATGCAAGATACATTTAAGGATTAAGAATAACTAGTATACTACATATTTAACAAAAATATTATTATGTATGTGTGTGTGTGTGTGTGTGTGTGTGTGTGTGTGTGTGTGTGTACATTCCCTTTTCGTAGTAAAAGCCCATGTTAAAACTTTTTTTTACGTATAAGTATATATATACGTATAAGCTTTATCCCGATAGAATATAATTGCTATTTTTTATATCAGGCGCTTACCTAGTTATCGCTCTTCCATACAAACTTCCACTCCCTTAAGGGTTGATTTTCGGGATAAAAATATCCTATGTCCTTCCCCGGGACTCAAACTATCTCCATGCCAAATTCCATCTTAATCGGTTCAGCGGTTTAAGCGTGAAGAGGTAACAGACAGACAGACAGACACACTTTCGCATTTATAATATAAGTATGGATTCGTGTTCTGAGATCCTCCCCATTTCGACCGGGAAGTGCTCGATTCTCTGCGAATCTTTCGTTACTCAGCCAAACTGAGCTCCTATCAACTAAGCACGTTATCTGATATCATTTACGAATTTGAACCTTGTTATCTACGCTATAAGGTACAAATCGGATGGCACCATCAGCCTCAACTTGATTGATAGCTCACGCGAAATCCGACCTTGAGTCAAAAGAAGTAAACTTTAATTCACAAGAAGCGTTTTTATAATGAAAGGGTGCACGCAATTTTCGTCCATGAGAGTCACGTACAGGTATTTTTTTTTATAGTAGTAGTGTAGTAGTATTTGTATATTTACAGGGTTTCTAAACTTAAAATATTACACACACGTAAAAAATAATTTACACACATTTAAATTTTGTCCGTACACAACTACAAATGTAAAAAACGTCTCGAAAGTAATTTACCTGTACGAAACGTTTCAGAAGGTAAGAATGCAATGAAATTTCAACTCTGACATTAACGATGCAAGATGCATCTCGAAACGAGCAAATGTAATTTTAAATGCTGCAGGCGCATTTTTATTTGCTGTAATGTTTTTGCTAAGCGACATTCAACTTTAGGTATATTGCAGTGCGGTTGCATCCTGCATAATAATGGAAGGAGGTGCTCTAGAGCTTAGCTTTCCAAAATGCGGTTTCATGAATAAAGTCCGCTTTTGGCTCGGGGCTCAAAGTGACTCTTATTTATTATTAAAAGTAAGGTAGTGGATGTTCTTGTACTTTTTATATGCACATGAGCATAAAGGCGTGAAGTCAAATCCCTGAACGGCAAGCCTGTGGTTCGGAAATACAATATAATACAAATACTTTTATGTCACACCTGGCCATAAAGTGGCCATTATTGCACGCTCCGCACGCGAAAAAACCCACTTCCTGGCCAGGGGGTGACATAAAATTTTGTACTTACCACGGGCGATAAAATAAAAAGCCTCAGATCGCATATTTATCGCCCTTGCCTTCGGCTCGGGCGTAAAATACCTGCGATCTGAGACATTCTTTGTTTTATCGCCCTTGGTAAGTAATGTACTATTTATTGCACACCTTAAATAAAGGACACAGTATCATTACATTATACAGTTGACTGAAAATGATGTACAACTGCTCTTGAACGGAATGCCCTTCCAGCGTTTCCACTTTCCGCTCAAACCTAACGTATAACCCCCTTATTCATAAACGCCCATCAAACCTCTATTAGTTAACAAGCCGCTAAAGTTCGTTTGTCCTTATCTGTCACTCTGACATTTACGTTTGTGAGAAAGGGACAAACAACATTTTAGTTAGCAGAGGTTTGTTAAGTTTTATGAATAAGGTGGTAAGTGTATAAGTATATGGGAGTAGAGAGAGGAGATTAAGATGAGTTTATTTAAATTTTAAATGGATACTTTTTTTGCAGTCAAGTGTACACAATAGAGGCTATATTATCGTGTAATATGAACACGTTCACTTAAGTAACCCTTTAAAAAAACGAAATTGATACCTACATAGAGTCTGGCTAATGAAAGCTGAGACTGAGATTTATTTAAAACTTTTTAAATGGTAACAATAATATCCACGTCAAATGTAAACGGCACTTACTTATATACTATATCTATGGTATGACAGCTTTAACTCCCGACTTCCCGAGTATGCAGATCTGGCGCTACCATCGCTCCAGCATCTTGAAACTAATTAGGGCCGGTTCCCATTAACCGATACAAAATCGGTCACAACCGGTATCGGCGTCAGATCCGATACCGATAAATATCGCATAGTGGGGACGCCGCCTTAAAAAAGTTCTGACTTTTGTTTGACGTCTCTCAATGCCAAATTTCAAAGTGCTATCAAATGTTTGAAAACTATATTATTGTGTCAGCACTATAATGTCAAGCTACTCAAGTTTGTCAGTTACTCGCACAAAGTGTGATACCAAAATTTACACTATAGTGGCGCCGAGACGGAAAATTTGAAAACTAAACAAAAGTAACTGTCGCATCTGTTACGAAGTAACTAATACACAGTGTTGCAAAACGCAGATTTTTAAAATTTGCCGCCTTTTTCTAGTCTCAGCTTTCGTTAGCCAGACTCTAATCATGTCTCTTGCCACTGCATAGATGAAAAAGTTGTATAGGGTTAGTATGAGCTAAAAACGTGTTATAAACTTTTTGGTTATTTTTCATAATCTGATTTGTTACTGCGGTCTCCAAGACAAAAAATTGTGTCAATAGTGTCAAATACAATAAACTCAAATTGACATATTGTAACATTTATAAAACGACTTGTGATATTTTATTATTAACTTAGATATATATTTCGTATTTTGATAGGAAATACATAATAAAATTACCTAATATTCTACATGGCATCAGGTAAAAGTAAAATATAACAGCATAGATATTTTATTTTTCCAAAATGTGGTACACCTTTTGGTAAACAAAAAAACTATTACTAACTACGCTATTTTATTTCTTTCCTAGGCCTGCCAGCAACGGAAATCAACGGCATCAATTTAGAAAATTATTATCCTAGTAAACGGTCTTACAATTCAGTTGCTTATGTCCATAAGAAATTCTTTAACAATCCCAAGGAAAAGGGGGCAGCAGTTCAGAATTTTAATGAAAATATAGTCAGTCACGATCCCAAAACTACAGCCAGTAACAAAAAATCAAAGAGCAGTAGATCTAAACATCATAAAGTAAGTAAGACTGAAAAAGACAATGAACAAACGAGTGTTAATAATGATGAAGTGTTAGGGCAGACTATAAGATTCGCCAAAAATATAGTACCCATTGTAATACCCCCTAGCGCTAATGATACGTGTCCTGTTTATTACACTATAAAGACTTCAAGAAAGTCTCGCCTCGAAAATAAATCAAAGGATTATGTCACTCAGGACTCTACTACATACAGAAAGCAGCAAGAAAAGAAAATTATCGAAACATTTCGTAAAGAGAATTACAAAAGTCACACAGAAAGCAGTCGTGAATCTATTAGCCGATCATCAGTAGAAAACATAGTTATAAGTCAATCTTCAAATAGTACTATTTCCGAAATTTCTGAACGAAGAGTTAGGAAAACACGACGAAGTGATAAAAAATTTAAAAAGTCACACATTGCTGCTTCGGATTCTTTAGAGGCGTTAGCAACTGAAATATTGCAGACATCTGGTGAAGCGAAGATTAAAATTCATCTAATGGACGACATAGCGAAGGATCTTCTCTACGAGTCCATCCAAAAACCAGTAATAGAAGCAATTAGACAGTCTGTAGCAGAAATAATGCACTCAAAAGAAGCAGAAGAGTCTAAAACTGTGTACAGATATGTGCAATGTCATACTCAGAGGCTAGATAGCATTTTAGAGAAACTAACATGCATTGAGAAGAGATTAGACGGTGCCAATGAAAATGTAAAACCACGTATAGCGAGAGGTAAAGCGTCGGCTCTTGAGGAGATAGGTGAAGATATAACGGAACAAAACGATGAATCGGATGATATAGCAGTTATTTACAACGCTGCTGAGCTACAGAAATCCAGGTGCGGTAGTGCTGTTAATAAATATAATACTTTACAGAAAATAGAAGAAGTTAGCCCTTGCAGCGGTGACGGAGATGATATAGTAAGTCATAAGGCAATGGCTCCCACGTGCGCTCGGCCCGATAAAATCCCTACTAGGTACTGTTGGACGGATTCCACTAACTAGTAAAGTTGGTTGATATTAAAAAAGTTTGTTTTTGTGTCACAAGTACAGTTGGTGTAGAGTTTCATCTGAAGCATGCTGAATGCCCGGCGAGTTTCCTATTCAAGTGTTGGAAAGTTTTTAGCATGATTCTGTTTTTTATGAGTATACCACACATTCATGACTATAAATCGACCTTTAGTCACAATAAAGACCATCACACATTCATGACTATAAATCGACCTTTAGTCACAATAAAGACCATCACACATTCATGACTATAAATCGACCTTTAGTCACAATAAAGACCATTTTCTAATTAACATCTTTAGGCTGGTTTTCCACTAGAGCTATGCTATGCTATGTTTTCATACATTGGACACGTAGCTCGAGCTGGAGATATGTGTCAAATGTATAGAAAGATAGCATAGCATAGCTCTAGTGGAAAACCAGCCTTATACCAATATTGCCCCAAGGACGATCGACCAAGTTTGTCAATAAGCGGCTAGAGTGAAACCATTTTTTAAAGTGTTTCTATAATCACATCGTAAGCATACATAGGGGCAACATACAGACCCTCACGTTTTTACCCACGACGGAACGGAGACGGTATATGCGTTTAGGGTGAGAGATTGTTTGTTTGTGTGTGCACACCAATATCTCCAAAACGGCTTGACCGATTTAGATACGGTTTTCTGCAATAGGTTTGTAGTTCAGTCGGGAAGAATTTAAGATAGATTTTACGAGGAAAACTCGCCAGGGGGCGCTGCTGTCAACATTTTTCACTTGCTAAAGTGCGTTTAAGCGCGTTTTCTCCATAAATACTCAGCCACCGCTTATGATTTCGATAAAACTTGAAGTGTACTGCATGCATTTGAAGTCTGAGGATCTGATGATGAAGCAGAAAAACATAGTAGAGTACTAAGCAGAGGTAGATATCCCTTCGTTTGTTTTTGGTCTCTTTTGTTTATGTTGTATTAACACACGTTGTACATGACATTCAGAGGGTCTGATGATGGAGTAGAAACATACCGCAGAGAACTTTGCGACGGCATATAGCATCTCGATCGTGATTGGGTTCTTTAGATTATGTTTGCTGAGCAGCTTCTGTACAATGATCTGCTAAGGGTCTGATGATGGATCAGAACAATATTTGAGGGTATAAAGGAAGGTATTTAGTTAGTGAATCGTGTTAAGTCTGTTTTGATAGTATTTATTGAGAAGTCTCTGTAGATGAATATCAGAAGACCTGATGATGAAGCAAAATAGTATCATAGGGAACTTTGCGAAGGCACATAGGTGGATTACCGTGTTTCGACTGCTTTAAATATTTTGCGATTACTAGTTGGATAGGAGAAGCCTAAAATCCGTGGCCCATGTAACTGAAAATGTCAAATGCTATTGTACATATATGGTAAATATCATGTAAGCGAATTTCGTTTTTTTTAAATAAAGTTCTTTAAACCTCTTGAAATAGGGGTAAATGTGAGTTAGGGAGAAAGTTATCCACGTGAGGTTACCTATCGGGTCTTCGGCCTTTAGGTTGGCTTGTAAGACATTCGGGGCTCGAAAGTGTAAAATTAGGCTCTCCCCTTCGGGCCTTCGGCTATTGGGCTCGCCTAGCGAGAGCGCTCCAAGAAGAAGCTTCGGCCCTTCGGCCTTACAAAGTACGCCTTCCGACCTCGCTCCTTACCTTTGGGATTTAGGCCCTCAAGTTCGCTTGTATGGCACTCGAGCCTTGAAAGTATTGACTTGGGTTCACCCTTCGGATCTTCAGCCCTCGGGCTCCTATAGTGAATGCGCTCCAATAAGAAGCTGCGGGCCTTTAGCCTTACGTGGGATGGACTGGAGAAAACTGCACCGACAAGAGTGAAACTCTTAAATAATGATGATGATGATGATGGGCCTGCTTCTGTGCTTGACACGCCTCTCACCTTCGGGCTTTCGGCCCTCAAGTTCGCTAATAAGACACTCGGGGCTAGAAAATGTCGACTTGGGCGCGCTCTTCGGACCTTCCACCCTCAGCCTCGAACAGCGAGCGCGCTCCAAGGAGAAGCTTCGTGCCTTTGGCCCTACGCGATACGCCTTCTGATCTCGTATGTCTTACCCCTCATCATCGGAGCTTCGGCCCTCAAGTTCGATTGTAAGACACTCGGGGATAGAAATTGGCCACTTGGCATCTATTTCTGTAATTCTTTAGGAAAACCTCAAGCTTAAATCAGGAAGCTTAGGTAGGATGCTGATTCTACAACCGGCGCGTTCGAGGGTTCATATATTAAACTAATCTTTCTCTAAAAAGAATAAAATAAAAACAAAATTAAAAATTTTGAAAATACCCCCGACGAATGTAGCTAATTGAAAAATAATTAAATAATTAATTCGGAAATCCCCCGACTGTATAGGAAATAAGTACATAAAGACATCTTTTTTTTCAATACGGTTAATTCGTTGAGAGTTTATTTACAAGCCCAGAAAAATCCGTCGGGGGCTGCCATTGCCATGTCTATTCCCATTTGCATTAAATTAAAATTCGAGGTTACTTAAACGAAGGTATAAGATAACCTGCAACACGCTACAATGGCTACAACATGCTACGTAATTTCAAGGCAGGCAATGGCAGCCCCCGACGGATTTTTCTGGGCTTGTAAATAAACTCTCAACCAATTAACCGTATTGAAAAAAAAGATGTCTTTATGTACTTATTTCCTATACAGTCGGGGGATTTCCGAATTAATTATTTAATTATTTTTCAATTAGCTACATTCGTCGGGGGTATTTTCAAAATTTTTAATTTTGTTTTTGATACAATAAGTACTTAGAACTCTCATTATAAAAATGGTTTTGCTCACTCTATTCTTTTGTCCTTTGTATTGGAACGAATGAAGGACTACCACTAAGCAAGGTACCGAGCAGTCGAAGTCAAGTTCTTTTTTATACCACGTCCGTTGCAAAAAAGCTGAAGTCGATAAACGAGAAGTCCCTATGACAGCTCAAAAATACTACGAGAATTCCGATGTCTGATGAATGAGGTAGGGATATTTAGGATACATTTTTCACCTTACTGTATTAAGTAAGATCTTAAAATGTAAACATAATGTACGGTCAGCTGTAGAGAAACCTGACCCCCCGTGCATGCAAATTCCTATGCAGGGGGGGGGGGGGGGGGGTACCTTTTCTCTGCAGCTGACTGTACGCCCTCCACACTATTGTTGCATAATCTGGCAACTTGACCTTGACGCTTCGTACACTGCCTTGTACAAAGAAACAGCGACCCCATGCCCTTTCAGCACGGTCCGGCGGAGCCTTGAACGCATGTGCGATAATCGGGTAAGACTCGGTTATTAGTTACTATCGACCGCGAACGGCCTCAGGCTACAAACGGGCTACAACTGGCTACCCTACCCCATCTTAACGTACAGTCGAAGAAAAGGCAACATGTGTACCTTTTAAGACATAGACAATTAGACAGACATAGACGTAGAAAAACTTTATATAACATCACATTTATAGGTACAAGTTAAAACTTAAGAATTAAAAAATTAAAACTAATATTAGGTATTCAGGTAACAATATTAATTATTAAGGCGCTACAACGAGAAATTTAGAAACTTTGAAACGCTGTCCTGCCCAGACTAGCAAACATTAGGGGCTGATTTTCAGATATATGATTGTGGTACTGACAATAGCCGAAACATGGTTGCTTAAAATTTTCACGGTAGAAAAAAAAACAAAGTTGAGTCTATACTTAGTTTCCTTTTTTTACTCAGCCTCCTCATCTAAACTCTGTCAACAGGAAATTTAATAAACCTGCACACACATAGCCAGATATTTAACGAGATTTGTCTAAAAAAGGCATTCTCGAAGAGTGTTGCATCCCGTTTTGTCGTGAGCGAAAAACATAAGGGCGCCTCTTTTAATCGATATATTGCCTTAATAAGTCTAAAAGAGGAAACTCAGCGCGCGTAAAAGCGAGAGTACGCCACAACATTGATATCAATATGGAATGCGAAACGCGAGTCTGATCGTCCCCCAGTACGAAACCGAAAACAATATCAGTAACCGTAAATTAATGATCTAGACAATTATAAACTGTGCTACCCAAAAGGACGTAAGACCCTATAGTTTTAATTGACGTATGACGTTGTGTTACAAGACAGAATAGCAACAGTTGCAGGCGATCTGGCAATGATCCCGGGACCGTATTGATTGATTTAGCCAGGCTATTTCTATGCTATTCCGGCTATGCTTTTGCCAATAATTGCTTAACGTTTTGTATCGACTATGCTCGTATTTGATTCCTAAGTAAACTGACACATTGAAACTGCGTCTTAACTACTTGGACAGAACTCTTTTGTTTCGGCCTACGTCTAATCTTTAGCTTTTCTATTCTTTAATTTTGCAAGTTCGAGCGACGGTTATAGTTACGTCCGCCGCAGGCCTTTTGGCATCATATACTGACGAACAAAAATAACGGGTACGTTAGCTTTTACATATTCATATTCATACAGATATTCTTTATGTGAGGCGCTACACTGAGAAAGGAGAATGGGCAAAATGTACCATCGGTGTATACAGTTGAGACATACCTCGTTTGAAAGGTCTTAATCGTGGTAGTATTTCATTGTATGGCACCAATGTTCGACAGCGTGCAGGGGCCGAGCAATTGACAAAAGTATGTAAGACATAAAAACGTTAATTATACAAAATGCAAAGGATATAATCAAATGTTACGTGTCTCATGCGAAGGATAATGGTATTTGAGCCACGTAAGGCTGCCGATAGCAGTGCTGAAATGTTTACAGAACTAGAATTAAGTAACGCAAGATACGTGTGAAAGAAAAAATAGCTACTCCTCAAAGATGCCTACGTGTATACACTAGCGACTTATATCACGTTAAAGGCTCTAAGGTATGCTGTATTTTGATATATACAACTTCGAGCCTACGCGTGCAGGGATCAGATCATATGGAGTTTTAAGATTTAACTCTCAATTAACTCTACGTTAATTGAGTGTAATAACTTATTCTACTTGACACTAGATGTCTATAGTTGTATAATTTTTTCATGATTTATAGTATTAGCAACAAACGGATAATCCGGTGATGTATCCCTACCATTAAGAGGCGGGATTACTTTTTTAAGAATAATCTGACAGGTTACGTCTATCAAACTATATGTTTAAACTTGTGTCAAACCATAAGAAAATATGAATGTCATCGGGTTTTTCAAGGAACTAGAAAATTGAATTATGTATTAAATAATAAATAACACTCTCTCAACTCTCTTTTTGCGTCGGGGGTTAAAAAGTAAAAGAAGAGAGAGGAAAAGAGTCTACGTGTTGAGTAATTCAAAGTACATTTCGTAAGTAATCATAATTAATCTTTTTATAAATCTTTTTACTTGCGCGCGCGAGTCCAGATAAAGTTTGCGAAACCGAAGCCAGAAAAGCTGATCGAAGCTGTTATGTAAGGTCTTGGGGCCAAAATTTCGCACACGACGTCTATCATCATCATCATATCAGCCGAAAGACGCCCACTGCTGGACCCACTCACGCTGCACCTTCCAGTTCAGTTCGTGGTCGCCACTGGAGAACCTTTCGGCCCCAACGGCCATCAGTTCTACGTGCAATGACGTCTATGAGTCGGGCATATTCGAAATGAGATATTTATTCAAACAAGCTTACTTCCTGCCTGATGGTAAGCTGAAGACTTAGGATGCAAGTGACTTCAGAAGAATCAAAAGCATCCGACCTTTTTTTGAATTGGGAATTTCTTGTTTTGAGAGCTCGGCATCTCGGACAGGCATCTCACTTTAAACATAGCGCATACTACCACAATAAGTTTCTTGTAAAGTCGGAGTTTAGCTGCCTACTATTATTTGATAAGTTAAGAAACAGACGAGATTATAATATGTACCAGATGTACCTATGTATGGTGTGTATGTATGTATAATCTATGCTTGCACTTTTATGCAACCTAACAGCCTGCCTCATGGTCAGCTGACGCCGCCGCCGTTTTGGAAGCGTGATGCGTCTGCAGAAGAATCACCAGCGTGTCGCCCACCCATTGTTGATTTGAGGATTTTGTGTTGTTAGTTCGATATTAATGTAGGACTCTCACTTTCAGCACAGCGCATCCCCAGATATGTGAAGACTTTACCACTAAATACCTGCAGGTTTTCTTCTAACAAAACCAATGTTTGACAGTTAATCATGGCATGATACGAGCGAGCTCTTCCATTCTTAGCGCGATACATCTGGACACCACATAGGTGTGCCAGAGTCGAGTTTAGCCGAAGTGGTAAGAGGAACAGGGCTGATTTTACTCATGGCCAGAAACACAATACCACATTCCTAGAAAGTAGTTGTGTTATAATGGCTGCGGTCTTCAGTTCTGTAAGGTGGATGTAATTCCCCAGTTAGGCTGATTCCAATATGAGTGAGACCTCTTGAGTACCTTGAGTTTGCCAGAAATATAGGTACCCTTGCCAGAAAATAAGCTTCGACAACTGACAGATAGATGCCGAAGTTTACTGAGGATTAAAGGTACTCTTGCTAATGTTGTTCATTAAGTTCTAAGCTTAATAAATATCTATTTACTTAGGTAAAACGTATGTATATATACATAAATTCGGAGTGAAGTTGCCTACTAACAATTTCTTGTTTTACGATAAAAAACAGGCGAAATCGTAACATATCTAATCTATGTCTGTATTTTCTACCCAACTGCGGCAGAAGGCCTGTTATATTTTTCGAGCGAGTGGATGTAGGTATGTTTAATGTAGGTATGTATGATGTATGAATGTATGTCTATTTCTTTGGCATACTTATGCAGCTTCACCTTTTTAACGTCATGTGAAATAAAAAAGCTGCGATGGAAATGTTAAACGCGAAGTTGAACCCTATAATGCATGCATGTAGATTGATATCGCATTGCACTCCGTCATGGATATATCCGTCGTTGGTACGATATGATGAACTCGAACATGCGAGATATCTTAAAACTCTTCTTAATCGTTTATATCAATAGAAACATATTAAGTACGAAGCGCTGATCGATTATTTTATCGATAAAATAAACTATGGTTTTCATGAACACGGACATAATTTTCTGGGGCAGGCTGTAATGTAGGTATAGATTAATGTATGCCTCGTTTGTAAACCTACAGCCATATTCCATTTTCAGATGTTGAGGGATGATTACCTATTTCGGAAATCATAGAAGTGAACAAGATGTTGGTATCGCAATATTTAGTTTTATTTTTGAGTAAGTTGCGTTTGCGAGCCTTGGTAGAAGGTAGGACAACATAGTTATAATAACTACTTACTTTTTAGGGTTCCGTAGTAAACAAGGAACCCTTATAGTTTCGCCATGTCCGTTCGTCCGTCCGTCTGTCCCCAGTTTTTCTCAGTAACCGTTAGTACTAGAAAGCTGTAATTTGGTATGAGTATACATATCAATGACGCCGACAAAACAGTACAATAAAATCTTGAAAAAAAAATTTTTTTAGGGTATCTCCCCTACATGTAAATTGGTGGTGCAATTTTTTTTTTCTTCCGTACCCCATCGTGTGGGATATCGTTGGATAGCTCTTTTAAAAATATTATAAGGTTTCAAAAAGCATTTTTTGATTGAAGAATTGGTTGGCGTGATATTAAGCTTTGAGATGATAATTTTTGTTATGGTCAAGTGTCCTCCCCCCCTGCCAGCTAAACGGTGGCTATACTTAAAATTATTTGAACTGTCCGAGTTGCATCAAATTAGGCCGTTCAAAAATCGACTTTACTGATCAAGCGTGAAGATTCAAAGTCCAATGACAAGTTTTATAAAATGTCGGACATGTTAAATAATTTCTACTATACCAGGCATGTGAAAAAAATCATGGTAATAGTACGAGTATATACGATGAATTTAAAAGGAAAACTATCACAGCTAAGTAGACATTAGTAGCTAAGGAGTAATAGTCGAACTTCACAAATGTACTTTGCAAAAGCAAACTTTCGTACAATTTCCATTGATACCTTAGATAATGTTGTTAATTCTGTCAATTTTCTCCTAGACAGACCCAAAAAATCCTGCTCTTAAAATTCTGGGGTGATGGCAAACTCGCCACCGACCCGTTATCCTTTTTTTTAACCGTCTTCAAGATTTCAAAAGAGGAGGTTGTGTCAATTCGGTTGTATGTTTTTTTTAAATGTTTTTTACTCCATAACTCCGTCATGTCTGAACCGATTTTGAAAATTCTTTTTTGATTGTAAGTATATATATATATATATATATATATATATATCCAAGTTGCTCCCGTTTTTGTCAAAACGCAGTTCTGATGATGGGATCCAGGATAAGGAATCGAGGGAACTCCTCAAATCAAATGTAATAGGTAATAAGAATGTATTGGAGTAAGCTGTGGTTACCTATAATTAGATAAGCATCAGCCCCTAATGTAAACTAGATATAATAGCATGTTTGATGTATTATCTGTTGGTAATCCTTAATAAATAAATAAATAAATCTTAAAGGCAAACATATAGTGATTTTTGTGTTTTTATCAACAAATCAAGCATGTTCATACAAAAATGTGACATTTGATAAAATGGAACTGCTGATGATGATCAGAGCAAAACTCTTCAACGACGAAAAGTTCACGTTTGGCGATTTGACCTCCTAGTTGTATTTGTTAAGAAAGTTATATTTTCACGACTAATTTTTGTCATGCTCGAGTTTTGATGATGGGATCCATGAGGAATCGAGCGAACTCCTCAAATGTGGACGGCACACATATAGTGAATTAGTGATATTAGTATTTTCATCAACGTATCAAGCATTTTCATTCAATAAAGTGTCATTTGATGAAGTGGAACTGCTGATGATAATCAGAACGGAACGCTTCCCCGACGTATGCGTTTACGTTTGGCGAATTGTCCTTTGCTGTGTTTGTTAAGCAAGTTAGATCTTCAAGACAATCATTTGTCAAGCTCGAGTTCTGATGATGGGATCCATGTCGAATCGATGGAACTCCTCAAATGTTTAAGGCATACATACATATAGTGATTTTAGTATTTTCATAAACAAATCAAGCATTCATATTTAAATAAGTGACATTTGATGAAGTGGAACTGCTTATGATGATCAGAATGGAACTCTTCAACGACGTGTAGTTCACGTTTGGCGATTTGTTGTCTTCGTTATGTTCGTCAAGCAAGCAAAAGACACATTTTTGTCAAGCTTGAGATCTGATGGTGGATTCCATGAGGATACTTACTCTTCTACTTTTATAAACATACTTATAGCCATTTTCATTTCATTGTATGGAATCTAAGAATGTACCATCTAAATGTTTCACCGGCCTCCCCCATTGAAGTCGGTTTTTTTTTCTTATAAATTATGTGGATGACTGTTGGTTATTTGATCATTGTTTATTATTTATGCGTATTGACAAAAGAAAAGATGTACATGCACCTGAAGTCACAATATACATATTTTAAATTTTGTTATTGATGTATGTATGTATGTATGTAAATACTTTATTGTACACAAGACAAGAGAAAGAAACAATACAGACAAAATAGATTATACATGTACAAAGGCGAACTTATCCCTGTAAGGGATCTCTTCCAGTTAACCTTTGAGCAATTGAGTGGAGAATAGGAACCAAACGATAGACAAACCAACACGTGTACAAATATATATTTATACTACACATAAATAAACAAATAAATATATATATATATATATATATATACATACTATATATATATAAAAATATAAATATACCTACCCAAAATTAAATACATAAATATACCTATAAATATTGTATCCATATAATTCACAAGTTATTGGATAGCCAAAATTCTTTCAACTTGGTCTTGAGCGATGCTACAGACTGGGATGTTTTACCTAATTGGATGTTTATAAATTGGTTCTAAAAACGGTCACAATAAAGAGTAACTTTCTGTGATTCTAGAGTGCTAAACAACATGACCGTCATGTAGGTTAATAATTTTATATCACAAAATACACATGGAGGTAACAATAACAAGAGACTAGAAATGCCAAAAACAACATCGATCTTATACAGCGATTATTATTTAAGTACAATAGTCATACCTATGTCATTAACAGTTTTTACGCAGATATTGCTTAACATAATCTATATGTACATAGAAACTATCCAAGACTCACGAGCTATTTGTCCTAACCGGGATTCGAACACGGAACCACAGAATAGTATAATAGTATTACATACAGAACGGACACGAACCCCCCGCACCGAGGTGAGTTACCTCGTCCCTGAGAGCCGCCTGGTTACGATCGGGTGCTCTCGCGCCTCGCGATTCGTCCGCGCCACGATCTACGCATCCGCGCAAACAATTGACGCGTGTACCGACAGTGCACGCACACATACCCACAGCGCTCACGATCCTTCGCGTGTCACAGGTGTGACTGAACCAACATTTTTGTAGTTAGGATCACTTTTATATACATAATAAGATTAATAAGCATTGGGCTAAAGATTTTAAGTGATTAGTTCTTTCAGTTTTGGCTGTTCGCTGAATTAGTGGCGACGATGGCGGAAATAGACCGGTACACAAGATTTTACAGATTGTGACTGACATTATGAAGAAGTTTTGAATTAATGATATTGTTCAGCATCCAGATTTGCTCAACTATTATCACGATACTACGATACACGACAAAAATTTTGTGGTACGTATTGCGGTATGAGTGTATTACCATGTATATTTTTTAACCTCACTGTGGCTTTATAGGCCCGTCTCAATAAAGCGACAGGATTGCGCGGTTGGAGTTGTCTGGGGGAAAATCCAAGGGTTCTATCGATTCTCTCGACTGTATTAGACTATCAAGCGCGTTGCCGACCCTTTGTTGATTTAAGGATTCCCAGTGTTGGCTGTGAACTAGCTCAATACTAATGTATTTTCAACACAGAACATGCTCGGGTGAACTGTCGAGGAACACAACACCAGAACGCTACCTAAAGAGCAAGTACTAGTTAATGTTATTAGGTACAGTCAACTAATTTGATTTCTAGGCCACTTCATACCTTATCACAGTGAAATCCAATAAGGGGTAACTGCGTTTTTTTCTATCGATTGTAATTCATCAGGTCATGTAACTGACTGCGATTTTGACTAAACAATATCCTTATGTAACACATATATTTTTTTAGAATTTAAGACACTATATTCTATGTCTAAGATGGTTTTAAAAAGCTCGAAAGTGGTAATACCCAGCCTTAACTTTTTTTCAACCTGACTGTGCTTTGTATGCCGGGCCCAATAAAGCGATCGGAGTGTGCGGTTGGAGTGTGGCAGCGTTTGCGCTCCAGAGAGATTATTTGAGCGGCTTCAACGGAATCTGAGGTGTCAGTAGAATCGAGCTACTGCATGGGAGTTTTGTCCCTGGTTCACTAAACCTAGCTTAGCTGAGAAGTTTCCAGCAAGAAACTCAGCTAGGCTCGACCTGAGTCGGACTGACTCTACCCGGTATGCGGCGGTATCGGGACGAATAGGGACCATATGTTTCAATGTTGTCGCGATCGCGTGGTGGACGTCCCCACCGGTAGAAAAAGTTTTAAGCTGCATAATGAATACCAGGTGTATAGGTAAACCGTAAATGTAGGTAAATTAAAAATGGGATAATTCGGAATTGAGTTTATTTACCTACATTTCCTTGCTACATTACCTAAAAAACAGGCGAAATTATATCTCATCTATGTCTGTACTTTTTACCCGACTGCGGTAGAAGGCCTGTTTTATTTTTCGAGTGTATGTCTGTATGTTCATGTCTAATGTAGGTATGTATGTATGAATGTGTAGGTATGTATATGTGTTTTCCTTTGGTTAAGCTCTGCATCAGCTTCATCTTTTTAAAGTCATGTCAAATACAAAAGCTGTTGCTCACACGCCATTATATGGAAATGTCAAAAGCGAAGTTGAACTCTACAATGCATGCAGTAGGTTAATATCGCACTGCTCGCCGTGACGGATATGTCTGTCGTTGGCGTCGAAAAGTTTAACAATACGATGAATTCGAATATGTGAGATGTCTACAAACTCTTCATAGTGATTGGATTAATATAATATATTATTAATATCTATAGATACATATTACAAGTAAAGTCGTGCTGGTCGATTATTTTATCGATAAAATAAATTATTGTTGTAAGCGGTTTTCATGAACACGCACATAATATTCTGGGGCAGGCAACAGATTAATGAATGCTTCGTTTTTAATTAATTTACAGCCATTTATTCTATTTTCTGAACACAGACCGTGAACCAGTTGACAACGTCTAGCTCTGCTATTGATGCTAATTTCGCCGATGATGTTGGATGATTATTTGGAGATCCTAGAAGTGAACAAGGCCCGTTGGTATCACAATGGCTTCTTTTAGGTAACTTAGCTAGAGTCGCCTAGCTAGTTCATGAATATAGTATCTACCGTATTCAAAAAAATTCAAAATTCAAAATTCTTTATTTGGTTAAATACATTTTGCTATGATTTAAGGCGATGGAGCCATCCGGTAAGCAAAAAAGCCTGTGTTGGATGGCGCCGCTCTTCCTTTAGGTTACAAAAGTATTGTGTTTAACTAGTTAAATCTAAAGTTATGGTTATTTATTTAAGTAGCATTCCGTTCTTCTATGGTTAAGACTTTAATTACATGGTTAAGCTTGCAAAATAACAATATAAGGTATGTTAATATTATCAACAGAAAAAAGTATTGTACCATTATTGATATTGTCGTCAGTATAAAGTAGACTATGTACCCGTGGTTCCTCATTATACTTGTAACTTTGCCAACATACATTAAAAATATCGCAATATTTGTACACATTTCACATTAATCATTTGTACTAAAAAATGCGGTCAAACTTACAAAAATCGCCATATATATAATTAACATATATATGCATAATACACATTCTTCACTTTTGTATTTTTGTCTATAGCCTTGAGAGGCAGAGGTATTGTTATTTCACCCTCCATTTTTTCAAATACTATCTGTTTATTATACAATGTTTGAATGAGGTTCTATTTACTTTGCGTCCATGTATATACTTACCAACTTTCAAGCCTGTTAATCATGAACTGAAAGACTTCTCATACAAGGTTTAACCCCTCTTTTCACCCCCTTTCATCCCTAACCTGTATGATTTTTATAGCCTATAACCTGGCCGAAGATCCAATAAACATATTAGTGAAGGCTGTATTAAAATCCATTCGCTAGTTTTCGCGTGATAGTTAGACATATAAACAGACAGACAAACAGACAAACAGACAAACAGACAAACAGACAAACAGACAAACAGACAAACAGACATGAATTCTAAAAACAGTTGAAACGTGTTCTGTTATCGATTCTTAGACCCCTCCATCGATTTTTTTACTAATATCTTCAATGTACAGATTTTCGACCCTCTTCTGCTTTATTATATGTACTAGCTTTTGCCCGCGACTTCGTCTGCGTAGAACTCGGTCATCACGTTAGAATGTTATTTCATTCTTCTATTTCTTGCGCTTACCTAGTTATCTCTCTTCCATTCTAACTTAAACCCCTGTTAAGGGATGATTAAAGTATCCTATGTCCTTCCCTAGGACTCAAACTATATCCATACCAAATTTCATCTAAATAGGTTGAACGTTTTAAGGGGAAACAGGCAGACAGAGTTACTTTCGCATTTATAACCCGCCCCGGTTTCGCACGGGTAGTCCAGTTATAAATTTATTTATCTAAGCTTTTGCCCGCGACTTCATTCGCGTGAATATCCATATCAACTTCTACACCGTATTTCGCCGGGCTGTCTCGCCAAACATTGCGCACGCCGGCTCAATGCGCCCGCATGAAACACATGACAGAGGACTATATATATATTATCGAGGAAGTAGATGAAAACGCGCGCGAGCGAAGCGAGCGCGAAATTTTTCGGATATTCTGATACGGGTGTGGAAAATACTTCATACGCATCAAATAGTGTAGATGAATACGCGAGCGCAGCGAGCGCGAAATGTTTCGAACATTATGATGCAGGTGTGCAAAAGGCTTCATACGCACCAAGTAATGTAGATGAAAACGCGAGCGTAGCGAGCGCAAAATGAAAAAAAAGAACACTGTGATGCAGGTGCGGAAAATATTTCATACCCATCAAGTAATGAAGATAAAAACGCGAGCGTAGTGAGTGCGAAATGTTTCGCACATTATGATGCAGGCACGGAAAAGATTTCACACGCATCAACTAATGTAGATGAAAACGCGAGCGCAGCGAGCGCGAAATTTTGCGAACATTATTATGCAGGTGCGGAATATAAGTACTTCATACGCATCAAGAAATGAAGATGAAATCGCGAGCGTAGTGAGCGCGAAATGTTTTGATGCAGGTGCGGAAAATACTTCATACGCATCAAGTATAATGTAGATGAAAACGCGAGCGTAGGGCGCGTGAAAATTATCGAACATTATGACGTAGGTGCGGAAAATACTCATCAAGTAATGTAGATGAAAACGCGAGCGCAGCGAGCGCGAAATTTTTCGAACATTCTGATGCAGGTGCCGAAAATACTTCATACGCATCAACTATAATGTAGATGAAAACGCGAGTGTAGGGCGCGCGAAAATTATCAAACATTATGATGTAGATGCGGAAAATACTCATCAAGTGATGTAGATGAAAACGCGAGCGCAGCGAGCGCGAAATTATTCGAACATTATTATGCAGGTGCGGAAAATACTTCACACTCATTAAGTAATGTATATGAAAACGCGAGCGCAGCGAGCGCGAAATTATTCGAACATTCTGATGCAGATGCGGAAAAGACTTCATACGCATCAACTATAATGTAGATGAAAACGCGACCGTACGGCGCGCGAACATTTTCGAACATTATGATGTAGTTGTGGAAAATGCTCATCAAGTAATGTAGAAGAAAACGCGAGCGCAGCGAGCGCGAAATTTTTCGAACATTATGATGCAGGTACGGAAAATACTTCATACTCATCAAGTAATGTGTATGAAAACGCGAGCGTAGCGAGCGCGAAATATTTCGAACATTATGATGCCGGTGCGGAAAATGATTCATACGCATCAAGTCATGCAGATGAAAACGCGAGCGTAGCGAACGCGAAATTTTTACGAAAATTATGATGCAGGTGCGGAAAAGACTTCAAACGCATCAAGTAATGTAGATGAAAAAGCGAGTGTAGCGCGCACTAAAGTTTTTGAACATTATGATGCAGGTGCGGAAAATACTTCATACTCATGAAGTTATGCATATGAAAACGCGAGCACAGCGAGCGCGAAATTTTTCGAACATTATGATGCAGTTACGGAAAATAATTTCTACGCGTCAAGTAATGTAGATAAAAAAGCGAGTGCGAAATGATTCTAACATTATGATGCAGGTACGGAAAATACTTCATACGCATCAAGCAATGTAGATGAAAACGCGAGCGCCGCGAGCGCGAAATATTGAACAAAAAGAATTTGTTGACCTATCAAATGGCTTTGTAAAGAGGTGGTTGAATAGATATTTTTTTGTTCATAAATTAGTGGAATACCTTTCAAAGTTCAAAGTGCTTTATTGTAAAACATAGGTATAACTGATGATGGAGTAGAGGCCTAGGTTGATAGCTAACCCACCCTGGTTGCTTCTAAGAGGTATGTGATTTTCTGAGAATTGTTTTTTTTTGCTTCCATCCGCCTATAACTTTCGAATTTGGTCATACTTGATGTTTATTGTTACGTAGGTATATTTTACTTACGAATATCAATATACCCTAAATTTATGTCTGTTATGCGCTGAACGTATTTTATACATTTTGCTGACGGAAAACGCAACTAATCGGTACCTCGAAGAACCTCAATGACACCCATATCGATTATTAAGAAAAGTAAATAAGTAAATGTCCGCCATCTTCGATTTGAAAATGGATATCATTCTTGTAATGAACACCTCAAAAAACAATATTTTATACAAAAATGCGCATACCTAATATATAGGTACATGTCGCAAGTGCTACCATGCAACCGAGAGCCCGCCGCTCTGCGTAGGTACCCTCCATCGAAAACAAAAAAAACCGAGGTTTCGTAGTAAGGTTTGTGAATATTGATAGCGACTGACTGACCAACATAATTAGATCTCTCATTTCAAATAGTTAATATGATTTGAGGGACTTTTGTATTTTTGTCTTTAGCCTTGAGAGGCAGAGGTATTGTTATTTCACCCCCCATTTTTTCAAATACTATCTGTTTATTATACAATGTTTGAATGGGGTTCTATTTACTTTGCGTCCATGTATATACTTACCAATTTTCAAGCCTGTAAATCATGAACTGAAAGACTTCTCATACAAAGTTTAACCCCTCTTTTCACCCCCTTTCATCCCTAACCTATATGATTTTTATAGCCTATAACCTGGCCGAAGATCCAATAAACATATTAGTGAAGGCTGTATTAAAATCCATTCGCTAGTTTTCGCGTGATAGTTAGACAAATAAACAGACAGACAAACAGACAAACAGACACGAATTCTAAAAACAGTTGAAACGTGTTCTGTTATCGATTCTTAGACCCCTCCATCGATTTTTTTACTAATATCTTCAATGTACAGATTTTCGACCCTCGTCTGCTTTATTATATGTATAGATAGATAAACCAGTTCTTTCAGTACACCGATCGCTCAATCAGTGGCGGCTATAGCCGAAATGAACAAGATTTTACAGTGTGAGTGACAATATTATCGGACATCCCGCGCATTTTTCCTTTCTTGTATTTGTATGGCCCTCTGTTAATCCAACTATACGTTGTTCAATAAGTGAAAACCAATCCATCAAACTACACGACACATCTCCAGTTTTCAAAAGCTCTGCCAACCATTCTTCCAACACCGCATACCTGCAGAGTAGTTCTTTGGTAGTTCCTATCTAACAAAGTCTCGTTTTTCATTCTTGCCTCTCTGTAAACTTAACTATACGTTGTTACACAAGTACTTACCTAGCTTGAAGCAGATTACTGAATACTACTTTAATATTTAATAGAAATTGGTTTTTCAGGTACTTAATCAAGCCATACATTTTATAAGGACAGTTACTATAAGCAATAACAATAAAAGAACCGTTCAAGTGTGTATATGTCGTGCCCGGGCCACGTAGGGTTTCGCTGGGCGGCCGGAGCTGGCACAAACGGGTTCCTGGATCGAATATTTTTTTTAAACCTCAATACTTTTGATGACAAAAGATCTACCATCCATCGTAACTTCATTTGATGGGTTATTTATTTTTATTATTTTATATTTATTTTATTTACTGTATATTTTTGGTGCCAATCCGGAATTATACTTTTAACAAGAACATTTTTTTGTTCCTTAAAGGTCATCTTCAGTATGATGTGTAATTTATCCCAGGGGGGCTAGCATAACATGCATCTCGTCTCTACTCGCGCGCGAGATAGGCTACCTGTCACTGTCTGATGAATGCTGTCAAAAAGTGACAGGTAGCTTATCTCGCGCGCGAGTAGATACGGAATGCATGTTGTGCTAGAGGGGCTGAAAATAACTCCGTATCTCAAAATTCTTCACTTGTGTATGAGAGATGTTATGATACTTAGTACAAGAAATAAGTTTCTCAAGAATCGTAGCAAATGGAAAGCCTTGATCTCTACTTCTCTGCCTCTACCTACCCTTCTTGAGTAATAGGGTTGATGTTTTTTTGAACCTGAATGTAGGCCGGACCCAATAAAGCGATAGGAGTTCGCAGTTGGAGAATAGCCTGAGGAAAATCCAGGGGAGACTTCCACTACGACCATGCGGACGGTTTAAGCACTGGAATACTCTAAGAGTTTGCGGTCCAGTGAGATTAGTTGAGCTTCAACCGAATCTGTGTTGTGAAGAGTGAGTGGAATTGAGCCACTAGGAGATTTGTCGCTGGTTTACTAAACCTAGCCAAGCTGAGAAGAGCTCAGCAAGAAACTCAGCGAGGCACGACCTGGGCCAGACATGACTCTACCCGGTATGCGGCGGTACCGGGACGAATAGGGACTAATGTGTCTGTGTTGTTGCGTGGACGTTCTCTCCAGCGGGAATGTGTGTACGCGTCGAGTTGGAGGTTGATGATATGTTTGTGTAGGTACACACTGTGAAAATAAATATTTGAACATACTTTTTGACTGCATAGTACGATTTTTTCCCATCTGGAAGCCAATGACTGATACATCCGCACCATATCACGGCGTGCAGTTCGACATTCACCTGAGTACCTATATGCATTTCTGTAGGGTTAAACTTCTCATTTGACATTACAGTTCCATGGCGTATGAGTCTACAACTATGTCAAGTTGAAAAGGTTTCGACGAAAGTGCAGGACCGTCACACATTTCCATGTACACGTGTCCATGAAACACGAAGCTTTCCCTGGACAGCTCCGTGGGAATCGTCAGAAATTAAGTTCATAGAAGTTCACCTACATCTGGTGGTCTTTGTAGAGAAAAAAAAAGAAGAAAACCACGATTCAAAGCAGGTTGTCAGATTTGAGCTCACTTACGATCCCTCGTGTAGGCCGAGGAGATCGTTGTAAATAAACTGAGCAGTCCTCTCATCCCGCAATCGGAATCTGGGATGCTTCTTATTTAATATTTTTAAAATATATGGGACACCTGTGATTGCATCAAATGGATTTCGAAGTCATCTTTTAACTATTTGACCGCGGAACATCAAAAAAGGTTCAATAAATAAAGATGTCATTTACACTGTCACTTTCTCACACATCAGACGAGCGCGTTTAAAGGGTAAATTACTAAATTAGCATCCGTTATGAATGCATAATGATAATGCATTCGAATATGTAAGCACGTCAAAAAAATTCACACCTCCTTTTCTTCCCTTTTTCTCTAGTACCTAGTTTTATTTTAGCACCTCCGATGCAACCTTTTTTTTCAGCGGCAAATAGTACGTTGTTCGCGGCAAAGCTGGATTCATACTATTCTGACGTGTTGTGTCATGACGCGCCAGGATGATCAGTTTCATTTATTTAACTAGTTTGGCTCATCACACGTATGTGATGCGCTCAGATGTGATGGCTTACGTTGTGACACGACAGAAGCGAATCCGATTCGTATTATAACTCTTGAGGTGCGGCTGCGGGGGGTGCTGGAAAAGCGGCCGCGACAATACAGGGGGCCGATTTTTGAGTGTCGAACGCTCGACTTTTTACTCGAGATCTGTCAAAAAACTATGATGTTTTGACAGAATATGTCGAATGAAAAGTCGAGCGCTCGATACTCAAAAATCGGGCCCCAGATCTGACGAGTGTGCACGGTCGTGTGTTCGTGTGTTGTATGTTCAGGTTTTGATGCCGCATCGCATGAAACTGTGGCTTTATAGGCAGGGTCCAACAAAGCGATAGGAGTGCGAAGCTGGAGAATGGCCTGAAAATCCAGGGGAAACCTCCAACACGACCACGCGGGCGGTGTCATCATCCTCCTAGCGTTATCCCAGTACAATTGCATCCTGAAGGATGCCTGGGGTCCGCTACCTAATCCCAAGATTTGGCGTAGGCACTCGTTTTTACGGAAGCGACTGCCATCTGACCTTCCAACCCCGAGGGGAAACTAGACCTTATTGGGATTAGGCTTTGTCAAGTTAGCCACGCGCCACGCGGGCGGTGTAAACACTGGAATACTCTGTTTTGCGCTAAAGTGAGATTGGTTGAGCGGGTTCAACTGAATCTGAGGTGTGACTGGAATCGAGGTAGGTACTGGGAGTTTTTTCGCTGGTTCACTAAACCTAGCTTGCTGAGAAAAGTCCAGCAAGAACCTCAGCTAAGACCGAGGCGAAACGCTGTGTTTTTAACCCCCGACGCGCAACGCAAAACAGGGTATTGACATGTAGGTATATCTGAGTATGTGTGTCTGTCTGTAGTACCGTAGCTCCCTGATGGAGTAAGTAAGAACAGCAGTGGATGAACAGTTTTATATTATTTTTGAACTGTTAACCTTTACCTCGTTTTTGAAGTTCGGCTTTGTACCAATATAACTTAATGTTTTTGTATTTTTACCTGTAGGTATTTTGTGTACAATAAATGTATAATGTACTGAATTTGTAATTAACTAATTAGGTACTTTGGTTGGTCCAAAAAAGTACTTAAATTATTTCTCAATAGATACGGGGACTGAAGGGACTGACTTCTGACCTGGGGACTAAAGAGTAAAGGGGCCACGGCTGGATGTTTACGTGTTAGGCCAACTTTGGCAAGCCTAAAAGGTAGAACAAACCCTTATTTATACAGGTACGAGACTCGCATGCGAGTTTATTTACGCTTCAAGTCATAGAGGTATAACGAGTTAATCCGCTTTATTCAACCGCGCAATGTAGTTAAACTCGTGTGTGGGTCTCGTACGCAAAAAGGCTTTATACTTGTAGGCTGCCGAGGTTGGCCGAACATTTGTATTAGGGCCTTAACGCATTCACTGCCACCGCCGCATATATGCGTCACCGTGACTTTCACGCAGTGCCTTCGACGCACAGACGCGTTCATAATATTTGACACTTGTACCCTGTGCCTTAGTGCCTTAGACTTAAAATAGTCGGTTGAACTCACATGTGCGTTTGGGGCACACAGCAAAGTGCGGCACCTGCCCAATGTCCAGGAAAAGAGGGTGGCAGTGAATGCGTTAAGCCTCATTAACACTAGCACGGTAAAATTAGTTAATCAACCTCTAATCTATCTAAAGAAGTGCATGACTGAAGAACGCGAGAGTTAAGAAAGCTGTCAAGGAATCGCTGTCGCTTACTAGAATTGTGCAGTAGTCTTTACTTACGAGCATCGGAACCTCTATATCTAGAAGTTACGCGCATAGCACCGGACTGTCCCATTTGTGGGCTCCACAAAATAAGGATTAATTTACGTCACCAGTTGGGTGAAATGGGCGAACTTTAGTTCAACGATGTGCACGCACAGGCGTAGGCGTAAACATAGCGTGCTTTTATAAGATTCCCAGTGCTTGGACTTTCAGTCCTATCTACTCTAAGGCAGGTCGGTGTAGGCACGACGACGAGCGAAGCAAGGAGGAGTGTAAGTAGAACTGTGACCATACAGTACGTTTACTATTTTCTTATTCTGTGCCTACAGCGCTCGAGCTGAGTGACCGAAGCGAGCATGTCGCGCGCCAGAAGCGAACATTCGTATTAATTGGGGATAAAAGTCCTACCAGTTCCGTCACGTAACTTTTTCCGTTAGACTATTGTGAAGAAACGACGCGCGCGGCCTGAGTGTGCTTGTACGACACTGCCTAGACTCTGCGATTTGTGATAGTTAATTATTTTCCACCGATAGGATCGGGCTTTCCTTTTAGCACACGGTGGTAGGTTTTTATAATCTGTCCATATGCTCTTCAGATTAACTCTCCAGTAATCGGCAATGCAGCTTTCTTTCAGCTATGACTAACCCGGACCGGCAACGATCAATACTGCCGTCAATAAATTGATAGCTATTTTGAATTGCGTTTGGTGGGCTTAACCCTTTGACCGCCAAAGCGGTAGTGTGTCGTCGTGCCCACCACGCCAAGCACTGTTGAATTGGTGTTATGTCTAAACCAATAAAAACACATTAAAACAGTTCATAAATGATTTTATTCGTGATCAAAGTACACCTTCACTCCGACCTTTTAAATGGTTGTTGGCATGGTGGGCACGACGACATACAACCACTTTATAGGTTCTTGGCGGTCAAAGGGTTAAACGGCACGTCAAACACACGTCAACAACGTCGTGTCTGGGTTCATGAGCTTTCTTTTTCATAAGCACGTGAGTGATTTGTAATAACCTCACTTCTACATAGAGTTCAAACAAATGTCAAAATGGCAACGATCGACGAGCATATGTCAATCTCCATCAATCAAAACTAGCATCAATGTTCTTCAAACACGTAAATGACATTGACAAATGGCTTCAAACGCGACGGTAATGTTCAAATCATTGACAACACATAGTATTGGCAACTGTCATTGATCGTTGCCGGGCCGCTTTAGATTTTTGCATAGGATTAGGTAATGTAACATAATAAACGCAATAGCGAAGAAAACTGGTTCAATTGTGTTTAACGCTTTGACCGCCAAGAACCTATAAAGTGGTTGTGTTTCGTCGTGCCCACCACGCCAACAGCTACTTAAAAGTCGGGAGTGAATGTGTACTTTGATCATGAAAAAAAACATTTTTGATCTGTTTTAATTTGTTTTTATTGGTTTAGACATTACACCGAAAAAACAGTGCTTGGCGTACTGGGCACGACGACACACTTTCGCTTTGGCGGTCAAAGGGTTAAATAGCTTAGAAAATGCACAAATAAGAATTGTTTTTGCTTACCCACAACGTGGGTTGCGTTTACATTGTACGTGTTGTCATCTATACATAACAGTGGCATTGTAGGCACGCCGGCTCTTGTCATATATATATGTTCGTAATATATTATGTTCAAAAATAAATAATTAACATATCTAAGAGTTATTTTATTGATTGCATCAAGACCACCATACGGCCAAAATCGATATCCAATTGCCAATATTTTAGTCTCTATCGCACTTGTTAAGTTAGAGAGAGAGAGAGATATCTATATGCTATATGCGGTTTCGAAATTACTGCTCCTAGTAGGAAGCATTGAATTCGCAAAGATGTTTTGGCAGCTTAGTACGCTCGTAGCATTTCTTATTTACTAACATTTATAACTGTAGTCAGAGCTCGAATATAGAATACTACTGAGCGCTGCGCTAAGACGATCGCGTATATTGCAGACATTATAGCATTTGTCCCTCTCGCACTTACCTATTTGGCAGTAAGGGACGAATGCTATATGTCCGACATAAGTGATTATCGTAGCCCCTCTGATGTCAAAACCTACCTCGTACTGCGGGCCTTAGATGTCAAGTGTCATATTGTTAGCGTGTATAAACGACCATGTGATCCTATCATTATTTACTAGCGACATCTGGCGTGCAGTAGCAGAATCAGGCGATACTCATTTTTTGTGTTATTAATTGATTTACTACAGTTATTTCGTATCTATTTGTGGAAGAAAAATATAAGGTAACCATTCCCGTTTTATTTAGAAACTCTAGTAATGTTTTACTAAAATATTGGCGCTACTGTCTATGCACAAGTGTCCCATTACTATGAGAATATTTAGTTCCAGTAATCGCCACAGTGCTGTTATTAAATGAGCTATTCCACCTTCCCTGCACGCGACCGGTCTTCGGCGTCATACAAGAAATCAAAGCTACCGCTAAGAGCTTTCAAATGATATATGTCTCAACTGTATACACCAATGGTACACCGCCCATACTAATTTGCCCATTCTCCTTTGGAGACTTTGAAACGCTGTCCTGCCCAGACTAGCAAACAGTAGGGGCTGATTTTCAGATATATGATTCTTGACTATATGATTGTGGTACTGACAATAGCGAAACATGATTGCTTAAAATCGATAGAAAATAAATGATGGTATTTTACCTCATCTAGGTACTGACAAGAGGAAATTTAATAAACCTGCACACAGTCAGATATTTAACGAGATTTGATCCCGTTTTGTCGTGAGCGAAAAACAAAGGGTGTCTCTTTCAATCGATATATCGCCTTAAGTCTACTATTTAATTATGGTGGTGCATGCGTGGCGCGCTGCGTGCGAGGGGAGATATCTAAGGGTAGAAATGGGGCATCAGCGGCATGATGGCTTGCCGCGAGATAAACTACTCGTCTTATTCTGCGTGTATTTATTAAAAAGAGACATATAATCGATCTCATGATGAGATAGCTCGTGCGCCGTCTTATGCTAACCGTGCTTTACTGTACAGTCGAATTCCAAAATATATTGTACGGACAAATATATCAAAATATATGTGAACAAAGCTTTATTGTACGAGTCGGGTTTAGGACCGACAAAACTTCAAATTAAAAGTCGCGTGCTTTACTTCGTGGCTAATACAATAGCTCTTTGACTAGAACCAAATCTTCACGTTAATTAGTGTTGAGCCAAGCTCTTTGCCCAAATACAGGGTGTTGACTGTCAAACACCCGGACCGGACAAATGTTTGCACATAAAGGTAACGAAAATATTTACTCTCATAGCGAGCCTTCGCGGCCTTTCACCTAGCGGCGGGGTACGGTCAGCGTCATAAATATATTACATTCTAGCACGTAATTATGTAGAGATAAGGTAGAAATATGTACATTATACACAAACTTGTTACACATGCACATGCCATCTTCATTGTACCTATGTTTAACAAATAAAATTTCTGATTTCTGATTATAATTACGCCAGTCTGTAGAGGTTCAGTAGCTCTAGTATAAGTTTTTTCGAAACATTAACTAATTCGAACGCGTTTGCATTTTGTCTCAAAATGTATGAAAGTGGTATGAAAACGTGAACAGCGCCTCTGGTGGTCACTAGTGGGAACTAAAACAGCGAGTATAACATTTGTTGCTAACCGATGAACGCGCGTATTTCAAACTCGGTGAGAGCGTTTTCATACATTTTGAGACAAAACGCAAACGCGTTTGAATTAGTTAATGTTTCGAAAAAACTTATACTAGAGCTACAGTTCAGCGTCATTTTGCAAAAGGTGGTGCAGAAGTTTTTTTTTTAAATTGTGTATATGGATGCTATTTAGGATATATCAAAAATGGTAGCACGAGATATCTCGGCACAACTTTTGGCAGCTACGAAACCTCGAAATTTATGACCCTATATGGCCAACAGAAGGGGACAGTACGTGGAATGTACATACATACAGATAATGCACAACCCAAGAATGTACAACCCGAGAATATGCGGCCCATATAGTCGAATTCTCGGGCTGTAGCTCTAGTATAAGTTTTTCCAAACATTAACTAATTCGAACGCGTTTGCGTTTTGTCTCAAAATGTATGAAAATGGTATGAAAACGTGAACAGCGCCTCTGGTGGTCACTAGTGAAAACTAAAACAGCGAGTATAAAATTTGTTGCTAACCGATGAACCCGTGTATTTCAAACTCGGTGAGAGCGTTTTCATACATTTTGAGACAAAACGCAAACGCGTTCGAATTAGTTAATGTTTCGAAAAAACTTATACTAGAGCTACAGTTCAGCGTCATTTTGCAAAAGGTGGTGCAGAAGTTTTTTTTTAAATTGCGTATATTGATGCTATTTAGGATATATCAAAAATGGTAGCACGAGATATCTCGGGACAACTTTTGGCAGCTACGAAACCTCGAAATTTATGACCATATATGGCAAAACAGAAGGGGACAGTACGTGGAATGTACATACATACAGATAATGCACAACCCAAGAATGTACAACCCGAGAATACGCGGCCCATGTAGTCGAATTCTCGGGCTGTACATTAAATTAGAAAAATATACAGGGTGACATCGAAGACGTGATCAGAAGTAATTTTTTCCGACTCTACAAATGATTGTCTTTTCAATGCAGTACCTAGCTGTTAAATTGAATAACACAGTTAGCGACGCGACGACTATTTCTAAACAACTTGAGCAACTTGATGTACTGCATCGCCGTCGCCTCCCTAATCACCCAACCAATGCGTTCGTGGCCTTAAGAAATTACCCTACTATGGTTAAACGTAGCGAAGGCGAGATAAACAAACTATGTTACCCGTGTTACTACAGCTACGTTGGGGCAAAAGCTGCAAGTCAGCCATCGCGGCATGATTAATTTGCTCCAAATTTCGCGGCGAAGCGCCGTTTGTGTAATGGCGTATAGCATTTGTTTTATGCCGGCTGTACACATTGGGCCAAGGTATTGGGCCAGCAGTTAGGCCAAAATAACGAATCTCAAATGTCTGTGTTTTCCCGAGGGACTATACAGTATGGGGATCTTCAAGAATTTGTTTGCTACCGAAGTGCAGTCCCAGTTGGACTTGGGGCCAGATTGTTTTATGCTTTAGGTATATATTTATATGGATTTTCAGTAACTAAATAAATTCATATGTAAATATTGTGCCACTTATTGGCGCATTCGTCTAAAAGCACTTTAGGCTCTGTTTTACTGAGATCCGTTAGAACTTTATTATGTCTGTAAGTTATGCCAAAAAATATACTGAGTTATAAGTTATATCAAAATTAGGTCTAAAGGATCTTTATAAAACCAAAAATGCCCACGAAAAGCAGCGACCATAAAATCGCTTAATTTATATTTGCGTTAGCTAAATAACGTTCATGCAATGTAGAAAGCGAAAGCATTAAAGTAAGGTGGGGTAAGACTAACATACTTAATGTAAGCTGGGGCAAGACAGTAAAGAGTTAATAGGCTGACAAGACCTAATTTTGTTGACATTGATGTTATTTAAGCAGTTTTTTAAGAAAAACTATTTGTTCTAGCACAACAAAAAAAAAGTTAATATTCATCATATTTCAAAGACAGTGTACGGACTCGATACATAATTGGACGAAATCGGCTCGATAGAAAATAATTTCAAAGATTGGTCTTAAAATCATCATTAAACGGTTATATGTCTTCATTTTTATTACGTATGGGTCTGCAATTAAAAACATGAAGTCAACATATTCATACGTAAACCGCCAACGAGTCATATTTCACAAATAATCCGCACTTTTTTTATTTCAATATTATTATAGTATTTATTTGCTATTCTACGCGCAGAGCTTCCGTAAAGAGCGGGATGGTTAATTGGAAACTCACGCGTGTTAGAGCGGGACTTTTTTTAGGTCTTGTCAGCCTCTTAATAGAACTGTGGTAGTCTTGCCCCGGTGATAGACTTACTCCACTTTACCTTATAAAAGAGAAAGAGAAATGAAAAGTGCTAATAAGGCAATCACTCACCAAAGTTTGAGCAGCTGTCTGGTGCTGTAAAAACAGGCTTTAGTCAGTATAGCCAGTCAGAAGGGACTTTAAAGGTGCCAGTCCGTTTGCGCGACAAACGCAGCATCAGACGCAAATGCATCAAATACAAGCTCATGGCAATTGTAAATTTTATCATGTAAGCTAAGACTGGTGATGGCACCTGCGTTTGTCGCGTGCGACTAACGCAGCGTTACACGCACAAACGGACCAACACCTATAACATTAGTCGAAGCATAGAGTGAGTACCTTTCATGATAACACGCACAGAGAACTAGTAGTTTAAGAGCCGGTGACACTGAACCTAGTACGATAAGATTCCCAGATGGCATATATATAATTAGGTGCGTCATTAGTCGGGGAATACGAAACGGCGATGCTGCAATGCGAAAAACCTGGCGAAGCTATTGAAATCCGATCATACTAGATACCTCAGAAAAGTGGTCGCTTATCATACTGCTGCCACTGACAAGGCCAGTCAGGAGGGCTTGCAGCACTGCACTATCGTATAGTCCTACCCCTCCCCTGTTTCGAGGAACAAACGAAACTTTGAAATCTTATCATACTAGAAACCGGATTTTTCATCATTTTTCAATTTTAATGTTCAATAGCTTCGCCAGGTTTTTCGCATTGCAGCATCACCGTTTCGTGTTCCCCGACTAATGACGCACCTAATTATATATATGTCATCTGGGAATCTTATCGTACTAGGTTCAGTGTCGTCGGCTCTTCTACTATAGGCAAGCCTAGCCTCGTAAGTCCCAGACAGATTTTTGTAATTTTGAATTTGGAACCTTCATAAATTTTGTTAAAGTTTGAAACTCGATTTGAATTTGTACAAGTGTACATTGGGCCTTACGAGGCTAGGCTATCTACGAGAACAGCGCATTTTACTGACATACCATGGAATTATCAAGTTGCAGGTGTACCCCTTATTCATAAAACTTAGCAAATCTCTGCTAACTAAAATATGTTTTGTCCCTTTCACACAAACATAAATGTCAAAGTGACAGATAAGGACAAACGAATATTAGCGGCTATTTAACTAATGTTTGGATTTTGATCGTCGCCGCGTTGGTGAGCACACGTGCCCGGGGCGACGACGGGCAGAATCCATTTACCGTACAAAACCTTACTACTGTCATGGCGTCGTTACCGAACAACGTCATTGAACACGTGACATTGGCGAAATCATCATAAATTTGATGGAAGCCATTTTTTAAAGAATTGAATTGAATTGAACTAATGTTTGATGGACGTTTATGGATAAGGGGGGTAGTGAGTATAGTTGAAACTTTTTGAAATGAGCTCGTCCATTTAAGACCACAATACCATTGAGCGGTTAAGCACAAATTAACACAGCAAACAGAATAATGGCGTTCGGATTTTATAACCGCCCGAGCGATTTTTTGATATCATACATTGGCTGGTGAAATTTTACACATGAAAAAATCAATCACTGAATATATAGTACAGGTAAATTACTTTCATGACGTTTATGAATTTGTATATTTACAGGGTTTCTAAATTTAAATTTACACACACTTAAAAATAATTTATACACACATTTAAATTTTGCCCGTACACAACTACAAATGCAAAACCGTCTCGAAAGTAATTTACCTGTACATGACTGACACTTCGGGTACCGTAAAATGGGGTGAGTTGGCACAAAATCGAAGTTTAAACCAGGATAAAAGTTTATTTTTATATGTGGCACAAAGATTTATGTACATAAAAAGTGTTCCGGTGGTATGAATTTTAGTTTGTCAATGATAATTTGTTGTTTCACTTCATAGTTTTGACGATAAACATATAATAGTAGCAAATCCCAGCTCACCCCGTACTTGGGGTTAGGGGGGATAGCAATAGGGTGAGTTGGGAAATTTGCATGGGTTGACACTTTCTGATTAAGACAATAAACTGACTTGTCAAAAGAATATTTTATTTATGTTGCAAAATTGTGTTTTATTTATGTTCCTACACAAAACGATTTAATTTGTTCTGTGAGTTGTGAGCTTTATATTTATGACTTTTTGTTTTTAAGATATATTTTTCTATAATTACTTTGGTCTATATGGAGTGAGCAAGAAGTTTAGATACACATTTAGTTTTTAGAAGTGAAGATTCTAATGTAAAATGGATCTAATAAAAGATAACGTACACGTACGAATAACCGCAAAATAAGGAAAAAAAGACATTAAAAAAATATTGGTGGTTAATTAATAAAATAAAAATAAAAGAGCCTTCATACACTCACCGGCAGAAAATTTGGCCCAAAAAGATTTCGTGATTTCAAACTATAAATTGAATAAATTAAATAATGTTTAATATATAAAAATGCATTTTTCTAATTTGGGCCAAATTTTCTGCCGGTGAGTATATCTTAAAGACTTTTGATTACTTGTATAAATTGACAACCCTGGTCCATAAACACCAACTGACCCCTCTATCATCCCTACACACCCCGTTCGTAACATCGACACTCCCCATTCATGACCCAACTGTCCCCGTCGTCGTCCCAACTCACCCCTCAGTAAATGCTCGCTCACCCCAAAAAAATCCTCAAACACGGTTGAATAGTTTCCTATGTTTAAACCATTATAATAAAGAAAATAAAACTTATGTTATTCTGTTTTAAATAAGCCTCATTAGTATATAAACGATATTCGAAAGCTGGCCATCGTAGACATCATTCACTTTTGCATCAAAATAATTGGAAGGGTTGGCCATCGGCGCTTGAAGAGAACAAAGCAACCGACATGTCTGCCTCTGCGCACTCCAAGATAGATGAAGAAGAAGAGAGCCATAAAGAAGATGAAGAACTAGAGGAAGAAATAGTGACCAATTTTGCGGCGAAAGAGTCTACGGCATTATTAGCCACGGCATTAGTACCAGTAAGAGATTGTACGGGAAATGTGATTATGTTACGAGCTTTAGTAGACCAAGGGTCACAAGCGACATTTATCAGCGAAAGGGCAGCTCAACTATTTAAAGCAAAGAGGGAGCCTGTTAGAGGAAAGATAACGGGTGTTGGTGGTACTCAAGCAAAGGTTAATCATGCAGTGCATTTGGAGGTTCTTTCACGATACGAAGATAACTTCAACCTCCCAGTGAAGATGTATGTCATGCCTACACGATTAACATCAGTGCTCCCATCAAACACAATCAATTTAGAAGAAAATTGGGCATATTTAAAGGACCTCTGTTTAGCAGATCCATCGTTCAATAAACCTGGACGAGTGGACTTGCTTTTGGGTGTCGAGGTGTGCGCTCAAATCCTGAAAGAGAAAATCATCAAGGGTCCACCAGGTTCACCATGTGCTCAACTTACCAGCCTTGGTTGGATTCTGTTCGGGAAAATTCAAGGAAATAAACCAGTGGATGAAATGATAGCAATGCACCACCACCTGGATCTGGATAATATGTTGAAAAATATGTGGGAGCTAGAAGCACCATTCAGACGAGCATATACTGCAAATGAGAGGCTCTGCGAAGAAATTTACGAAACCTTTCACGCCAGAACTGAAGATGGGAGGTACATGGTAAAACTACCAATGAAAAATAATGTACCGCAAGCAACAGAAGGAGACACTAGAAGCATAGCGTTAAGACGTCTCAAGCAGTTAGAGAACCGTTTTGAGAAAATGCCGCCATTGAAAAGAGAGTACACCAAGGTACTAGAAGAGTACCTAGTCATGAACCATATGGAAGAAGTTCCAGAAGAAGAAATGGATGACCCTGCTGTGTATTTACCTCACCACGCAGTCGTCAGAGAGGGGAAGGAAACTACGAAGGTACGAGTGGTCTTTGACGCATCAGCCAAGGGTTCCAACAACAAATCATTGAATGATGATCTACTGGTGGGTCCTCCACTTCAAGAGGACTTGAGGAGTATAATTATGCGTTGGAGGATGAAAAGAGTGTGTTATGTAGCCGACGTCGAGAAAATGTACCGCCAAATTCTGGTCAACAAGTCCGACGCAAACTACCAGCGAATTTTGTGGCGTAATCATCCAGACGAAGAAGTCAAAGACTATCGTATCCTTCGAGTGACCTTCGGAACCGCAGCCGCCCCTTATTTAGCGGTGAAGACGCTGCATCAAATAGCTAACGATGAAGGAAAAGATCGACCTGCTGCTGCAAAGGTTATTAAGGAGGACTTTTATATGGACGATTTGATATCTGGGAATGATACTATCCACGAGGCTATAACCACAGCAGACGCAATTCAGGGAATATTGAAACGTGGAGGTTTTAATTTACAGAAGTGGACATCGAACGAACCCATATTCCTCCAGCACATAGAACCGTCCCAAAGAAGTTCTCGAGTGAATATCGAACTTAAATTAGATGGCACGATTCAAGCGTTGGGTCTATCATGGAATGTAGGCAAAGACACATTTCAGTATACATCAGAGCTGCCAACCATTCCTGGAACTATAACTAAACGAAACATACTAGCCCAAATCCAAAAATTATTTGATCCTCTGGGCTTGTTGGCTCCTGCTATTCTGCCAGCTAAAACTCTAATGCAAGACTTGTGGCTTCAAGGCATTTCTTGGGATGAAGAGGTCAACACTGAGGTTAAGCAAAGATGGTTAAATCTACATCGAGAATTCGAATACCTCACCAACGTTGAAGTAGCCCGATGGTTAGGCACCACTCAGAACAACATACAAATGGTTACGGTGCATGGATTTTGTGATGCCTCTACTAAGGCCTATGGAGCGGTAGCATACCTGAGAGTTGAAACAGAAGATGGTGAGATTAGAACTGGTATTATTGCTGCCAAGACGCGCGTAGCGCCCGTAAAACCAGTATCCTTGCCACGCCTGGAATTGTGTGGTGCAGTGCTCCTTTCTAGACTACTTAAACAAATAAAGGAAGCGACAAGGATACCTGATACGCATGTATATGCATGGACGGATTCTTCAGTAGTCCTATCATGGCTCCTAGGTGACCCTGCAAGATGGAACGTATTTGTATGCAACCGAGTTGTCGAAATACTAGACAATATTGGCAATCAAAGATGGTATCACGTCGCTTCAGAGGACAACCCGGCTGACACTGCAAGTAGAGGAACAACCCTGCAAAATCTGTCACAAGATCAGAGATGGTGGAAGGGTCCAAAATGGCTGCAGACTAACGATATACCTTATAGAAGACCTGAAATAAGAGAAATAGAATTAGAAAGAAAGACAAGGATTCATGTTAATTTGAATGTAGAAAGTGAAGAAACTGGAATTAAGTTTGAAAATTTTGATACACTACCAGAGCTTTTAAAGACTATTGTTTATAGTATACGATTCATTAACAGCAAAAGAAACCCGGAAATTATTGAGAGCGAAATAACAACTATGGAACGGGAAGATGCTTTACTAAGATGTGTAAAAATAGTGCAAGGAAGAGAATACAGTGCGGAAATAGACAACCTAAAGAAAAATAAATATGTGAGAAAGGACAGTACAATAAAGAAGCTCGATCCTTACCTTGATGATAAAAATGTCCTCAGGGTGGGCGGAAGGCTAAGAAATTCTGACTTACCTGAAGATCGAAAGCATCCAATTATACTTGGCGGCCGAAACGCGTTGACTTCGTTGATAATCGCAGATGCTCACAACAAAACTCTGCACGGCACGTTCCCATTAATGTTCGGATATCTGCGATCAAAGTACTGGATCATCAGAGCTAAGAACACAATTAAGGCCCACATTCACAAATGTATTATTTGCGCCAAGCAAAGAGCGACTGCGCGAACACAGATTATGGGTGATCTGCCTAAAGTTCGTATAACACAAGCGCGACCATTTTTACACAGTGGTGTAGACTTTGCGGGACCAATACAAGTGCTAATGTCTCGAGGCAGAGGAGCCAAATCCAACAAAGCGTATATAGCCATTTTTGTGTGTATGGTGGTGAAATGCATCCATCTAGAACTAGTTGGCGATCTGAGCTCAGAGTCCTTCATAGGAGCATTTAAACGATTTGTTGCACGTCGAGGAAGATGCACGCACTTATGGAGTGACCAGGGACGTAATTTTGTCGGCGCAAACAAGGAATTGGCTATCGCAATGGAACAAGCAGGACTGCAACTACCGGACCAGTTAACCAACACACTTGCAGAGGATGGCACGCAATGGCATTTCATACCTCCGTACAGTCCAAATTTCGGAGGCCTCTGGGAGGCGGGAGTGAAATCGGTGAAGTTTCATTTAAAAAGAATACTTACCGCCAGTCTTACTTTTGAGGAACTGACTACGACTTTGTGTGAAATAGAAGCATGTCTGAACTCCCGACCTCTCATTCCCATTGATACCACAGACCCTGAAGCAGAAGTACTGACCCCTGGGCACCTTCTCATTGGAGAAGCACCCGTCACAATACCTAGTCCGGACTTGCGCCAGATCAACACCAACAGGCTATCTCGTTGGCAATTTACACAAAAGCTCGTTAGAGACTTCTGGCACAAGTGGCAAAATGAATACCTTTCAAGACTCCAAGAGAGGCCGAAGTGGCTAACGAGCTTTTGTGTAAATTGCCAACGAGATAGCCTGTTGGTGTTGATCTGGCGCAAGTCCGGACTAGGTATTGTGACGGGTGCTTCTCCAATGAGAAGGTGCCCAGGGGTCAGTACTTCTGCTTCAGGGTCTGTGGTATCAATGGGAATGAGAGGTAGGGAGTTCAGACATGCTTCTATTTCACACAAAGTCGTAGTCAGTTCCTCAAAAGTAAGACTGGCGGTAAGTCACACACGGTAGTGAACACTTACATTGTCAAATCTCACATAACAACGAAGTTAAATTCTACAAAATATCCGCTGCTTTTGAACATCAACTTTGGTGGTTATTTTCTTATAGTAATTTTATGATTTGGCTACTTAGTGGTGCTTGAAGAAGAAAGAATTGTGTTAAAAATATAATTAAATTACTTTTATGTCACACCTGGCCATAAAGTGGCCATTATCGCACGCTCTGCGCGCGAAAAAACCCACTTCCTGGCCAGGGGGTGACATAAAATTTTGTACTTACCACGGGCGATAATAAAGAAAGCCTCAGATCGCATATTTATCGCCCTTGCCTTCGGCTCGGGCGTAAAATACCTGCGATCTGAGACATTCTTTGTTTTATCGCCCTTGGTAAGTAATGTACTATAAGAGCATCCTAAGCCCGAAAATTGAAGTAGTAACTGAAAAAAGAAATTCTGGAATCGCATCCCTTCTGCCCCCGCAATCCCTACTTACCCCATTTTACGGTATAGGTATCTACTCGTATTCCGAGTTTTCCCTTAAGAAGAACATTATGTACTAGGTAGGTGCATATGTATTTGTATAGGGTCAATCGGGGTATGTGCGACGCCGGGAACTACGCGCCATTCATTAAAAATATCGAAATCTACACAACTGGCCCCTATTTCACCAACTTGACAATTGTCACCTTACAATGACAATTCGGTATACATTGCCGGGCCGGTAAGTATCGATGCTATCTAACGACCATCTTTACGTGACGACTCAGAAGGGTACTTGGAATTGTCATTGTCAGATGACAATTGTCGAGTTGGTGAAATAAGGGCCTGGTATACCAACTACCAACTACGTCATCTTACATCCATGCAACAAACTAAAAACAGTGTGTTGCGTGGATGTAAAATTGTAAGATGTCGTAATGTTTGTAGATTTCGATGTCATCGTAAAATCGTGAATTTCGTTTAAAAATTAAGTTTAATAATCTAACTTTTTTTTTATTAAGATTTTTTTTCTTTTTATGGTTGTAAGATTGGACCCATTTCTTATTTATCATTATAAAATCTATTATTTAATAATATTAGTTACAAGTCATTGATTAAAAAATTACAAATTAAATAAAAAACTAAAATTACATGCCCAGCAGCCCCCGGTCATAAGAAAAATACCCCGTCTAGTAGTTCCGTCTGCGGCATGGTGCCCATAACATAACTAGTTAGTGAGATTGTGAACCGAAAATATTGTGTTATCCTCCAAAAGTTTTTATTTCTAAAATTAGAATTTCAACGGTCACTTTCGCCTTACAATTCTTATTTTCCCTAAGACATCAGAGTATAATACTGTACTAATTTCACGTATTTCAGTAGGTTATATTTCAATAGCTCATTTCAAGATTGATTTCGCTGTAATCGCATAATGACAATTATTACAAAGGAATAGGATGTTTTGACCTCTTTCGCATGCCAAGCTACTTTGGACGCTGACTGGGCGATGATAATTAAAATTAAAACATTGTAACATTTTGTTACAAAACAATTTTCCTGTTAAAAAAGACATTTGGCTGTTACGTCGCACGAATTGCTAAATTTATAAGGCAATTAGCAGCGGGAACGCCATATAATTTCCGACCGTTTAGTTGCAGCATTTTTGTAATGAACACAATTTATTTACTTAGTAGGAAAATACATTCACAGGGGAATGTATTCTTATAAATTCCTTAACATTTACCGTTAGAGATATCTTTTTAATGTTCGTTTTGCATTCTTCTGCATGCGATCAGATATTGTTCTGTCAGGTCTGACGATATTTTGAAATGTTTTGCAGCGAAATTCTGTTAAGCATATTTCTGAAAATAAGGGGAAATACAAGTTTCTTTCATACATACATTTTACAGACATATATGTACATTTTTAAATAATAATTTAAGTATTTAATTGTCTTGTGTGTTGTTATTTTGTAATGTATTCGTGTTGGTCTAAGTTTCATGTAACTATTTTAGGTATGTAACATGTGAACGTCTTGGTTATTAATACTGTAAGCTTATAATTATGTAGCGACGCTGTCCTAAAGTTATATAAGTACCTAGATGAACTGTCCTATGGTTCATGTATCGCCGCGATGCATATAAATTGAAACATTTTATTTGTAAGCCCTTTTATAATTACAAAACAGAGGCCTACATTTGACCCGTTAGGTAACAAGCCAGTGTATTGTGTTAAATGAGCCGCTTGTAAGGCCGGCCGGTGCCGGAAATGCAATTTGTATGCAAAGCCGACGCTTCCGCCCCACCACTGCACCCTAGGTATTGCGTTGCTGTACTAATACATAGTTACGGAAGTGTGTCTACGTTTGAGGGATACATCTACTAAGTTACTAACAAAATTTATAATTCGCTGAGAAAGTTCAGTGAAGTTTCTGGAAACTCATGGCATTTTGTGAGCTGCAGATCGGGCCAGTGATATTTTTTACGTTTTCAACCAAAAACATACAAAAAGTGAATCGATATAAAAAACCGGCCAAGTGCGAGTCAGACTTTGCACATTTAGGGTTCCGAACCAACCGCAAAATTCATCTATCGCAACTAGTTGC
Source organism: Cenopis cana (assembly GCA_951800055.1). NCBI lineage: Eukaryota > Metazoa > Arthropoda > Insecta > Lepidoptera > Tortricidae > Cenopis > Cenopis cana. The sequence goes on along the minus strand of OX637491.1, from coordinate 3,458,930 downwards.
CAACAAAGGGGGAATATTCTTCCTTTGCAACTGGTTGCGAACCACAGTTGCGATGGCGGCCGAAGGGAGGCATTAAAATTAAAACACGAGTGTGGTATTTAATATTAAGATTACACAAGTGTTTAAGGCCTAATTAAGTACAGTTGCATAAACTAGTTTATTTACGTCTATATATTAAAGGGTATTTACCTGTATAGGTGATGTAGAAAAAAAGTATATAAAGATACAAGCTCATTTCCTTACTGACTGCAGTATTTTTATAACTACTTCCACAGAATTATTAATAGTACTAAATTACTACTTAGTTCAGTCGTTTAGCTAATTTCTTCCAGGTGTATTCAATTGTTTCTTTCTCATGTCGATAACCCTTCAGGGTGTATTGGCCAAGGTGGCAGATTACCCAAGTTGTCATAATATCCCCATGTTGTTATAACGTCCAAGAGTCAGAATGTCAAGGAAATTATGGCCGTGTTATTGTCTAGTTGTCAAAATGTCCAACTACCAAAACGTCTAACATTTTTGTCGAAGCTTAAAAAGTGCCTATCCAAATTGACAATATTTCATAATTTCCAAAAGTCTTAATTCGAAAACCATTTCGGTAAAAACGTGTACGAAGTACACAAAAAACATTTTTTTAGATTTTTTCTCCGTTAATTTTGGAAAAAATCGCAAATTACTGTAAACCGAAAGTTGACGTCATCTTCCTCGCTGTATTCAGGGAGACCTTAGTACATAGTACAGACAATCGCTGCTCTGGAGTGGCTCTGGATTCTTGTTGGGAAGATGACGTCATATTTTACTTACGCCCTTTTGTAATGACCTACTTTTCAACGTGTTTTTTTTTTGTATGAAATAGTGAGTTAAATTGAAGAAGAAAAAATACGGGTGGCTTAAATTTTTACCTATTTTCTAACTAGTTCATAAAATAAAGTAGTTAAAAATATGAAATGTTGTCAATTACCACGGCGCGGCGTCGTTTACGTGAAACGGCACGGCACCGAGCCTTTCCGCCGCCGCTTTGTGACGCGCCGTTTCACGTTTACGACGCCGCGCCGTGGTATCTACTCGTAATGTGGACAGGCCCTTATTATATATTCATAAAAAAATTGGTTTTATTTTACGGCGTTTCAACCGCTTGCCTTCATGGTGGTGGTCATATTATTTACGGTGTCCTTAGGTTTCTGTGGTCCATTTTGAAAAGGATGATAGCCCTCTCCGCCTGCTATACTGTAGTAGCCTGATTTGGTCTCCCGCTCCGCAAGGCTCTCGTAATGTCGTCAATAATGTGACCACCGAAATCACAGCGGTTGATACACTCCCTTTATATAATAAAAATATATAAAACAAAATAGCCTTTATTTCCCCATTTCAAAATATTTTACAAAAAGGTTACTTAAATACATTTATCTACACCCATATAGTAAATCCTCTTTTATAAGTTCAAATACCGTAGATAAGACCCCGCTTTATAATATACTGTGCGGCTGTTGCGTGCGTCCCCTATTAGATCACGAAATATAACACTAACGAGATCACGTACAAAATTAAGACACAGCTGCGGGCTGGCGGCAGAGGCGCGGGCCGGCCTGTCGACGCAAACATGGCGCACGCCGGCGAGAAGTGCCCACACGAAACACATGAAAGAGGATTTAATATATGGATGTAGATAAAGTAGTGTATGCAACTGTACATAATTAGGCATTAAAACACTCGTGTGACCTTATTATAAAACACACTCGTGTTTTAATGCCCCTCATTATGTACCAGTTGCATAAACTACTATTACAATGTAGTAAAATGAAAACAGTAACGTTAAACTTTCAGTTTCATGGAGGCCTTCCATTTCTGGATGCAGGCCTCTACTCCGTCATATGCCAGTTGTGTCTGTTTTGGGCAAGGACCTGACACTCTTTGAGAAAGAAAGATAGCCTTATTGCGATTTCCACAAGAGGAAAGAGAAAAGAGTGCCATGTTTTGTCTTTATTACCGACCGAGCATGTTTTCATGATCGGGTTATAGGCACAGGCACAGTTCCATAAGCAATACCATTGTCAATGGAGCGCTCGTGGCCCAGCGGCGCCTGCGTGCCGCAAGCGTTATACAAAGTTAAGCAACGTGGGCCGCGGTCAGTACATGGATGGGTGACCGCTTTGAGTGGTTACTAACTGAGCGCTCCCGTGCTTTGGAAGGCACGTTAAGCCGTTGATCCCGGCTGCTGTCTATGGCAGCAGTCGTTAAGCCAAGTTGGAGGCCTTCAGGCGGCTTGAAAACTTCTAACAGTCAAGTTGCCCACTCACTTGACAAAGGGGGGTCGAAGTTGCACCACGTCCGTAGGGAAATTACCCACCGCTACCATACACGTGATCCCTGGGTGGTTCTAAAAGTGCAACTAAAACTGGCAACCGTACTGTCTTCTCGAAGATCTCACGGTTCGAAATAAATGCCATACGATAAATAAATGACCATTGTCAATGCAAACCGGTCAAGTTGCGTAGTATAAATTTTATATGAATATTCTTTCTCTTACCCCCGTCGCTCTATTATAACTACTTGTATATACTATATCTATGATTTTGGGTCTGTCGCGTCTATAGATTTCCGGCCACTGACTTACTCTCCATAAGAATGTACAATGCTAAGGATCCCTTTTAAGTTTGAACGAAAACACCAAAGACAAATTAGAAAAGGAATTGTTTCGGAAGCGCGGTTCGTGCGGAACGGCCCCATTTTCCTTTGTTTGCATTACAGTTCACTGACCATCGGTAAACCTTATCCCATTGCAATAAGGTTCAAGAATGGTCGTAAAAAAGTATTTTTTTATTATTATTAAATTTATTAAAAATGGGATTGCTCCTGAACATCATCTAGACAGGGGGCCAAGATGAGGCCGACGGTGAAGCGAGCTCACCCGGAAAATGCCTACCTTTTATGAACTCGGAAATCACCTATTTTAAATATATATATAGTTAAATCGAGTGGCGCTAGTGGACTCGCTCGTAGTTGTTCGTACAGCCTTAAGAGGGCGTAGATGGCATTGCAAAAGTCCCGCTCTAACACGCGTGAGTTTTCAATTAACCATCCCGCTCTCTACGGAAGCTCAGCGCGTGTTTTTCGTAAATATTGATGTTTTAAATTCTAAACGTGTACATTTATAAGGATAATCTTTTTTTATCAGGTTTGAGACCTTATCATTTTGCAACTATTAAACCAAAAATCATTGTTAAAGATGGGAGGGTTTTAAAGATCCAACCAAAAACATCGAAAAAAGGGTTATGTTTGAAAAATAAAAGTGTCGAGAACATTTTTGCAAATCGTGTTTTCACTTTTAACAGACTGGAGGAAAATAGTTCAAGATTAATATATTGAAAGGACAGATATATAATCACTATAGATGTTGAGATCTAGGTCGATAAACATTGGCAAAAGTGCATATGTGGGCTCTTAAACAAGACTGTTCGGTCACAGAATAAGTAATAGTACAAGTACAGAAGCTTCACTTTCTAACAAAAACGGCGTTTAGGCATAAAAAACATGCCTACTCTGTGCATCTCTGTCTATCGTAAAACTTGTATTCATTCACACGCGGCACGTGTAGTGCTAGGGCTATTGACTCGTCGCTCGTCGCGTTCTAGTCTGCGGCGGCAGCGGTAACGTACATATAGACGCGTTCGCGCGGCGGCGGGCGGCCCTCGACTGACGGCCGGCCCCGGGCCGAGCGAGCGGTAGGCATTTAAAGCAACGCGCGCCACCCACTGCAAGCCCCTTGGTTCGGTTTGTGCCGATTCGTGAACCCCTACTATTTATATGTAGGTGTATAAATACACGCACAAGTACAGCTAGATGTACACAAAGTGGTACGGCACATTACCTCTCCATACCTTTTGTTCCTAAAACCAGCCCAGCCCCTTTCAGTGGCGATAGGGTGACCATGCGATGCTAATGAAGAGGCCCATAGCGTAGTTGTAATATTAACTTGTAGTAGTAACTACTGAAATTGTGTGTGTTGCGTGTTACATACATTTGTATGATTATTTGAAGACATTATGGTAATACATAAGCTACGGTAGCCCAGTGGTTCAAGCGTGCGGCTGTCAAGCGGCGGTCGTGGGTTCGAATCCCAGCTCGTAACAATGAGTTTTTCGGAACTTATGTACGGAATATCATTTGATATTTACCGTTAGCTTTTCGGTGAAGGAAAACATCGTGAGGAAACCTGCATACATCCGCGAAGAAATTCAAAGTTGTATGTGAAGTCCCCAACCCGCTCTGGGCCAGCGTGGGGACTACTGCCCAATCCCTCTCATCTATGAGAGGAGGCCTGTGCCCAGCAGTGGGACGTAGATAGGCTGATGATGATGGTAATACATGTTGCTGGCATAATTCCTGTCCGATAGGTCCATTCCATAATCTCCAAAGCGCTCATTAGTTTTGTTATTTATTTTGATGCGTAGATATTTGATTACTAAAGTAACTTTACAGTTAGATTCAAATAGATAGTACCCGCCGAAGTAGCTAAATACGTATACACTGTAAAGTGTCGAGGAGTTTCTCAAATGCTGCTTATCTTAAAAACTAGTGCCTACGCCAAATCTTGGGATTAGGTAGCGGACCCCAGGCATCCTTCAGGATGCAACTGTACTGGGATAACGCTAGGAGGATGATGATGATGATGATTAAGCAGTAACGCTGCTAACGCAAACTAGAAATTTTTAGAAATAAAGGAAAAATTGAAAAACTTAGGCACCGAGCAGGATTCGAACCTGCGACCTCCCGGCACTCGCGGCCAGTCGCTCTAGCCAACTGGGCTATAGGTGCGATTGCTACCCGGCCTGAAATTTGTCAATCCTTCCTTCATTTATATACAACGCCTTAAGGGACGCCTCGGTGCCTAAGTTTTTCAATTATTTTTATTTTTATTTTATTCATTGCACGGGACACCAACAGAGTACATAAGATAAGGTTACAATTGTCTTTGGTATAGTTGTTACAGGGGGCTTATGTACCCCAATTACAGGTGAACACATCGTTTTACAATTGATAGTTGTTATCTACTGTAAAAAATAGATTTTAAACAAATAGTTAGTAATTTATGGCAAAACAAGGTGAAATAAATGAATACAATACGTTACAAAATTCAAGTACACAAGAACAAAAATAGAATTATTTGGGTAATTGATTAATATAGTTTAGTTTAATATAATTTTAATTTTTAATTTGGGTTACCAACTGACAAGACTGACTTATTCCTTTATTTCAAAAATTTTTTATTAGTTTTTATTCATGTTAATATTTGACTTGTAGCTATGGTGTTATCGATAAATTATTGTATTGTTTTATTACATTGTGTACATATCCTTACTCCTATAATAATAAAGAAGTGTCTTGCGATTTTTTGTTCGATTCTGAATTTACAAATATCTGGGCGACCGAGCCTTGCTCGGGGTTTTCCCGGGCATGAGACCTAGCTAGATCGATTGCTCGTCCCCGAAAACCCCCACATACCAAATTTCATCAAAATCGTTAGAGCCGTTTCCGAGATCCCCGAAATAAATATACATATAAATAAATAAATAAATATACAAGAATTGCTCGTTTAAAGATATAAGTATTGCTCACTGTAAATAAACTACAAAACGATGGTTTTGTAATCGATTGTAGGATGGAAACGTTACACTGATAAATTTTGCCCGAAACATATTATTCCACAAAATCCAACACATAAGCTGAAACAATAACCAACAAAATGAATACATGACAAATTGTCAACTCTATTCATTTCAATCTGTCCCATAAATTCCGGAAGCCTTGTCACCGCGTGGACAAAAACGCACCTGGCTCGTAGCCAACATGCCCCGTTGTTTCAGTTTCAATAACACAGCTTTTCGAAATTGGAAGGACTTAACTGACGTTATTTTACTCGTAACGTAAGTCCGTTTTTCAGTACAGGACAGCAAGATGTATGCGGCGTGGTCACCATACTAATTGATTTGTAGGAACAGGAAATACATCGTAATAGTAGAATGAATGAATGAATGAAAATATTTAGAGAGAGAGAGAGAGAGATTTTTTTTTTTTTTTTTTGTAGAGTATGGGGATATGTTTGAATCGTGTTGTGGAATGATCTACACTCAAATATCTCATTTTCTCCACTACTGGCGGCGCGGAATCTGTAATCCTGTAGTATTATCAACTTTACTGAGATTTATAATTATTAGGTATTATTTATCAGCATCCATTTTGGTATATTTCATGTATAAATTATTTTATTTTTGTATAGTCAGTATGTTATCATTTTATACCAAATAAATTCTCATTCATTCATTCATTCATTCAGTTTTTCCCACACGCGTAAATCGCACAATTCCGTTCCTAGTCTTGTTTAGATTTCTCATTTTCTTTCGTTTGCTTTTGAAACTAGTGAGGCCAAGAGGCCTTAAGGCCGTGTATTACCACTTTTGAGTTTTTAAAAACCATCTGATACATGGAATATAGTGTCTTAAAATCTAAAAAAAATATGTGTGTTACATAAGGATCTTGTCTAGTCAAAATCGTAGTCAGTTACATGACCTTATGAATTTCACTCGATAGAAAAAAATCGCGAAGTTACCCCTTTTTGGAATGTATTTTCAATACTACGGCTATATTTCAATTCGACGACCGCTTTAGCTTAGTTGGTAGTGACCCTGCCTACGAAGCTGGAGGTCCCGGGTTCGAATCCCGGCCGGGGCATTTATTTGTGTGATGAGCACGAATATTTGTTCTTGGGTCTTGGATGTTTTCTATGTAATGTATTTAAGTATTTATTTATCTATATAAGTATGTATATCGTCGCTTAGTACCCATAGTACAAGCTTTGCTTAGTTTGGGACTAGGTTGATTTGTGTAAGATTGTCCACAAATATTTATTTATATTACTGATATTTAACGTTTTATTTTTGTACTCAATTAAAGATCGTAAATAGTTATAGACAAATTCGCAGGGTTTGCTTTGATAGAATGATTGGCTTAATGACTATAGCTAAATATTTACAAAACTGCGCGCAGAGCTTGCGTAGAGAGCGGGATGGTTAATTATAAACTCACGCGTGTTAGAGCGGGACATTTGCGTTGGGGATACCTCCCCTTAAGAGGCATTTAAGAAAAGCTGAGTAATTAGCGGGATATAAATCAGCGGTTATCTAAAGACCGGCCCCGATCGCTATCTCCCCCGTGAGGATTTACGGTACTACCTTTAACTTACCTTTACCTTTAAACGTGGCCCAACTAACTTCAAAAATAAAAGGTGTATTTTTTAAATTAAAAATTAAATTTCTTTTAGCCAGCATCTAGTCTGGGGCGAAGATGAGGCCGACGATAAGGCGAGCTCACCCAGAAAATGCCTATTCACTTGTCCCTTTTGGACTCTATTTCTTTTGTAATAGAGTCCAAACATGCTAAACATTCTAATTCCTCGACTGTAAATACATGTTCACTTTGAGATGCGCTCTAATGTAACGGCACAAACTGCTGCAGATGTCCGAATGCATTATGATATAATAGTACTATTTTATTGCCGACTTTACTTTTTTTCGTAGTTATCAACTTCTCGCGAATACGGTTACAATGAGCCCAAACACAACAGGTATTGCTTGTGTAGTAGGAGTTGCTGTGGCCACCTTCTGTCTCCATCATCAGATCAGCTCGATAGTACCATAATATTGCACTGTCATCCAAACTAAACGTGTATACCTACAAAATATCAGCGCAATCGGTTGGATTGGATAGTTCTTTAACAAGCATTGTTAGGTTTCTTAAACCATTTTGATTCAAGAATCTGTAGGCGTGATGTTAAGATTTAAAGTGATATTTTTTTTTTATGGTCAAGGTGTATATTTAACTTTTTAGTCCACATAATGTAATGGGTGGATAACCTACGGAACCCTACATTGCGCGTGGCCCGAGACGCACTTGGCCGATTCTTTATAAAAAGTTAATAACGCTTTCTTAGTATGAAAAGAGTGACGTGATGACTTGCCTTCCTTTTGACTGACATCCAACCTTCGGTAAAGTTTGTCTTACTCCCGCCCTAATGGCGTAGACCTTCGTAGCACTCCGTAGAAGCTCTACGGCGTAGCGGCATAGCGTGCGTCTACAAATTGCACCGGCCTTGGGAACTAAACGGTTTATGTGCATACTTGTGCACCGCGAGTGGGCGGGAAATTGGAGTTTTCAAACATTTTACATACTTAGTTCCTAAAATGAATACTTACCTAGTCACTGTAGACGAGTGGCAATGCATGCGACTTACAATCCGGTGGTCGCAGGTTCGGATCTCGGCTCGTGCCACTGAGTTTTTCAATGATCTTATGTACGAAATATCTTTTACTAGCATTTTCCTGCGACTCGTTCATCGCAAAATTTGATTTTTTTTATATCAGGTACTTACCTATTCATCGCTCTGTCATACAAACTTCCATCCTCTTAACGGATGATTTCCGGGATAAAAAGTATCCTATGTCCTTCCTCGAGACTCAAACTATCTCCATACCAAATTTCATCTAAATCGGTTCAGCGGTTTAAGCGTGAAGAGATGAACGCAATTTGACCGGTTTGCATGTCCAATGTACGAGTATACCTTATGGAAGTGTGCCGGTAACTATAAGGTCCAATTTTTTTGGCGTTGTAGTTTTTTTTCGTTGGAATTGTATGAAAATTTGTAGGTTGGAAGAGCTCCTGATACTGTACAAGTAAAAAAAAATTACAACATGGCGCCGAAAAAATTTTTTTCCCATACAAAATATCCACTGAGTTACAAAAATCCCATACGTTTTGTCACTCAATGGAAAAAAATTGTGGGACACTGTAAGAAATCGTGCACATATTGTTCAGAATCAGGAGCTCTTCCAACCTACCAATTTTCATGCAATTCTAAAAGAAAAAAAATCTACAACGCCAAGAAAATTGGCCCATAACATGAATAAATGCACGGTCGGTGATAGAGACAAAACATGGCACTATTTTCTATTTCCTCTAATAGGAATCGCAATAAGGTTATCTTTCTCTATAAAAGCGTGTCAGGCCCTTGGGCCTTGGGATGACCACTGTCACAGTACGCAAGCTTCATTCAAAGCATTTTACCAAGTCGAAACTATAGTAACTAGAGTAAACCTTATCCTATTTTCCTTGCACACGATTATATCATCAACTAGAACCATAAACTTTAACCCAATTCCATCCCATCAATGCCCAACAAAGTTGCTAATACTAATCGTACGCAATATCGCTCTTTCCACCTTAAAAGCCGAATACACGCTCTTTTTTGCCATGCAAGAACGGAGTTAAACGACACAGATATAAAGTTCAAATTCAAAAGGCAGCTTATGTGGTTAGTTCGTTTACAAATAGATGGATATAAAGTGGCGTACACGTGATGCACGCGAGGTTACGTAAACTAGTGCGTTGTTGTCATGACAACGGGCCTCAAACAGCCATAGATAATTATCAATGATCATAAACCATAGATTTTGGATTAGGGCCTAATGTTGAGCTTTAGAAACGCCTGGCTGGGAAATAGGCCAACTAACTAAGTACTAAAACCAGCCCAGCTTGCGTAATAGGTTAATATCTTCATGTGTTATGTGACGTTTAAGTATATTTGAGTTTTTGAAGTGAAAACTTCTTTAGCGGCGCTGTGTACTTTTTGTGATGGGGAAAAATGTTTAAACTCGCGACAGATCGACAGATTCGTAAGGAGGTCTCAATATAGTGGACGGAAGTACGCCTAGGACGCTCCACGACCAGCTAAGTTGACCCCTCCTAATATCGTATGACCTGTTTTTATACAAATAAGTACTATCAAACAAATGATTTTATCCTCCTTTCTTTTTACCGCGCGGCGAAAATGTATGCCTGCGCCTGCTGTTTCGTTTAGGGATCGTCGTAATACAACGCGACTACGCGATCATCAATATGTTTGATCGCAAGTTCGCGCGAGTAAAATTCGCGCGAACTTGCGATGATCGCGTGGTCGCGTTGTATTGTATTAGGACGATCCCTGAGGAGGCGCAGGGCGCTTGCGCGAATGTGCGTGGGTGTTTGGTTTTCACTTCTGCCGGCACTCCCGGAGTGTAACCCGTTGTTTTTTTTAGATCAAGTACTTAATATACTCGATTACAGAAATGTTTAATTACAGTATTGTGCGATTGTGCACACAAGTTTATTCTAGGAAAGGGGGCACTTCGCGCAAATAGAAAGCCAATTTACGAAAGTTTGTTACATAAGTTTATTAAAATATCACGCCGTTAGCCTGCGAATGTCAAAATACGTTTTATATGGAAAGCGTCCCACCTTAAGGGGAGGTATCCCCAACGCAAATGTCCCGCTCTAACACGCGTGAGTTTACAATTAACCATCCCGCTCTCTACGCAAGCTCTGCGGGCAGTTTTGTAAATATTTAGCTATAGTGATTAAGCCAATCATTTTATCAAAGCAAACCATGCGAATTTGTCTATAACTATTTACGATCTTTAATTGAGTACAAAAATTTAATGTTAAATATCAGCAATGTAGCCGTAGTATTGAGAATACATTCCAAAAAGAGGTAACTTCGCGATTTTTTTCTATCGAGTGAAATTCATCAGGTCATGTAACTGACTGCGATTTTGACTAGACAAGATCCTTATGTAACACACATATTTTTTTTAGATTTTAAGACACTATATTCTATGTCTCAGATGGTTTTTAAAAACTCAATAAGTGGTAATACACGGCCTTAAGTAAAATGTTCGCTCCGATGTAAAATGTATGTCATTCACTTATTTTATAGCCGAGTGACCTTCACTCCGCCACGATATAGAATCTATCGATTTACTTCATGGTTAAGATCAAGGCAAACTCATAGAATATGAGGAATTAATACTAGATATGTTACAATATGTACCTATTTGCCTACTGAAATAAAATTAGACTCAAACAAGCGTGCGGTGATACTGATTGTAAGCGGACACCGCGGCCAATAAACGCTCGCAACTCCAAAAGTCACGTGCGGGTTGCCGACCCTTTATAAAATTTTAAGATTCACCGTGTTGACAGCAGGAGGGACAAGTTTAGGTCCATCGCTCTCAACGCAGTGCATCCTTGGGAGCTCTTCATGACTTAAAGACGTGCTAAATCTCTTCCCGTATTTAATAGCAGATTAACCCTTTGACCGCCAAGAACCTATAAAGTGGTTGTGTGTCGTCGTGCCCACCACGCCAACAACCACTTAAAAAGTCGGAGTGAAGGTGTACTTTGATTATGAATAAAATCATTTACATAACTGTTTTAATTTGTTTTTATTGGTTTAGACATTACACCAATTCAACAGTGCTTGGCGTAGTGGGCACGACGACACACTATCGCTTTGGCGGTCAAAGGGTTAAAGGAGTAGGAACTAATTATCTCACCCGTAATTACTCGTAGGAGAAAGAAAGTGATGTATTTATGTATAAGTTTATGATTGTTCTTATTCCACCTGGAGAAAATAGGGGACGATCGTGCAGTGAAGAAGGCGTAAGTACGTGGGGCGGCCCAGTGGAAAACGTCCGGTCAGTCGTCCCAGATACCGCTGGAATGACGAAGCCCTCAAAGACCTTTTTTTTTGTACGGGGGGAAAATCCTTTATGGATACCCCCGCACCACGGGGGCAGTGCGCAGGTTGTGTCGGACTTGCACCGACTAACAACCCCCCGATTGTCCTCCTCAACCCATTTCGGACGGCTCTGGCAGTGTTGCCAGTAGAGCTGGGTCGTTGCGACTTTTAAGTGTAACGAAACGTAACAGCTTTTCATTATCTGGAAACACTTTCACGAAACAGTTTCAAAAGTAACTAGTATTTTTCACTGCGGCGCCCGACAAAACGAAACGAACGAAATAAATATTTATGAATATTCAAAATTAAGCCTTAACATCTTGCGAATAGAGCGCATTTTTGTCAATCATCAATACAAAACGTTTTTGGCACAAAGCGCGCCCACCCGAACAAAGCTAAGTTTTGTTTCGTTTCGTCGTTTCGATCGATGAAAGTTATAGGTTATAGTTTGAGTTATGTCAGTTTTGAGTTTCGTTTCTATTTTCATGTAGTGTAGTTTCATTGTTGCGTTGCGTTGCAGCTTTGGTGGTCGTTTTTATAAAAACTGTTTTTTGTTCTCATAAGAAAGTGTTATTCCGTTACTGTAAGCGAAAGCGTTTTACGAAACGCTTATTGAAAAAAACGCTCAGCTCTAGTTGCCAGAGCACTTCCGTCAAAAAGTACGGTCCGGTGTCCAAAAAAGCACGTTCTTGGAATAAAAAGCACGTTTTTAGGGTTCCGTACCCGAAGGGTCTAAAATGACTCCTATTGCTGTCACTCACGCGTCCGTCTGTCCGTCCGTCAGTCGTCTGTCACAAAATTTTGTTCATAATTAGATTATTTTTTCATCCCATTAACCCATGAACTTGAAATTTGGTGATACTGTTCATTATTACGAGTATTTTACCAAGAAATACTTATATTATTATAAAACAGGTTTTTTTTTTATTGGAAATTTCCTTATTTTTCATGTTAAAACCAACACACTTTTGCGGTTGGTTCCAGGGCCATCTTTAACCAATTTTTGTCCGGTTTTCTAAAGTTTTCTTAATAAGTACGTCACATACAGAGTATTGAGCCTTTACACCGTATAAACGTTGCACGACATGAACGATAGAGCTTGCAGTTGCAGGACAAGTCCTGTCCTGCAACCACAGACATAATTTTTAACTTTAGGATATCAAAGCGTAGGGTAGGAGAGAAAGATTGTTTAACACAATGATTGTTAGAAAAAATGTACAGTTTTAGAGTACCAAACCAACATTACCTCCCCATTTTGAGTAGTAAAATCATAAAGCACCATAGCACTTAAAAAAGCACGGTGACACTCTCCAGTGCCGCCCTAGAGTCCACCTACGGGTCCCGCCATGTTTGTATGGACGATCGCAGCCCCCAGCTACGACCGTCTTCGGCCCCGAGGACCCTCTTTTAGTCGCCTTTAACGACAGGCAGAGGATACCGTAGCCGTATTCTTATGCCCGGGCTACAGGGCGCGGCCCTCAAAGACCTAGCCAATATTGGTGTACCCAACTGGCGTGAGCTGGCGCAGAACAGAGAAGAGTGGCGTTCTCTTGTGTCAGAGGCCAAGATCCTCTTTGGGTAATCGAGCCAGCGTAGTAAGTATGTACCTAAGTATAAAAACTTAATCTTTCCAACAAATCTATCTCATTATAGCTTGACTCTAATACATGTTAGATACTCTACCCTCGAAAATCCCAAAGCGCAGAATGTAGAGCTTTCATAACACATTTAAAGTATACCTAGAATTTCTTTAGTTTCATTAAAATTTGAGAACAAAGGGAATTCAACTACATTTCCTAAATAACATGGTTCAAATTTCATTGACCTACATTTCATAATGGGTTACGTGGCTACAAGTGCTACAACCAATATTAGGTACTATCGAACCAACTGAATCGTGACCCACCGTGGAACCTTGTCACAGAAAATGACATAGTGACATCCTACTGCCTGACAAAAGGAACATCATTATGACACTTTCTGTGACAAGGTTCCACGGTGGGTCACGATTCAGTTGGTTCGATAGTACCTAATTTTGATTAATAACTGGTGGACTCTTCATCCGCTTGTGCTAGGGTGTTATTCGCAAACCAACTTGTCACATTTCACCTCACCCCTCACCCGTTTTTAGGGTTCCGTACCCGAAGGGTCCAAACGGAACCCTATTGCTGTCACTCACGCGTCCGTCCGTCTGTCCGTCGTCTGTCACACACACGTTTAGCTGTAGGTTTTACAGCCAAACGGTTGGAGCTACAGGCTTCAAATTACCAACAAATACTAATATATTGATAAATTCGATTTTTTCTTTGAAATTGCCTTATTTTTCCTATAAAAACCAACTTAACATTGCGGTCAATTCGGAAGCTGATTACAAATCTACTGAATTAATTTCGAGCTCCAAATGACTGAGCGGTAATTTAATTCACACTTCACTCTTTAAAAAAGGCTTTCCATCAAATTTATGATGATTTCGCCAATCAATTCTTGTTCAAAGACGTTGTTCGGTAACGACGCCATGAGAGTAGGCAACTGGTTTTGTTCGGTAGTGGATTCAGCTCGTCGTCGCGCCGACCACGTGCGTTCACCAACGCGGCGACGAGCCAAATCCGTAATAGGGTAATAAACTAAGGTAAAAATTAATTAGTTTTTACTTGACTAATAAAAGATCTAACGCAAATACTCAGAAAACTTTAGCTAATTAAAAGATTTTATAAACAAAGATTTACGCAATAGAAGTAGCCAACCCAGAATGTTGTTTGTTTGTTTACAAGTAAGCTGTATGTAGGTACAGTCAACCAATTTGATTCCTGGGCCACTTCGTATCTTGTCACAGTGACATTTATTCATATTAATTGTCACTGGTACAAGGTACGAAGTGGCCCACTGGCTCTAGTATAAGTTTTTTCGAAACATTAACTAATTCGAACGCGTTTGCTTTTTGTCTCAAAATGTATGAAAACGCTCTCACTGAGTTTGAAATACGCGCGTTCATCGGTTAGCAACAAATGTTATACTCGCTGTTTTAATTTCCACTAGTGACCACCAGAGGCGCTGTTCACGTTTTCATACCACATTCATACATTTTGAGACAAAACGCAAACGCGTTCGTATTAGTTAATGTTTCGAAAAAACTTATACTAGAGCTACAGAAATCAAATTGGTTGACCGTACCAGTAGCTTTAGTATAAGTTTTTTCGAAACATTAACTAATTCGAACGCGTTTGCGTTTTGTCTCAAAATGTATGAAAACGCTCTCACCGAGTTTGAAATACGCGCGTTTATCGGTTAGCAACAAATGTTATACTCGCTGTTTTAGTTTCCACTAGCGACCACCAGAGACGTTGTTCACGTTTTCATACCACTTTCATACATTTTGAGACAAAACGCAAACGCGTTCGAATTAGTTAATGTTTCGAAAAAACTTATACTAGAGCTACAGAAATCAAATTGGTTGACCGTACCTGGTATGTATAGTTCATACAAAACTGTAAGTCCAAGTGCTGTCAAATTAACGCAAGCAAAAATCTACCTTACAGTCAGAGTTCTAAGTCTAGTTTTGCTTGCGTTCGTTTGACAGAATTTAGCCTTTAGAGTTGTGTCCGCCGAACTATACTATCAGCGTCACAGCTAACCGACCATTGCTAGACCTTATCTCGTTGCAACAAGTTTCACGAATGTTCAGTTAAGGCAGGAGTAAATGTTAGTAATGAGGATATTATGATGATGATGAATATCTACTACTTGTGTATACCGACTATAAAAAATGCTTGAAAAAAAATGTCAGCACTACTGGAGTTTACCCTTTACGAACAATATCTTATTAATTATATACATAAGTAAATAAGGATAAATGAACTAATTTTTAGGGTTCCGTAGTAAACAAGGAACCTTTAAGTATAGTTTCGCCATGTCCGTCCGTCCGTCTGTCCGTCTGACTACTAGAAAGCTGTAATTAAGGCATGAGGATATACATATCAATGACGCCGACAAAACGGTAGAATAAAATCTTTAAAAAATTTTTTTAGTGTAGCTGAGCTAGATATGAGCGCCGGTAGGTGTTTGGTCGGCGGCGGCGCGCCGGTCAAAATCAGTCGGCGGCGGCGGCGTATCGGCGGCGTGGCCTTGAAAGCACTTGTGTTGTATAAAAAATGACAACTTTTAGTTAAAAGGACCGCCCGGGATCGTAGCTGGTGCGGGAACATAAATTAAATAATCATCTCTATAAATTGCAATGCTTTATGGTGCAATAGGTAGGCAGACTTCCGCAAAGAGTGCCTGCCAGGCCTGAGTTTAAGGTCGTGCCTGCAAACTTAGAGCTCGAAGGGTTCGCTCTAAGATGAGGGCATTTAATTTTTTTTTTTTTTTTATTAAAAATGGGATCGCTCTTGGCCAGCATCTAGCCAGGGGGCAAAGATGAGGCCGACGATGAAGCGAGCTCACCCAGAAGATGCCTATTCACTCGTGCCTTAAAAAGGTCTAGGTTATATGAGCTCGCAAACACAAACGCCGGCAGAGAATTCCAAACCTTAGAAGTGCGCATTACAAAAGATGATGCAAAGCGCTTGGTTCGAATAAGAGGAATTTCGACCAAGTAAGGATGGTATCCAGCCGTACGTCTGGATGTCCGATGGAAGAAGGGGGAAGGCGGTATGAGCTCATGGAGCTCCTGAGCACACTCTCCGAAGTACAATTTGTAGAAGACGCACAGACATGCTACTTTGCGTCTATGTGCTAGGCTCTGTAGCTTGTTTCCTACTACCTGACCGTCGCCAATGAGCCTCCTGGCTCTGCGGTCCACCGAGTCGAGTGCGGCAAGTTGGTACTTAGCCGAGCCATCCCAAAGGTGACTACAATACTCCATGCAAGATCGGACTTGGGCTTTGTATAAAGAAAGAAGCTGCCCAGGCGTGAAGTATCGTTTGACCTTATTTAGGATGCTCAACTTTTTGGCCGCTGTTCCGGCTTTGGACTCGATGGCAGTGCCGAAGTTAAGGTTTGAGCTTAACCTCATGCCAAGCAGCTCGAGATCGTTGGCTACAGGTACGGTTGTACCTCGGAAAGTAGGAGCCAGATTGAATGAGCTCCTTTTTGCGGTAAACAGACACGCTTGCGTTTTGGTGGCGTTGAAACTAACCAGATTGTTGTCACCCCATTGGGAGACAAGACTTAAGGTTGAGTTCATTCGCTCTACCATTGTCTCTCTCTCAGATCGAATTTCGTCACGACCAGCCCCTGCGCTAGACAAATATCTCTCCATGACCGTACTGTCATCTGCGTATGCGACCACTCCTGGTAGAAGAAGGTCGTTAATATGAAGCAGGAAAAGGGTCGCGGAGAGAACAGATCCCTGAGGAACACCGGCATCAATAGCCATGAGGTCCGACGAGCAGCCATCGATGACTACTCGGATCGACCGCTCACTCAGGAAATCAGATATCCAGCTACAGAGGCCAGAAGGGATACCGTATGCAGGAAGCTTGCGAAGCAGACTAGCATGCCAAACCCTGTCAAAGGCCTTCGAGATGTCAAGAGACACGGCAAGAGCCTCACCGTGTTTCTCGATGGCCTCGCCCCAGTAGTGCGTGACATACACAAGAAGATCCCCAGTGGAACGGCCCCGGCGAAACCCATATTGCCGATCACTGAGAAGGTCGTTAGCTTCAAGGTATGTCAGCAGCTTACTATTCAGAACTCTCTCCATAACCTTACAGAGTATGGAGGTGATGGCGATGGGTCGATAATTGCAGGGATCGGCACGACTACCTTTTTTGGGCACAGGTTGCACATTGGCAAGCTTCCAGGATGCCGGTACGGTATTCATCTTGAGAGAGAGACGATACAAGCGTGTAAGAACAGGAGACAACTCGGGACCACAGTGCTTCAGAACCCTTGCAGGTATACCATCAGGCCCACTAGCTTTGTTCACGTCTAGACTCTGCAGTGCTCTACGGACCTCTTTGTTATGAATCGTGACCTCCGACATTGAAGAGCCACATTGAGGTATTGATGGTGGCAGATGAGAGCCAGTGTCCAGACGCGAATTACTAGCAAACAGAGAGGCAAAGAGATTGGCCTTCTCTAATGCCGTGAAAGCTAGCGAGCCATCAGACTTCTGCATGGGAGGAAGCATCGGACGACAGAATCTAGTTTCGATCGATTTAGATAAGGACCAGAACCGGAACAAAGATAGTTCAAGTAGAATCTGTAAAATTTCTTGGTGTACATATAGATTCTCAGTTGAAGTGGAAAGAAGAATTATCTTCGTTGACTGGCTCGCTCAGCTCAGCATGCTACGCATTAAGGAGCCTCAGAGACGAATTGACACTGACTCAATTGAAAATGGTATACCATGCTCTGATTGAGTCCAAAATACGCTATAGTGTCAAGCTGTGGGGAAATAGTTATAAGTGTAATGTCCAACCTATCTTTATACTACAAAAAAGAGCTATAAGAATTATGGCGAAAGTACCTCAGCTAACTTCATGTAGAGAGTATTTTACAAAGTTTGAAATCCTCACAGTGCCCAGCTTGTATGTACTAGTAGTGCTCAAGGATCTTGTAAAACGTTTAAATGAAATAGAATCAGCCGAGGAAAGGGATAAAAGGTTTGCTACTAGACTAAAAAATCTGCCACAGTCAACCATTACTCGACTCAGAGTGGTTAAGCATGCTGAGAGCTATCAAGGCATTGCTCTCTATAATAAGTTGCCCTCAGAATTAAAGATAATAACAAAGGGAACAAATAAAATGATCACCTTAATAACTTTTGATATCATCAAATTTACGAACCCTAAAATAAGGTTGAACACTCAAAAAAATTTATCGATCTGCAAATCCGAGTCACCAAAAAAATTCTACCTATTTTTGCAGCACTTACACCTATTTTACTTATTGCGTTCCTATAAATTTATAATCGCATCAAAAAAATTGTCAAGTACCACCAAAAACACTAAACTACCACCTAATCTCATGCACCTTTTTTCATTAGAATTACATCCAAATATTATACACATCGCATGCTACATTTTAGTAAACAGTTACAAATTAATTGTTTTTAGCACTATAAATATTTTAGTCATTTCCAAAATGTTATAAATTAGAAAGTAAAATTCTAAATTAATTTAAAAAGCAACGCGCAATGTGGCTGTGTGAAATAATAACACGTATACTGCTATCTCACTCAATCAAATACAAAGAATTGTCTGAAGCATAAAACCTATTGATATGTCGTTAGAGTGAAAGGTACCTATTGCTGTTTCATTCTAACTACCTATTGCTGATGGTTTACAAACTGCAAGAAGTTTTATTATTAATTTTTTAATGGGTTGACGTGAGCGCGTTTCATTGAAATCTTTTATTTGAATACGAGTTATGTTGATTTATTAAATTGTTAGTTTGTTATGAAAATGGATAAAGGTCCTCCAACGAGTTTACTTTATTAATTTAGATAGACTTTCATGGAAAAATTAAAGGAAGTTAATAGGTAGAAATAGGTATAGGTAGGTTTAGGTTATGTTAGTTTTGCATCGGCCCGAAGGGCCAAAAGAACTCAAAATAGGAGCTCCGCGCCAGCGGAGATCCGTCAATACTGTTCCAATGTCAACTAGTTTGAAATAAAAATAGATGTCATAGAAAAATACTACTACCTAGGCAAATTGACGATTATCAGCGAATAGAGTAGAGGCAAAAACATCTGAGAACAAATAGCTGTATGCGACCAGTAAGGAAAGCACTGTTGAAAATATATTAAATTAAATTATGTTATGTACGTGTCTCATTAAAGTTACAGAAATTTTGAAGCTTCTATAAAATAAAATCATTTAGCGCTGTCTTGCTCGCACGCGGTGCGACGTGCGAGCGAGACGGACCGTATGGAAAACCGCATCAGTGTGCTAGCAATGAGGTTAGACTAGATTGGAACTGCTTTGCTCGACGGGCGTTAAAAAACAATTGCCGCATGAAATTTGGTGATCATGTAGTATTTCTGGGTATCGAAAGAATTATTTGGGTGTAAATAATTTTAATAGGATTACGAGCCCTGTAATATTTGGATGTAAATTATATGAAATTTGGTGTTTGAAATTAGGTGATCATTAAGTATTTTTGGGTAGTGACTAATTTATTTGGTAACAATTTAATTTAATAGGTTATCGACATGTTACTTCTTTGAGTTGCACTTTATATTTAAAAGGAGTTGAAAATTTGGTGCGAATCTAGTATTATTGGTAATCAATGTAATTTTTTAGAGCATCATTCGGCAACTTATTTGGTGGTTCGTTAAATGCTACCCAATAACAAATTGTCACATTTTTGGTGCTAAACTAAAAAAAGTTCTTATAAAACAGTGTTTATATGTAGTGGAGGAGTTTATGACGCTTGACAGATGAATAGATACTTTAAGTATAGTCTACAACAATAAATTCATTTAATATGTAATATTATAATTATATGACAATCTAAATATAGGACATTGTGCAATATTGTATAATTATGTATGTAAAAGTAGGACTAATAATTTATTACCTAGCATGACATGACATGAAATGTTGACATCTTATCTGCTATTGTTTTTTGACTTATTTAATCTATTTGTATTTTGCTTATCTACGTGTAATTGTCCAATTTATTGTATATTATTTCAAACACAATCTTTGTATTGTTAATGAATAAATAAATGAAATGAAATGAAATGAGAATTGCTTACTACCAGGGGGGTAGGCTGCTAGTCTGGCCCCTATTCTACGGATGTGATCGAAACGAGCCTTACGGATCACCCTTTTGCAAGACTTGGCGGCTAAGTTGAATGCCCTCTTCTTAGAACGAACCCTTCGAGCTCGAAGTTTGCGGTCACGAGCTTGAACCCAGGCCTGGTAGGCAGACTCTTTTCTGGCTTCAGCACGCGCGCAGTCCGCATTGTACCAAGGCCGGGCTTTGTGACCGAGCGGGATGTCTGAGAACGGAATATAGAATTCCATCCCCTGCCGTATCACGTCAGCAATCGCGTCAGCGCAGAGCGAGGGGTCGTCCGAAGAAAAGCACATTTGCCGCCAAGGATAAGACGCAAAGAAGTGCCGCATCTCATCCCAATCTGCTGACTCGTATCGCCAAACTCTCCTCGTGCCTCTGGGGCTGTCATCAGGAGGAGAGCGGATTGATACGGCCTTCACCAGACAATGGTCGGATGACCCTAGGGGGGCGGAAACCGACACGGAGTACTGGTCTGGATTCGTTGTCAGCAGAAGGTCAAGGCAATTGGGTGTATGTCCGTCAACATCAGGCACCCGCGTCGCAACGTTCACCAGCTGGGTGAGATCTAGCGTCAATGCGAGTTTACGCGCCTCTCTCCCAGCGTGGTCGGTTTCCTGGTATGGGAACAGCCACTCACTATGGACTATACACTAATTTCGTCGCCAAGCCTTGCATCTTGAAATGATCTGTATGGCTCGTTTTCATCACATCAAAAGTATAGAGACCTAAGTCCAATCTCTTCGCCTCTCTGTTTACCAATAATTCTCGTATAGTTCGTACAAAACTCTAAGGCCAAATTCTGTCAAACGAACGCAAGCAAAAAAACGACTAAGAGCTCTGACTGTAAGGTAGATTCTTGCTTGCGTTCTTTTGACAGCGTTTGGCCTTACAGTTTTGAACGTAGGTACTATACCACCCAGTGGCGACGTGTCCATACAACTCGATTCCCACCGGCTTACCTAATTTTCAACCAGTTCAAGAATAAGAAAGGCAAATTATTTCCGGCTTCCCTAAGAATATTTTTGACGCGCCGCTACTGATACCACCGTCAATACCTCAATGTCGAAGCACTCCAGTCTAGACGTGATCAACGCTAGTGAGCCTTATGGTATACCTACAAGGGTTCTGAAGCACTGTGTTCCCGAGATGTCTCCTATTTTTACACACTTGTGCAACCAGTGCCTAGCTTGTTGTCGTGCCGATCCCTGTAATTTTCGTCATATCGTCATCACCTCCATACTCTGTAAGGTTATGTAGGGAGTTCTGAACAGTAAGCGGCTGACTTAGCTTGAAACTAAAGACCTCCTCAGTGATCGGCAATATGGCTTTCGCCAGCGCCGTTCCACTGGGGATCTTCTTGTGTATGTCACGCAGCACGCACTACTATGGCGAGGTTACCGTGAAACACAGTGAGGCTCTTGCCGTGTCTCTTGACATCTCGAAGGCTTTCAACAGGGTTTGTGATGCTAATCTGCTTCGCGAGCTTTCTGCATATTCCTTCAGTTTTGGCCTGAGTTGGATTTCAGATTTCCTAAGTGGGCGATCAACCCGAGTAGTCACCGATGGCTGCTCGTCAGACCTCATGGTAAGGGCTAA
Organism: Cenopis cana; assembly: GCA_951800055.1. Taxonomy (NCBI): domain Eukaryota; kingdom Metazoa; phylum Arthropoda; class Insecta; order Lepidoptera; family Tortricidae; genus Cenopis; species Cenopis cana. The sequence continues at coordinate 3,436,978 of OX637491.1, read as the reverse complement.
CTTGCTGCATTCGGCTCAGTGAATAGTCTGCTCAGTCAGTGCCTCGTCGGGGTCTAGCCCGGAGGCTCATTGGCGGCTGTACGGTAGTAGAAAGAAACTGAGGTGCGGAACCTAGCACATAGAGGCAAACTTGCCTGTCTAGTTGTGCGTCTAGCTGTCTAGTACAACTTGTAGAAGAAGTTGTACTTCACCGAGTGTGCTTAGGAGCTCCATAAGCTGATACCGCCTAACGCCTTCCCCTTCTTCCATCGGACATCCAGATGTAGGTACGTCGAAATTCCTCTTATACGAACAAAGTGCTTTTCTGCTAAGGTTTGGAACGTAAACAATGTTTGTGAGGTCTACAAGCTCATAGAGCCGCTATTGTATATGAGCTACAACGCGCGCGGGTAGTAAGAATGCCGCGCCGATCCCACGCCGGTGGCGCCACATCGGCGGCGGCGGCGCGAAGTTTTCATCGGCGGCGGCGGCGCGCCGGCGCGGCGCTCATAGCTAAGCTGAGCATGTAGCATATAGTAGGTACAACATGTAAAGTTGTGGAGCAATTTTTTTTTTCTTCCAAACCCCATCGTGTGTGGTGTCGTTCGATAGCTCTTTCAAAAATATTATAAGGTTTCTAAAAGCATTTTTTGATTCAAGAATCGGTTGGCGATGGCGTGATATTAAGCTTTGAACTGATAATTTTTGTTATGGTCAAGTGTTCCCCACCCCTGCCAGCTAAACGGTGGCTACTAGGCATGTGAAAAGAATCACGGTAGAGGTAGATGTAGATGAATTTAAAAGAAAAACAATCACAGCTAAGTAGACATTACTAGTTGACGAGTAATAGTCGAACTTAAGAAATGTACTTTGCAAAAGCAAACTTTCGTACAATTTCCATTGATAAGCTTAGATAATGTTGTTAATTAGTTATGTCAAAAACATAGTATGATGGTAAATATAAGTTCGCAAACGTTTTCTAGTCCACATAATGTAGCGTGTGGACAACTACGGAACCCTACATTGTGCGTGGCCCGGCCACGCACTTGGCCGGTTTTTATATGGAAACTATCAAATGTAATTTGTCACTTTTTGACAGTTCCTATATTAAACACGGGTGAAGGATGACGTGAAAGGTGAGGACGATTCGGTTTGTGAATCGTATTGCTACTACATTTTGATTTCCGATCAAAATTAGGTAACGACTAAATTTTTTCTCGGAAATCTGCGTCATAGTAAAACTATTGGGGTCTGCAGTCTAGAGACTGGTTTGTATGAAAAGTCCCGGAAATCTGGGATTTTCCTCAAAAGCCGGTTTCGGGACTGCAAACCCTTTACTAAACTATGCATGCAGTGCGGGCGAGCTCACCGTTGGCATGAGCTGATCCGTGCTCCTGACCCTCGTCACCTTGTTCTTGTAGATGACCTTCTTCACCGCCCTCTCCACCTGCTGGTTCCACCGCATGAACATCACATACGCGCCATACAACGAGAACAGAACTAGCGCCTCCTGCCAGTATATAACGCTGTCACGGAAACAGTATATCAACACCAGCAAACTGATCGAGTAGAAGCTGCAGTCCCGGAACAGCGGCCACCACGTGAGAGTCAAAGTCGTACGCGAGAACAGAGCGCAAGCACCAATCACGAACAGGATGTTGAAAACCGCTGAGCCCACGATCGTCCCGATGCCAACATCATCGAATGACACGAAGACCCCGATGACAGAAGTGAACAGCTCCGGCGCCGAGCCGCCAGCTGCCATAAACGTGGCCCCCGCGACGTCATCTCTGATCGCCAGTCGTTCTATGATGACGTCCAATGACGGCACGAAGAACTCATCGCAGACGATTGCCAGAGCGACGAACATGTAGCCCATGCCAAACACGTGCAGTAGTACAGCTCCGGAGCGGCGTTGCTCTTCAGTGAAGAGGTCTGGCGGGAAGAGCGGGACTCTCTCTGGGAGCGGTGTGGTTCGGGGTTCGTATGTGTCGTAGTCGAGGAAGGTGGTGTTGGGGTCGGCCCGCGCGGCCGCCAGCAGCGCTAGCAGCAGCGCGCCTCCCATGCCGACGGGGCGCCGCGCGAGACTGCCGCTCGCCCCGCCCGGCCGCTCGATAGCGCCGCACTGCGCCGCGCCGCCGCCGGCGCCCTAACGGCCCGGACCGAGCCTCCGAAACGTTGCCGATCGCTAATATATTGTTACAGATCAGGTGTACAAACATTTGGCGAACATTGATTCAATACCTGTTTATTATTTTTATTAGGTACTTAACACAAAAGATTTGTTTAAACGGGTCTAACGCGATATTCAAAGATGTAAGTAAATACAAAAATATCGTTTTCGCGACTCGTTTAAACAGATATTTTAAGTAAGCGCGAGAGTTTAAAATGTTATTATTTATTTGTTAATACTCAAATTGTACAGTCAAGTGCAAAAATATGGGTGCATACAATTGCTCAAAAAGATGTCCCATAGCTCTTACGTCGGTTTTGAACGACCGCTTTAGCTTAGTTGGTAGTGACCCTGCCTACGAAGCTGGAGGTCCCGGGTTCGAATCCCGGCCGGGGCAATTATTTGTGTGATCAGCACGAATATTTGTCCTTGGGTCTTGGATGTTTTCTATGTATTTAAGTATCTATTTATCTATATAAGTATGTATATCGTCGCTTAGTACCCATAGTACAAGTTTTGCTTACTTGAATTTAAACTTTCGTGAGACATGTTATAACTTTATTTTACTAAACGGTTAAAACTCACGTATTAATTGTCACTTCGGGCGACATGTTTCGAACTCTTACACAACACACAACAACGACAATTAATACGTGAGTTTTAACCGTTTAGTAAAATAAAGTTTTGCTTAGTTTGGGACTAGGTTGATTTGTGTAAGATTGTCCACAAATATTTATTTATTTATTTATGGGGATTCATTCGATACATATTTTTGCACTTGACTGTACCTACACACTATAGTGGCTCTACGAGCTGTAGACCTCGTGAGTTTTTTTTTTACTTTCCAAAAACTATGTTAGATATCGAACATGCTCACAAAATTTCACGAGAATTTTGAGAAACGTGACCTGTAGAGGAGAACAAACCGAAATCCAGCCGCAGAAACATACGAAATCATTGAATTTTTTTTTTTTTTAATTTCCATAAAACGACTCGACAAAAAAAATCTATATACATAGTTACCGAACCTGCTGCTCACAAAATTTCACGAGAATCGATTGAGAAATGCGTCAAATGCGACCATGTAGAAGAGAACAAGTATTGTCAAAAAACGTTTTTTCAAAATTTACAAAACTTTACTCGACAAAAAAAAACGGCGATTTTTGAGTGTCGAACGATCGACTCGAGATCTGTCGGAAAACTATGATGTTTCGACAGTATAAGTACTCAAGTACACAAAATTTCACCAAATTTAATAGACACCAATATTTCGAACAGTAGCTCTAGTATAAGTTTTTTCGAAACATTAACTAATTCGAACGCGTTTGCGTTTTGTCTCAAAATGTATGAAAGTGGTATGAAAACGTGAACAGCGCCTCTGGTGGTCACTAGTGGAAACTAAAACAGCGAGTATAACATTTGTAATGTTGCTAACCGATGAACGCGCTTAATTTCAAAGTCGGTGAGAGCGTTTTCATACATTTTGAGACAAAACGCAAACGCGTTCGAATTATTTAATGTTTCAAAAAAACTTATACTAGAGTGACTAGAGCTACAGAACTCTGAGTAATTTTGTCAAAACGAAATTGTCAAACCTTCGGGAGAGGTGGCAACGACGGACATATTCGTAATACATCGTATATTGTATATAATAATATTATGGTTGTATTGACGGACCATGACATGATAGTTAATAGTTATTTGTGCAACAAGAGAACAATAGTAGTTTATGCAACTGGTACATAATGAGGGGCATTAAAACACGAGTGTGTTTTATGAAACGAGCCGAAGGCGAGTTTCATAATAAGGTCACACGAGTGTTTTAATGCCTAATTATGTACAGTTGCATACATTACTTTATCTACACACATATTATAATTACTCTAAGATGGGTTCAGAAACCGTAGTAAATAAATACAATAATTGTGTTAATACAACCTTTTTTGCACGGTTGCGGAAATATCGAAATCAGAACTGGCAACCGATACCTGAATGTTATTTTAAAAAGTAAAGAGTCCTTATTCTGATGTGATCATGTCGTTCTAGCTCAAATTTCGTGCGATATATACTAAAAAAACATCGAGCTGACATTTCGCATCGACTGAATTTGAATTTTCAGTGATACTAGAATAGGGACATGTCAACTTTGACATTTAAATTTTGACAGTTTTGTTTGACGTAATATTTTAACATCATATATGAGATTAAAATGAAATATTTTATTACTGCTGTAGCCTTAGCCACAGATAAGAAAATTGCCATAAATTCATTGAATGTTGAAATGAGAGTCATTTTCTACGGTTTCCGAACGCATATTAGAGGATTTATGATATGTGTGTAGATAAAGTTGTTTTTTGTTACGAGTTCTAACTTCTGACTTTGAGTCCCTGTTGAAATGAGGTTTGAATTGTGTCAAAATCAAAACTCATTGGCCATACAGAATTCTATTTTCAGGTTTCCCAGTGCGAGAGTCCCGAGTCAGTCCCGAGTGCGAGAAATCAATGAGCAAGTTTCTATTTTGTATGGCACAAACTGCCATTTCGTAGTTCGTGGTCTATAAAAAAGTGCATATAAAGTTTATGTAGGTAACTATTTCACACTTCAGTGAGGAGTCTTTACGAGAGTGCATCTCATGACGCTCATGACCAAACTCGGCTATATAATGCGCACACGGGGCAGGGCTGTCTCCGCAACTGTATGTATGTCTGTCTGTCTGTCTCTGTCGCTCTTACCATAAACTGTGGTTAAGCTACCTACCAGATCTATTGCTGTGCAATTAGTATTTTTACTGTACACTAAGTACCTAAATCAGTACCTAGCTATTATTTTGATGCGCTGCAATCACTCATGTGCAGGTAAGCCTGGCCGCACACGCACGGAATTCCGATACGGTTTCAGAGAGAGGGGAGTTGAAGCCTCTCGCTCTTAGAGCGAGATGCTCTCCCCTCCGTTTCCGTTCGGAATTCCGTGCGTCTGCGGCCAGGCTAAAGGTAAACCAGAAATACTCGGTCAAGAGGGCGCAAAGAGGGCGCTATTATTCTGATTCATATGGCAACATAACAGACTATTATGACATTTTGATGTGTTTACCTGTCAACTCTGGCGAAATAACCTACACATTTCCCAAGAGTTTTTTTTCGGCAGCTTATTATATACATCATTGATAATGGTCCGCTCTTGACTATGAAACGTTTTAGTATTTTTTTCTCATTTATTATTTAATATTCAACACATTACCAATATTCAAATAAACCGCAATAGTGGCACTGACGTGATGACATTTTGTCATTAAAATTATTGCCAGTGTAAGAAATTAGTTCCAATGAAATTCCGCAACATGGCACATGGTCATATATTCCTGGTCGGGCTATCTATTTATCCCGTATAAAAATAACTCGAATATTAGTGTCTGTATTTAGTCACAATTTCTACTAAATAATATCTTCCGTGAATCGAAACGTAAACCCATAGACAAACTGTCAATCATGTCATGCTGTCACCGTGAGTGTCATGTCATGTCATTGACCGACTTATCACGTAGGGTTTCTAATAGGAGTAGGGTCTAATTTTTGTTTAACATTTCACGCTAATATAGTTACTAAGAACCCTAAATTATTCGCTAAAATGTGGCTCGACGACGCGGACGGTCTTACGGAGATATTTAAAGGCTATTTGCCTTATTATTTGCTGGTAGCTCTCCCTATTTTTATCATCATGTCTCCAGTGAACCCGGTGGCCGCATCACACGAATTTTCCGTGTACAGGATGCAGCAATACGACCTCCATACGATCCCCCACGGTAAGTACATAGTGGAAGTTCATGTTTAATTTATAAAAGCAAAAATCGATGAGATTTTGAGGTTATAATTTCGGCTGGCCTATAGTCTAATATAAATAGATGTTAAGATTAGTATCTTATCATTTAGACGTTGACCTAGATCGCTTTATCTGAAAAATAGTTTGTTTTGAGAAGTAGATCTCTGTTATTCAAAATTCAAATTTGTAGTTTTCTGATGTATTGAGTCTTATACTGTTGGCACATAATATATGGGTTGAATGGAGATTCACTTAATATATAAAATCGATGACATGATATCCTGTAAGACACATGTTACAAATATGAATCTTTTACTTGTCTTTGAATCTTCCAAATACTAAAAATATATGTATTTTTTATAAACTCAGATATAAGGCTAAATTAATCATAATGTAATAAAGAGTATTTGTATTTTTTGTGAAGACTTTTTATGTACCTTTTTTATTATTAGAATTATGAGAAGTCACGGGATATTTACCATGTATATTTGTTTTTGTGAATTCCCAATATTTGGGCACTGTTGCACGTACCATTATCAAGACATGTCACAGTGACTACTACCATCTGCCTTCTCACTTGTAACTCTGCTCTTCTCATTTGCTTGCCCTTCTCCTATTTACTTGCAGTTGGCACAGCAAAAGGGAACTTATCCCTATACTATCTCTTCCAGCTAGCCTTTGAGCAACTGAGAGAAACAACGAAAATGTACCATTTAACCTTCTAAAGATCACACTTAAAACTGCCTGATTTTTTAAATTTTAATTTATTCCAAAAAGGTAATGGTACATTTGTTTTTATAATCAGTTTCGCCAAACAAAAAGTTTATTGTGTGTGGTGTTGTGTTTGTTGTGTTGTGTCATATACAGTAAATCTATGTGGGTACTTCGTGACTTTGTTAAATAATAAAGTAGACGAATGTAAGGGAGTTGGAGATTGTGTTGACATTACTACTTCATGTGCAGCTACCAAGCTGAATATACGATTTACGTTTAAACCTGTGTTTTCGTTAATATCTGGACATAATAGTGGCGACGTGTGGAAAAAAGTGTTTAAAATGAGTACAAAAGCAGTGAAATTTGATCAATTTAACCCACAAACGGATAATTGGGACATTTATCTCGAGCGGTTGAAATTTTGTTTTGAGGCGAATAACATTACAAAAGATGAAGCTAAACGAGCTAATTTCTTCACAGTGTGTGGTTCGCGGGTGTATGAAACAGTACTTTCGTTGATTACGCCGAAAAAGACAAGTGATGTAACTTTCGACGAGATCGTAGCAGTTCTAACTAAACATTTTAGTCCAAAACCTAATGAGATATCGGTGTCTTTCAAATTTTATAAACGTGACCAAAAACGTGACGAATCGGCTGCGGACTACATCGCGAACCTCAGAAAACTCAGTTCGGGTTGTAACTTTACGGATTTGGAGCGAATGTTACGCGATAGACTTGTGTATGGTATGCGGGACGAGAGACTACAGTACGAACTGTTAAAGAAGGACATTATAACGTACCAGAACGTAGTCGACTCTTTGTTATCGGCGGAAAGTGCAGGACGAGACGTCCGTATGATTCAAGACTGTGCCGGCGCCGGCGCGAGCACCAGCTACGCACCGAGTGTCGCGGCGCCGCCGCCGCCGTCCGGCGTCGAGCCTATGGACATCAATGCAGTGCAAATGCAAACGAATAACAACACTCGTTTGTGTTATCGTTGCGGCGACCGCCATGCCGGAGAGTGTCGTTTTGTGAATACCGTGTGTCGGTATTGCAAGAAAAAAGGACATCTAGAGAAAATTTGCTTAACAAAAAAGAAAAACCTTCAAAATAAAAGCGTCAACTTCACTGATGATGCAGGGGAGCGTCTAAATGGAATTTACTGCGTACAGAGTTCCAGCCGCGTTCCGCCCTACGAAGTGGAGGTGTCGCTGGCGGGCGTCCCGGTTCGAATGCAGGTGGACTCGGGCGCTAGTTTTTCGATAATCAATGAGCGTACGTGGGCCGCGCTACGCGGGCGTTTGCCGCGCGCCGCTCTACGCCCCGCCGAGCTGTCGTTGCGCACTTGGACTGAGACGCCGGTGCAACTCATCGGGCGGGCTATGCTGAATGTGCAATATCACGAACAAGAACGAGACTTGGCTGTAATTGTGGCTAATGGGGACGGGCCGAACTTGCTCGGGCGCGATTGGTTCGCTCCGCTTGATATAACTATGAACGTTAATCTCGTTACCGACTCGGCCGGCCCAGAAATAGACAGATGGATAACGAGGCATGAGGAAGTATTCCGAGGTGGACTCGGTACCTACCGTGGACAGCCGGTCGCTATACATCTGAAGAAAGGAGCGACGCCGACATTTCTCAAGGCCCGGCCCGTGCCTTATGCGATCAAGGAGAGATTAGAAATGGAGATAAACAGATTAGAAAGCGAAGGAGTTTTACGACCGACTTCCTACTCGGAGTGGGCTACACCGGTAGTCCCTATAGTGAAAAAATCAGGCGAAATTCGGTTATGTGGTGACTACCGTAGTACAGTCAACGAAGCGACTGAGTCGGATACATATCCTATGCCTACGGCTAATGAAGTTTTCGCCACTGTCGCTGGGGGAAGATTTTTTACGACATTAGATCTGGAACGCGCATATACGCAAGTAGTAGTAGATGAAGACACGTCGAAACTCCTTACCTTGAACACGTGCAAGGGTTTGTACACCGTACATCGATTAGCTTTTGGAGTGAAAGCATGTCCAGGAATTTTCCAACGTTTGATGACTTCCTTGCTGGCGGGAGTCCCAGGAGTCGCCGTACTAATCGATGACATCATCGTGTGCGGCCGTACGATGCTAGAAATGCAGGAGAGGCTAGACACAGTACTGGGAAGAATTGAACGAGCTGGACTTCGCCTTAATAAAAACAAGTGCAAGTTTGCCAAGAAACAAGTCGAGTTTCTAGGGTTTGTTATTGATGCGGAAGGCATTCATCCTGCACCTAGTAAAGTTGAATCCATCGTGAACACTCCTGAACCAAAAAACGTTAGAGAGCTACAGGCATTTCTTGGTCTCTACAATTTCTACGAGAGATTCGTACCACACAAGGCGACGATACTAGAGCCGCTACATCGTTTATTGGAGACATCTCGGACTTGGAAGTGGACAGAAAGCGAACAAAGCGCATTCGACACGGCGAAACGTCTCATAACGTTCGACTTGACGCTGGTACATTATGATATAAACAAAGCGCTTGTGCTTACATGTGATAGTTCGGAATATGGAGTTGGGGCGGTACTGTCTCATGAAGGAGAGAACGGCCAGGACCGGCCAATAGCCATGGCGTCACGGACGTTACACACTCATGAACGTCGATATTCTCAGTTGGATAAAGAAGCCACATCCATTATGTTTGGCATAACAAAGTTCCATAACTATCTTATGGGGAGACATTTTCGAATAGTGACGGATCACAAACCATTGTTAGGCATATTTGACCCTAAAAAACCTATGCCCAACATGCTGTCACCCCGATTGACTAGAATCGCAATCGCTTTGACTTCGCATAGTTATGAGATAATGTATAAACCGGGACCACAAATCGGAAACGCAGACAGTTTGAGTCGATGGCCACAACCAGTTCCTGAAGAGAGGGAGGAGCATCTGGGTGAAATTTTGTTAATGGCCGGGACGCCGGAAGATTTCCCGTACGACGTGGAACATATTGCTACTGAGACAAAACGGGACAAGATTTTATCTCAAGTAGTTTATCATATACAACGCGGTTGGCCCGCAAGAGTAACCGACGGTGAATTACGCCCGTTTTGGCTGAATCGATTAGAACTATCGCTACAAGATGATTGCATATTATTGGGCTGTCGCGTGGTGGTGCCACAGACGCTTCGCCAAGCGGTGTTAAGAATGTTACACAAAGCTCATTCAGGAATAGTACAAACTAAAGCACTGGCTAGGAGCTATGTGTGGTGGCCGCGCCTCAATGAAGATATTGAGTATTTGGTGAGCAGCTGCGGTAAGTGTTTGGAACACCGACACATGCCGCCAAAGACAAAGCATACTTGGATAACACCGGCACGACCATGGTCAAGAATCCATATAGATTTTGCAGGGCCATTCCACAGCAGAAACTTTTTGATAATGGTTGACGCTTACTCGCGTTGGCCCGAGTTATTCATGGTGAACAACACTAATTCGGCCACAGTCATCAAACTGTTGAGACAAGTGTTTGCTACACATGGACTGTGTGAAGTGATAGTGTCGGATAATGGTACCGCATTTGTCTCAAACGAAACGAAGCAATTTTTAAAAGCAAATAACATTCGTCATGTGACTACAGCCCCTTATCACCCATCTACTAATGGGTTGGCCGAAAGAATGGTTCAGACGATTAAGGATAAACTGCGCAAATTGGATGATTTAGCGTGGGAGGTTCGAATCCCAAACCTGCTACTGGGTCTTCGGACCACTCCTTGCACCACAACAGGTAAAACTCCAGCAGAACTGTTGATGAAGAGACGCCTACGGACCCTATTGGACACAATACACCCAGAAAATCTGCAACATAGAAAGACGGAAAATCAGATATGCAACAATAGCAACCAGAACACAAGACAAACTAATGTGGGCCAGAAGATAATGTACCGAAATTATAGTAATGCAGGTGCAAGTTGGTTACCAGGCAGTGTGATTGATAAGAGCGGTCCATCAAGCTACAGGATCGAGACTGAGGATGGTGCGGTGGTTAATCGACATATCGATCAGCTCATTAAAAATACACCTCAATCCAGGCCAGGGGACGGAGAGAGGACGATTGCAGCTGTTCCGATACAAGAAACTGAACACGCTGAAAGGATGTTTAACAATGACGACTTGGATCTACAGGAAAATAGTCATGACCCAGACAATATCATTGAAATACCAGATTCTAGTAAATGGGCAGAGATACTGGGTATACCACCATTTGATACGCCCAGTACCTTAACAGGCAAAATGAAAACTAAGCCTTTGGGGCATTCCAAAACGCTATACCAGAGGCCTCATCATCCCTCTGATAATCTTTACCTAATGTAGAGGTTATATTTAATGATATAAAAATTATACATGTTTTGTAGTAGGGATTATGTTGCATTGATTGTGTAAAAGATATGTTAGCTTGATTGATTAATTAAAATAATATTGTTTAGTTGAATAACACACTTAGGGGGGGAGATATGTCATATACAGTAAATCTATGTGGGTACTTCGTGACTTTGTTAAATAATAAAGTAGACGAATGTAAGGGAGTTGGAGATTGTGTTGACATTACTACTTCATGTGCAGCTACCAAGCTGAATATACGATTTACGTTTAAACCTGTGTTTTCGTTAATATCTGGACATAATATGTTGTTTATTTTTTATTGCTATCAGGATGCCGCAGTGCCAGTTTCAACTTAGAAGGCCGTTCCCTCACATCCTGGAGTACGTCCCGGCATTGTGTGGTAGCCCGGGTACAGGATGTCACCATCGAACAGTTCCTGGAGATCAGAAACAAGGCGGGGGCGCTACTACTGGTTCTGCCAGGGAACGAGACAGTGCTCAGCGCTGAGGAGAAAGAGGTATTTAAACATCCGTAGGGAAAGTACCCACTGCTACCTTACACGTGACCAGCAATATGCTTGTTTGCTTCTTAAAAGTTTGTATACAAAAAAGTCCTTCAAACAAAACCCTGTTGTCAACAGCATATCCAGCTCCTGGAAATGGCGATGGTGCAGGACGAGATCAGCGCCCCCGTGTACTTCGCCCAGTGGTCTCCGGCATTCGAGGACATCCTCCGAGATCTGCAGCACAGTTTCATCACGGACGACAAGTCTGGGACAGCGCTGGAGGCCATGTTCAACACTGTGTCGTCCAACGGCTATCAGATAGGTGAGTTATTTATACACATACACTCCTACAGCCCCTAGAAATAAAGATGGTACCAACTAGGGTTGGCTATGGTACCTGCTAGAAATGGCGATGGTACAGAACGAGATTAGCGCCCCCGTGTACTTCGCCCAGTGGTCTCCATCATTTGAGGGCATCCTCCGAGACCTGCAGCACAGTTTCACCACGGACAACAACAGTCCTACAGCACATACAGCCCTTAGAAATAAAGATGGTACCAACTAGGGTTGGCTATGGTACCTGCTAGAAATGGCGATAGGTCATGTTTAACACTGTCTCGTCCAACGGTTATCAGATAAGTGAGTGATTTATACACGTACACTCCTACAGCACAAGCCCTTAGAAATAAATATGGTACCAACTAGGGTTGGCTATGGTACCTGCAAAAAAATTACGATGGGACGACCAGCCCGTTGAATTGTCTTTCATTCAGTAGGTATCATGTACTTCACACTCAGTTGTCTCCACTAGAATACCTCCGCTCAAATAAAATACAATGATCGCTTTTATACTTTACCGTGGACGTCCACGGCACGGTAAAATTCTATGGTTTCAGAATTCATAATTAGTCTATAGTCTATGGTCGGTTTATGAATGAAACCATAGAGTTTTATCGTGCCGTGGCCGTCGACGATAATACCTCTAGTAGTTTATGCAACTGGTACATAATGAGGGGCATTAAAACACGAGTGTGTTTAATGAAACGAGCAGAAGGCGAGTTTCATAATAAGGTCACACGAGTGTTTTAATGCCTAATTATGTACAGTTGCATACACTACTTTATCTACATCCATATATTAAATCCTCTTTCATGTGTTTCGTGTGGGCACGTCTCGCCGGCGTGCGCCATGTTTGCCTCGACAGGCCGGTCCGCGCGCCGCCGCCAGCCCGCAGCTGTGTCCTTAAGGTTGTACGTGATCTCATAAGAGTATTATATTTGGTGTTCTTATAGGGGTCGCGCGCAACCGCTGCACAGTATATTATAAAGCGGGGTCTTATCTACGGTTTTTGAACTTATTAAAGAGGATTTACTATATGGGTGTAGATAAAGTATAAAAGCGATCAATATAACATGAAATATCAACAGAATAATTGTTTTTTCATCAGTGGTGTCAGCTCCGGCAACACAGAAATTGGATTCCAAGCCGGTGACTCTACATGGGAAGCTGGTCGGTCGCTCAGGCTCTGCCCAGACCATCGTTATATCTGCACACTACGATTCTTCAGGGCTAGTGCCGGTAAGTGCGTAAATTACACGTTACAAAACTTCGCTTCGCCACACCTCTGACACGCGAAGGAACGTAAGCGCTGTGGGTAAGTATGTGTGTGTGCGCTATCGGTACACGCGTCAATTGTTTGCGCGGGTGCGTAGCGCGTGGCGCGGACGAATCGCGAGGAAACAACAAACTCTATTGTGTGATATAGATCTGTATGTTAAGTGTACCTTTTTTTATACGACGGCGGTGGCAAACAAGCGTACGGTCCGCGTGATGGTAAGCGGACGCCGTAGCCTATAGACGCTCGCAACTCCAAAAGAGTCACGTGCGCGTTGCCGACCCTTTATAAAATTTGAGTATTCACTGTGTTGACAGCAGAAGGGAGAAAAGGTCCCTAGTAGGTGTGAATCCCCATATAAATGGATCTTGGGAGTTACAAGTCATGATAAAGTTTGGCCTCACGATGGAAACTGTTCCTTAGGCTACTTGTAACTTATACTGAGCGAGGCCAAACTATCCACGCAAAAAATTCAAAATGGCGGCTATTTTAGTTTCCAATTTATTTTTATTTTTTTAGAACTCAAAAATGCTTCGTGCTACACAAAAACTTTGTATGAGAATTATGTTTTTCATAAATTTATCTATAACTTTGGTTATTATCATTTTCTCGATATATCTAATAGTTCATGAGAAAAATGATGTTCAATATTGCGTTTCTTGTTAAAACACTGTTAGTCAAAAGGCTTAGCAAAATCAAACTGCATCGTATGCAGAAATCAATCCATTTTCTCCAGTGATACTAGGAACCAATATAAAGGATTTCATCCGGCGAAATGAAAATTTCATCGACGGGAATTCAAAATGGCGGTCATTTACCAAAGGGGGAGCCGCATTTTTTTAAAAGTGTATAATTTCAAAACGGCATCTGCTATTTAAGTAATATGGGTATCAATCGATTGGTATTGACACCATTAATTAAAATAAGAAAAATACCATGTAAAAAATTAAAGATGGCGGCCACCTATAACAAAATTGTAAAATTTTCATTCTTCTTTTTTTCGTTATATTAAAAATAACAACTAAATGTCCAATGATATAGTCAATTTATATATTTACATAAATTCTCATAGTATTGTCTACGCGACAAAACAAAAATGATGACAATCCGTCGATTAGTTTTTGACGTATACGAATTACAAACGAGCCTCGGCGACTGTGTCATAGTAGTTATAGAAACAAACTGCACTTTTGTAATGAAAACAAGTCGCTTTTGCACAATGGAATTAGTGAAGAGACCAAACTTGATTATTTTTTCGATAATATCTAATTTTCACCCGTCAGTAACCGAGACTACGCCACTTCAAAATTATAAGTCTAAAACGTTCTACTAAGTTAAAAGGTAGACAGATTTGGACAATAAATGTGGCAATTGATAGAGAAAAATGTTGTTCAACTTAAAAAAAAAATACGCTTTTTGTTACAAAACTTAAGAAAAATTTTTTTTCTGTGTTTAGCAATAAACTTTTTTTTTTTTTAATATTTATACTCAGTAAAATCCTACACTTTGTTTTTTCTGCGTTTAAGAACATTTAAATCTATAGTACATTGTGCATTTAGGGAGGTAAGGAGGTTATTACTAACGAAAGTCTAATGGAATTACTTTTATTGACTTGAGTTGAGTTGAAGTTATGAATATAAGTACTTATAGGGTATGAATATCAAAAGTTTATTGCAAAAAAAGGATTTTTTTTTCTTAAGTTATGTTAAATAAAATCACAGCGTTATTTTTTATGTTGAACAACATTTTCCTGTATCGATTGCCACATTTATTGTCCAAATCTGGCCACCTTTTAACTTAGTAGAACGTTTTAGACTTATAATTTCGAAGTGGCGTAGTCTCGGTTGCTGACGGGTGAAAATTAGATATTATCAAAAAAATTATCAAGTTTGGTCTCTTCACTAATACCATTGTGCAAAAGCGACTTGCTTTCATTACAAAAGTGCAGTTTGTTTCCATAACTACTATGACACAGTCGCCGAGGCTTGTTTGTAATTCGTATACTTCAAAAACTAATCGTCGGATTGTCATCATTTTTGTTTTGTCGCGTAGATAATACTATGAGAATTTATGTTAATATATAAATTGACAGTATCATTGGACATTTAGTTGTTATTTTTAATATAACGAAAAAAAGAAGAATGAAAATTTTACAATTTTGTTATAGGTGGCCGCCATCTTTAATTTTTTACATGGTATTTTTCTTATTTTAATTAATGGTGTCAATACCAATCGATTGATACCCATATTACTTAAATAGCAGATGCCGTTTTGAAATTATACACTTTTAAAAAAATGCGGCTCCCCCTTTGGTAAATGACCGCCATTTTGAATTCCCGTCGATGAAATTTTCATTTCGCCGGATGAAATCCTTTATATTGGTTCCTAGTATCACTGGAGAAAATGGATTGATTTCTGCATACGATGCAGTTTGATTTTGCTAAGCCTTTTGACTAACAGTGTTTTAACAAGAAACGCAATATTGAACATCATTTTTCTCATGAACTATTAGATATATCGAGAAAATGATAATAACCAAAGTTATAGATAAATTTATGCAAAACATAATTCTCATACAAAGTTTTTGTGTAGCACGAAGTATTTTTGAGTTCTAAAAAAAATAATAAAAATTGGAAACTAAAATAGCCGCCATTTTGAATTTTTTGCGTGGATAGTTTGGCCTCGCTCAGTATAAGTTACAAGTAGCCTAAGGAACAGTTTCCATCGTGAGGCCAAACTTTATCACGACTTGTAACTCCCACTTAAGGATTCATACCTACTACCCTCGCTCTCAACACAGTGCATCCTCGGGAGCTCTGGCAACCTTGCTCACCTCCAGGAACACAACACTACCAAAGGCGCGACACGGGTCTATCGGTGTGAACCGAGTGTCGGTGACCTTGGAACGCTACGATTCTATGCTTTGCCCGTCCGAGGAGTGATTTCCACGCACCGCGCCACCCTCGCGCGCCCCCGCTCGCGTCCGGACACGCACACATAGCCGCGAGACGGGTTTACAGCACACATGCTTCGGTGTCGCTTCTTATTACGTTAGTATATATATATTCTTTGACAGGGGCCGATGTTTGAGTGTCGAACGCTCGACCTTTCACTCGACATCTGTCAAAACATCATAGTTTTTATGTCACACCTGGCCATAAAGTGGCCATTATAGCACGCTCTGCGCGCGAAAAATCTCACTTCCTGGCCAGGGGGTGACATAAAATTTTATACTTACCACGGGCGATAATAAAGAAAGCCTCAGATCGCATATTTATCGCCCTTGCCTTCGGCTCGGGCGTAAAATACCTGCGATCTGAGACATTCTTTGTTTTATCGCCCTTGGTAAGTAATGTACTATTTGACAGATCTCGAGTAAAAAGTCGAGCGTGTCGCTTCTTGTTACGTTAGTATATATCTTCTTTGACACTACTTGCAACATTACCTTTTGTAATAAAATAAAATAATGGCCAGGAGCTGTCCGTCGGCGCGGACTCCAACGCGTCCGGCGCGGTGGCCGTGCTGGAACTGGCCCGCATATTCTCCCGCCTGTACTCTATGCCGGCGGTGCGCGGCGCGCCGTCGCTGCTGTTCGCGCTGCCGTCGGTCGGGCACGCGCTCAACTACGTCGCCACCAAGAAGTGGTTGGAGGAGCAGCTCGACTCCACCGACGCGTCCTTACTGCAGGTACGTCGTTATATTGCGTGCCATCCATGGAGACGCGCCCCTCCACAGACCAATCCGTACAATTGCGCGTAGATTAGTATGAGGTTCACTGCGGAGGGGCGCGTTGTCTTGGATATCACACTATATCCCTCGCTAGGAGCTGACCCTTGGCCTGGCCACGATATTGGGCGAATTGCGGCGCGGCAAGCGGTTTATCCGTTCATTGCTCGGTCAAGACGCACAATGTGATGCGGTTAGTTGGGATCACACGCAATGTATGTACCGGTGTTAGAACTGGCTCGCATACTCTCCGCCGTCGCTGCTGTTCGCGCTGCCGTCGGTCGGGCACGCGCTCAACTACGTCGCCACCATGAAGTGGTTGGAGGAGCAGCTGGACTCCACCGACGCGTCCTTACTGCAGGTATGTCGTTATCCCTTCCTAGGAACTGTCCCTTGGCGCGGACTCTAATGCCCTGAGAGACTACTCCGAACGTCGAAATGCAAAATTCGTATCGTTCCGTCTCCTTCACTCTCGTGTTATACACTACAAGAGTGAAAGAAACGGCACTTTACGAAGTTTGTACTAAAAACGGAAAAATCAGAATGCACTTTTTTGAAAATCTTCAAATGCATTACTTCTCTTTTTAATAAAAGTAATGAATTATTTGTTCGTGACATTACATAAAACAAAACTAACTATTAAAAAACTAATAAAATTGCCACGAAATGGCCCCGCCTCAGCATAATGCTGACTCAAGCCAGCGCTGGTCTTCCGGCGAGACCATTTTAATGGATCACGTTGCCCGATGTCCGACTTGGTATTAATTAAAAATAAAACTTGGTTTCCTTTATGTAAAATAAGCTGGATTTAAGGTAGCTCCCCTCTAGTATACTACGGTACAGTGTGTGGGGCTTTTCATACAAGCGCCCATACCTACATACCCGTCCGAAGATGCGCCACCATATTTATTTTTTGACGATTAATTCGAACCGTGAGATCTACGAGAAAACAATACGGTACCAATAATAATGTGTGAAAATCGTGTAAGTTTAAATCGATATAACTAGGGTTTGCTCCCGGGAAATACCGGAACCGAAAATCCCGGGATTTCCCGGTTTTTTGGACCAAGGTAGGAACCGGTACTACAAAATCGAAATCCCGGTATTTTCGGGATTTTCGGGAAATGTAATTTGCGGCTTAAATTTAATACGCTTATCTAGAAATGATAAGAATAATATCGATAAAATAACGCAAGCGATGTTTACAAACGGAAACTCCGCTCTAAGCAGCCAATTCACGACCACGGCTGATCATTACTCCGTCCCGCTTATACAAATCCATCAGCGCCATCACCTAACCAGTCCTCCACCCGCATATTTACCGCAACGCGTGTGTTCATTATCGTACAGCTACACTATCAGTAGGTAGTCGCCCAACTAGCACCCAACCAGCACGCTAGCGTTAAAAATACCTGTATATCATTCTTATATCGGTTCCATATGAGTATTAAAGTGTTAACACATGACTGTATAAAGGTGTTAGAGCGTGCTATAACACCGATATAACCGCAAATGAAGCCCATGTAACAGGTAAAGGTGATGGAAGGCCTGTAGAGCAGTGTTGAAGTATTAGCTGAGAGTCAATTAACACTCTTGTGCATGTACTATTACAGGTACAGCAAGAGTGTTAATTCACCCTCACCTAACACTTCCACCGGTATTACTGTGGTTGTAGAGGGTTGGTTAACGCTATGGGTTATAAAGCGCTTCGGCTGAGAACGATTTCCCACTTTAGACTATATTACACCTATTAAAATATTTCAAGTGAGAATCTTTTTACAATTACAATAAAATTATGTGACAAACAGCTTACCAAATGGTGAAGGCATATTTCAATTTTTTAATCAAAGTGAAAATTTAAAAATTCGACACCACAGGTTTCACTTTGATTAAAAAAATTAAGATTTTCGCTAGCGGACGCATACGCTTAACAAACATTTAACATTTAAAGGCATATTTGACAGAAGGAGATAAGCAATAACTAATTATTGAAATTATTTTTGTTTATGAAGTGTAAACAATCTGCCCTCGTGATTTTACACTTATTTTATACCCTCTCCATTTTGACGCGCCCAGGATTTAAACATTTCTAATAAAACTTGTGAAGAATAACAGTGTAACACAACGGTGTAATCACTACACTTACTAAGTATACTCTTGACAAACTCTGTTCTACAACCTTAAGTTGTACAGACACTCCACGGCAGCAATGATTATGACAGACTCTGATTCAATTAAAGTTAAAATAATAATGAACGAATTGTGAGCATTTAAAAAACTCTTCGATTTAATGTTGAGTCCTTTTTATAAACCGCTAAGATAAAATAAGCAAATTCATTGTGATTTAAAGAATTAATGTGTATTTTGATAACAAAACACGTGCACTTTCTTTTTGCATCGCTGATATTATTACCATATTGCCCAAAAAGGGTATTAGGCTAAAACTACTCACGTCTCAAAACCACCACAAGTAATTTCCCGAAAGTACCGAAAATACCGGGAAATCCCGGTTCCTCTTCCGGCTAGTACCGAAAATCCCGGGACTGATAAATGGTACCGGTTCTGCATTCCCTAGATATAACAGTACGGTAGCCAGTTTTTTTACCATGAAATTGCTGTTGTATAATTTTTTTTCATATTATTATTATTCCAAAAAAATACACAGTTCTACAGGACTTAAGAATTGCGAAATTAATAATATTAAATCAGTAAAATACAGAAGACGGTCGCTTATCCATCACCTCACAGAACTTCATGCACTCTACACATATATTCATCTCCCCAGGACGTTTCATTCGCCATGTGCCTCGACTCGATCTCGTCATCTCCACTTCGCATGCACGTGTCGAAGCCCCCGCGCGCGGGCGGCGCGGCGGCCTCGCTACAGACGAGACTCGGGGCTCCGCTAACGCACAAGAAGATCAACCTGGCGGACGAGCTTCTAGCGTGGCCTCACGAGCGGTTCAGCATCCGGAGGATGACCGCCTTCACACTAAGCAGCTTACAGGTTAGAATTACTTCAAGGATGTTTAGTATGGCAATTAGTATATGGCGACCCTGCCAGTATCCTTTCGTTCACTAGAAGATCAACCTGGTGGACGAGCTTCTAGCGTGGCTTCACGAGCGGTTCAGCATCCGGAGGATGACCGCCTTCACGCTTAGCAGCTTACAGGTTAGAATTACTTAGGATGTTTAGTATGGCAATTAGTATATGGTGACCCTGTCAGTATCCTTTCATTCACTAGAAGATCAACCTAGCGGATGAGCTTCTAGCTTGGCCTCACGAGCGGTTCAGCATCGAGAGGATGACCGCCTTCACAATAAGCAGCTTACAGGTTAGAATTACTTAAGGATGTTTAGTATGGCAATTAGTATATGGCGACCCTGCCAGTATCCTTTCGTTCACTAGAAGATCAATCCGGCCTTTGCCTAGCCATGATTAGCTGACAAACATCGGCTTTATTAGACAGAAAATCTTCTGTATATACGAATGAAACTTCAAAAAAGTAAAAAAAAATATCGAAGTTTGTCCGTAAAATCAATTTTTAAGGCGAAATCGTCCCAAAATTAAGTCCCGCTCTAACACGCGTAAGTTTTCAATTAACCATCCCTCTCTCCACGGAAGCTCTGCGCGTAGTTCAGTAGAAAATTCCGAACGCCATCCTACCTTCGCGCGGTTGATTTTGGGGAGGGTTTTGCCTTAAAGAGTGTTGCATCTTGTTTTCGCTGTTTACAGAATCGAGGCACCCCCTTATACTGTGTTTACTAAGAACCTATATTTACCCCGTGTCACACCTGTGACACGCGAAGGAACGTAAGCGCTGTAGGTAAGTATGTGTGCGTCAATTGACAACATTTCATATTTTTAACTACTTTATTTTATGAACTAGTTAGAAAATAGGTAAAAATTTAAGCCACCCGTATTTTTTCTTTTTCAATTTAACTCATTATTTCATACAAAAAATACACGTTGAAAAGTAGGTCATTCCAAAAGGGCGTAAGTAAAATATGACGTCATCTTCCCAACAAGAATCCAGAGCCACTCCAGAGCAGCGATTGTCTGTACTCTGTACTAAGGTCTCCCTGAATACAGCGAGGAAGATGACGTCAACTTTCGGTTTACAGTAATTTGCGAATTTTTGCAAAATTAACGGAGAAAAAAAATCTAAAAAAATTTTTTTTGTGTACTTCACACGTTTTTACCGAAATGGTTTTCGAATTAAGACTTTTGGAAATTATGAAATATTGTCAATTGTTTGCACGGGTGCGTAGCGCGTGGCGCGGACGAATCGCGAGGCGCGACGGCACCCGATCGTAACCAGGCGGGTCTCTCAGGGACGAGGTAACTGACCTCGGTGCGGGGGGTTCGTGTCCGTTCTGTATGTAATACTATTATACTATCTGTGGCCGTGTTGTTTGTCCGCAGAGCCACAAGGACGCTACCCGCAGCAGCGTGCTGGACGGTCCGTCGGACGGCGCGCTGGCCAGCCTGGCGGCCAACATCGAAGCTGTGGCGCGCGCGCTCGCCTCGCATATATACAACCTCACCGATGGAGGCGCTGACGACGCGTTACTGTACGATGATGCCTTGGTGAGTCTATAGTATATACGACTATGATGATTGATAAGGTTCAACTTTACGTTCCACATTCCCATATCATGGCGTGTGTTGTTTATCTAGGACACCCTCGAGATGCAAAGTGCCTTCATAAACTCCTTGCCATACACTCAATAGCGATGATAGTATTATTTTGTTAATATCCTTGAATAGTATCCCAATGGCCTATCCATTTGCGCATTGCTATCTCCATGATGGGTTGTGGCCGTCGTATACTCCAAAGGTCCTCATTTCGTATGGTTTT
This sequence comes from Cenopis cana, assembly GCA_951800055.1. NCBI lineage: Eukaryota > Metazoa > Arthropoda > Insecta > Lepidoptera > Tortricidae > Cenopis > Cenopis cana. The sequence goes on along the minus strand of OX637491.1, from coordinate 3,415,224 downwards.
ACGCCAGAAAATGCGCCTAAGGAACTTATTGATGAAAATTATACTTGTTGAAAAGGTTAACACTATTGACAAGACAATACAATGCATGCGTAGGGTAGCTATCAACCGTAACAATCTCGGGATTGATCGGTTCTGTCGCTCGTTCAATAAATCCTTAGGCATGTTCCGAATCACGCTTACAGCGCTAAAAACGCGTTTACGATCGGACCGAATCACGCTCGTAGCGTTTACATGAGATGTCGTGACGTCACTGATGATGTCATGGACAGCGCTCACGGTGCTCACACTCCCAGGCGTAAGCACCTTGAGCCAAACGTCAAGTTGACGTTTGATATATGAACATGACAGTAAACACGGGCTATGAGCGTGAATCGGTCCGATCGTGAGCGCGCTCAAGCGAATACCGGTCCGAAACAAAACACTACTCACGCGGCCTTGAGCGCGCTATTTGATTTGGACCGGCCGTAAGCACTGTAAGTGCTGCGAGTATTTTTAGATTCGGAACACGGTTCTTATTTATATTGTATTTTTTTTCATGAAATAAATAAATCTAAGTCTATTGTCTTTTCAGAGTGTGGACGAAGCGTCGGTGAGGCATTGGTACAAATATTTGTCGTCACAATCGAGAGCGCCTCAGATCATTACCACGTCTTCTCCCAGTTCAGGTTGGTAGAAGATGTGCTGTACAACAATATATGTACAGGGTGGATTTTCTTTTTACACGACTGCCCAAAAAAAGGAGTGTAATGGTTTCAGGTTTCATGTATGTATGTATGTGATTATTTTTGTTCCCCCAGAACTTCTCAACGCCTTAACTGATTTAGATGTGTGAGGTATCAGGTGGCATTAAAAAGATAAAAACAAGTTTTCCAATAAAGAACTCAAGGAAATATATTTTGTTTGCAGTCGGGGCACAGAATCACAAGGGCACAAGTACAGAAGCTTCACTTTCTAACAAAAACGGCGTTTAGGCATAAAAATCATGCCTACTCTGTGCATCTCTGTCTATCGTATAACTTGTATTCATTCACACGCGGCACGAGTAGCGCTAGGGCTGTAGGTACTTAAATAAAATGATCGACTCGTCGCTCGTCGCGTTCTAGTCTGCGACGGCAGCGGTAATGTGCATGTAGCTAACTAGCTACGCGTTCGCGCGGCGGCGGGCGGCCCTCGACTGACGGCCGGCCCCGGGCCGAGCGAGCGGTAGACATTTAAAGCGACGTGCGCCACCCACTGCAAGCCCCTTGGTCGGGGGACCTCCTACATACAAGTAAAACCAAAATATTAGGTCCCACAACTGCAAACAATAGTACATTACTTACCAAGGGCGATAAAACAAAGAATGTCTCAGATCGCAGATATTTTACGCCCGAGCCGAAGGCAAGGGCGATAAATATGCGATCTGGGGATTTCTTTATTATCGCCCGTGGTAAGTTCAAAATTTTATGTCACTTCCTGGCCAGGAAGTGGGCTTTTCGCGCGCGGAGCGTGCGATAATGGCCACTTTATGGCCAGGTGTGACATAAAATATTGTTGAAGATGAATAACAATTAAAAATACCTTTGCCACTTGAAATATTGTCTTTAATATTACCCCGTGTTACTCTTAGACATGAGAATGACAAACTATAAAAATATGACAATTTTGAATAGGTAAAAAAGAACAAGTCAAATTTAAATAAAAAATTAAAAAAGGAAATATATAAAAAAAAGGTTAGTTGGCCGGTCGGCAACAAATATATTTCCTTGAGTTCTTTATTAGGAAACTTGTTTTTATCTTTTTAATGGGTCAGTGAGGGCAGCTACCAGATCCCGTGCTGCTACGCGAAAATGGCCTTAGAAGACCTTCCCTTGGTTTCGAATTAATGAAGATTGTGTTGACAGGTGTGACGGGGGCGCTGGAGCGTGCGTTGTCCCGCTACATGGACGTGACGGTCAGCGTGCACGCCATCGACAAACGAGAGCCGGAATACACTCTTTACTCTCCCACGAGAGCCCAGCTCTACGTCTACAGGTACATTATTCGATCTAAAAAAACAACGGGTTGCACTCCGGGAGTGCCGTCAGAAGTGAAAATTCAATAAAGAAAGTAAATAACAAAGATATTCATATCGGTATCGGTACCGGTACCGGTATAGGTATCGGTATCCGTATTCATATTCGTACTCATGTTCATATTCATATTCGCATAATCCATTTACATATATACATAATATGTCCCGAGTATCATTGTGTCTTACGCATCTAAGACCAGCTGAGTTGACCCCTCCTAACATTGCAATCACGATACTAGGAGCTGGTCTTAGAAGAATCTGTCGCGAGTTTAACAATTTTTCCCCAGTACAAAAGTGCTCAGCGACACTAAAGAAGTTTTCACTTCAAAAAAATTAAAATATTTGTAGACAATCTTACACAAATTAACCTAGTCCTAAACTAAGCAAAGCTTGTTAGTATGGGCACTAGGTGACGATATACATACTTATATAGATAAATATATACTTAAATACATAGAACACATCCAAGACTCAGGAACAAATATTTGTGGTCATCAAACAAATAAATGCCCTGACCGGGATTCGAACCCGGGACCTCCAGCTTCGTAGGCAGTATCACTACCAACTAGGCTAAAGTGGTCGATTTAATTGTTGTTGTTTTTAACCCCCAGCGAGCAACGCGAAAGAGGGTGTTATAAGTTTAACATGTGTATCTGTGTGTCTGTCTGTTTGTGCCATCATAGCTCCCTAACAGATGAAAAGATTTAAATGCGGTTTTTTAAATTGAGTCTTGATGGCGGATGGATCATTGTCAGTAGAAAAAAATGTCCCTTCGATTAACTTGTGTGCATGTAAGTTATGTACCTATTACATCGATTTATAGTAATGGAGACACTGTTTCTGCGGGTTACTAGACCAATCAAAAATTAAGCTTTGTAACGCTTAACTTTTGGTATGTCCACCGAAAAGACGCGCACCTAAATCTGACAATGACCTGAAGTTTTTGAAGTGAAAACTTCTTTAGCGGCGCTGAGCATTTTTTGTGCTGGGGAAAATTGTTAAACTCGGGACGATGCGTAAGACCAGCTAGTTGACCTCTCCCAGTATCGTGATTGCGATGTTAGGAGGGGTCATCTCAGCCAATGCTCAGCTGGTCACCTAGCTGTCCGACGATACGACAACTGCACTCCAAATTGAACCATAATTATAAGACTAAAAGTCCCTATTTAGAGTGAGCGGCATGTTTCGTTGCGACACCCGTCCGCTCATTTCAAATTAAGCCTTTAACGCATACATTTACGGTTCAACTAAGTCCAATATCGGATAGCCACTCTGACCGATTTCCATAAAGATCACATTTCAAATAAATTCTCATGGAAAGTAGTTCTTATTGTCCCAAAATACGGTGACAGTTCACGTCAAAATATTCGCCAAGTGTGATGGACAAAGTACGAACAATTTTGAATTTTTAAATGCTCCAAGGTAGATATGTAGATGGATTATTCGAATATGAATATGTATATCTTTGTTATTTACTTTCTTTATCAAGTCATTGAATTTTCACTTCTAACGGCACTCCCGGAGTGCAACCCGTTTTTTTTTAATTAAGGCCAGGCCAGTTCACGAATAGTCGAAAATATTAAAGTTTGAGGTTAGAATGTGAAGAAATAACATAGAATTACACTACACAAAAATTGCCTACTGTAGATTGAGAAAGAAAGAAAGTAACACAATAACCGAATAAAATATTGAAAAATGCTTTGGTAACTCTGTAAAAAAATTCTAAATATCATCGTAAAAATAAACTTACATGCTGATTATTTCGTAATTGTCATCGGCAGTGATGCGTTTTTCTTTACAAAAAGGGTAGCTTTTTTATTGTTCTAACACAATAACCGGATAGATTTTTGATAAATGATCCAGTATTTCAAAAATCAATCAAAATTTACTAAATATTCACGAAAATTGCGCGCAGATTTCCGTAGAGAGCGGGATGGTTAATTGTAAACTCATTCGTGTTAGAGCAGGACGTCTGCAGTGGGACTGCCTTGCCTTAACTTGTTTTCACTACACTACAACTTGTACTACTACTTTATGTGTGTCTTATTTTCAATGTGTTCTATTCCAGTGTGAAACCAGCGGTGTTCGACCTGATACTGACCCTAGCAATAATAGCTTACCTCTCGGTCGTATACTTCGCGATACAGCTGTTCCCGCGATTCTACGAAGAATACGCCAAGATAGTTACCGGCAAAGCCAAAATACATTAGGGTAAGATGTGTAAAGTAAGCAATAATTAGCCCTTTGAGTTTCACAGTCGGTAAAGTTGTTGCTTTCGAATTTATACTTTCACTTGGGTTTATAACTATATTTTAGCCGTGTTCCGAATCACGCTTACAACGCTATAAACGCGTTTACGATCGGACCGAATCACGCTCATAGCGTTTACATGAGATGTCGTGACGTCATTGATGACGTCATGGACGGCGCCATATTGGCGTTTACAATGCAACTCCTAGGCGTCAACACCTTAAACCAAACGTCAAGTTGACGTTTGATATATGAACATGACAGTAAACACAACATGCCCGGTCCGAATCAAAACACCACTCACGCGGCCTTGAGCGCGCTTACTGATTCGGACCGGCCGTCAGCACTGTAAACGCTGTGATCGTTGTTGGCGTGATTCGGAACACGGCTTTTATTAAACGGTTAAATATCATGTATTAGGGCATTTTCACTTTAAAGTGTACCCCCTACTTTTTTTCGGATCTCGGTGATTTTGGGTATTCTGACTCAGAATCACGAGTACTAACCATTTCCGCGAAGAAAAAAAGTGTCCCGCCTATAAAAGTCAGTTTTGTGACGCTTTTTTCATACAGTTTATATGGCTCGTCACAAAACTGACACAGAAAATTTGTATGGAAAACAGTGGAAGCCGCAAATAATTTGCCTTTCTTATTCTTCATGAGCCGTAGTAAAAGAACTGGACTGGCTGAAAATTAAGCAAGCCGGTGGGAATCGAGTTGTATGGACGCTCCGCCACTGATGGAAAATCAAGGACATTTTTTTTCTTCACCTGAATCAATAGTACTCGTGATTCTGAATCAGAATAACCAAAATCACCGAGATCCGAAAAAAAAGTAGGGGGTACACTTTAAAGTGAAAATGCCCATTAATAGTCACTCCGGGCGCTATGTTTCCTAACTAAACTATAAGTTTATAAGTAAGTAGTCACCCTGAAGAAGAATGTGTTGCAATATAGAACTATAATTATAATAAAAGGGTCACTCACGTGTTTAAAGTCGAATATCGCTCGACATTTTTCCGACCAATACGTTGTGTTGCAATATCCTTGATTCCGAGAGTTCACAGAAGTGAAAAGAATAGGAATAAAAAAGTTAGAAACAAACTTAATGTTTTCCAAAAGAAAATACTTGGTTCACTTTTTCTAGTTACAGTATATCTTTACTGGCTGTGGTAGTCAAAGAGTAGAGACGTATAGAAAGCGTATGTGTTCGAGTTTTGGGTACAGATTTAAGAGGCTGACAAGACCTAATTTTGTTGAAATTGATGTTATTTAAGCAGTTTTTTAAGAAAAAAATATATATATTTATATATATATTTGTTCTAGCACATCAAAAAAAATGTTAATATTCATCATATTTCAAAGACCGTGTGTACGGACTCGATACATAATTGGACGAAATCGGCTCTATAGAAAATAATTGCAAAGATTGGTTTTAAAATCATCATCAAACGGTTCCATGTCTTTATTTTTATTACGTATGGGTCTGCAATTAAAAACATGAAGTCAACATATTTAAACCTAAACGGCCAACGAGTCACATTTCACAAATAATCCACACTTTTTTTTATTTAATAGTACATTACTTAACAAGGGCGGTAAAACAAAGAATGTCTCAGATCGCAGGTATTTGACGCCCGAGCTGAAGGCAAGGGCGATAAATATGCGGCCTGAGGCTTTCTTTATTACCGCCCGTGTTAAGTACAAAATTTTATGTCACCCCCTGGCCAGGAAGTGGGATTTCCCGCGCGCGGAGCGTGCGGTAATTGCCGCTTTATGGTCAGGTGTGACATAAATATTATTATAGTATTTATTTGCGCTGAGCATCCGTGAAGAGCGGGATGGTTAATTGGAAACTCACGCGTGTTAGAGCGGTACTTTTTTTTAGATCTTGTCAGCCTCTTAAGTTTTTCCACCGGCGAGGCAATACAATTCATAGTCATATTTACAGTTAGAAATTTCAATCTCCTCTCACAGGAAATAGAGTAGAGTTTGTTTTGTTTTAGAATTGAATGAAACAAAACAAATGCAACTCTGTTTCAAGTTCGAAAGATATAAATTCAATTGAAGTGAATTTGTCCTTGTATTATCACTTTGAACCTCAGCAGGAGAGATAAAAAAAACAACCTATAGGACAGTTGATACCAGACGCCAAATAAAACTGACGTCGCAGTCAAAGTTTTGCAATTAGCCTCTAAAGTAAAATATGGAAACTTGGCTTCGGTAACGATTTTAATACGCACGCTTTTAAACTGTCTTGCTACGAGGAAGTTAAAATAAGTACAGGATTTATTTATATTTTAAACAACGATTTTTTGAGATTTGACCGTCGGATGAAATGGAACATTACTGCGCACACTTTTTCTACATATTTAAAGAAAACAGCCTATCTTTCTACATATGACAGCCGTGTTCCGAATCACGCCAACAACGATCACAGCGTTTACAGTGCTGACGGCCGGTCCGAATCAGTAAGCGCGCTCAAGGCCGCGTGAGTGGTGTTTTGATTCGGACCGGGCATGTTGCGTTTACTGTCATGTTCATATATCAAACGTCAACTTGACGTTTGGTTTAAGGTGCTGACGCCTCGAAGTGTGAGCACTGTAAACGCCAATATGGTGCCGTCCATGACGTCATCAATGACGTCACGACATCTCATGTAAACGCTATGAGCGTGATTCGGTCCGATCGTAAACGCGTTTATACGTTTTAAGCGTGATTCGGAACACGGCTGACGTTACTCGTATCGGGTTAAATGTTGTATGTAACGAAAATTCAGGGCCTTGGCGGCGTATATATGTTTTAGTTACTAAATCCGTTATTATTCATAGCATAATAGTTACCTAGAAGTTATTACAATGAACGAAAGTAAAAATATATTATTTTTCCGTCACCAAGAAGCTAGACTTATAAAATACTTGGAAAGCATCAAACTTCACTTAAATTTATTTGACAGACTTATGAATAAGTTGACTATTAGACGAGTGTAAATGCAATTAGGCTGTATTCCATTTCATTCGGCGGCCAATTAAAATGTGAGACAGAATCAGCGCACTATCATAATAGTCACTAAAGAAAGACCATCGATACGAGACAATCATCCTTCTAGCGTTATCCCAGTACAGTTGCATCCTGAAGGATGCCTGGGGTCCGCTACGTTAAATAATTGCCAACATTTTATTTATATTTATTATCGTTATGTACAGTTTAAAAACGGTTTATTGAACTATGGCGATAAAACTACATTTCTTGTGACTTGAGATTTTTTGAGTTGGCCGAATTGTGTCAAAGCAATCAGTGCAAAAAGCGACTTATTTGTGCACGTTAGAAGATTCAAAATCCAACTACACTTTCATAATATATCGGCCAGCGCAAGATCTCAACAACTAACCGTAGAACCATAACTATCGCATAGTTACATAAGCCTTTAAAAGAAAATTCGAATTGACAATATTTCATAATTTCCAAAAGTATTTCGAAAACCATTTCGATAAAGACGTGTGAAGTACACAAAAACCTTTTTTTAGATTTTTTTCTCCGTTAATTTTGGAAAAAATCGCTAATTACTGTAAACCGAAAGTTGACGTCATCTTCCTCGCTGTATTCAGGGAGACCTTAGTACAGAGTACAGACAATCGCTGCTCTGGAGTGGCTCTGGATTCTTGTTGGGAAGATGACGTCATATTTTACTTACGCCCTTTTGGAATGACCTAATTTTCAACGTGTTTTTTTTGTATGAAATAATGAGTTCAATTGAAAAAGAAAAAATACGGGTGGCTTAAATTTTTACTTATTTTCTAACTAGTTCATAAAATAAAGTAGTTAAAAATATGAAATGTTGTCAATTATAGTTAAGCTAATTAATATATTACTGTTCACAATTGCAATTCAACTTTGTCAAAAATGCAATAAGATTGATATTTCGCGCCTCGTTTTTGGTTTGTTTAAAGTAGTGTGGAGTTATTTTCAGTCTGTTGTTATTTTAGGGCCGACTTTTCAATCCCCAGTTAAAAATATCTGTCAGTTAAAAATAAGCTCTATCATTTTCTTTCATATAGGTACTATGGCATTAGAAAGTGTCAGCGATAATTTTAACTGTCGGATAATTTTCTGGCGATTTAATAATCGACCCTTACTATCATAAGTGATATAACGGTGTGTTTGCCTGTCACGGAAGTTTGTTCACCCCACAATGGAGACCAAATATAGTACAGGGGGCCGATTTTTGAGTATGGAACGCTCGACTTTTCTCTCGAGATCTGTCAAAAAAGTATGAAGTTTTGACAGATGTCGAGTGAAAAGTCGTTCGACACTCAAAAATCGGCCCCCAGGTCCACTGTCCAGGCCAAACATAATTTTAATACATTTTCTAAATCTAATCTTTCACTTTTTATCTTTTCTATCTCATATACCTATGTTTTTTGTACAAGCGTCGGATTTCGAATTTTCATTAGTGGTCACACTATTACGTACATGGGCATAACAGATTAAGACAGATAAGCGCCATTTAATTGAACGATTTGTCATATAGTTGTCTCTTAAAATTCTTATGGAAACCAAGATGAATTAGAGTGGGACAAATGACACGTCATTTTTCGGCTATCCCCGAGCTGTCCCCCATTTTAAGCAAAACCGAACTGTCAAATCAGTATTAAATTTGAATACCGAAACGTCAAAACAATACAAAACTCTCGCCACGAAGTGGGGACAGTGACAGATGAAGACCTGTCAGATAGCATGGGAACTATCTCCTACTTACTCACTGACAAGTACGTTCGTGAGAATAGATCAGAAGTGTAGAAAACGTTCAATTAAATGGCGCTTATCTGTTAGTTGTGATATCTGTGTATTCAATATAAAACTTTGCAATGAAAGTAAAGCTAAGGTTGTAATGGGTTTTTAGATCGCAATATTATGATTATTGATAATATTGATACAATTTATGAAAAAAACTTTTAAAATATTGTAATTCACATAATTTACGTGTATAAATAATGCAAGTTATAATTTAATCAAAATTATCTCATTTCAGAGTATTATTGTACAATCATGATCACAATTTACTTTTAAATTGACTATTTATATTTATCTGGTTTGTGGTTTTCGTATTTAAATATGGTGTGTTGGAAAGTTATATTATATGCAACATTTGTGACCGAATATCTATTGAAAAACCGGCCAAGTGCATGTCGGGCCACGCGCAAGGTAGGGTTCCGTAGTCGTCCACCCGTTAGTTTATGTGGACTAAAAAGTTCGCAAACTTATATTTACTATGTTTTTGACAGAATTAACAACATCTAAGGTATCAATGGAAATTGTTCGAAAGTTTGCTTTTGCAAAGTACATTTCTGAAGTTCGACTATTACTCGTTAACTAGTAATGTCTACTTAGCTGTGATAGTTTTCCTGTTAAATTCATCGTATATACTACTACCATGATTTTTTTCACATGCCTAGGAGCCACCGTTTAGCTGGCAGGGGGGGAGGGGGAGGGACACTTTAAAACAAAATTATCACTTCAAAGCTTAATATCACGCCAACCTATTCTTGAATCAAAAAATACTCTTAGAAACCTTATAATATTTTTAAAAGAGCTATCCAACGATACCCCACACGATGGGGTTTGGAAGAAAAAAAAATTGCACCACCACTTTACATGTAGGGGAGGTACCCTAAAAAAATTTTTTTTCAAGATTTTATTCAACCATTATGTCGGCGTCATCAATATCTATACTCGTGCCAAATTACAGCTTTGTAGTACTAACGGTTACTGAGAAAAACGGGGGTCGGACGGACGGACGGACGGACATGGCGAAACTATAAGGGAAACTATAATAACTTCCTTGTTTACTACGGAACCCTAAAAAGGCAAACTCAAAACAAACTGAGACAAACTGGAAACTGATCGAAACCTGACATGTGCTGTATTTCTCAATAGATTCTCTTGTCACAATCGTCAAGTAACTTATGTTTACCGTCCTCGCAGTTCCTTATTATGGAGTCAATGGTTATGAAACTTTATTAGGATTTAACATTACATCCTACACGAAAACAATTCCTGTTTCGAATTTTATTGAGAAGCAGAACTATTTATATTTTAGTTTTTTTAATTTATCTTCATTCTTTGTGTACCTATTCTGTAAGCAAATGTACCATTCCTTGTCTAATTTGGTTCCAGTTATGGTCTATAGATGTACCCAAGAACCATGGACCAAAATAACTCTAATTGCCTCTAAATTGGGAGGTTGACAATAATAAAAATAGATTAGTCTTACAATGCCGAACCAAACGCACGAAAATCCTCGAAAAATTAAAGGTAAGACCGCTCTATGCGTCGCGTCGCGTCGCGTAGTGTGGTTTACCTCATACATTTACATACAAAGAATATTAGAGCCGTGTCGCGTAGCGTCGCGTCGCCTAGTGCGGTCTTACCTTTAACGCTGTTTGGCTATAAAAAGTAGTTGATCTTACTATCAGTACTTATTCAGTAATAAATTTTCAGTCCAAAATTTATTTTTTATTGCTGACTGTGTCTTTCTTCACAGTTGTCATATGCTAGTTAAGAGCGTTCTAAACAAGACAGGTTTATCTTGTATATTGATTTAAATTTACACGATTTTCACACATTATCATCCATTACATCGTCCATTACATCAACGGACATTGTTAGTGTTGTGTGTCGTGCGAGTGACAACCCTAGTGAGAATGTAATTAATAAAGACCAAGTGCGGGTAGTTCGGAAAACCCGCGCGGCTAGAAGATGTTGATACCCGCTCACGCCAGTCAGCTCGCGACCACGGATGTTGTGATACATTCGAAACGTCGGGCAAAACCTTAAAAAAGGTAAATTAGTTATAATTGTACGCGATTAAGTCCCGTTCCCAAATAATAAGGTTTATCTTGTGTAGTTTAGGAGTTGCTATTGCCATCTTTTGTCTCAATCATTACATCAGAGGGCCTACCGGGAACCGAAAACGAAGTATCTCCCTCTCTGTTGCTCCAATATGCAAGTGCGAAAGGGAGGCAGATATTTCATTTTCGGTTCGCGGTAGGCCCTCAACTTTCCGCCGAGTCGTATATCGTGCGTCTCAGCGATTCTGTCTCGCTCGAACTGTGCAAATTAGAAAGAGGCGAGGCGGGTAGATCTTTCTCTACTCGCGTCGCGTCGCTGCGGCAATTGTGCTAGTCCCGCAGTTCGGCACCTTTTTATCACTTATTGTCAGTATATCAAAAGCGAAATAGCTACGTATTTTAACGCATTCACTACCACCTTCTTTTGCTGGACATTCGGCAGGTGCCGCACTTTGCTGTGTGCCCCAAACGCACATTTGAGTTCAACCGACTATTCTAAGTCTAAGGCACTAAGGCACAGGGTGAAAGTCACTAAATATTATGAATGCGCCTGTGCGTTCTAGGCACTGGGTGAAAGTAACGGTAACGCATATATGCGTTGGTGGCAGTGAATGCGTTAATGACTGTATGATCAAAACTAGATCAAAACAACTAGATGTTATTTTAGTCCATGGTGTATGAAATACAATTATGTTGTTGCATTTTTATTTGAATATATTAGCTATTAGGTAAACTAGAACTCATATGGAATGTTTGGATAAGTGATTGAGCAATTGTAGACCTTACGACGCTAGAGAACAGAGTCCATTTTGAATTTGTCACAGAATTACACCGCTGAATTCAAAAATGAAACTGTCGGGAACTTGAGGTATTCTAATATGAGCCTTATGGCGTACATACATGCGAAAGTCAAAATTTCTGGCGTTCTTGAAATGTAGCATTTTATTTTGGTTCGTGTTCTTTAGATGTTAAGGTCTACTTTCGTTCAATAGGTTTGAGAACAAAATAGTCAAACTTGTGTCTTGTGTAAGTAAAAGTGAATGTAAGGGAATTGAGAATAAACACTTGTTTTTAAATAGTTGTTTTATTAAAATACATTTTCTTCATAAAATCTCTAAAAATATAAAATAATAATGATTTATGCCACATTAAAATACATGGTTTTTTTTTAATAATTACGGACTGCTTTCTATATAGGTATGTGAGTACTAACTGGATTTATTTATTATCAAATACAGATCTAAGTTATTTATACATCTGCCCAGCCATTTAGCATGATGTGTTTTATCGTCATGTTTTAATGTAAAACGTGACCAAATATTATACGATGTTGTTTGTACTATAGGCTTAACCCTTTGACCGCCAAGAACCTATGTTGTGTGTCGTCGTGCCCATCACACCACGCCAACAACCACTTAAAAGGTCGGAGTGTAGGTGTACTTTGATCATTAATAAAATCATTTATGAACTGTTTTAATTTGTTTTTATTGGTTTAGACATTACACCAAAAAAACAGTGCTTGGCGTACTGGGCATGACGACAGACTATGGCTTTGGCGGTCAAAGGGTTAAAGCTTTATTGCCAACATTATAAGGTACCTATAGAAAAATATCAGATGACCATTCGCGAGATGTGTCTTTTTATTAACTACAAGTTAGACCAGGGCCCTATTTCTCGAACGTTACAAGCCTAGTATTACAAGTGTGTATCTATGGTAACGCTTGTATATCCATATAAAATACAATCGTTACCATAGATACACACTTGTAATACAAGGCTTGTAACGTTCGAGAAATAGGGCCCAGCGCTGACAATAAGTTAGTGTCATGCTGAGCTGGGTCCATTTCGTGACATATTTACATTGCATTATTTCTTTGTTATATTATATTTTTGTACTTTGTCACGGATAAATGTTTGAAGTTTTGAAGAAGTTTGAAGCTACCTTGTATCTTATGAACTAAAAAAATTACGTATATATGGCACTTAAATAAAACTATACCAAAAATAGACGAAGAGAAATGTATTAAATTCTTATTGATATATTTCTTAAATTGTAAATTAATATTTTCTCATGAAAAATCTATCATATGCTTACAAGTATATTGTAAGACTTTTTTTAAATTGTACATTAACATTATGACATGTGATGTGCCCTTGTGGCCTATTTGCAGAATAAATGTTTGAATTCTGAATTTTGGATTCTATGTGTCTTAGATTTCTTGATCTTAAGTAGGTTAAGTATTATCATTGTAATAAGCATATTTTTGTGAGAAAATGGCTGACTGTCGAGTTTCTTTCGGCGTTTCTTCTCGGCAGTGGCCTCTGTGAAACGCTAGTAGGGTTTGACTTGTAAAAGTGCCATTGCGGCCTACTTACAGAATAAAGTTCATTTATTTCATTTCATTTATTTATAGACCTTAATTTTAAGCTAGGCCATGTAAACCTTCGCTTGACATGTCAGTTGAAAATTAACCTTAATACTACAACACAAAGTGTATATCAGCAATGCACGATAAAAATGAAATTGCATCTTATTTTCACACAGGGCGACGTCAGATCTCGACGGGTTCTCGTTGATTGAAAATGGACCTTATACCTACTTAACGTATTTAGGTTGATATCAGCTCGGCCCGTTTTTATCATATTGATTGTCGTTACAAAATAGACTTTAAGACTAACGCAATAAGAGTGGGTTAAGATGAATCTTACAGTTAACGAAGTATTTTATAAGCTCAGCCCTCAGTCCATATATTTGTCATCGACGTTTTAAAATGAATCTTATTACTAACACAATAAGGTCGATATCTCAGCCCTCGAGGACTTCGACGCTGGCGGCCCCCGAGATGTCCCGAAGTTCGACTGACTTGAATGTGGCCACGATATTAATCTTTCCAAGTTTCTGAAACACAAAGCGAAAATCTTTATTCGTAAAATACACATCCATATGAAGATTCCTTCTATAAAAAAAACCGGCCAAGTGCGAGTCGGCCTTCGCACATTTAGGGTTCCGAAACAAACTCAAAAATGTGATTTATCAATATATTATAGTATTTGTTGGTAAAATATACGCTATAATAAACATTATCACCAAATTTCAAGTTCATAGGTCACCGGGAAGTTAAAAAAATTCTTAGTAACAAAATTTTGTGACAGACGACGGACGGACTGACGCCTGGGCGTCACCAATAGGGTTCCGTTTTGACCCTTCGGGTACGGGACCTAAAAAGAAGCTCCTCCTTTTTTTGAAGTCGGTTAAAAGCCGAAAATTGGTTTTTATGCCTCCTTTTTATTGCACCTGATTATGGCTTTATAGCTTTATAGGCTATGCCCAATAAAGCGATAGAAGTGTGCGGTTGGAGAATAGCCTGGGGAAAATCCAGGGGAAGCCTCCGACACGACCACGCGGGCGGTTTGCACACTGGGATACTCTTAAGTCTGCGCTCCAGTGCGAATGAGGGCTGTCGCGTATGGATTCGCCGCTAGAGGCGCTAGTGTGACGTCAGTCCTCCGAAATGACAAATTTCATACTTTGTGGGTGGGTTACGCGGGTTTATTTGTTATTAGTTTAATTTGGTGGCTATTTTGCAATATCTGCGATTGATAATGGCAAATATGAGTTACGGGTCAACGAATTTCAATGCTTTGCGAGAATTTTATCGTTCGAAAACTTATGTCATAATTTTTTCCGAACAAAACGGAACTGCGCTACAATACGCGATGTTCGATAAAAATATTTACGGTGCGGTTTTAATGTAGGTATGAAATACGATTTCAACTTGAATTACTTTTTACGCCCATAATAACTAAATATCTGGGCGGCCGAGCTTTGCTCGGCGTTTTCCCGGGCATGACACCTAGCTAGAGCGATTGCTCGCCCCCGAAAATCCCCACATACCAAATTTCATCAAAATCGTTAGAGCCGTTTCCGAGATCCCCGAAATAAATATATATACATATAAATAAATAAATATATATACAAGAATTGCTCGTTTAAAGATATAAGATAACAAACTTTGACAGCTGGACTGAGAGCGCAGTGGCGCCAACTGTAGCACAAAAACGGTAGCCCTCATTGAGCGGCTTCAACTCTGGTAAGTAGGCCCACTTAGCTGAGTTTTTGCTGGACTCTTCCCAGCTAGGCTAGGTTTAGTGAACCAGCGACAAAACTCCCATTAACTCGATTCCACTCATACTTCAAGTTCGGTTGAAGCCGCTCAACCAATCTCACTGGAGCGCTAACTCCTAGAGTATTCCAGTGTTTAAGCCTCCCAAGTGGTCGTGTCGGAGGTTACCCCTGGACTTTCCCCAGGCCCACTCTCCAACCGCGCACTTCAATCGCTTTATTATGCCCGGCCTATAAAACCACAGTCAGGTTCAAAAGAGCCGCGACGGATATATCCGCCGTTGGCGTTGAGCCGATGGTCCGGATATATCCGTCAATGGCGTCGTAAAGGATTATCAGGGGGCCGATTTTTGAGTATCGAACGCTCGACTTTTTACTCGAGATCTGTCAAAAAACTATGATGTTTTGACAGATGTCTAGTGAAAAGTCGAGCGTTCGACACTCAAAACTCGGCCTCTGTCAAAGAAGATATATACTAACGTAATAAGAAGCGACACCGAAGCATGTGTGCTGTAAACCCGTCTCGCGGCTATGTGTGCGTGTCCGGACGCGAGCGGGGGCGCGCGAGGGTGGCGCGGTGTGTGGAAATCACTCCTCGGACGGGCAACGTATAGAATCGTAGCGTTCCAAGGTCACCGACACTCGGTTCAGTGTTCACACCGATAGACCCGTGTCGCGCCTTTGCCCCTGTGCCGATGAAGACAAGTAGGTGAACACTCACGTTGGGTTGTACAGGGAGGGATGCGACGACGCGTCCCTTGGCTGGGGTGTCCGGGGCCGGCACCCGCAGCGTCCTGCCCGCGAGCCCGGGTGACGTCACTCGGAACTCGCAACCCGTCAGCGTGCGGTCCAGCGGGTTAAGAAACGAGAGAGATGCCTCTATAGGCTGGTCGATAATCAGGTCGTCGCTGAACTGTGGACAAAATATACATATTTATAAAACTTAACAAACGTTCTTTAACTAAAATGTATTTTGTCACTGACTCACAAGTATATGTGTTTAAGTGACAGATAAGAACAATGAGTTATAGGGGCTATTTAACTAAAATAGGCTTAATGGACGTTTAGGGTTAATGGATGGTGCATTTCACAACAGGAAATATCAAAAAAACTACAATGCCTAGACACTCTAAGCCTAGCGTGTCACTCAGACGGGTTCAAACTTCTAAGAAAGCAGCGGATGGTGGAAAAAGGGGAAGTCCCCCTTTGACATCACCCTTTTTACGCCGTGCGCTACCCATAAGCCGCCTGAGTAAAACTATACTTCTATAAGGACAGTTGTCAAATAAACAATCCAAACCACATTAAATCGTTCCTTATTCATCATTTGGCAGCCAGGAACACAACACCTATATAGTGGTAATTTTCTAATATGTCCGAAAAACCATAAAACGCTTATCGTTAGCACTTCAAAACGAAAGGAAGTATGAGGAAAGATTATCCGCACAAATAGCTACACTCCGTCCTAGATGATAAGGTCCAAGTTGCAGTGACTTGGCAATAAAACAGTCTGTGGTCGGAGCTTGCGCAGGTAGTCGGCCGGCGTAACAAAGACTGCTACTGTTTTATTACCAAGTCACTACAACTTAAACCTTATCATTTAAAACGGAAGCTAGCTATTTGTGCGGATAATCTTTTTTCATACTTCCTTTCATTTTGAAGTGCTAACGATAAGCGTTTTATGGTTTTCGGACATATTAGAAAATTACCACTATACTTATATACCTATAGAGTAAGTATAATAGTGATATTGTTAATTGTTATGGCAGCGGTTTTCTATAAGTTAGAGGTAAAAATGACGTTCCGCTATGCCCTATCTCTCTTAGGGCGAGATACACCTACTTACTTATGATTAAAGACTTGTCAACATAAACTCTTCTCAGCTAGGCTAGGTTTAGTGAACCAGCGACAAAACTCCCATTAACTTGATTCCACTCACACTCCAAATTCGGTTAAAGCCGCTCAACCAAGCTCACTGGAGCGCAAACTCTTAGAGTATTCCAGTGTTTAAACCGCCCGCGTGGTCGTGTCGGAGGTTTCCCCTGGACTTTCCCCTGGACTTTCCCCAGGCCACCCTCCCACCGTGCACTCCTATCGCTTTAATGGGCCCGGCCTATAAAGTCAGGTTAAAAAAAAAATTGCGTCGGCAGCTGTCATCCCATATTAGTATGAGGGCCCTTGCGGATGCACCTCGACCCAGTGGGACCTTTTGTCATTCCATATTAGAAACTTGTCAAACATTCCACTACCTATTAATACTTACTTACTTTACTCGTTGCATTCCACCAATCAGATCTTCTTAGATTAATTTGTGGAAGATTTCCGTTACCTTGATGTTGATGTTGGGTTTCAGCACTTGGAAGTCGTCGTCGTCCGCCCACGACTGCTTGGTCTCGTCGACGATCACCATGGCCGATATTTTCATGTTGCAATACTCCACCAGCTTGGGGAGATAGTCGTCTGACTTCACGTGAATGCTGATTTCCTCGTCTAAAATAAATCGAATAAATTAAATTCGAGCTGCTTTTTGAATTTAGGTACCTAACCTGTTGGATTCGTTGTTATCTATCGTATTGTCCGACCGAGGTTTCGGTTTTGATTTCCGCATAAAAGTCATGTTTCGGCCGAAGATTCGGTTTCAGACCGCTGAAAATTCTTATAGGAATCGCAATAAAGCTATATTTCTCTATCAAGGCGTGTCAGGCCCTTGACATCCCTATTGTATTAACATGGAAACTTACGTTTCTTGGGTCCAACGAAGATCTTCCCCTCAACCTTCTTAACCATGTCAGCTCGAACGCCATTGTAGAAGACGCTGGTTGCAGTGAGCACCGCCTTGATGTTGCGAGGCTGAAATGAAAGAGATGTTCTCAATTTCAGTATAGGTGTAAAACTTCAGTAAAGCCTGTATTCTTGCATGTAGTTGTCAACAGTGTGTGTTCGAGTAGGCATTTGTTTTGTTAACAGTCCGGCCGCGACTTTGCGGGGCAAGCGCTTTATCTGTTCCACAAGCTACTTAGAAGATACTGTTCATTGCATTGCACGAACGAAACGCGCAACGCACTGCGGTTAGTTGGGATCACAGGCAATGTAGGTATTAGGAAAAGAGAAATAATAAACCGGTAGACAGAAAAACTAAACCTAACCTACTGACTAAAATACTAACATTCGCACAGTTAGTAGTTCAGTTAGTACCGGTCTACGATTTAATTTTTTGTAGGTTTTGTAAGCTTTTGATTACTAGGTACCCTTCGGAAAACCTCTGGTGCTATGACAGCCACTCGAAGTGATGGACGGTGCCTAAGGCTATTTAGTGCTATCAAAACGTACCTCATCAGAGTTGTTGTCGATGTCTACGATAATCCTGAAGTCGTTGCCGATAGCCACTGTGTCGATATCGCGCAGCTTGAACGAAACGTCACTATTGGCACTACTCAGAACCGCGTAGTATCTGAAACAACAGGCACAGTTACGAATTATCTTTAACATCCTAGCCAAATTTCGACTTGCAAAAAATAACAACAAACTAGGTAGGCGCGGCCTAGAACTTTGCGCATGACTGCTTGACTGCAATGTCTCCTGTTGCCCTTTCTCTCCCCAATGTACCTGCGCCTGTGGAGAAACTGGCTAGTGAGAGCATCTTTCATGAGTGACTGAAGTTGATCCCGGCTGCTGTCTATGGCAGCAGTCGTTAAGCCAAGCTGGAGGCCTTCGGGCGGCTTGAGAACTTCTAACAGTCAAGTTGCCCACTCACTTGACAAAGTGGGGTCGAAGTTGCACCACGTCCGTAAGGAGTACCCACTGCTACCCTACACACGTGATCCCTAGCTGGGTGGGGTGGTGCTAAAAGTGCAACAAAAACTGGCAACCGTACTGTCTTTTCGAAGATCTCACGGTTCGAAATAATTGCCATACGATAAATATAAAAAATAAAGGTGACTGAAGTAAACCATTTTTTCGGTGGATGATATGCTACGGCTATAGTGTTTAGTCACAGACGGGATAACTCTACAGTTCGACCGCTTGTTTACCTACTTAACTGAGAACGCGTGGAAGGGAAGCGGGAGGCTGGGATACGTCTCGTCTTCCCATTTCCTCCTTTCCCGTCAGACGACGTTTTTTTAACCTAACTGTGGCTTTACATGCCGGGCCCAATTTAGCGATAGGAGTGCGCGGGTTGAAGAGTGGCCTGGGGAAAATCTATCAGGGGAAACGGTCTAGTTAAATGATGGTCTAACCTCTTAGCCCTCTCGGAGCGGCGCACTCCGTTCATGAGCGCGAGCCGCTCGGAGGCCGAGCCCTCCCGGTGCTTGTACTGCTCCGTGATATCCTCTCGGTCCTCGTCGCCCAGAGGGTCAAACACGAAGGGCTTCTTTGTGAGCACCATGCGGCCGATGCTGTGGGGAAAACAGGGTTTATGACACATTGGAATTTAGGCTCCCATTTCCCTTTTTCAATTTTTCCTTTATATTCTAAGGTCTTCGATATTCTAGGTAGAAGTCGCTGTACGCCTCTCTTAGGCGGAATTGTAATAGGAAACAGGTTGAGGATTTTGGGGGCTGAGCATGGTTGCTCAGTGGCTAAATTTTATCACTCTCAATGCCAGGAGCCCGCCTAGCGTCTGCTGCGTAACTTTTCTCAATTGACGGGCCGCCCGGCATGCTAGCGCTAGGCGGGCTCTCGTTTCTGGGGTAGGTAAGTTCAAGGTGAATTAAATTAGTGCCTGCAATCATATGGGTAAAACCAGAAACGAAGTCTCACAGCATGAGGATCTTCTGATATCTGATGAAACTAGTTACTTACTGGTAGTTATTCGTGTCGACCATAGAGTACCCCATTTCCGCATCAGGGTCTTTCCGCCACCGCATGAGGTCAGCGTTGACAGACGCCAGCATGAAATCAATGTCATAGTTCAAGCCGAGTACCCCCTGCTTGATGGCTTCACACGAAGCTGGCCCGCACTGGTATTTGCCTCCTGAGGTTTCTTGCGGTGTAGCGTCAATAGCCTGCCAGCCACCATAGCCTGGGCAAATGAGGAGATTTTTGAATGGAGTCTTGTGGTTTTGCTGAGAGCAGGCAGTGGTAGAGGTCTGGGGCGGCCAAGCTAAATGAGGCCCTAATGAGGCCCCTAGTTTGCCTCGCCCCCGTAAGTCCGCCATTGACAGGATTCGATTAAGGAAACAATGAAAATAGAGGGGTTTGGAGGCCCGGGGCCGCTGCTCCCGCTCCCCCGTTAGACCGCCACTGGAAGAGGGGGGCTTAAGCTCCTTAGCCCGCACTTCTCTTGGATTCGCTAGCTAGTGAGTGAGCCGTCGTCTGTCACACAGGTTTACAGCCAAACTGTTCGAGCTACAGTCTTAAAATTTTCACAGTATAAGCATCTTGGTATCCCAAAGCCATACAAATAGTTAAAACTTATTTTTAAAATATTTTAAAGGGGGTTCTCATGGAGCGCTCGTGGCCCAGCGGCGCCTGCGTACCTACCGCTTGCGGTATCTAAGGTTAAGCAACGTGGGCAGCGGTCAGGACTTGGATGGGTGACCGCTTTGAGTGGTTACTAACTGAGCGCTCCCGTGCTTTGGAAGTCACGTTAAACCGTTGATCCCGGTTGCTGTCTATGGCAGCAGTCGTTAAACCAAGTTGGAGGCCTTCGGGCGGCTTGAGAACTTCTAATAGTCAAGTTGTCCACTCACTTGACAAAGCCTAATCCCAATAAGGTCTAGTTTCCCTTCCCCTCGGGGTTGGAAGGTCAAATGGCAGTCGCTTTCGTAAAAACTAGTGCCTACGCCAAATTAGGTAGCGGATACTGCACTGGGATAACGCTAGGAGGTTGATGGATGATGATGGGTTCCCATACAGCTAAAGGGGGCGCGAAAACAAACCAACTTAAATTTGCGGTTGTTTTAATTCTGTCACCCACTTAGCCGGTTTTCTTAATTCTTACCTGGCGGCAGATCAGGGCGCGCCATCCATACATCATTCCACACGTGGTAATTCCATATGGAGTCTGCGCCGACCGGATTGTTGGGGTCGTAGTCCAGCTCTTCCATGGTCTCCGTGTAGTATTTGTCCACGGTCAGGGAGCTGTTGGCATCATGGGCCGACACCAGGTTGGAGACGACGCGGGATGGGATGCCGAGGGCACGGCACACTGAAAAAAGTTAGGTACTGATGATGAAAAAAGTTAAAGCCTTTGTTAAAGATGCTTATCCATTGCGGCCAATAACCAAGCAAGGGCTGACCTGGAAAATTCCCGGAAAAAGAGGGCAAGGTCGCCCACGTACCACCTGGAGGCGCACAGTGGAAAAAGAGGCGGCCAGTTGGCCTCGGCTAGGCGGAGCTGGAGGAGGCCGCGCTGGACCGCGAAGAATGGAAATCCCTTCTAAGAGCCCTATGTCCCTGATGAGGGATAACAGGATATCATCATCATCATCATCATCCATTGCTGCGGAGGGAGACACAGCTTACGAACCCTACGCGCTGGAGGTCGCGACCGTCGCGTCATGCCAATGCTCATGATTTCGTTTGTATAGCCGCGAGAGCGTATTGCAGAACGAAAACGCTTGCGCAGTGAAAAAGTTAAAAGGATTAATATGTATCAGAATTTTTACATACAAAAAGCGGCAAGGTATTTTTACCCTCTAATCCTGAACTAATTTGCATAAGTTTTGGAAAAGTTGTAGATATCATTAAATACTTGCTACGTAAAGATTAGTTTTCTTACTGGAACAAGATCTCTACAGAACAGAACAGTCATGGAGCGCAGTACTGTCTTCGTACATCTCGTCCCAGCGACTCACAAAGGTAAGGTAAGGTAGACAACACAAAAGGTATTGAAATCCTTACCAGTGGTTACAAACAACACCAGCGAAAACCCAGCACTGTCCATAAGGCACCTCCTGCTGCGTCTGAAGGTAATGGGACAGGATCTCGACAGAACCCGTCCTGTCAGAAGGCGCGGGACCATCTTCGTACATCCCGTCCCAGCGACACATAATCTAAGGTAAGGTAGACAACACAAAAGGTATTGAAATCCTTACCAGTGGTTACAAACAACACCAGCGAAAACCCAGCACTGTCCATAAGGCACCTCCTGCTGCATCTGAAGGTACTGGGACAGGATCTCGACAGAACCCGTCCAGTCAGAAGGCGCGGTACCATCTTCGTACATCTCGTCCCAGCGACACACAATCTAAGGTAAGGTAGACAACACAAAAGGTATTGAAATCCTTACCAGTGGTTACAACGCCAGCGAACACCCAGCACTGTCCATAAGGCACCTCCTGCTGCGTCTGAAGGTACTGGGACAGGATCTCGACAGAACCCGTCCAGTCAGAAGGCGCGGTGCCATCTTCGTAATTCCCGTCCCAGCGGCCAATCAGCACCCCAGCATCATCATTAGAGTTGACGATACGGGAAATGGTACGGGTTAGTTGGATTGGGTCGCCACGTCTGGAAGAAGTTAGGTAACATTATGGTGAGGTATCCAGCTTGCCTTCCGAGCCGTATCCGTTGAGCGGTTGACCGTCTTGCCTTGCCTCTAAAAGTCCCCGCAAGATAAGAAGTCAATCCTGACAGGGGTGTCAGGATTGACTTCTTATCTTGCGGGGTTATGAGGGGTCATTTCCATACATTTTATAACCTACAAGTGACTTATTAGGTTATGTTTTGTTTTATTTTATTTTTTTATAAAATGTATGGAAAAGACAGGTGGCTGTCTTCTTTTGTTGGTTGTTTGGTTTTTAGTTTGTTATCTTACTTAAAAATTAGTTTTTTACGTACTGGAACAAGATCACTGTCTTCGTACATCCCGCCACTTATCTTGCGGAGACTCCCCAAAAATCATCTACTAATAGCAATTATTTAAATCAGCTTCAAAGCTACGGAACTTACAGCTTGAACGGCATCTCAGCCCGGTCGAGCATGAACATCACAGCTGGCAGCACTTCGATGTCGAACTGACCGTAGACCCAGGGTTTGCCGCGGGTGGTCTTGATGGGCCCCACCCACACCTTCCCCACATCATTGAGGACGTACTCCTGGAGGAGAGCGCAGTCTTCCATGTAGGTTTGGTCATCTGTGAAGGATTTGTTAGCTTGGCTGTGAAGGATTTCTTCTTTTACTTATTCTAGATAGGTTTGCGCTTGAATACAAATGTGTTTTATTTTTTTGGACCTGACTGTGGTTTTATATAGCCCAATAAAGCGATAGGACCGGTAAATGCGCGGTTCGAGAGAGCCCAGAGGAAATCCAGGAGAAATCTCCGACACGATCACGCGGGCGGATAAACACTGGTTACGCTCCAGTGAGATTGGTTGACCGGCTCCAAACACCTGATGGTAAGCGATATTGTGTTCTAGAATAGAACGCGCTTATAGTAAAACCCAATTCAGCCTCGCCTTCTTCAAGGCAAGGCTGAATTGGGTTGGGGTGTCTTCACCAAAAGGTTGTAGTTTACGGGAAATACGGATTCCGGCAAGGAGTTCCAAAGCTTGGCTGTTCTCACAATAAGAGAGGAATCAATTAAAACGTTTCGAAATAAATCGTACCACCGTAAAACGGTACCTTGGATGCTTTATTTTTGATAGGATAAGTTCTTCCTGATTGGCGTAGAATGCATAGTTTTTACAGGGTTTTACCTTAACTTGTTTCGGACTTACCTTGATTCCATGGGTTGAAGAGGATGTATATGTCCTGATCGAAATCGTAGATCTCGCGTGCGGGAGAGTTCTTCATGCGAGTGACTACCCGGAGCGCCCAGCAGCCTACTGGCAGGCTCACTGGCGTTGAGATCTGAATTAAACACAATTTATGAGTTTAGTCATTAATATCAGATTAGTATATCGTCAGTTTTGACAAGGAAAACTCAGTAAGGTTCGGTTGAAGGAACTTGTCAAATTTTCCTTTTTTTTTGCGTGATTGGAGAGTCGCCTGCGGAAAATCCAGGGAAACCTCCGACACTCCGACACAACAACGCGGGCGGCTTAAGCACTGGAATCTCTTAGAGTTCGCGCTCAAACTTTCCTTACAACCTTACGAAGAACTCCCGAAGAGTTCGAAACATATCGCCCGGACTGACAATTACGGACTGATATAAGTAGTCTTTTAATATGACAGGTGCAAATTTACGCACAATGTAACGCTGATAAAAATAACTTAATTGTCAAGACATTAACGATGTCGCACATTTAAATACACATGTCACATTTCGTCGTAAACCCAATAATGTTATTATAATTATATCTGAACACATTGAGTAGCCAATACTTATGAAAAAAGTGTTATTTTATCGGCAACTCGTATCTAAACTGTTTATCTTGTGGACTGGTTTCTTGGAAGCCGGAATGTGTGTATTATATGTGGTTAATAGTTTGCGACGCGTAGAATTAGTTAGGTATCTTAAAGCTATTATTTAAATTGTAAACCAGTTTAAAAATCGTTCATGTTTTTTTATATTTTGTATAAGCTAAGCTAAGCTTTTGCTAAGTCATACAAAAAGTCTTGGCAAAAAAGGATTAATCTATGAAAAAAAAACATTCAGGTTTGTTCGGCCGCCATTTCTGATTTCGCCATTTTGGTTAGTGTGCAAAAATAGTCATCATAATTACATGTCCACCATTACACGCAAGAGGGCTTTATTTAAGTGTTTCATCTATACCTAATTAATACCTAAATGCCAAATATATCCATTTAATTCTCACTGATTAAATCATTTGTGATGTAAATTTATTCATAATGGGACATTAGATACCCAATGATTAATAAAAGCTGTCTTTAGTTTTGTATCTACATATTTGCTTTGTTTTTATCGTATCTATATGTAGTTCTAGACAAAATATAGGTACCTACCTATTCATGTGTGACAGGAATGTAACACCCTATTTTTAACACGGGTTATTAATAGCATAGATGTAAAATGTAACAAACACATTTTAACTTTAAATAAACCTTGTCATAGAAACGGTATTAGTAAAATAATCATAATATGAGTATGTATCTAATTGAACAAATCGGTAGCTTGGTGTAACAGGGTTCTAAATAAATTAATTAATAAATATTAGGGGGTCAATTTTACACAAATCGTAGGTACTAATCCCATAGTAAGCTCAATAAGGCTGGTGTTATGGATATTAGACAACGATATATTTAATACATATTTAATACTTAAATACATAGCAAACATCCAAGACTCAGAAATAAATAGTCAAGCTCATCACACAAATAAATTGACCGGGAATCGAACCCAGAGCCGTAAGCTTCATAGGCACAAGCTCACTAATCATTAAGCTAAACCGGTCTTCAAATGAATGCAAACAAAGTGGAAGACAGCCCATACAATGTCAATGTCAATGTTATACGATACGAATTTACATAATTCGTAATATCCATGCAGGATTCGTAGTATTTATTCGTTCCTATAGTCGTTTTCGGAGTTCACTATTATAAAACAAAGGATTTTGTTACGCTCAAATAATTTTAATATCACAAGTAGGTATTAATACATGCGTTGCGGCATATTCACATGTACATAGTCCGCAAGATGTAACTTGGTCTAAATTATTATTTATTCAGCTATGCTAGTCGGTGATTGCGACTTATCACATGGGACCCATGGTCCTCAGGATGTCAGGACCGGGATGTACCCACCTTGGACTGCAATCAGTCTCTCTGTACGTCAGTCAGCCGCGCTCCACCCGTGTTTGTCGTCGTCCGCGTATTGTCGCATGTAACCCATGGTCTCCAGGCTGTCAGGACCGGGATGTACCCACCTTGAACATGATTGTGTCACCCTGCACGTCAGTCAGCCGCGCTCCACCCTCACTTGTCAGCATCCGCGTCTTGACACATGGGAGTCAGGGTCTCCAGGCTGTCAGGACCGGGATGTACCCACCTCGAACATTAGCGTGTCGCCCTGTACATCAGTCAGCCTCGCGCTCCACCCGTGTTTGTCGGCGACCGCATCTTTTTTCAGAAACACGGAACCCATAGTCTCCATCGCGGGCTTGTCGCCTGTGAACAAGTTATTCAACATCATTATTTCAGCCGATATACGTCCACTGCTTGGAAAGAATGCCGGACAACAGGGCACCAAAAATCATGACCGAGTGGATACCACAGCAGAAGAGACCCAGAGGCAGACCGAAAAAAAGATGGAGGGACTGCGTAGAGGAGGACTTAAGAGCGATGGGCAAGCTCACGAACTAGAAGAGGGTCGCCAAGGATCGTGACAAATGGAGAAACATTGTGGAGGAGGCCAGGACCCACAAAGGGTTGTAGCGCCACTGGAAGTAAGTAAGTACGTCTACTGCTGAACATGGACTCTCCCAAAGAGTGCCACAATGACCGGTCCTGCGCCACCCGCATACAGCGGACACGCGCTACCTTTACCAGGTCAACAGTCCACCTTGTACGTTGACGCTACACGAGAACCTTTCCACCCCAACGGCAACAAGTTATTATGATTGAGAAAAGGAGACCTTACCCTACAGGAGACTATTAGGGCGGTGATGTTGATCAAGTTTCTATAAAAGAAATTACTCCCCTCTATGTTTACGTCTGCATGCATAGAGTCCGGAAGAACAATTGTGTTTTGCGAGTATCACCTCGGACCTCGGTATAGAAATGCTTTAATTTTTCGAATTAGTAGAATCAGGGAACGTAACTTGACCCACAAATGGTCTCGCCGGAAGACCAACGCTGGCTCACCGGTCAGCATTATGTTGAGGCAGGACCATTCGCGACTAAGTATTATGTAACAAAAAGCAGTTTTTTTAGTCTTTCATCGTTTTTTTTTCATAACTGTTTGTCCTGAATAAATGATGTCCTTCTTTTTTCTTTGACGTCAAATAAATTAAATATGAATCCGAGTGCCTGTACAATAGAGAGGTTTTTTTATTTTATTCATACGTAGCTCTAGAGTAAGTGAATCTCTATTAGCTAGAAAAGTGACGCGGGGCGCTCCTAAGGAGCGCTCCGGGGAAGCAATAGAGAGGTAACTTACCTAATGAAAACACCAGCTGCACAAGATCCGTGTTCTCGTCATAGGGCCTCGTGAACCGGACCACTCCGTTAAAGGGCTGTCCACGTCGCACGATGGCCACTGTCGGGTCTTCGTCGTTCACCACCTCATATCTGCACAAGATATTGCTCATATTCATTAACGATAATGATATTGCCTAATAGGGGCTTCTGGTGACCAGAGGGCTGGCTTCTATTTCGCTCAGCGAATAAGTATTGCCATGCAGCGAGGCAATGCAGCCAACCTTCTGGGCACCCTTCCAATTGACATCGATTTGGGCCATTTTTTTACAACATTAAATACATAATTTCATCGAGCGATGTCGTAATGAAATTGCCTGTAATGTTGACATTACAGTACAGGCTCGTGCTTACAAAAGATTTTAACGCGCTCTTGAACTTGCTATCCTGGCTTGATTAACTAGCCTCGTGTATTCCGGGCATTAAGATGATTCCATTTTATTGCCTTTTCATGTAAATTACAGAGTTTTTGTCGTTAACATCATCTACCTAGATAATCAATCAATGAGTTTATCTACACACATATCATAAATCCTCTAATATGCGTTCGGAAACCGTAGAAAATGACTCTCATTTCAACATTCAATGAATTTATGGCAATTTTCTTATCTGTGGCTAAGGCTACAGCAGTAATATAATTTTTAATTTTAATCTCATATATGATGTTAAAATATAAAAACGTCAAACAAAACTGTCAAAATTTAAATGTCAAAGTTGACATGTCCCTATTCTAGTATCACTGAAAATTCAAATTCAGTCGATGCGAAATGTCAGCTCGATGTTTTTTTTAGTATATATCGCACGAAATTTGAGCTAGAACGATATGATCACATCAGAATAGGGACTCTTTACTTTTTAAAATAACATTCAGGTATCGGTTGCCAGTTCTGATTTCGATATTTCCGCAACCGTGCAAAAAAGGTTGTATTAACACAATTATTGTATTTATTTACTACGGTTTCTGAACCCATCTTAGAGTAGTTATAATATGTGTGTAGATAAAGTAATGTATGCAACTGTACATAATTAGGCATTAAAACACTCGTGTGACCTTATTATGAAACTCGCCTTCGGCTCGTTTCATAAATCACACTCGTGTTTTAATGCCCCTCATTATGTACCAGTTGCATAAACTACTATTTTGCAACAATTATGTAAACACGATTTCCATTAACATGCAACAATTCATCTAGTAACGTATGGCGAGCTCTTTATTATATGTACTGAACTTTAAACCTTAATCGTCAAAGTCAAGGTCTGTATCAGTTTAACCCTTTTCCAGGCCGCACCAACTCATGTGGTTTTGCGAAATAGAAAATATATCTTCAAAATATTTATGAATTGGAAATGAATTTAAAAATATACGAAAAAAAAATCGCTTTTGGCTAAGGCTTTTGGATGAACACTACCCTAAAGGCCCATTTACACGCTGCAAGAACTTGCGTGCAATTTTCATTACATCGTGGGATCTGATCGTCCTCGTCTTACCTCGTTAGCCCGCAGCCCGCAATGTAATGAAAATCGCATGCAAGTTCTGGCATCGTGTAATTCGGCTTTAAGCGATTCTTACAACTAACATACATACAACATACAACATACTAAAAACCTAATACCTAATACTAAATAATACTAAAAACTTGGAAATATGGTTCAACAATGAACTTTCAGGGAATTTAATTGTTTTTAACTTTGTCATATAACGTAAAGCATAAATGTCCTTAGTTTAAGAGATAGTACCTGGGAGACCGAGCCTTGCTCGGTGTTTTCCCGTAAACAAGGCAGACTAGCTCGACAAACATCTAAATAAAGATATTAAGTAGATAGACAGACCTATATAAAGCTGCAACCCAACACATTTCTATTGACATAATTGTGTTCTCCTCAGATCTATACGATGTCTGGGAAAAGTGTAGGGGGTGGCTCCGTGACTACCAGAAAAATACCTCTGAAAACCTCTCAATACCTCTTTTATATCTTCTAATGTACACCATGTTTTAATGTAAAATAAATAATTGATAATAATTGATGAACAATTGATTGATTGATTGAAAACCAAAAAGTTGACCAACGGCCTAGCTAAACGGTAGGTAGGGGGATGCTCGATCAAATGTCATAGAGAACTGCAAGTCATTTGGTGAGGTGACTTTTTTTGGCGATTAT
This sequence comes from Cenopis cana, assembly GCA_951800055.1. Taxonomy (NCBI): domain Eukaryota; kingdom Metazoa; phylum Arthropoda; class Insecta; order Lepidoptera; family Tortricidae; genus Cenopis; species Cenopis cana. The sequence goes on along the minus strand of OX637491.1, from coordinate 3,385,750 downwards.
TTTTTGGCAAAAATTTCAAATTGGTCTGAGAGAGATAAAATTTGGTATATGGGAAAAACGAGCCCCCCGAAAAAAAAAATTTTTGTTGGTAAATTTCAAAATGGGCCTAGTGCGTTGAGATTTGGCATGCGGGGACTCGGGGGGCAAAACAATTTTCGAGCAATTTTTGCGAGCCCGAAGGGCGAGCTTCAGGCCGCCAGGCCGCAGGCATTCAAGTGGCCAGGTGCGTCCCCCCCCCCCCTCAAATGCTTGGCGAGGCCGAAGGCCGAGCTGCGGGAGTACCAAACAACCGAAAATCCTATATAAATACAAGGTTTCGCGAGCCCGAAGGGCGAGCTTCAGGCTGCGAGGCCGCAGGCCGAGCTCGGCGGAGTGCCGAAGTCCCGGAGCCCCACCCCGAGTGCCCAAGCGTCCCCGTCCCCCCACCCGTCCCAAGTAATTTTTGCGAGATCGATACGGGAGGAAAGGGTTGCCCAACTATTCATATGCCCCATGTATCTTACAAGCGAACCTGAGGGCCGGAGGCCTGAAGGTGAGCTTCAAGGCCTCGCAGGGCCGAAGGCCGAGCTTCGCGTAGGGCCGAAGGCCCGAAGCGTCCCTTAGAGCGCGCTCTCCACGCGAGCCGGAGAGCCGCTTGCGGCCCGAAGGGCGAGCCCACGCAAACACTCACTATTCCTATCATTGTTACAATTGAACCTGAGGGCCGAAGGCCCGAAGGTGAGCGGAAAGGTTTAGCGAGGCCGAAAGCCGGGCTCACGTGGACACTCTAACCTGAGGGCCGAAGGACCGAAGTTGAGCGATAAGGCTAAGCTAGGCAAGGCCAAGCTCACGCGTACACTCGAAGTTGAGGGCCGAAGGGCAATAAAGGACAACAACAACAACACAAATGTTTTCCGTAGGTCTGCCTTGGATGCGTACATTACACTTGGATGTGGACTGCGCCGGTTACAGGTCGAATCCTTACTATACCAGGTCTGGGGTCAGTCAGGGCAGTAATTTGGGTCCCTTGAAGTTTGTATTGATGATCAATGATCTTCCTGGTGTGGTAAGGAACTCTGAATGTTTATTGTTTGCGGACGATTTAAAGCTAATGAAAAAAATCAAGGATGTATCGGATTGTGTCGAACTGCAGAGTGATATTGACCGAGTAGTAGAATGGAGTCTAGACAATAGGCTTCAGTTTAATGTCTCCAAATGTTCTACGTTATCCTTTAGCCGATCTCACAATCCGATACATCATCGATACGCGGTAGAAGGGAAACCGATTGAGCGGGTCACGGAGGTGGTCGACCTGGGCGTGCATTTCACAGCTGACCTTTATTTCAGAAAGCACATTGTTTCGGTCTGTAAAAAAGCATATAGGAATTTAGGGTTTGTAATGCGCCAGGCACAGAGTTTTTCTAATATAAATGCTATCCGTGCATTATACGAAGCTCTCGTGAGAAGCCACTTGGAGGCTAACTCGAGTGTCTGGAGCCCACACGAGGCTAAATATAAATTTATGCTCGAACGGATACAAAATAAATTCGTAAGTTTTTTGTATCTCAAATGTTATGGTGTGTACCCGTTTTACCCACTAATGTGTCCGACGCTTTTCGTGTTGGGCATGGTAGGGTATAATAAGTTAGAGGTTAGGCGGGAACTGGCTCTGGCGGCATATATATTTAAGCTTCTGCGCGGTCAGATCAACAACCCGGGGCTCCTGGCCGCGGTGAGCCTGTGCGCGCCCGCGCAGTACGTGGGGCGCCGGCGCCGGCCGCCGCTGCTGGCCACGCCGCGCACGCGCACCGGCCTCCTGCGCTCGGCGCCACATTCAATCAAGTTGCCACTCGGGTTGATGTATTCCACTGTTCTCTAAATGAGTTCACTAAAGTTACTTTGTATGTATTATGTTATTGTACCTGAGTCTTGAATTTATGTTATTAATAAGCTATGTATACTTGTTGTGAAATAATTTGCTACACTATCCCATTGGGAAACTGTAAGGATAGATGTATTGTTATTATAAATAAAAATAAAATAAAAAAAATAAAAAAATTAAACGTTTTTCTCAAAGGCTTCCTAGGCATTTCAAAGTCCTCACGACACTTGCATAATAGATATACATTTTAAATAAACATTATTATTGAATTCCTGGCTACTCGACTAATTCCTTCTCCGATCTGTTTTAATAATGCATTCAGTAAATAAATGTCAGTGCGAAATAAAATGTTAACAATTTCGCCATCGAGATTCAAAATATATTTTTTTTAAACCGCGGTCAAAATAAACTAAAAAAATCTAAATAAACATAAATAAACGTGAAGCCCGACCACATAATGGGCCATGATGGTGCCAGAAAAGGACGCAGCTATGCGGTGGAACGAGACAAATCGTAATTCACTGTACGTTATATCACACGAACATGTCACAAAAGAATATAATGCATCTCTTTCATTCTAATATAAGATGGATCTAATGAAAGAGATGAAATATAACAGTGACGTCATTCAAAGTAATATTTTCTGGCTTCAAACATCGAAATATAATAAGCATAGAAGCATAACGCCTAACAAACTTGACGTTAAATTTTGACCTATTTACGACGTCTTTGAAACCAAAATGTCTTATGATTCGTTATCCAATCAACATTCACTTGAAGTTTGAGTAGACCTAATTTTCGCAAAGGTTTTATACCATTTTACCTAATTTCACCAATAAGAAAAGTTTTATGCATTGTGACTGGTTAAAATCTATTTGACACGAGTTTCAGATTTGTCAACTGTTTGACATATTCACTCAAGTTGAACTTGACTTGAGTACGTCCCACTTTCAAGGTGAATGGTTTTATTCAAGAATAATGCAATTTCGTAACCAACTATTAATTCATGAAAATTTAATAAAATGAAAGATACGTAGAGTTATTAAATGTTTATTAAATGCGCCTTTTACAGATATATTTTTTTTACACATTCACCTCACTTTTTTCAAAATAACAAGATTTTGTGGTAGGTACTACTACTGTGTACTATATACAATTGGTTTACCAGTTTACTATCTACCTCCAACTGACTTTTCTAATGATACATTGTACCTATATCTTTATTTACTCCGCTGTGGATACATTTCGCATTCTACGTGGTATAAGAAATCACAATAAAAATATGTACCTACATTATAGAATAATTATTTTCGTACCTAACACGATTTCAATAAGAATTTACAAAATGAACAAATTTTAAAACGTTTTCCCTGTTCTGGTCGCCACATAGACTTTTAAACTGAATGCTGCATATCCTACAATGCTTGCCGGGCAGCCATGTATCATCCCGGGTTCTTTCAAAACGAACCGCGTTTATCCATGCGCGACGTCTTTCTTCATTTGCAGCAAAACTTCAAAATTTAGTCACTACCTAACTAAAAAAATAACTCCTAAAGGACCTCCTCATGGTTCGTAAGTAGATATGCTCAATTTTTACAAAACTTATATTGCATAACATCAACCACGGCTGTAAAGTATGGGAATAAATAAATTAGTTTTACTTAGTATTGAAAAGAAATATCATCCCTTTTTCCATCTGTGTGGCTTCTCCACCAATTTACGGTGCAGGCCGGCATTATTGCCAGAACATTTGTATCCACTAACCATTTAATTTGAATTATTTTCTTTTGACAGCTTATCAACCGATCGAATCAATGTCTGATAGCCGACTGAGAAGCGATCCGGCACTGAAACGTCACTAACAGTATAAGCCCCGCCTTCGGCACTAGATTTGGTGGCACCAGTTTTGAGCGACAGTTATGCTTCCATACTTATTATATTTCGATGGCTTCAAAGTTCAAACGAATGTTCGGCACACAACCTCCAGGATGTAGGTATCTAAACTTTTTGATTCATTGAGATTATTTGACACTTACCGCAGAACGTGCCCATAAATATAGTATATACTCTGTAGTTATAGATGCGCCAACGAGCGACCGGGGCTATGTCTTTCTCATACTTGCTCATATTCATACAAAATTTGTACTACGCAATTTGGCCGGTTTGCATGTCCAATGTATTGCTTATGGAAGTTTACATTTGTCTGTAACCCGACCATGAAAAAATGTTCGTTCGGTGATAGGGACAAAACATGCCACTCTTTTCTATTTCCTCTTATAGGAATCGCAATAAGACTATCTTTCTCTAGCAAAGCGTATCAGCATGGTGTCAGCCCCTTGAACGTGTCTGATAAAAAACCTCGTAAGGCGTTGTCATGTGTCATTCTTTCTAAATGCTAAACAAAACAAGATTTATACTCGCCTCACCATACGTCCTTATATGTCTTGACCCTGAGATTCGTGACAACTGTGTGCATATTCATAGGTCAGGCTTATACTGGTTTTCTGACACTAATTTTCCGTACGTCAGCAGCCATTGTAAATATCAATCACGAACAAAAGTAATAAAAAAAACCGGTCAAGTGCGAGTCCGACTCGCGCACCGAGGGTTCCGTACACAGTTCTTGAATATGTAGTTGTGTAGTACCCGTCCCGACCCCATTAATTCAGGAACAATCTTAAAAAAACATGACAGCACCATCTATCGGCGCATTGTGTTACTAATTTGCGCGACTGAATAACTTAGTACGTATGTTGGTTTTTCAAGGATAATTCTTTATCACATCAACCGATTTCAATAATTGTTTTTTTATTTGAAAGAAGGTATTTTCAACGTAATTTTGTAAATTTAAATATAAAACAAAAATATATACAAAGGTGATTAAATTACAAACTTAGTATAGAAGAGTTTTTTGATGATTAAAAAAAAGAAAAACTAGATAGAGCTATGGCTATAATTTTCCTGTAAAATATACATGCATATTAATGTTGTGTAATAATTTCAAATTTTTTTCTTCGTAAACTTCGGAGATAAGGGGGGGGGAATGGTATTTTTTTTTACATTTTCCCTCGTAAATCGAAATTTCCCCAACGAAAAAAAAAAACTAAAAATTGTTTTGGAATGTACAAGTCAAGCCCTTTCATGTGATACCCCACTTGACATAGTTGCCAGACTTTAAAATTTTGAACCCCCTTTTATCTGTCATTATTCACAGAAAATAAAATAAAATAATTTAAAAAACCATCTTCTATGTATCTGGGTTACCCTTGTTTATAACTATTCCAAATTTCAAATCGATAGGATAAGTAGTTCCTGAGATATTTAGCGATGTGACAGACAGACAGACAGACAGACAGACAGACAGACAGACAGACAGACAAAGTGAAACCAATAGGGTTCCTTTTTTACCTTTTTGGTACGGAACCCTAAAAACATGAAAACTCGAAAACACGCATTTTCTCAAATATAAGACTGAGCTAGATCGATTGCTCGTCCCCGAAAACCCCCACATACCAAATTTCATCAAAATCGTTAGAGCCGTTTCCGAGATCCCCGAAATAAATATATATACATATATACATATATATATATAAATAAATAAATATACAAGAATTGCTCGTTTAAAGATATAATAAGATAAGCTAAAATCTGAAAAATGTCTGCTATCTGTCCAGGTAGTGTTGGAACAAAGCTCTTATAAATTTATTTATGTCACACCTGGCCATAAAGCGGCCATTACCGCAAGCTCCGCGCGCGGGAAATCCCACTTCCTGGCCAGGGGGTGACATACAATTTTGTACTTAACACGGGCGGTAATAAAGAAAGCTTCAGATCGCATATTTATCGCCCTTGCCTTCGGCTCGGGCGTCAAATACCTGCGATCTGAGACATTCTTTGTTTTACCGCCCTTGTTAGGTAATGTACTATTATATTGCTCTCATTTCTAATAGCCGCTGACTTACTTCACAGTGTTATGTGTCTGTGCGTTTTCTTTGGGGTAGAAGTGCACCACGTCAACCAATAGGGGCTCCATGATTCACCGGTATCTGAAAACAAGGTAATAATGGTCAGTTTAATTTTAACGAAGGTGCCTATGCTTCAATGGAAATGCCACAAAATCTATGACGTCTTGTAATGGGTCGGATTATGTCAGACAAGCTACTGCCCGTAACTTCGAGTGTTTATTTTCGGGATAAAAGTATTTTATTTGTGGCTATAAACACGTTGTATACCTACTTACCAAGTTTCATCATAATCCGTTTTGCCTGCGCCTGCGTGCCGTAAGCGTTATTCAAAGTTAAGCAACGTGGGCAGCGGTCAGGACTTGGATGGGTGACCGCTTTGAGTGGTTACTAACTGAGCGCTCCCGTGCTTTGGAAGGCACGTTAAGCCGTTGATCCCGGTTGCTGTCTATGGCAGCAGTCGTTAAGCCAAGTTGTAGGCCTTCGGGCGGCTTGAGAACTTCTAACAGTCAAGTTGCCCACTCACTTGACAAAGCCTAATCCCAATAAGGTCTAGTTTCCCCTCGGGGTTGGAAGGTCAGATGGCAGTCGCTTTCGTAAAAACTAGTGCCTACGCCAAATCTTGGGATTAGGTAGCGGACCCCAGGCATCCTTCAGGATGCAACTGTACTGGGATAACGCTAGGAGGATGGATGGATCATAATCCGTTTTGCGTGATTGAGTTTCAAACATCCAAAACATCTAAACTTTCGCATTTATAATATTACGAACTTACAGGCAAATACCTAATAAGTTTTTTTAATAAATTGATGTTTTAATAATAGATGTGTACCGGCATCACTTCAAAGAACATGATTTACTGACAGATTCATTCATTTTCTCTTCTGGCATCTCGCCACCCGAGATAATATCCATACTTTAGTCTACATTTTAGTCGAAGGTATTTATAGACATGTTTACAGGTAAATTACTTTCATGACGTTTTTGCATTTGTAGTAGTATTTGTATATTTATAGGGATTCTACATTTTTTACACACACTTAAAAAATAATACGGTGTTAAACCCCCAGTCAAATCAGCAACTGTTTATTAAATGTCAAAAACGATTTGTTACTATGAAGTTTGTAGGGAAATACTGTCTTAGTGACGTCACTAAGGCAGTGTGAGTAGGTTTGTTCAAATCAGCGTCCTTTTTAAATCTTTATGCTTATAAAATCTTTAAATTAGCTAAAACAAATTAATAATTGATGTTTTTCGAGTATTTTCGTTAGATCTTTTATTAGTCAAGTAAAAAATAATTTATTTTTACCTTAGTTTAATACCCTATTTAGACACATTTAAATTTTGTCCGTAGGTACACAACTAATGACCAACCATACTTTAGTCTACATTTTAGTCGAAAGTATTTATAGATATATGTACGTAAATTATACTTTCGAGACGTTTTTGCATTTGTAGTTGTGTATGGACAAAATTTAAATGTGTGTAAATTATTTTTTAAGTGTGAGTAAAAAATGTAGAATCCCTGTAAATATACAAATACTACTACAAATGCAAAAACGTCTCGAAAGTACCTGTACTAATCTGCTTGCTAATGTTTTAAACTTTCCAGCCCTAGTATAAGTTTTTTCGAAACATCAACTAATTCGAACGCGTTTGCGTTTTGTCTCAAAATCTATGAAAGTGGTATGAAAACGTGACCAGCGCCTCTGGTGGTCACTAGTGGAAACTAAAACAGCGAGTATAACATTTGTTGCTAACCGATGAACGCGCGTATTTCAAACTCGGTGAGAGCGTTTTCATACATTTGAGACAAAACGCAAACGCGTTCGAATTAGTTAATGTTTCGAAAAAACTTATACTCGAGCTACTGGTTGGTTCGTATCGTAACCAGTTACGGAAAATATTTAGAGAGGTAGAGCAGAGCGGAATGTCATCTATGCCATATTTGGAGCTGAACTAATTCCACATACCTACTTAACATAGCATGTAAGGAAGTTAATGCTGCTATCTTCTGTGAAGTGCAATACCTACAAGTATGGGACGTTGCATCTTACAGAAGCCATAACATTACTATGTAAAGGTAACCCAGAAATTTATGACCATTGTCAAGAGGGTGGTATTATTCTGATTTAAATGGCAACAGACTATTATGGCATTTTGATTTGTTTACCTGTCAATTCTGAGGTAAATTTTGAAACGTTTTACAGCGAAATAGTCTCATTTCCCGACAGATGTTTTCGCAGCAGCTTATTATATCTACATCATTGTTAATATTCCGCTCTTGACTTGACTTTTCTCATTTATCATTTAATGTGACTAAATTGCTATTTTTTTAAAACTGTTTTCTGTAGCTCATTCCATTGAGTAATATACCAATAGGTTACATAATTATTTACTGCGCTTGCAGTGGAGAGCCTGGGACCTTGGTCAACAGATATAATTGAAGCAAATTATTTAGCTTTGACTATCTAGAGAAAAATGCATGTCAATGCTTATGCTATTGGAGCGCTCGTGGCCCAGCGGCGCCTGCGTTCCGCTTGCGGTATCTAAGGTTAAGCAACGTGGGCAGCGGTCAGGACTTGGATGGGTCACCGCTTTGAGTGGTTACTAACTGAGCGCTCCCGTGCTTCGGAAGGCACGTTAAGCCGTTGATACTGGTTGCTGTCTATGGCAGCAGTCGTTAAGCCAAGTTGGAGGCCTTCGGGCGGTTTGAGAACTTCTAACAGTCAAGTTGCCCACTCACTTGACAAAGCCTAATCCCAATAAGGTCTAGTTTCCCCTCGGGCTTGGAAGGTCAGAAGGCAGTCGCTTCCGTAAAAACTAGTGCCTACGCTAAATCTTGGGATTAGGTAGCGGACCCCAGGCATCCTTCAAAATGCAACTGTACTGGGATAACGCTAGGAGGATGATGATGGATGAATGCTTATGCTATTAAACTTTTAAAGTTATAGGTACCTACTGTGTCAGAAATCAACCGCGCGTATCAACTACCTATATATATTCGACCGTTCCACCTCACGAGCTATTTTCATCGACATTATACATAGTAAGTTACAAGCAAAGTCATAAGCGCATATAAATTGCAATGAATATACGCTGTTTTGAAAATTAACAAGTTTCAAGGTGCATTGATACAAATAATTTTCTGATGTCATGTCATGCTTTTACTATAGTTGAGTAACTAGTTGAACGATAGGCTAATTCTGGACGGGATTTGAATACAATCGGGGGTTATCGGGTATAATGTGTCGGTTTGAATTTTTGTTTTTATTCGGCTTTGTTTTTTTGACATGGTTGAATTTTACTATCTATCGATTTGATGACTGGGCCACTTGGTACCTTGTCGCAGTGAAAATGTATATGAAATCCGCTAGACATACCTACTAGAGATCTCATATTTAAACCGACTCGACTCAAATCAAATGTCACCTCATCTCTCACCTGTTTTTATATGGAATTTTTTGTAAATACCTACGTATAAATATGGAAATACAGGTTTAGGAATAACAGCCAAGTTAATAAGTGGCTTAGAAATCAAATTAGTTGTCTATACATTGTTAAGGAACGCGATTTTTATGCAAATTCATATGATATTTAAAAGTGGAATTTTGGTGAACGAAGGCTTCGTGATAAAACCCGTCTAATCACAACACAACAATGGAAGGTCAGTATTAGTAGTAAACATAATAAAAAAAAGACAAACTTAACAGTAGACATGTGTACAAAGGCGAACTATCCCTCATAGAGTCAGTAGCTCTAGTATAAGTTTTTTCGAAACATTAACTAATTCGAACGCGTTTGCGTTTTGTCTCAAAATGTATGAAAGTGGTATGAAAACGTGAACAGCGCCTCTGGTGGTCACTAGTGGAAACTAAAACAGCCAGTTTAACATTTGTTGCTAACAGATGAACGCGCGTATTTCAAACTCGGTAAGAGCATACATTTTGAGACAAAACGCAAACGCGTTCGAATTAATTAATGTTTCGAAAAAACTTATACTAGAGCTACAGGTGGCAGTTTCTTTCGAAAAGTAGTCTATACCGGGCACGGTAAATCGCTCCTTAGGGCGTAGGGCAAAACCAGGAAAAATACATAAACTCATACATAATATATTCCCAAAAGGGAATTGTCCTTACTATGTTTTCCTTCACCGAAAAGGTTAATTATGTGTGTATGTGTGTCGTGTTCTATGGGATGCGTATGTCTAGGGCTGCCATCTCGAATTTCGCCAAACCCGGACAAAGATTCAAAAAAACCCGGACATTTGGCGTAAATCGCATTTTTTCCCCGGACGAGTCCGAAAATAATATTTAAAAAAAAACAAGACCTTTAAATTCAATGAGGTGCTTCCTTACATGAAAAGTGTCCGGGTTTCCCCGGACACTTCTTGACACCCCGCCCGGACGGCCCCCGGACGGCCTCCAAACTAGGACAAATCCGGGAAAACCCGGACGGATGGCAGCCCTAGGTATGTCCAGCACAGCACGGCTAGCACAAGTCGGGGCGCGAGATATCTCGCCGTGAGATTAGCTACCTGTCTGTTTCTGCGTGTACCACTTTTGAGTTTTTAAAACCATCTGAGACAATAGAATATAGTTTCTTAAATTCTTTTAAAAATCTTGTTAAAATCGTATTCAGTAACAAGACCTGATGAATTTCACTCCATAGAAAAAAAAACGCAAAATTACCCCTTTATGGAATGTTTTAACATTACGGCTATATATTACTAATATTTTACATTTAATTCTTTTACTCAATTAAAGACCTTAAATAGTTATAGACAAATTCGTAGGGTTTGCTTTGATAAAATTATTGGTTTAATGACTATGTTTACGAAAACTACGCGCAGAGCTTCCGTAGAGAGCGGGATGGTTAATTGTAAACTCACGCGTGTTAGAGCGGGACATTGCAATGGGGATACGTCCCCTTAAAAAAGACGGACAGTCTATCTCGCGGCGAGATATTGGGAATACTTTAGATTCCAATAAACAAAGATGTGATAGAAAATAAAATCAAAAAATTCAATACACATCTAAACTCTATCATAATTTAACAGCGCAGATCTGCCTATTAATCAAGTTGGTTGTTCGTTATTTACTTTTATGAATAATACAAACATAAAACATAACGCTTCTTATATTTACAAAATGGTGACATAAAAAATTAGAGGATTCAACTAAAATTTATAAAACATTAACACAGAAATATAAGTAAATTTTGAACCAAATACTTCGTATGTTTGTGTATACTTGTCTTAAATATGCTAGTACAAATTATGCATACTTAAAATCATCAATCATTTTAATCGAGTTTATAATTGTTAACTGCATTATTTTTAAAAGAAATCTTTAAAAAAAATTAAAAATGAATCCAATCAAAATAATAAATAAATCTTCCATTGAACATACCTATTCAGGCACTTCACTACACTATTTATATTTTTCACAACACTTTCGCGCCGTTATTTTCGGCCAGCAATTCGAATTATAATTCGAATATCGAATGAACACGGCGCGAGCGTTTGCACGAAACAACTGACGAGCGCTTGCGCACATGATATATATGTAGTAACATCTTCGGCTTGTTGCTACGTCATCAGCTCTCAGACTTGTGTGTCAACGAGTAACCGGTATTAACATGAAACATAAGTGATGCATACGGTTATCCCATACAAGTGCGAATTTTGTTGGCACGAATTACTTAACTTGGGCCTTTTTTAGGGTTCCGTACCCGTATCCAAAGGGTAAAACGCGAACCTATTACTAAGACTCCGCTGTCCGTCGGTCAGTCCGTTTGTCCTTATGTCCTTCTGTGCGTGTGTCCGTCTGTCACCAGGCTGCAGTATTTCATGAACCGTGGTAGTTAACATTTTGACAGTTGAAATTTTTACAGATGATGATGTTGCCGCTATAACTACATATATACTAAAAAAACAGAATAAAATAAATATTTAAGGGTGCTCCCATGCATCAGACATGATTTTTTTGCCGTTTTTATAGATAATGGTGCGAAACCCTTCGTGCGCGAGTCCGACTCGCACTTGGCCGGTTTTTAGGTCTTTATAGCCAAAATGACAAAACTGTTTCGTCATGTCCATCTTTCTGTCTGTCCACCGTATGTAAAGGTAGTTCACTCAAAAACTATTATGTTATGGGCGTAATAAAATTTGAAATGTAGGCGTATATTCTCTACATAGTTATGTAGTCGAATAACACAGAGAAAGTAGAAAAAAGCACATTTTACGTAAGTTAACATTTGCCTCGAAAAGTAACAATTAATTTTTGTCAGGGACTCAACTAACAATAATAGTATACTTACTAACATTAACGGCGCAGCGACCCAAAGAGGATCTTGGGCCTCCGAAACGAGAGCACGCCACCTCTCCCGATCCTGCGCAGCCTCCTGCTAGTCTTCGACCTGAAGCTGCCGCAGATCCGCCTCCACACTGTCTTCCAAGCGATACCTGGGTCGACCAACCGGGTGGCGCGGCGCCCACTCAGTCTTCCCAAGTATGCTTTCTTGACGGCTCGATCCTCTCCCAATCTCAGTAGGTGGCCGAACCAGCGAAGTCTGTGTGCCTTCGTTTCGCCGATGATATTCGGTTCGGCCACCAATTCTTCGATCTCGGCATTTCCCCTGATCCTCCAAGAGCCATCATCTCTCTTGACAGGTCCCAGGATCTTCCGCAGAACTTTTCTTTCTGTTACCAGGAGTTGATTTTCTTCTATTTGGGTTAAGGCAGCCGTACATGAGGATAGGTCTTATGACGGTTTTGTATATCCTCATCTTCGTACCTCTGCTAAACAACAACAACAATAATAACAAACAACAACAACAATAGTACACACAATAATACTATAAAAAACAATCCTACTAATATTATAAATGCGAAAGTTAGTGTGTTGTGGATGTTTGGATATTGTTTATAGCTCTAGTATAAGTTTTTCGAAACATTAACTAATTCGAACGCGTTTGCGTTTTGTCTCAAAATGTATGAAAGTGGTATGAAAACGTGAACAGCGCCTCTGGTGGTCACTAGTGGAAACTAAAACAGCGAGTATAACGTTTGTTGCTAACCGATGAACGCGCGTTTTTCAAACTCGGTGAGAGCGTTTTCATACATTTTGAGACAAAACGCAAACGCGTTCGAATTAGTTAATGTTTCGAAAAAACTTATACTAGAGCTATAGATGTTTGGATGTTTATGACTCAATCACGTAAAAACGGCTGAACAGATTATGATGAAACTTGGTATACAACGAGATTATAGCCTGGGTTAACATATAGGATACTTTTTATCCCGAAAATCATCCCTCTTACGTAGACGAAGTCGCTAGCAATAGCTAGTAATAGTATAAAGAGCAAAATTAGGTATACATACAAGAAAATGTATGACAATCATTACCATAATTATCCACGGATCCGATTTACCGATGACAAAGTTTGGTCATCCTACTGTATTAGCAGCAACTATGCGCAAGATGTTTGGTCACCTTAGTCACCTAAGCGTTTATTTGCGGCCCATAACTATGCGACGTTGCTATACTTGCTATTCATAGCGCCGGCGCGGGCGCCGTGTTTCCCTAAGGTTACGACCGTCGGAATGGGACGGCAGCTCGTGGAAATCCGGAATTGGACTTTGCCATGGTCATATTGTTAGTAAAATTAAAAGCAATTTTGTAAAGCAGTTACGCTGCTGGCCAGTCATTTTACACTCAAAAGAGTATAGAGGGAAATGCTTGGAATTGGAACACAATTTTTGGACTTGGTAACTTTGTTTGGGCTAGTTAGGAGGTTAACATATCAAAAGTCCCCGCACCTGCCCCCGCCGCTGGGGGGGGTTTAAAGGTCAAATTTTATAAAGGGTCGTTTTGAAGTTGCAAGCGTCTATAGGCTGCGGTGTCCGCTTACCATCAAGCGGGCCGTGCGCTTGTTTGCCACCGACGTGGTATATAAAAAAAGATGTAGGTACCTCGGCCTAGTGTATTGAAAACACGGCTTAGCAACATCTCTGATGATTAACTTAACCCATAGGTACCTAAATTTTTATGCGTTTGTTACATTGTTTCCTTAACACATTGTAAGAAACAACCAGTTACACGTAACTGCAAAAAACGTCAACGAGTTATTACGAAGTTAAATCAACTGTGTCAATGCCACTTAATACGAAGCTTTAAAATGACTCATGTGATCATAAACGGGTAGATCACGTAAAAACCCACCAAAAACATAAACGTAAGAAATGTGTCAAGCTTATTTCCACCATTTCATTTCATGGTGTTTACCATTGCATTATAGCCTAGTGAAGACCACTTTACCTAAACCCTTTCTATGAAGCTAAAGTTAAAGTGGCATTAAGATATATACGCATTCGATTCGAATACTTGCGATATCTGTACCCTTACCATGAGTTTGCAATGTTTGCTAGCGACGACGTAAGTCGTATAATTATGATTATCGTACCCGATTTACCTACACACGAGGCGATCTAGGGAGCGATCTAGGGTGCTCCCCACCACTCTCCCGATATCGCCTCTGATTTTAGGGCTGTGTGTAGGCCACTTTAGTATGGACAAAAGTACAGCGCCTCTGGCGGTTACACAATAGACGTAAACCGGGTATTACACTGTCCTGAATTCAGGACACTAAGAAGGGTTCGGACCTATACGTTATAGATGCTTCAACTCACCTCCACTAGTCAGGATTCTGAATTCAGGACCCGCTTAAGAATCGCCATACTAAATCGTTTGCGCAGTCGCTAGCGAGCACGGTAATGCAAACATTGCAAATTCATCGTAAGGGTATTGATCCATTTTTAGCGCGATCCAGACGGAGACAAGTCTCTAGGACGGAGCGACCTTGGTCCGTAAAGACCGGTTTTCAAAGGAAATCTGGCTGGAAACAACTGTCTACACGGTCCGCGTGGACCAAGGTCGCGCGGTTTTACGGCCTATTTCAATCGTCTGGCACGGGCTTTTGTTTTACCGTCCTAGGAAGTATTTACTTTACTTATTATACCTATTCCCTCTTAGCGAGGTAAGTATTCATAATGTATACAAAACCACAAGCATTCGTTAATTCCAAACAATAATTTTAATGGTTAGTGACCTAACATTTCATAATTTACCTCATTCCAACGTACAATGTCAGGGGTCATTAAACTATTATCTCCAAAGTTCACTAACCTATTTACACATGTATTTGGATGATTGGTTTTTTTTTGTAGACCTTGCGATAAAATTGATCAATAGACATGGAACGGAAAATATATACCCCAATATTTAGGTATTATGCTTTTAAGCTTTCGGTTCCTCTATTTTGAAAAAGGTCCATATAAAATAAATTCTATTATAACCCGTACAGACAACCATGACAGTAAACCATAAAAATCACAATAAATTCTAACAAAATCATAAAAAGATATTAGATACATCTTTTTTCTTCTAAAATTCAGAAACATACTTTTTATGCCATTTCGTTTAATAATTAATTAATTACCAGTTTAATTTTAATTTTTTAAATTTTGAACATGTTTGTAATTTTGATGGGATTATTACCTGAATAAAGAATTATTTTATTTATTATATTACGCATACGCACAAGCGAGAGCGCACCAACTGAATTAATTGCAAACTTATAGGTCACTAGTACAGTCAGCGTCATATTGGGACCGTGCGCGACGACAGCGCCACGGACAGGTGGCCATTATGGACACTTTGTCATAGCTGTCAAGCGAGAAATCAGTAAATATTGTGAAATAAATTAATGAAATCTTGTGTTATTTTACTATATTAGACAATATTGGACGATGGTAGTCTGTAACATTATTGCCAATAACATTAAAATTGTTGTTTTCAGTTGTTGTTAGGTTAGGTGACTTACTTTTTTTTCTTACGGCAATTATCCACTTATTTCTTTGGTCTCGTTTCCACCACGGTCTTGAAAACTGGTAAAATTTACAGTCGCTATTCTGTGGTGTTTTTACAATTCACAATAACACATTTTACTAGAGCCATATTAAATTTATCTTTACTGCAATATGGATTTGACAGCTCAAGTCAATAGACCGCGGGCCAACGACAGGTCACGATTACCAATCTCCTCTCGCATGAAAACTACATAGAGTGGTTAAGAAAGATGAATAAAAAATTACTGTGGACGTCTGCCACGATTCCGTTGGTGGGTTGAGAAGCAGCAGCCTCCCAAAGACGTAAAAAAAATAATTAAATTCATCATTTCCTCTCGACTGAAACTAGGTTTAAATGATACTTAGTTAAGAAAATACCTTAACGAAAAAAAATCGTCTGCCACTTGTAGGGCGGTGGAATACCCGTCTGCCAAGCACGTGAACATGTAAAAAAATAATAAAAATTCAGTCATTTCCTCTCGCGTGAAATTTTGTCAGATGATAGTTTATGGCCTATTATGAAGAAATAAATTCGTCTGCCACTTGTATCGCGGTGGAAAACCCGTCTGCCAAGGGCCTAAACATTGTATGGGATGAAAAGAAAAAAACAATGTACATCGGCGTGTGGGGTATCTATGGATAGGTCTTTAAAAATGATATAGGGGTTTCTAAAAAACTTTTCCATTTAATTCAACCGTTGGTGAAATATTCGCCGTGAAAGTCGTAAAAAGTTCATCCCCCTCTTTAATTTCTAAACTGTGAGGTCAAAAATTCTGAAAAAATTGGGAGGGTGTAAATAAATAAAGACTCAAAAATATTCGGTTTGAATAAACTACGTCAAACGGTTTTTGAATAAACGCTGAAAAACTGTCTTGCCCAAACAAAACGACTTAAGTGACGTGAGTTTCCTATGAAGACACGACCTGAGGCATGTCGAATAACTTTCAAGCAATCCTAGAGTGCGTCTGGGATTACACACAATGAAGGTTTCCGTACCGACACGTACTAGTTCACATTTTAAACCACTATTCAATAAATCGTAGCAAAAATGGTCGTATCTGTATGGGAAACTCACGTCGCTTTAGTCGTTTTGTTTGAACAAGACAGTTTTTCAGCGTTTATTCAAAAACCGTTTGACGTAGTTTATTCAAACCGAATATTTTTGAGTCTTTATTTATTTACACCCTCCCAATTTTTTTCAGAATTTTTGACCTCACAGTTTAGAAATTAAAGAGGGGGATGAACTTTTTACGACTTTCACGGCGAATATTTCACCAACGGTTGAATTAAATGGAAAAGTTTTTTAGAAACCCCTATATCATTTTTAAAGACCTATCCATAGATACCCCACACGCCGATGTACATTTTTTTTCCTTTTCACCCCATACAATGTTTAGGCCCTTGGCAGACGGGTTTTCCACCGCGATACAAGTGGCAGACGAATTTATTTCTTCATAATAGTTCATAAACTATCATCTGACAAAATTTCATGCGAGAGGAAATGACTGAATTTTTTTTTTACATGTTCACGTGCTTGGCAGACGGGTATTCCACCGCCCTACAAGTGGCAGACGATTTTTTTTCGTTAAGGTATTTTCTTAACTATCATTTAAACCTAGTTTCAGTCGAGAGGAAATGACTGAATTTAATTATTTTTTTTACGTCTTTGGGAGGCTGCTGCTCCTCAACCCACCAACGGAATCGTGGCAGACGTCCACAGCAATTTTTTATTCATCTTTCTTAATCACTGTACAAGTTTTCGTGCGAGAGGAAATAACTGACGATTTTAACCTTCTGGCCCGCGGTCTACAACAACGAAATGTAAATTTTAACCGTAGTGAGCGCTGTGATCGTTTAGGCTACCCCCTCCACCCGCTTTGCACCCTGCCAATAGTACGTAGCAGCCAAAGTGTCCAAATACTTTGGCACACCATACAAAATATATGGTGTACCGAACTATTTGGCCACTTTGGCTGCTACATAATATATGACGCTGACTGTACCACTCTATTCGGAATTCGATCTCCGTGAATAAGCAATACAGTGGAAAACAAATTAATAATTATCATAGTACTATTTAAGGAAATAATACCGAGAATTATATTACAGTCATCATCATCATATTCATTAATCATGAACGTACTCATTATCATTACGCTAGAATAGAAAATGGAAAATACTCAACGAACGATTGTCAGCCAATGAATAACTTACGTGAATCGAGACGTAGTGACGCGAGGAAATTGGTCAAGGGTACCACCACAGGGTACCACTTTGGGCATGCCTAAATGATGCTGATTCATCGTTTAGTCATCTACAGGCCCGAGAACCAAAGTCATGTAATCAACTAATCATACAAAAAATTATGAACGTAATTATTACGTATATCGTGTTGTCTAATTTGTATATCGACAGTGGAAAAACTTTGAGCAACGCCGATGAACCAATGTACCTAACTCTGGCCTCGAAATACACAGTAATTATGAATGGAAAGGTCAATTGATCAATGGTAGAATAATATAATTTTTAGTAAAAAATGTTTGTTGAATAGGTACCTATAAAGTTTGATTCCATTGAAAGATTTATTGACTGACTTTAAGAAACGAACATGATCCGAATCGCAAGTTTTACATCTGTCTGATCATGTTGTTTCAAGATCAAACGTTTAGTTCGAAAAAGATAATTGTATTTATTTACATTCTGTAGTTCCACAAAAACACGTCGAAACTACACTTTTTTACCTAATCGAATGCGGTCGCCTACAATTTGAAAGCAAACGCATTCGATTAGGTAAAAAAGTGTATACATATAAATGAACTCGACTGTGCCTAAAGAGCTACACAGGCACTTCAACGGGGCCCGTACGGGGCCCGACATAAACTGCTCGCGTCTTTGAACTGGGTACCTACGTTGCGGGGACTGTGCAATCGCAGACGAAGTTATCATGCATGACGAAGAATTACTGGAAATAATATATTATACCTATTACCGAATTCAAGATAAGGAAAAAATCTTTCTCTAGACTTTAAATCTTTATAAGTAGAGTGACACGACATGAATGCTTGTCGTCGCTATGTTTTTGCTAATTCGTTCATTACCATACAGTTATGTCGCGATGTCTGCCGTTAAAAAAACTGGTAGCAAAAGCTGGTTCTGTTACTTTCAGCTTGCAGAAGGCATTCGCGCTTTGGCACAGTAGCTCTAGTATAAGTTTTTTCGAAACAATAACTAATTCGAACGCGTTCGCGTTTTGTCTCAAAATGTATGAAAACGCTCTCACCGAGTTTGAAATACGCGCGTTCATCGGTTAGCAACAAATGTTATACTCGCTGTTTTAGTTTCCACTAGTGACCACCTTTAGTATTTACATATTTGCCTTTGTTACTCTTAACGCCGTTTCGAAACGGGTTGCATCCGTTATGTGTGTTTATAAACATGTGTGGGGTAAGTAGTTAAATTTTGTGTACCGATATCTCCGTTGTAACTTGCTGAAACGACAGTTGCCACCGGTGCAACCCGTGTCGAAAAATCAGTAACAAAGCTATAATATTACATAGACCCGTGTAAACCCGTGTTGTAAGAGCGAAGAGACCCGAGTTGTTATTATATTTTTGTTACATCACCACAACGAAATTAACCAAAGCTACTTGTACTATTACTTATTCTGTAGCTCTAGTATAAGTTTTTC
Organism: Cenopis cana; assembly: GCA_951800055.1. NCBI lineage: Eukaryota > Metazoa > Arthropoda > Insecta > Lepidoptera > Tortricidae > Cenopis > Cenopis cana. The sequence goes on along the minus strand of OX637491.1, from coordinate 3,366,329 downwards.
CGAAACATTAACTAATTCGAAAGCGTTTGCTTTTTGTCTCAAAATGTATGAAAGTGGTATGAAAACGTGAACAGCGTCTCTGGTGGTCACAAGTGGAAACTAAAACAGCGAGTATAACATTTGTTGCCAACCGATGAACGCGCGTTTTTCAAACTCGGTGAGAGCGTTTTCATACATTTTGAGACAAAACGCAAACGCGTTCGAATTAGTTAATGTTTCGAAAAAACTTATACTAGAGCTACAGACTGTTTTTAAAATGATGGTTAACTAATTGCATTTGCTTTATCGGCCGGGGATCAAATGGATGAACCCGCTATATCGCTACCGAAACTGCTTCACTAATTGTATACACATCACTGCAGCATTATCATAGTCTCTTCATGAGATTTTAAACTGTAGTCAAAGATAATAGAGTCCTTTTTACATGCATCTTTTACTTACATAAGTAGTCTTCAATTTATACCTATACCAGACAACGAAAGTAGCCAGTGTTTTGTTTTGGCTTTGTTTTCTTGAGTTTTATCACTTGTAGGTAGTTTCGATGGCGTAGATAATACTAATATCAGAGAAGAGGTAATATAATGCGCGCCATCCACGACGACGCGCCCCTCCACAGCGTATCTCATACTAATCTATGCGCAATTGTATGTACGGAACGGGCGGTGGAGGGGCGCGTCGCCGTGGATGGCGCGCACTATATTTTAAATATTACACTTGTAATATGGTAATTGACATTGTTATGCTATTATACTCGTGTCATATTTTTAACTTTATAAAAACGTGTATATGTTTAAAATAATTATATTCAATAACGGAAAAGGCATAATCAGTAATACATAGGTACTTAACATTTTCAGATTTTATTGTGTTTAAGTACTTACTTAAATTGTAAGTACTTGAAAAAACCGGCCATGTGCGTGTCGGGCCACGCGCAAGGTAGGGTTCCGTAATCGTCCACCCGTTCAGTGTTGCCAGAGCACTTCCGTCAAAAAGTACGGTCGGATGTCCAAAAAAGCACGTTTTTGGAATTATAAGCATGTTTTTACGGTTCCGTACCCGAAGGGTCCAAAATGACTCCTATTGCTGTCACTCACGCGTCCGTCCGTCCGTCCATCAGTCGTCTGTCACAAAATTTTGCTCATAAGATTATTTTTTCAACCCATTGACCATTGACCCATGAACTTGAAATTTGGTGATACTGTTCATTATTACGGGTAGTTTACCAAGAAATACTTATATTTTGATAAAACAGGTTTTTTTATTGGAAATTACTTATTTTTTATGTTAAAACCAACATATGTATTTTGCGGTTGGTTCGGAAACCTAAACGTGCGAAGTCCGATACGCATTTGGCCGATTTTCTTACGGTAGGTCACATACGGAATATTGAGCCTTTACATCGTGTACACATTGCACGACAGGAATGATAGAGCTTGTAGTTGCAGGACAAGTCCTGTCCTGCAACCACAAGTAAGACATAACTTTTAACTTTAGGATATCAAAGCGTAGGGTAGGAGAGAAAAATTGTTTAACACAATGATAGTTAGATTTTTTTTTACAGTTTTAGAGAGTACCAAACCGACATTACCTCATTTTTAGTAGTAAAATCATAAAGCACCATAGCACAAGCAAAAACCACGGTTTTAGCAAGTTTTTGGGGAGCGCACGTAAAAAGCACGTTCGTATCCAAAAAAGCACGTAAAACCGTGCTAAAAAGCACGTTCTGGCAACACTGCACCCGTTACATTATGTGGACTAAAAAATTCGCAAACTTATATTTACTATGTTTTTGACAGAAGTAACAACATTATTAAGGTATCAATGGAAATTGCACGAAAGTTTGCTTTTGCAAAGTACATTTCTGAAGTTTGACGATTACTCGTTAACTAGTAATGTCTAATGTCTACTTAGCTGTGAATTGTGATAGTTTTCCTTTTAAATTCATCGTATATACTACTACCATGATTTTTTCCACATGCCTAGTAGCCACCGTTTAACTGGTAGGGGGGGGGGGACACTTGACCATAACAAAAATTATTACTTCAAAGCTCAATATCACGCTAACTAATTCTTTGATCTCTGATCAACAAATGCTTTTAGAAACCTTATAATATTTTTAAAAGAGCTATCCAACGATACCCCACACGATGGGATTTGGCAGAAAAAAAATTGCACCACCACTTTACATGTAGGGGAGTTACCCTAAAAAAATTTTTTTTAAAGGTTTTATTCCTCCGTTTTGTCGGCGTCATTGATATGTATACTCATGCCAAATTACAGCTTTCTAGTACTAACGGTTACTGAGGAAAACGGGGGTCGGACGGACGGACGGACATGGCGAAACTATAAGGGTTGTTTACTACGGAACCCTAAAAAGACATTTCTATCTCCTACGGTAGTCAGTAGTTCCATTTGCTTCTACACTTTGCTCTACATGATATATAAATGTTAATTTCCTGGCCATAAAGTGGCTACGCGCGCGGAAAATCCCACTTCCTGGCCAGGGAGACATAAAATTTTGTATTTACCACGGACGGGACGGTGATAAAGATCGCCTCAGATATTTATCACTCTTGCCTTCGGCTCGGGCGTCAAATAGGTACCTGCGATCTGAGACATCTTTGTTTTACCGCCCTTGGTGAGTAATGTACCATTGACACAGAATAAGTAATAGTATAAGTACCTACCTCTTTTAACAAATCCTCCGTTTAAGGCCGTGTATTACCACTTTTGAGTTTTTAAAAACCATCTGAGACATAGAATATAGTGTCTTAAAATCTAAAAAAAATATATGTGTTACATAAGGATCTTGTCTAGTCAAAATCGCAGTCAGTTACATGACCTGATGAATTTCACTCGATAGAAAAAAATCGCTAAGTTACCCCTTTTTGGAATGTAATTTCAATACTACGGCTATATTACTGATATTTAACATTTAATTTTTGTACTCAATTAAAGATCGTAAATAGTTATAGACAAATTCGCAGGGTTTGCTTTGATAAAATGATTGGCTTAATGAACTATAGCTAAATATTTACAAAACTGCGCGCAGAGCTTGCGTAGAGAGCGGGATGGTTAATTGTAAACTCACGCGTGTTAGAGCGGGACATTTGCGTTGGGGATACCTCCCCTTAAGCCTATTGATAAATAATATCTTGTGCATATTCATTTGTGGGCTCGCGCAGACGATATACTCGTACATCGTCGGAGTCACATTGCGATTTAAAGCGTCTATTCGAATTAACCCTTATAGCTATACACCGACAACCACAACTATAACCGACAACTTTCTATATGATTAACTGTTATCCACGGTTATATGACTCAATGAGTCTAGATATTACACAACTTTTGGTTTTTGCTCAATTAAATGCACTGGTTTTAAATCATAAGTCCCGTTCAATATATACAAATACAAATACTCTTTATTGCACACCTCAATTAAAGGATACAGTACAATACAAAATCACAGTAAGTAGAGGCAAACAACAGGCGGTCTTATCGCTAAACAGCGATTTCTTCCAGACAACCTTAGGGTAGCGGAAATTAAGTCTAATCATAACGATTGATAGTAGGTGGTGCAGAGATAATATATGAAACCTCTTAATAATTACAACAATTCAACTAAATTAAGAATAATATACATACATAAATACAATATACAGATAAACATACATAAACATATACACATATACAGTCAGCCACAAAGTCTAAAGGAGTCGAGTCTAAATGTGTCATGGGAGAGATAGATAGTGATCTTTAAGCTGTTTTTTGAAGACAGCAAGAGATTTAGCACGCCTCAAATCAGTAGATAAAGAATTCCAGAGCCGAACAGCTTGGAAAGTAAAGGAAGAATTGTAGAATTTTGTTGAGGAACAAGGGACCGAAAGAAGCAAATTTTGTGAGGACCTGACAGAACGGAGATAACTGAAACGCTCTTTGAGGTAGCATGGAGATGCCGGGTTAATGAGAATGGAATACAAAAGAGATAGGACATGAGAGTTACGACGAAAACGGATAGGGAGCCACTTGAGCTGAGAGCGGAAACAGGATACATGGTCATATTTGCGTAAGCCAAATATGAACCGAATGCAGACATTTTGAAGGCGCTCAAGTTTATTAAGTTGCTCCTCATTGAGGTCAATATAGGAAACATCTGCATAATCTAAGATGGGGAGGAGTAATGTTTGAGTAAGCGCAATTTTAGTGGAGATGGGCAGGAAATTATGTAGCCTTCTCAGAGAAGCTACTGCGGAAAACATCTTCCTACTGACCTCATTCACTTGAGGTGCCCACGATAAGGTTCTATCTATAATGATGCCTAAATTTTTTACTTGTGTTGAATAAGGGATTAAGACATTATCGAAATAAATCGGTGGAACACTATTAAAATCGATTCTTGAAACAAATTTCGAGCTACCAATTATGATAGCCTGGGTTTTGGAGGGGTTAACCTTAAGACCAAAACTATAACTCCAGTTTAGGATACGCATGAGGTCATTATTGACAGTGCTAATGACAGATGGAATATATTGAAGTTATTGAACATTGGAAGAATTATGCAAGCGCCTGGTCGAGGCTTCTCGTGACCAGAATGCTGGCTTTTACCTCGCCCAGAGGATCAGCATTGCCATACAACGTGGCAATGCTGCCAGCCTTCTGGGCACACTCCCGCCTGGCAGATTTGGGACAATTTTTTATCTTTAGTTTTAGTTTATTTTTAGCTTAGTTTTAATTTATATGTAATTTAGTTTTATTTTTAGGTCTAGTTTTAGTTCAAGATTTTTTTTGTAATTATTACTCATTGAACATTAATTTGAATGTATGAATTTATAGGCAGCAGTTTTAGTATTGCAGCACTGAAGTAACTTTCGTTCGTTTCGTATTCCTGGCAACACCAGTTATATTATCTCTCATACGGGTAGAGCACACTTATGAGTGATAGTAGAGAACTATATGTGAGCACAAAAAAATCCGTGAATCTAATTTAATAGTTTAGATTCTATAAATAAACATCTCAAATTTCCTACTCTGGTTCAGTTATCATATACGCCCTGAGATTGAATAACATGCAGCATTTTAGTGATTAAAACAAGTAACTTACCTAATTGTAAACCAAATCATCATCCTTCTAGTGTTATCCCAGTACAGTTGCCTCCCGAAGGGTATCTAAATCTGGCAATGTCTCAAATTGGCGCTTAACCACAGAAAAATTAATAGTACTTACGTACAGAAGGTTTTCTGTCAAAACCGATGTTCGACAGCTAATCATCGCATCCCGCTCGCTGCATAGCACTTGCTCTTTCGTTCCTAGCCCAATAATGTATCTGGACGCCACGGAGGTGCGACAGAGCAGAGTTTACCCCAAGCGGCAAGAAAAACAACCCTGGTTTAACATAGATAATAATATATTACGTGTCTTCCTCGACGACGTGCCCCTCCACAGCGGATCGATTCTCCACTAATCTATGCGCAATAGGGAACATGCATAGTTTCATTGAACTAGCCTATCTTAAAGATTTTTATTTTATTTTATTTATTTGGAGAAACAAACAGAGATGAATGTACATAAAGATTTACAACTATAAACTAAAACTAAACATGCATCCACCCCCTCAATAGTTCCCACTGAGATATACAAACTAGAAAAATTGGTGTTGCCATAAGTTAACGGTATACATTTTAAAAAAAGAAAAAAAAGAAGAGGATACTACACTATAGAAGTTAACAATTGCTATTATTAACAGGGCAAATATTGCTGCTCTGAACCAGGTCGATTAACGTAAGATTATTCACAATTAACGGAGTAGGTAAAGATATCAAACACGGAAAAGTTAAAATATGCACAAATAATTTATTTAATTAAAATCAAAAACCGACATTTCAAATTTCGCGCGTAAACGCTCACTGCCTTGACATGACGTCACTAGTGCAAATTTCAAACCTTCATGGCGCATGAAAATCATTTTCATCACAGAAATAATACATTTTCAGTTTCATTTAATATAATAAATCATTGATAATGAATATTTTAAATTTTATAGATACTTTTCAATGTTTTCCTCTGAAGTTACTGAAGTGACTGACACGAGTGACGTCACTGCGCGTTTTAAATTACGTTTCAATTTACGTAACTTTAAATTAAAATAATTCGCAATAAAATAATAATTTCAGAATATATCTTTCAGTAATACACTTGTAATCGCTTCCATTACTGGATTACTGATATAATTTCTCGGTCTAATTTCAATGCATGTTCCCAATTGTACATTGGGCTGTGAAGGGGCGCGCGCGCGCGTTCGTGAATGACACGCACTATACCTATCTACCTAATACAGTATTAAACAGATACTATTAAGCTTCTTTAACCGATGATTATTTTAATTCAATAATCCGCATATAATTTAACGGAACTAATTGTAATTCGCGGTTTCAACTATATTACGCATCAGTTGCTGTAGATGACTCGATGACTGACAAAGATATATTATATAGGTACAAGTTACTATAACTAAATCGTTGTTACGAGTATCGATATCGGGATCTTTTATCTCACGAGCGCGGGTTGGTCATTGTAGTAGTTGTGACACATACGAACACATACACAACGTGAACTCATAGCTCCTACGCTGACGCACACATAGACAATGTGCATGTATAGCTCAACACACAACCATGGCTCACCCGCGCTCGTGAGATAAAAGCGGTACTCTACTTAATACCTCGGAAATAATTATCGTTTTTCACAAACAAGAGAAGTAAGACCAATTTGGGAAGTACCTATAATCTTGACACCTATAAACTCTTGAAATTTTAAGTGGGTTCTATGATTAAGTACATATAATTTTATTGTCTTGTAATTTTTTCGAAATTTTCTAAATTTTTTTTGATCTACAGGTCGCATTTTGCAACGGATTCTCGTGAAATTTTGTGAGCAGGTCTTCTTAGGGTACAACCGGGTAAATGCTAGGAGAAGGAAGGTGTGTGCAGATCTGCAGATACCACGCTGACATAATATGTAAGTATACCTCGTATTCTTATAGACGTCACCGTCACTTCAAAGTACTTACTATTAGAGTTCTTTGATCTATGGGATGACTAAGTGACTGTAAGATGACAGCAACGCCTCGCGGATGTCACGCTGCGCGTACGCACGACATGACTAACCGCAGGCGCAGACTCGAACGCATGTCGGCCAAGTTCCGACAAAAAAGGGTAGGTAACTTTATTTTTATTTACAAAGGCATTCACTGCCGGCATAGCATATGTGCGTTCACGGCCATACAATTGTAGCGGCCTGGCAGCGAATGTGCTAACACTTCTTTAACTTAAGATTTTTTGTCCTTTTCTCACAAAAATATCTAAATAAGTGTTAGGTATTTAAAAAAATAGGTAATTCGTACTTCGTCGTTTTGACAATACGTATATCAATTTTAGGTACATATTTTCATTTATGTAACTTGAACAGATTTAATTTACCCATGTCCATCTCGCTGGTCTCTTCTAAAAGTCGCATTTCTCAAATTATTCTGGTGAAATTTTATAAATAGACTTGAAAAATGTGTTTGGCTGAAAAAAATATTTCGAGATCTACAGCTCACAGATCCACTAGTTTAATTTCAATATGAACTTGGCTCTATGTTTTTAAAGTTTGATTTTGATAGATTTATTAATGTTCACATGCATATTTGCATTGGGAAGTATGTGAGAGATGCACGCGCCTGATTGTGGGTGCGAGTTCAAAGTGCACATTACGGTAATGCAGATTATTCAGATGTAAATCTAATAAGGATTGTATAGTTCGTACAAAACTCTAAGGCCAAATTCTGTCAAACGAACGCAAGCAAAACTCGACTTAGAGCTCGACTGTAAGGTAGATTTTGTGTACGAACTATACTGGGATCCAGGCTGGCGGGAGGGGCTCAGGCCACAGATTGTATAATAGTTCTTCGCTCAGGCTCGTTCGGTCCGTTTCCTAACATGTCTGCTTCTCAAACGGGTCTTCTCCCAAGAAATGACTCTTTCCTGTAATGTCAGCAAATGGTTTCCTATGATGCCGCGGTCCTAGAATGATCTTTTCCTATTATGTCCGTTTCCAAAATTGTCCTGCTTCCTATAATGTCCGCTTATTATTATGTCTGATTCCTACAATGTATGTTTCCTATAATGTCCACTACTTGTGTTCTACAAACCCGTTTCCTACAATGTATGCTTCTCACAATGTTTTCTTCTTTGGAGATCCATATTGAGAAACAGACACTATCAAAAGTAGACATCATTGGAAACTGCCAATGTGGGAAGAAGGCCATTTTAAGAACCTAGGTAGATTGCGGCGTCTATTGAGAGGAGGGGTAGGGCAAGCTCTCTCCATACAAACTTTGTGCAGGATTTTCTTCGTTTGTGTTTGCATTCAGTTATGATTTTTGGTCAGTATGCTTATTTTTCTGTTAGCTATTTCGTGATGTAATTTTTTTTTCATTATTATTTTTAATTTTTTTCATGTTAAATTTTTTTGAAATATTTGAAAATTTCCACGTCACTTTCTTCGCATATCTAATATTTGCATCCAAAAAAAATATTACATTCGTTAGTGCCAAAACCTACGAATAAAACCTGCACAGAGTTTGTATGGAGAATGCCTTGCCCACCCCTGCGCCTTAAGGACAGTCCCTATTTTAATTAATATGATACAAATTCCTACAACACTCGATTTAACCTATTAACCCAGCAATTCCAGACTACTTGGAATGATAAGTTGTACGTCAAAAACTAATTTAGCTTCTGCGAATTGAAGACAGTCAATTCACTGTTAAATCGTATTTATAAGCGTTTAAAAACGTATAGTCCTTATATATTTAACTATAAGGTTGATAATAGACCCAGCAGCTTGCGGTGCAAAACATTATGTTCAACTTTTTCCTTTTGAAAAGTATGTCAAGACCTACAGGATGCGGTGGCAATTGCTCTACAAGAATTCACCTTTTTGTGACGCAATAAGACTTTAATTTATTTGGGCTTGGGAGTAACTGAAGTTGTAAGGAATGATTGGTAATAAGAAATTTTACTATATGATTACGGGACCATAATCATAAGTTTCTTGGGAGTTATAAGATGATTGAGTTTATTATAAGCTTAAAACCCCTTTATCAGTTAAAACGAGCTATTGAGCTGTTTTCTGTGTGAATTGAAATCAAGTAGATATTATGACATTGTTAGTCCGACTACTGCAGCCTAATGCCATTTATTTTACAGTTGAAATTATTTAAAATGTCCGACATTTTATAAAAACTGTTATTGGAATTTGAATCTTCATGCCTGGACAGTAAAGTCGCTTTTTGAACGGACTAATTTGATAGGTACAACTCTGACAGTTTAATAATTTTAAGTATACATCTGAAGTTAAAAATAGCAGTTTATTTCAATTCACGATAATGCACAAGGGTCTGAAACCAGGTTTTGAGTTTTATGAAGTATATACATCTAGGTACTGTCTGTAAAATAATTTAGGTACTTACGGAAATATTTTATGGGTATATTTTCAGTTTCATTTTTTTCCTTTCATCTATTTTTTGGATTTTTCGTTAAGTAAAATACTAATCCAATCCGTAGGCCCTATGGTAGGGGATTTCGCCTTCCAAAAGATGGAGATGAAAAATGATCGATATATATTGGTGGGGCATTGAGGTCTATTTATGCAGCTAAAACTCCAATACGAGAGATCTTTGAAAAATATTTACCACTTTTCCGCCACTTGTTACCTTTGTTGAATTATGGTGCCCAAAAAACTGGCAGCGTTCGCTTTTTGGACGGCCAGGTTCAATTTCTGGCCGAAGTAGCTGCCAGCCCTCTGGTCAGCCGAGGCAACTATGAGGCGCTGATGGTCCTCGTGTATCTCCTTGAAAAGGTATTGCGCGCTGGGCCTCAGGCCCTGGGGTTTTTTTATTTAAAAAACCGGCCAAGTGCGTGTCGGGCCACGCGCAAAGTAGGGTTCCGTAGTCGTCCACCCGTTACATTATATGGACTAAAAAGTTCGCAAACTTATATTTACTATGTTTTTGAAAGAATTAACAACATTATCTAAGGTATCAATGGAAATTGTACGAAAGTTTGCTTTTGCAAAGTACATTTCTGAAGTTCGACTATTACTCGTTAACTAGTAATGTCTACTTAGCTGTGATAGTTTTCCTTTTAAATTCATCGTATATACTACTACCATGATTTTTTTCACATGCCTAGTAGCCACCGTTTAGCTGGCAGGGGGGGGGGGGACACAAGACCATACCAAAAAATATCACTTCAAAGCTTAATATCACGCCAACCTATTATTTAATCAAAAAATGCTTTTAGAAACCTTATAATATTTTTGAAAAAGCTATCCAACGATATCCCACACGATGGGGTTTGGTAGAAAAAAAAATTGCACTACCACTTTACATGTATGGGGAGGTACCCTAAAAAAAATATTTTTTAAAGATTTTATTCTACCGTTTTGTTGGCGTCATTGATATGTATACTCATGCCAAATTACAGCTTTCTAGTACTAACGGTTACTGAGAAAAATGGGGGTCGGACGGACGGACGGACGGACGGACGGACGGACGGACATGGCGAAACTATAAGGGTTCCTTGTTTACTACGGAACCCTAAAAATGATTGCTCTTGGCCAGTATCTAGCCAGTAGCCAGTGGGCAAAGGTAAGGCCGACGTTGAAGCGAGCTCACCCAGAAGATCCCTATTCACTCGTGCCTTGAAGAGTCCCAGAGTTTCAACACCAAACGGCGCAAACATAAGTAAATTACGTAAGGATCTGAACAACATAATTTGATGTGTTTCTCTGTCTGCTGTACATTAACTTACTATGTCAGCCCTTCAATCTACATTTAAGCTTGCTTTTACTTAAATCGTAATAAACGAACTCTAAATGATTCCATGTCTAAATAAATAAACACATTCCAGTACAGTAATAGGGACAGTACCTTAACTTTCTCAACAGTTACTTAACCCTTTGACCGCCAAAGCGATAGTGTGTCGTCGTGCCCACTACGCCAAGTACCTACTGTTGAATTGGTGTAATGTCTAAACCAATAAATACAAATTAAAACAGTTCATAAATGATTTTATTCATGATCAAAGTACACCTTCACACCACTTTATAGGTTCTTGGCGGTCAAAGGGTTAATAGCTAAGTAGTTTAAACGGGGGGTAAGTTAGGTTTTGACCTTGTAGTAATGGTAGTTGACTGAGCGCGAGCGAAGCGGTTCCGTATGAGCTTTGCTTTCGTAAATGTCTGTCTGTGCTTCTCTTACAATACCAACCAACAAACACACAACAAACTAGTCGCAAAACTTAACGATTTTTTTCTGCTATTTAAACATTTTTGAAAAGTCATGACGTCACTAATTCCGATTTCCCTACAAACTTCACAAGTTCACACACACAACGAATTTTTGTGTAGTTGATTTGACTATAAGAAAACCTATAAACTCTAACTACTGTATCTCTCTACTATTCTGTTACAAAGTATCTATTCTATACGAAATCATGTCATTAATTAAATAAACATAAATTACTTGTCATGCGTTCTGGTTAAAATGCAAAGCATATTCTAATGACATACTAACCGCTACTAATGTGGTATAAACAGAATATTTACTACAATATTACTGGTACTACCGAGAACGCAAGCGTTTTATGCGAATTTATACGGGTTTGCATGTAATTTGTATAAAATTGTAGTGCGAAGCTTAATTTAAAATATAATAGACAATATTTTATATAAATAAAAAATAAAAAAATATTTGTGGACAATCTTACACCAATCAACCTAGTCCCAAACTAAGCAAAGCTTGTACTATGGGTACTAAGCGACGATATACATACTTATATATATAAATAAATACTTAAATACATAGAAAACATCCAAGACCCAAGAACAAATATTCGTGCTCATCACACAAATAAATGTCCCGGCCGGGATTCGAACCCGGGACCTCCAGCTTCGTAGGCAGGGTCACTGCCAACTAAGCTAAAGCGGTCGTCGATTTTTTCATATGTCGTATATATTTTCATAGCCATGTGAGATACAGTTGAGAATAGTTGCTCATTTCTTTTTTATACGCCGCGTTCATTTCAGATACGCGAGTTCTTAGCGCTCATTCTTTTAGGCCATTTTCTGTATCCAATTAAGGCCGTGTATTTTGAGTTTTTAAAAACCATCTGAGACATAGAATACAGTGTCTTAAAATCTAAAAAAAATATATGTGTTACATAAGGATATTGTCTAGTCAAAATCGCAGTCAGTTACATGACCTGATGAATTTCACTCGATAGAAAAAAATCACGAAGTTACCCCTTTTTGGAATGTTTTTTCAATACTACGGCTATATTACTGATATTTAACATTTAATTTTTGTACTCAATTAAAGATCGTAAATAGTTATAGACAAATTCGCAGGGTTTGCTTTGATAAAATGATTGGCTTAATGACTATAGCTCAATATTTACAAAACTGCGCGCAGAGCTTGCGTAGAGAGCGGGATGGTCAATTGTAAACTCACGCGTGTTAGAGCGGGACATTTGCGTTGGGGATACCTCCCCTTAACATGTATCTTCACATTTTCTTAGCGTCAGTATCTAGAACAGGACTATAATACGAATATATGCACTCGGCTAATTCCGAAAATCGGGATATTCCGAAAATTACTAATATCTACCAAACGCGGCAACATTAAGAGGCCTTATAAGAGTATTCCGCAAAATGCTTGGTTTTTGATCAAAGCTTCTGGCGCAAATATCCATAATTTTAAAGAAATTATTGAAGTATTTGATAGCCCGTTTCTTATTCTTAATAGTAAGATTACTTAACGTTTGTTTTTTAATCGTTAACCTTGGTAAAAACGCGTTCTCTTGGCTGGGTTTTTCAATATTTTGCGGTAAGGCGTAACGTTTTCATTCTCGATTTTGACGTGGAAAGGACTTATTTTTGTACAAAATGAACACATTTCAATTCTACATATGATAAACTAAATAGTAACGTCGTTAAATAAGTAGGATTCATTTATAATTTAGGTTTAAATAGCATCCGAATGTTGCCTAGTTTATGTATAAAAACAGGCTTACATTTTATTTTTTTCCTCGCAAGTTGCGTTAACATTTTGCTCTAAAGATAAAATTGTTGCAAAGAGTAACTCTTCTTGTGTATCAGATATTTTTTAAATCATAATTGGACTAAAAGTAAATTTTGTAAAAATTTTTAAACATAGCCCATAATTCCCATAAATTACGCTGCATTGATGCGCCGCACTCAGACGGCGCCGAGCGCTCTCAGAGGTCGGACCTATGTCGCTTTCGCCGATCGCGCAATTTTGCGAACATCGGAATTACGTTTCACAGAATTCCAAGACACGCTGAACTCGTATACCGTGATTTAATGAGTTTGATCCTTAAGTATTTTATTTTGTGATTTTCACTCAACTCCTCATATATTCATCACATCATAACACCACCGTGTTTGGGCTTGTTGGATTTGTCTTGATGAGTACTATCGGAATAAATAAGGCTAAGGGTCTCATGATGGAGTCAGGAGATAGTCAGTGGAACTGGAACTCCTCATATGGTTATCACAACACCGCCGTGTTTGTACTCTTTGGGTTTGTCTTGATGAGTACTATCGGAATAAATGAGGTCCAGGGTCTCATGATGGAGACAGGAGATGGTCACTGGAACTCTTCATATGCTCATAGCAGCACCGCCGTGTTTGGGCTCTTTAGATTTGTCTTGATGAGTACCATCGGAATAGGTTAGGTTCAGGGTCTCATGATGGAGTCAGGAGATAGTCACTGGAACTCCTCATATGATTATCACAGCACCGCCGTGTTTGGGCTCTTTAGATTTGTCTTCATGAGTACCATCGGAATAGGTGAGGTTCAGGGTCTCATGATGGAGTCAGGAGATAGTCAATAGAACTCCTCATATGGTTATCACAGCACCGCCGTGTTTGGTCTCTTTGGGTTTGTCTTGATGAGTACCATCGGAATAGGTGAGGTTCAGGGTCTCATGATGGAGTCAGGAGATAGTCAATGGAACTCCTCATATGGTTATCACAGCACCGCCGTGTATGGACTCTTTGGGTTTGTCTTGATGAATACCATAGGAACAGGTGAGGTTCAGGGTCTCATGATGGAGTCAGGAGATAGTCACTGGAACTCCTCATATGGTTATCACAGCACCGCCGCCGTGCTTGGGCTCTTTGGGTTTGTCTTAGTGAATACAGCCGGAATAAATGAGGTCCAGGTCTCATGATGGAGTCAGGAGATGATCACCGGAACTCTCCATATGCTCATAACAGCATCACCGTGTTTGGGCTCTTTGGATTTGTCTTGATGAGTAACATCGCAAGAGTTGAGGTCCAGCATCTCATGATGGAGTACAAAATGCAAATACAAAATCATTTATTTACCAAAAATTTTCAAACCAAACTAAGTAACAATGACACCCACACTAGGAAAAGCCTGTATCGTCAATCGTGGGTTTCAAACACAGATATAAATTATCAGTAAGGTATGCGGCTACAGATATTAGCAGGTAGGTAGGTAGGTAGTCAGGAGACGGTCTCCAGAATTCCTCATATGCTCATCACAGCAGCGCCGTGTTTGAGCTCGTTTGATTTTCCTTGACAAGTAGACCTAGATTAAGTCCAAGAACTCACGAACTCCTCAGATGCTCATCGCAGCACATGTTGCCTAATTTCGTGTAAACATGTGACGAATACACCTATATATATATATATATATATACATTAGTTTAAGCATTGTAAGATGAACTTTAATAATTATAAAAATTAAAAACACGACTGCACAAAAAAGATAAAAACAAGTTTCATAATAAGAAACTCAAGGAAATAATATTATAATCATTATTTTATTTCGAACTTTTTTTGCTTGAAACACATACATATATATATATATATATATATATAACATATAACATTATAAACGTGGCAGTTTGTGCGGATGTATGTACGTTCCGCTTAATTTCAAAACTACTGGACTGATTTCTATGAAACTTTCCAGTATTGTAGCTTAGACATCAGAATAGGACATACGCTATAATTTATTTCTAAATTCATCCCCCTAGGGGGTTTAAAGGGGGTGGTCATTTTGTATGGAGAAGAAAATTATTTTTAAGATAGAAACTTAAAACTACTGTAATAGACTAAGCATTAGTATGGAAGAAAACAATTTTTAGCGTTTTTCGAAATTCACCCTCTGAAGGGGTGAAAAAGTGGTTGAAAGTTTGTATGGGGAGCAATTTTTTTTAAACGAGAAACTTGAAACTTGACTTAGCATTCAGTTACTTAGTTTTTGAAATTCATCCATTAAGGGACTAAAAAAAAGGAGGTTGAATGTTTGTATGGTAAACGAGTAATATTCTAAATGAGACTATACAAAAAAGTCGTTTGTAGTAATATATAGAGTAGGTTAGTAACTAGGTAATTAGATCCAAACATTAGGTAAAAAAACTAGACTACCCGTGCGAAGCCGGGGCGGGCCGCTAGTTATATATATTTCTGAAATCGTCTTTTCAAATGCTTCATTTTGATGCCCCACTTGTTAGGATAGCAAAAAAATTTTTTTTACGGAACAACAATAATGGAGTCCACAGTCCACCATATTGTTTTTCTTGAAACTTCACATATCCTATGTCACCCGGTATGACGTAAGGATTCCAACCATACCTCACACATCTAAATCGGTTAAGGCGTTGAGAAGTTCTGGGGGAACAAAAAATTCACATAAATACATACATGAAACCTGAAAACATTAAACTCCTTTTTTGAGCAGTCGTGTAAATAATAAAAATAATAAAAATAAGCAGGTTTATATGGATAACTTCTTTGAAAACTCAAAAACTGCTGAGTTACAAACGTGTTGCCTAATAACCATTCATTTCACACAATTTTTTTTTTCATATTAACAGATGAGGGTAATTTCACTACTCGCGGCCCTGGAGTGCTACCGCGAAACACAAACGAAGTTTTCCCTCTCTGTCGCACTTATGTGCAAACTTGCAAGTGCGACAGAGAGGGAAAATTTCGAATGCTGTTCGCGGTAGTAGCCCTGGTAAAGCGTAACATCTCCATGGTAATAGTCCAATTTGAGGGTAGGACACCCCAATTTTTCCAATTTCTTGTTTGGGTTCCGTACACAAAGGGTTAAACGGGAACCTATTACTAAGACTCCGCTGTCCGTCTGTCCGTCTGTCACCATGCTGTATCTCAAAAGCCGTGATAGCTAGACAGTTGAAATTTTCACAGATGATGTATTTCTGTTGCCGCTATAACAAAAAATACTAAAAGACAATAAAATAAATATTTTAGTGGGCTCCCATACAACAAACGCGATTTATTTGCCGTTTTTAAAGATAATGGGACGGAACCCTTCGTGCGCGAGTCCGACTCGCACTTGGCCGGTTTTTTCCTATTCCTTCACTTAGGAACCCGTACCCGTGCCCCGTTTACTACCCGTATTTACGAATAACAGATGATGATATTTTATTAATTTACCCAAAAAAGTTGATTGATAAGTATTTAATTTTTTTATAATTTTTATCAGGGTCTGTACAGGTTTCAGGTCAGTAACCCCTGTGATATGTCAATCTATACATATATTATCTAACATGTAAATGTCAGTATTGAATAACAGATAAGGGTAGAATTTGCCTCTCGTATCTTAGACCATAACATGTTATTGGTAATAAAGCATGTTAGTTATTCATATTATTTATGACATAATGACTAAGAGTTTAGAATGAATGTATCATAATATCTATTATCCTACCAGACCAGTCCTACCACTTATGACTATTGGCCGGCGAGAAGCCAGGGGCGTTTTTTTACGTATAAATATTATGGCGACAGACAGTAAATAATGTCATTGCATAATTATTTACGCGGAGTTTCCACCAAATCTAAATATATTGTCCGAGGTGAACAATACACATCACTATTAGGCCTTTTGAACGTTAGGACAAATGACCTTATAACAAAAGTTGATAGGGAAAAAATCATTTTCGATCAAAATGTGTGAGGTGAATCACAAATGAGGCTTCAAACGTCAGGATATATCATCAGTATGACAAACTATATGCGAGAATACAAAAATATTGTATGACAAAAACTTTCGATTTTCCGATAGCTACTTATGTATAATATACATTTTCTTGAAATGTAGTACATATTAAAGTTCTGCTTTCAAAAAATCAAATACATGTTTAATTATACATTGTTAACAACATTAACAAACCTTAATAAACAATGTAAACTTTGAGACTGACGAAACGATCAAGACTTTACGTCCGTGTTGAAACGCACACATACGCGCTGTAAGTGTGCTGTAGAGCAGAGCGCTCGTATGCCGAGCGCTAACGCCATCTATCGAGTAAGATTTCGTGAAAATGATGAACGCTCAAACTTATAAGGAACCTTAATGTATTCTAGTCACACTCACTTTGAAGTTCATTTATCTGCCACCCCGCTTTATTTTACTTGGGTCCCTAGCGATGAAACTATGTGAGCGATGGTGCTTAATTTTTGAAAGGTGTCTAAATTTCGCCCTTTTTTGAGTTCCGGAATTAGACGAACATCTCATCATCCTCCTAGCGTTATCCCAGTACAGTTGCATCCTGAAGGATGCCTGACTAACCTTAACCTAACCTAATCCCAAGATTTGGCGTAGGCACTAGTTTTTACGAAAGCGACTGCCATCTGACCTTCCAACCCCGAGGGGAAACTAGACCTTATTGGGATTAGGCTAATATTTAGACGTTTAATAATTAGACGAACATCTATAATTTGGTAATTTGGTGTGTAACTATTTGTTTCATTTTGTATTTAATAGATTATCGTTTTTTAACAATATTAAATAGGCCCAGAATGTTGTAGCTTAAAATTTATTATTTTTTCGGATTAACCCGAGGCGGTGAATTCCACCACAAAGGCATAGTCACTATGAGAAAACAAGGTCGGGTTATTCCGAAATAAATGTATGACAAATACATGTATAGGTACTTGTATACGTATAATCGAGTAAAAAGAGTTGGGAGGACAAAGCCAATCGAAAAAGTAAAACGAACCTACAAACAGATAAGACTCATTTTTAAGTGTATTCGGATTTACCCGAACCAATTCGGAATAACACATTGGCAAAGAAAAAAACTAAATTTTAAATACCTGTATTGAAAAAATCCTACAATATGTCGGCGCCACTAACAGTAGCGTCCTATGTTGACATTTATTTAATGATATTAGCGCCATCTGTTGGCAACTATTTCATTCTGTGAATCAGGTGACCGTTAGACAGGTCGGTGGAGGCACTCACTTTTGCTCGAGCGGCCAGCCTGTCTGCGCGTCCTAAGGGTGAGCTGTATCACACCTGAATCACTGTTTTTATTGTTCATGTGTTTTTGTGTGTTTTCGGTGAATGTGCATATTAATCGTACGTTGCGAGTTTTAACCCAACCGCGTAATGGAGGGCTTGGGCGAGCCCGACGGCTCGACCTCGCCTATTCTAAATCCCCATAAATCCGACATCGGAAGAGGGAATCAAGAACCAATCGCGACCGCGACCGCGACTCAGCAAATTCCTGGCGTGATAAACAATGGTAACTTATCCAATTCTACCGTGATAAACAGTTTGGTAATGGCTACCGCAACGAACAACAATACAGGTAACGTGCAAATTCCTACTTCAATAAACAACAATGACTTGTGCATTCCTGCCACTATATCCAGCAATGGTACGGTAATTCCCGTGGCAACGAACAACAATAACCTGCAAATTCCTAACGTGGTAAATAACAATAATTCACAAATTCCAACTGTTTTGCCCGCACCCGACGTGACGAGCAATAACGAATCAGGTCAAATATTATCGTCCTTGGCGTCTATATTGGATAGGCTTACAAATCAACAACAAATCAATATGAATAACAATAACGAGCTATTGGCCGGACTGTTTTCAAAAGCGATGTCATCTACCCAACGCCCAAGGTTAAGTGACATTTACATTGCGCCGTTTAATCCGGATGGTGAAGTACCAGTAAGGGATTGGTGTGAGCACGTGGATAGGGCCAAGCAACATTGGAAACTGACCGATTACGAGATTTGTACCAAAATTGCGGGTTTGTTACAAGGTCGAGCGAAAACCCTGGGAGACACGTGGCTTGTGAAATCCCCACTATGGAGCGACATGCGTGAGGCGTTAGTGCAAACGTTTGAACCCGAGGCGCGATATTCGAACGATATTTTGAAATTACGCAACTTTAGGTTCGATGCGTCGAACCCGTCTGAATCCATAACACGGGCGTGGAACATATGGAAGAGAATAATGAGCGGTGATAAAGAAAAAGATGCTGTAGAAGCAATAATTGGCTGCATGGATAATGAATACTTACGGTTACGTCTTATATCTAGCAAGTGCACAACTGTGCCCGAGTTGATATCTGTCGTGTCTACCACGAAACCGCGTGAGGTTAGGAGTGGCGAACCTCCCGCGAAACGACCTAGGCTGCGTAATAGTAGGGATGAATCACTTCTATCGTGTTTCAAATGTGGCAAAGTCGGTCATATTCAGACAAATTGTTCCACTGGCAAGGTCATTGACCCTAAGCCTCTGTTGACTACTAACGACACGTCAGGAAGCCCAAAACCTTTAGATAAATTTACACAAAAGTGCAACTACTGTGGAAAATTAGGTCATACCGACACAGTATGCTTCAAAAAATTGAAGGATGAAGGGGAAAAGATAGCTTTGGCTACGGTCCAGTCTAACATATCCACTCCAATGCATATTGAAGTTGAGCTCTGTTCGATAGTGGAGCAGATCGTTCTCTAGTAAAACGATCGTTAGGCCTGACTTTACCTGGGAAACGAGAAGACTTCCCCTTAACGCTTCAAGGACTAGGAGCGGGAATGCCTATAGTTTCTAGCCAACGTATTACAGTCCTATGTAACATCAGTGACATTTTCGTAGAAATCAATTTCCATGTTGTCGAGGACCACGAAATACCATGCGAGCTTTTGATAGGATCAGACTTGGTAAGAATGCCCGGCTTGTCTGTAAATATTACTAGTGCCGGTGCTACTTTAATGCGAACTGCCCAAATACTGACTGTTTCAACAGATGACGACTTCATTCAGAACATTGACACCGACCTGACTGACGTGAAAGAAATACAAGAACTGAAAGCAACGTTAGAAAAGAACCGGGAGGTTTTTGCGACTGGCATTCCTAAAACTAAAGTTACGACTGGGCATATGGAGATACAACTCAAAGACCCTAATAAAACTGTATCCCGAAGACCATACCGCATGGCACCTATCGAACGACAAAAGTTAAAATCGATAGTAGATGATCTAACTGCTAATGGAATAGTTCGAGAGAGCACATCAGAGTTCGCGAGCCCCGTTATCCTCGTGAAAAAGAAGAACGGCGATGATCGCATGTGTACGGATTACAGGGAATTAAACAGCAATACCGTTCCTATTAAATTCCCGTTGCCTATCATTTCAGATCAAATAGACAGATTAGCAGATGCCTCTTATTTCATCTGCCTCGACATGGCTCAAGGTTTCTATCAGATACCAATCAAGGAAGAGTCAATTCCAAAGACCGCCTTTGTCACCCCAGATGGCCTCTTTGAGTATGTTATGATGCCTTTCGGTCTTATGAACGCGCCAGCAGTGTTTCAGCGGGCAATAATGGCAGCATTGCGTCCATATCTTGACGGTATACTAATTTACATGGATGACGTCCTAATTAAGTGTAAAACATTTAAGGAAGGCCTTCAAATGTTGGACCGAGTGTTAGTTGCTTTGCGTGAAGCTGGCTTTGCTGTAAATCCCAAGAAATGTGTGTTCTTCAAAAGGTCTGTAGAATATTTGGGTAACGTTATTTGCAATGGCACCGTTAAACCGAGTCCCAAGAAGGTGGACGCCTTAGAGAAGTCCCCTGTACCTACCACAGTGAAGCAAGTGAGACAGCTTTGCGGACTAGCTAGCTACTTCAGGCGCTTTATTCCATCCTTCTCCGAGCGCATGATCCCTTTGTATAACTTGACACACAAAGATGCAAAGTTCCAATGGACAGCCGAATGTGAGAACGCTAGACTTGATATAATCAGGCGATTGACTTCAGTTCCCGTACTGACTATATTCCGAGAAGACTTGCCAATCGAACTGCACACCGATGCGAGCAGTGTGGGTTTGGGGGCAATCCTGATTCAAATAAAAGATGGACGACAACATGTTGTGGCATATATGAGCATGAGAACAACCGAGCCAGAAAGCCATTATCACTCGTACGAGCTGGAGGCTTTAGCTATAGTTCGCGCTGTGAAACATTTCAGACAGTACCTATATGGCCGGAGATTCACCATCGTCACGGACTGCAACGCGATTAAGCCTTCTTTGAAAAAGCATGAGTTACTCCCGAGGATTCATAGGTGGCTGTCAGACTTGCAGTACTACACTTTTAAAGTGGAATATCGCCAAGGTAATCGCATGAAGCACGCAGACTTTTTCAGTCGCAACCCTACAGCGTGTATCAACCTAGCCAGTAACATAGATACATGGCTGGTGGTAGAACAGAGACGAGACCCGGACTTAGCCACCATTATAAAGAGCCTAGAACGTGGGGAAAACGTCAATAGTTACCGCCTCCACGATAATGTTTTGCAACGCCATGACCCAGAACAGGAACCGGGACGAAAGGAATGGAAAAAGGTAATTCCAAGAACCTACCAGTGGAGTATTATAAATGCTTATCACACGGCCCTGAAGCATTTCGGTTGGGAAAAAACACTAGCAAAACTACGCGAAGTCTACTGGTTTCCCGCGATGTCTACTACAGTCAGGCAATTCGTGGACAACTGTGTCATATGCAAAACCAGCAAAGGATCTTCGGGCGCAAAACAAGTACAAATGTACCCAATTGAGAAAACGGCATCCCCGTTCCAAACAATTCACATTGATATGACTGGCAGGTTGACCAAACGGAATGACAAACATGAATACGTCGTTGTAATCATCGACGCTTATACAAAGTACACAATGCTGAATTACGCTACAAATAAAACCGCTGTATCCATGCTTAGTGCTCTCAAAAAACTTGTCTCCTTATTTGGAGCACCTCATCAAATAATAAGCGACCAAGACACAGCCTTCAAAGCCGAATTTGAGGCTTACTGTAAAGAACACGGTATTCGCCAACATTTTATAGCACCGGGAGTTAGCCGATCCAACGGTCAAGTTGAGCGAATGATGGCTGTTGTGAAAAATGGGTTAACAATCATCCGAAACTATGAGACCAGTGACTGGAAAAGGGGCCTTGACGCTCTTCAGTTAGCTATAAACTGTACCAAGAATAAGACGACCAACATGAGCCCTTTAAAAGCGTTAACTGGACGGTCATGCGCGGTACCCGCCGAATTAGTATGCTTAATTGATGAAGCAGAATGTACCGTCGATCGCAACCAACTTGAAAAGTACATAAGTAAGAGAATTGAAAATCGCGGCTTAGACGACAAACAAAGGTTTGACAAAGGGAAGGCCCATGTCAATAGATTTCAAAAGGGAGATATTGTGTTGTTCAAAACAAATCCAAGAACACAAATCGGACTCGATCTAAAATATCCAGAGGCTTATGTAATTTGGAAACTGTTGCCTAATGATCGTTACAAAATAAAGAGAGTGACGGGTAAAGGACGACCAAAGAAAGTTGCGCATGATCAACTTCGCCTTGCACCTAAACCCGGCAACGACGACAGTTGTCAAGTGTCCATGTCGGCGATTGATACTACGCGAGAAGTTTAATGATAATCTTATGATTGCTCTTAATAACTAATGACGATTTAATAGCTTACGATTGTAACCAAAACTATTCATATAATTGGCATCTCATTGTAATCGTTTGCTACAGTACAATTGTAATCTTTACTGGTATAATTTTTATGTTACAATTAAAATCGAGCAGTGCAGTGATGTTTTTTGAATCAATGATTGATTTTTGTGGTCAATGATAAATAAAAGACACCAGTTCAATGTTTAACTTTGTTTTATTTGTTTATTTATAACTAAAGAAAGGAAGGAACAAAGTTGGGTGGTAAACATAAGACTGAAAATATAAATTATTTCATCATAACATTTCCCAAATGTATTAAATGAAGGTTGTTACTTGAATGCTTGTTGAAAATTAAGACCACTCCAATTTAATTATTCGTGATAAGTTTCTATTGAGTTCTTTAGATCTGCCTTATACGTAGTTGTCGAGGACAGGGGCCTCCTTCTACCAACACGAGTGCTTGAGGATGTTGAGGACAGGGGCCTCCTTTCTTGAGTTTGCTGTATCTACATAGTCGCTGAGGACAGGGGCCTCCTTCTATGAAGGTTGACGTTTGCACTTAGTTGTTGAGGACAGGGGCCTCCATATATGAACGCGAATGCTTAAGGTGGTTGAGGACAGGGGCCTCCTTCCTTAAGATTTGCTGCAGTCACATAGTTGTTGAGGACAGGGGCCTCCTTCTATGAGATGTGTTACCGAATCTAATTGGTTGAGGACAAAGGTGTTCCTCCTGAAGATTTGATGTTGTTGCAATTGTGTGGAGAACAGGGGTCTCCTTCTTACTGATATTGTTGTCTAATTGGCCGAGTGGCTGATGTTTTTTGATGCATGTCGAGCGCGACCTGCTGCAGGATGGTCGTGTCGGCGCCACTAACAGTAGCGTCCTATGTTGACATTTATTTAATGATATTAGCGCCATCTGTTGGCAACTATTTCATTCTGTGAATCAGGTGACCGTTAGACAGGTCGGTGGAGGCACTCACTTTTGCTCGAGCGGCCAGCCTGTCTGCGCGTCCTAAGGGTGAGCTGTATCACACCTGAATCACTGTTTTTATTGTTCATGTGTTTTTGTGTGTTTTCGGTGAATGTGCATATTAATCGTACGTTGCGAGTTTTAACCCAACCGCGTAATGGAGGGCTTGGGCGAGCCCGACGGCTCGACCTCGCCTATTCTAAATCCCCATAAATCCGACAAATATTTATGAAATTTTCTGTAATCGAATGTTAGGCTGATGCTATCCAATAAGTAAATAATTCACTATTGGCGTCTAAAAATATCGCGATACTGACTAGTTCATCGAAATTCATGCACCTTAATCAACTCGTGCAAAAAAGATTCGGAAATACCCGAGTGCACCTGTATATATATTTATAATACAATAGGACGACCAAACGTCATAAATTTTTAATATATTTTTATTAAGAAATATTATTTCAAACATCACTCCAGATCAACCATTTTCAAGCTAAACACTGTTTTTTTATTACTTAAATTCTGTATTACACAAAAAATGGCTCTGTTACTACCTATATAAAACTTTAATAAAATCATCGTTTCCTTTAATCACTTTATTAATATTATAAATACTTTTGTCATAATTTGAAATCCAAATATTTTAAAGTTTGTATAAGGCCTCTTAAAGGTGCGTAAACTGTCTACTTCTCTTATTTCGAGAGTATTATTAGATACTGCATCGAAGTATGGGGCAACGGGTCAAACATTAATTCTGTACTACTTCTACAAAAAAAGGCTTTACGACTTATGACAAGATCAAAAGGAATTCCAATTACCCATAGAAATATGTTTGTAGATCACAAAATCCTGACAATTACTTCGATGTATTTGTATCGCATATGTGTCTACGTATACTTACATAAAGATGAATATCATGCTGCTACAGAAATACATAACTTTAATTTACGAAATAAAAATAAATTGACGCTTACTAAACCTAACTTTGTACATTTTAATAATAGTTTTAATAATATCGCAATTAAAATATTTAATCAATTAAGCAATGAGATAAAACAATGTAATGACATCCGAACTTTCGATAAAAAGGTTAAAGAGTATTTTATTAATAGGCCGTTTTATACTATCAAAGAATTCTTTGCAAAAGCTCTAGATTATTTTTTTTTTATATATAATTTTTTTTTTTTTATATAATTTTTTTTTTTTTTTTTTAATTATGTACATGGATTAAGACACTGTAATAATGTTATTTATTTTAATTTTACTTTATGAATGCAACCAATTATTAGATATATTTCAAAATTTTAAATTGTGTTATATAGTGTATAATGTATTTTATTTTAATTTAATGTTATTAATGTGTTTGCATGTATGTACATACTTAAAGCAAATAAATAATCTGAATCTGAATCTGAATCTGAAACCGCACAGTTGCACTTAAACGTTCATCGCCATAATGTTTTGCACGTGGTCTGTTTATCATTACCTTTATTTAGATCAGCTTGTCCATAATCGTGACCTAACTTACAATATCACCATCAGTCGCTCAATAATGAGGAGTCATGACATCATGTCATGTCCTATTTTCGGAAACTACTTATTAAGCCCTGGCTACCTACTCGTAATTTAATACCCACGAGACTCGCATGCGAGTTTAAATACATTGCGCAGGTTTATAGAGCGATTGAATTCTTTATACATCCGTGACCCGCAGTGTAAAACATGCATGCGAGTCTCGTTTGTAAATAAGTATCTATTTATTTTTATAAGTATAATATAATAATTGGTTTTGTATTACTACAAGTCTCTATGTTAATTTTAGTACCTAGCTGTGGGTACTCCTTAAACTGAATAAATAAATAAATAAATTAATTAATTAATATAAGTGGTATGAGACTCGGTCGATTTGTGTAATATTGTCCACAAATTAATATAAACATTGAGTCTCAATACACTTTGTACACGACTGTACACAAAACAAAAGAAAGCTTCGGTAATAATGCTCATTACAATTTCATGAACTTTCAGTATCATCTTCTTACTGTCTTTGTTTGGCCTCATTTTAGTTATTGTCATAGTTTTGCGTACACACACTTTCTTTACTTACGTCTATCAAAAATCTTCACAAAGAGAAGATTCCGCCCAGCAGTAGATCATATTCTTAAATTCTAATGACGGTTGAAAACTGAAAAATTAAAAAATTACATGTTTTATCACTTGATATTAAATTTATATTAGTTGCGAGACCAAACTTTGTTGAATGTGCTATTAGTAAAAGATGAAGATATCAATTTTATTATGTAGTATAGTTTTATGTGTACGCTTGGGGGATAGCTTGGATTATAATGACATTAATATGATAGTGTCATTCGCCACACTAGATGAGAGGGCAACGTCTGTACTAGCGCCTTTTATCTGTTGGAGTGCATGTAAGTTTCACATACAGACTTTTTTCAAAATTACCTATTTTCAAATTTCCTTTATTTGAGAAAAGCACTAACATATACAATACAAATAAGTACTTACTTACTGTTTATTGCAAACCTCCATAAATAAAACGAATTCAGAGTATGTACATACCTTGGCCAGAACAGGTATTATCTTCCTCATACGTACAGTGGGCCAACGAAAATGTTGAGCACTTTAGTACTGTGTCAAATTAAAGAGGTTTCAAATTTTATGACGTTTCAGTCTAAATATTTCTTAGATTTCGATGTGACAAGGTTCTAAGTATGCTCAACATTTTCATGGGCTGGCTGTACATCGTTCGTTATTAATTATTATCATCATCATATCACCCGAAAGACCTCCACTGCTGGACATAGGAATTTCCCAAAGAGTGCCACATTGACCGGTTCTGCGCCTGTATCCAGCTGACTCCCGCGGCCTTTACCAGGTCATCAGTCCCTGTGGTGAGTGGTGACCGCCACTTAAGAACCTTTCGGCCCCAACGGCCATCGGTTCTACGTGCAATGTTCTCACTGCCACTAAAGTTTAGCGATTCGAAGGGCTATACCGGTTACTTAAGTTGTAATACTGGTGGCGTCATCCCTGCTGCACAGCATAGCCCTCTCCATTACCCTCTAATCTAAGTGACTTTTGAACCTATATAATAATATCACCAGATAAACTTACATCTCTGGCGAAGAATTTGCGAGATGCTGGGATCAACACGGCGATGTCACTGCAGCCGAACAGACCTGAGTACTTCTTGCAGAACATCCTTATCCTGGCTGACCTGAGCTGCGGAGGAACTGATGATTTCTTAATCAAGGTACCAGAAGATTGAAGGAATATTGCTTTTTGCATTTTGAGTTGAACTCTATACCTTTGTAATAAGGGTGACGCGTGAGCGTGACAGCCAGAGTTACCAAAAGCAAGTGAATGTTAAAAAAGTATTTCCAAGTCAAAGTCGTTATGACATTAACATAAGAATAAATTTCATCTGGCGCGAAAAAGCTATTTCACTCTGTACTAAGGGTTTAAATGGGGGAGAGAAGTTTGTATGTAGGTACGATATCGCAGTGAAATATAATAATAGGCAAGTCAGGTTTAGAGAGTAAAAACTTCCTTCAACACTTCAACCACTTTGTGAACTCGCAGAATTGAATTTCTGCATCAGTTTGCACTGTAATTGATACTTCGTAACATTCTGTTTGTCGTCTATTGCTGTCTAAAGTAGATAGCTCCATGTGCCCGAGTGCGAACATGTTGTAACATATTCAATACTTATTGTATCCACGACAAAACCGGTAATCGACTGACTATAACAGGCTGCCTGCTTCAGCAGACTTTAATTGGTTTTCTAAATCTGTCTAAAGAACATATCCTACTACCTTAATGAGTTTGGTTTCAGGCAAGTGGCGAAGGGTATTTCAAGTCTCCATACCGCTGGCTGCTGATCAGCCAGGACCCAGAGGAACTGAAGGTCTTGGATCGGCTTGTTATGCTGGTGGATAGTGATGTAGTCATCGCGCAGAAGACGGGAGAAGAGTATCAGTATGTCGAAGGTAAGATCTCTTTCTCTTCAGACAGCTTCTTTGGATAAGTGAAGAAAGATAACCAATACCTTATAACCTCTTATGTTGCTTGTTGCTCTTCAAATTCCAAACTTGGCGAGGTTGGACCGGCTGTACCTATAAGCTGGTGTATAAAGACGCGTGGTTGGCACTTTAAAAAAGGACATTGGTTCCAATAAAAATTGACTTGTGCTTTTCGTTAGGTAGAAGCAAAAACATTACACTCCTTTTTTTGGGCAGTCGTGTAAAAATAGGGCAACTTAGCATTTTTTACACAAAGATTTCTCAATTCACTAGTTTAATTTTTTATCAACAGTACCGAACTTTGGGTAGGTAGGTATCTAGGTGTAATTCCTCGGCCACTAGCGAATTGTCAAACATTTCAATTTGGTGCGCGTGCGACCTTTATATAACATTGCCTGCATAGGTAGAGGTCGTCTAGGATAATGAGGTGCGGCAAGAACGACTCCGCATTACTTATACAAATTCGCATTAACATGTCATTTAATTAAATGGTAAATATTGAAACCGAATCGATTAATCGGATGATCAAGAGCTTGAGCTGTTTAAATATCGAGTAAGGTCACGACTTCAATAGGTACTCGCTAACAGAGGGACGTCACACAAGATAACTCCACTTTTGTTTTGTTATTGTAACAAATAATACAATATTTTGCCCTGCCATATCCTCCTATAAATCGACCGTCTTAATAAATATTCTTCTGTGACGGGATAGGGATAAGATATAGGAGTCGTCATAGGCTTGCAGAGGGGTAGCGGGCGGGGGGAATAGTTATATAGATTTTTCACACCACCTGCTCGACACAGCCAAATTATATATCATGCAAACCTTACCGAAAGCAAATCATTATAGCCCTTGGCTTTAGCAGGGTAGTAATATTGTATTGAATTTCATTATAACCCGCCGGGTAATAATATGATTTCACTTTTCGTAGTTCTTATTGTTATGTCATTAAAGTCTAATTTCGTGAAGTCCGCACGGCGTCGGGCAGGCGGCACAGCGTCGTTCCAAACAAAACACTGCGCCGCCCCGAGGACGGGGATGCCGCTCCGAACAAATTTGAAAATCGACGTATTCGTACTGGCCACCATAAGCTGAATGGAACAAATTTTGAAAATAAAAACAAAACACGCGAATGTAACAGCGTCTTGTTACATTCGCGTGTTTTGTTTTTATTTGTACATAGGTACAGAGTAAAATTTCAGATTGTATAAAAATCCATTGGTATACTGTTAATGTTATAAGTGCGAAAGTGTGTCTGTCTGTTATCTTTTCACGCTAAAACCGCTGGACCGATTCAGATGAAATGTAATATGGAAGTAGTGAGTCCCGAGAAGGGCCGGATACTTTTTTTATCTCGGAAATCATCCCTTAAGTAGGTTTGTATGGAAGATGTACCTAGTAATCGGTAAGAAATTGAAATTAAATTCTAGCAATTAAATTCTAATGCGATGAACGAGTTCTACGCGGACAAAGTCACGGGCAAAAACTAGAAGATAGAATTCTAATAAAATGAGTGACGAACATGATTGGGCTTTGAATTACTATAAGTAATTTGATTCTGTCTCTAGTTGCCTTGGTTTTCTTATTGTCTCGCTAGAGGTGTGAAAAGTAGAGTATACTTCCTCGTGGATAAAACTGTTTTGCGTGTTGGGCGCTTAAATCCCTCACTACACTCGCTCCGCTCAGGAGTAAAATCTGGAGTCCTTCGTTACGTTCAGGATTCAATATCGCACCCGTGACATAAAACAGTGCTTTATCCCCTTGGTGTATAATCTACTATTATTTGTCAAGTCGGTTTTTGAAATTTTTCAAATAAAGGATGATTCACGCTAGATCGTTCCGTGTCCGGGCCGGCCTGTTTTCTAGTACAAGAAATCGACGGCCGTCGCGCGTCTTGTATTAGAAAACGGGCCGGCCCGGACACGGAACGGTCTATACTCGTACTGTGAATCATCCTTAAAAAACCTAGGTCTATAGCTCACAGAGCCACTACTTTATTTCATATTCGCAAGTAAACCCAAAGGGTACATTATTTATACTGAGTAAACCTAAATCACTAAGTTAGTCAATCATATGAGCAAGACTGATTACCACTCAACCCGGTGATTACCTCAATTATATGCACAGAGTGGGTCAGCTGATATGTGAATGATTAATCTTGTCTTGTCATTTAAGGTGTGAGCTGAATACTAATTAGCTTTGAGTATCGACGATTACATTATTATTAAAGAAATTACCAATTTAAACGTAGTAATGATGAATATATTTGTGCTTTGCAAGGCACGTTAAGCCGTTGATCCCGGCTTCTGTCTATGATAGTAGTCGTTAAGCCAAGTTTGAGGCCTTCGGGCGCCTTGAGCACTTCTAGCAGTCATTAAGTTGCCTACTCACTTGACAAAGCCTAATCCCAATAAGGTCTAGTTTCCCCTCGGGTTGGAAGTTCAGATGGCAGTCGCTTCCGTAAAAACTACGGCCTACGCCAAATCTTGGGATTAGGTAGCGGATCCTAGGCATCCTTCAGGACTTGGTGTATTGAAGATGATAATGATATTTATGTTACAGTTTACAAAATAACCGAAAACTCTCAACTAATCTACACCACCCGAGCTCTCTGGCGGCCCACAGACCTTAATAATACTATAAACGAGAATAATACGGCAATAATCAGTTACAACAAATCTAAAGCTGCCAGTAATAAATACGGAATCGTCGATGACTACAGAAAGAACAAGATCTTGACTATCAGAAGAATGGATATAAGGAAGCATACTTTGACTATGGTTAATGTAATAACTGATAGCAACGATACTAGGAAACATATGGACGATAGACTGTAAGTAACACATACACAAGTTTTTAGTAGATGTATATTGGCTTTTATGCTCGGTAGTGTTCCCAGAAGGCCGCCTTGCCACGCTGGGTGAAATAGTGGCCAGCCCTCTAGTCACCAGAAGTCTCTATAAGGCGCGTTGAGATGTCCTTTTAGAGACGCCGAGCACTTGAGCCCCATGGCCTCGGGATTTCAACCCCAAACGCCGCAAACAATTAGGTGGATGCCACACTGATGCGGTTTCCGCACGACGGTGCGGTGTGTGAGCAGGACAGTGCTATGCAAGTCTATAGCGGTGTCCCGCTTGCACTGCGGAAACCGTCCGGAAAACTCAACAGTGTGACAACTGCCGAGAGTAGCATGTTTGGGACTCTTGAGGTTTTCTGCTGAGGAAGCAGCTGCACCAGCATCCACTTTGATGCCTGAAATATGGGCTATTGCCAGGGAATCTACACATGTAGGTATTAAGCTGGTATGTATCAATTACACTATGCTATGCCAAATTTCATCTTAATTTAAACGGGATTAATAAATTACTTTCGCATTTATGATATTAGTATGGATTGTATTTGTGATCATTTGCCTGTCGTTGTGTTTAAAAACAAAACTATGGGTGTCCTGACGAACTTTGAATAACAAAATAAATTACACCTAAATGATTATAAAACTATCGCTAAATCTGGCACCGATTAAATAAAACTCGTTTTTCTAGATTATTTTTATCTTGTGTAGATATTTACGTAACTCTGTTATCATGGACTAAATATCATCAAATAGAAGAGATATAAGTCTTAACGTCAAAGAACTATGCCGACAAACTAGATATTAACTTCTTGGCGAGCTTACACTGGTCCATCAATTAAAATTCTTAATAACGTAATTTCAAACGCACAGTCAGCAGCAATGGTTGCTATGCGGGCGAGGTGCTCAAAATGATCTTCACAGATCTTTATTATAAGGGAATAAGAACGATTGCTGCTGACTGTACCTACTACCTCTAGTCGGTACAATAAAGTACCTATAACCTGTGGCTTTAGTTAGTTAAGAAGGAAAAGTACATACTACTTATACAATAAATGCGCTATTAAATTTATATATTTTTTAACATGATTAAGTCTCCTATAAGGTTTCATTAGGGTTGACTCTGGAAACCTGAAATTATCTTCATGCTCAGTATAATATTTTTTATGCAGAAACCTGCACCAAGACTCCATAACCAAGATGTCGTACATGGTAGTGAAGATCTGCTTCGAGATGATGAATTCGACGGAGAAACTGCTATTCACTAACACCTGGGGTTACGTTGACAAGAATGGTTCCTGGAATGGAATTGTGGAGCGGCTGATCAAGAAAGAGGGGGATATTGGTAAGATCCTTACACCTTAGAACGTAAGGTACGGTTTCAGACAAACTTCTACTCTCGAACGCTCCGGTTGTGGAATGAACTCCCTGCCAAGGTTTTTCCCGACAGACATCAGTATGGGGTTCTTCAAGAAAAGAGTGTAGACATTTTTAAAGGGTGCAAGCATCGATATGCTGCGGCGATCGCTTCTCATCAGGTGAGCCGTATGCTTGTTTGCGACCAACGTAGTGTAAAATAGATCAGAACCGAAATCCGAACTTTGAATAGTGCCGTTCCTTTTACTTTTATAGTGTGTAACATGAGAGTGAAAGGGACGGCGGCACGATACGAATTTCGGATTTCGATGTTCGGTCGGAGTAAACCCTCAGAAGGACTTTTCAAATCACGGCTAGAACCGAGTCTCCTAATGATGATGGGTGACGAGGCAGTTTTAATCTCGCAATGTCCTACATCTTAGCGCTATCCTAATTGCATCCCAGAAGGACGTCCAATCTAAAATCAACATCTTGACTCTTATTAGGAGTTCTCTAGCCGGGCCTAGCAAAGTATCGACCAAATTGCCAGATTTTCTTCGTGGAAAGTTCTCAGTACTTACCTAATTAGTAAAGATCGTATCATACAATACATTACATTACCTATCTGCTCAGGCTCTTGTCACATTTGTTTGTTTCAGGAACTCTAACGATCTTCACACAAGAGCGGATGCAGAACATCGACTATATAGCCATGGTTGGCACCACGGCGGTCCGTTTCGTCTTCCGCGAGCCCCCACTAGCCTACGTGTCCAATATCTTCGCTCTCCCCTTTACTGGTGCCGTGTGGCTGGCCACTTTTGTCTGTGTGCTTGGATGTGCTCTATTTCTGTACATCACGTCGAAGTGGGAGGCTACAATGGGGATGGTAAGTGGTTAAGGTCTTTCTTCTAGTTTTAAGCTGGTATTTTCAAATAATGACTCCACAGCTTTCTTCGTGTTGTCAGTAAAAGAGTAAGGTCGCGTTCAAACGTTTCCCGCCTCCGCCAGCCATTGTCTGTTACGTAGCCTGTACGTGAACGCAGCAAATCTTACAATGGGAATGGTAAGCTACTTAGTGGTTAATTTAAACTTTAAACTTTATTGCACATACAAAATAAGTACAAAGGGCGGACTTAATGCCATGAGGCATTCTCTACCAGTCACTGTCTCTAGCAGTTAATGTCTTTCTTCTTGATTTAACTTGGTGTCTAAGTATTGAAAATCGAGATGTCGCACATCAGCTGAAAGGCGAACTCTGTTGGACATGGGCCTATGCCCATCAGGAAGTCTACAATTCTTACCTAATATTGCTTTGAGTAATGGTTGTTGAATAAAATTGAATAATCATTTTTTAGCAACCCACACAACTAGATGGATCGTGGGCGGATGTGCTGATCCTGATCATAGGTGCAGTGCTGCAGCAAGGATGCACTTTGGAGCCGAGACATGCAGCAGGTACGATACATGAAGTACATAATCTTCAATAAGGATGTAGAGGTTCATAAAACCATAAGAAAATCTTACAGCCGGTTACACCAACCTGGCTTACATACAGCAGGCAGCTGTCATCAATTAGAACGAAAAAACCGCTTACGATTGCCGACGGTTTGATGCAACCCTGGTTATCGTCTTACGACTGTCTAATTAAGCCCTGGCATTCTAGCGACGCTGAGTCCAGCTAAGTCTAGCTACATGCTGGGCTACACACCACCCGAACGTTCAGGCAACTATGCCAGCTATAGTAGCCTGAACGGTCGCACGGCATGCAACCTGTACGCTAACACGGCCTAAGGTGAGCTGGGTGGGACGGGATATGCAACGGGCCGGGAATAAAATTATGTGTACTTAACTTGTGTGAATGCCACCATCTTACTTCTACTTTAGTGCATTATACACCTACACGGAACGATGTCAAAGCCGCGTTACACTTTCACAGATGCTCCAATTCACTTCCAGGTCGCGTAGTCACTCTGATACTCTTCGTCGCACTGACGATCCTGTATGCTGCGTATTCAGCCAATATCGTGGTGTTGCTGAGGGCACCAAGCTCCTCAGTCAGAAGTCTACAGGATATACTCAATTCGCCGCTAAAACTAGGCGCTAGTGACTTCGCCTACAATAGGTATTTCTTCAAGGTAAATAAAACCACCGTTCCTTAGTGCGTAGGGTTAAATAGCTGATTTTAGGAAATCCTTAATGATGAAGTTCTTCTTAACTACGATATTTAAGATTCCCTAAGCTAAGCCTAGCTAGCTAAGCTAGCCAAGATTCAAAAACCAAATTCATTTCAGAAACTAAACGATCCGCTTCGTAAAGAAATCTACAATAAGAAGATCGCACCAAAAGGGAAACGAGCTAACTTCTACACGATGAAAGAAGGAGTGGAGAAGATTAGAAAGGTTTAGAGAATTCTTCTTTTTATTGCTTAGCCATTAGCTGTTCACATCTAATATCTGACAATCTGCAGGGCCTATTCGCCTTTCACATGGAACTGAATCCTGGCTACCGCCTTATCCAAGAGACCTATAAGGAAGAAGAGAAATGTGATCTGGTTGAAATCGACTACATAAATGAGATAGATCCTTGGGTGCCTGCACAGAAGCGTTCGCCTTACAAAGACTTTTTTAAGATCAAGTAAGTTGCTAAAGCAAGACAGTTCACTAAACCTAGCTTAGCTTCGAAGAGTCCGCAAGAAACTTAGCTAGGCCATGGCTAGGCCCGACTACATAGTTGGTATAGATTTCAAGCATTGATTCAAGCGTGTAGATACTGTAGATGTCTACGATAAGACCGCCTGTTCGCCGCCGCCTTGTTTTCTGTGTAACTTTAAGCCTAATGTTATGTACTGTGTTCATTTTGAGGTGTGCAATAAAGAGAAGGTATTTTTATAGTATTGTATTGTGTAGGTTTTTGAAGTATCCTGCTTTGGGCCAGCTTAGAGCTGGCTGCCCGTTCCCTCTCATCTATCTGGCCTGTGGGCCACATATAGAAGGTGGCCCGCATGGCAGATAGATGTTCAGTAGCATAGCAGGACGTACATAGACTGCTGATGATCTCCTTGTTCCACCAGCTTCATAAAGATCCGTGAGTCCGGCATCCAAGCGAGCATCCACCAGCGTCTGCACGTCGGTCGCCCGCGTTGCCTCGGCGCTATCAATACTTTCAGCAGTGTTGGAATAATGGACATGTACTCGGCCATGCTGGCGACTTTATACGGGGTTCTGATGGCCCCGGCTGTGTTGCTAGTGGAGATCGCTTACAAACGACTGTGAGTAGCACTACACTATACCTACACACTACTACATTAGGAACTGTGAGACACTACATTACCTAGGTAAGTACTAGAGTCACCAGTCAATACGTTCAGTAGTGTCGGTGTAATGGACATGTACTCCGCTATGCTACATTGTACAGCATGCAATAGCAAAAAAACAGCAGAACTAAGTGTGCATCCTCCAACGGTTCTATGTGTGCTGCTGTTCTCCTGTGAGTCTAAATGAGCTCATTGAGTCGATCCAAAAATTATCCAATACACGGCAATTTCAATCATATGTTATGAATTATGATTTCTAGCACTGGGACGTTCATCTCACCTAATAAAATCATCTGCACGTTTACCTGTCCGGGAACTGGCAGATCACCATAAATATGCACACATTCATAATAATATTGTGGCCATGTCTTATTGCCATATTTAATTTTAAATAATACGGTAACATCATTTGATTTTTCAGGATTGTCGTCCGAGAAAAAAGGAGATTGCGGCACGATGCTACCTTTAAATGAAGAATACCTAACACTAAGAAGAAAAAGGCATTAATGGAATGGATAAAAAATCTGTCCTATGAAGAAACAGAATCCATCTTGTCTTTCATAACATAAGTAGGTAATTTAGCACTTGTCTTATACCTAATGATCTACTGATCCAACTACCTGTTAATTATATTGTTATATATTATAACACATACACACACACACACACACACACACACACACACACACACACACACACACACACACACACACACACACACACACACACACACACACACACACACACACACACACGCACACACACACACACGCGAATTAGTATTATATTCTTAATTAACTATTATTATTACTATTTTGGTGTTTAATTGTTTATACCACTTCTTGTATTGGAAGAGCGGTGTCTCCTGACACAAGCATTCTAAATTGCTTAAAAGGAGGCTCCAACCTTGCCTATTGAAACAAATTTTGTAAACCCCAATAAACATTTTTCACATTTCACATTTTTCACATTTCAGAAGAAATATGCAAAACATAAACCAATAAATGCATTTAAATACTGCACTTAAGGTTAAAATTCTACTAGTTGGCCGTATTTCTATAAAAATATTATTTTATTTTGAACCTTGTTATTTGTTTACTAAAGTAACTTTTTGAAATAAGTACTTTTATGCGACTCGGCCAACTCAAATGATTTCAAGTATACTAAAACCTTGTAATGTCAGTGAATAAATTAAGAGGCACCAACAGCCGTGTATCATTCGAGAATCGGAATTTATAACCGATAATTAATTGGTGAACACCAACTAGTAATTATCGACAACTGGCTTTTCCAGAGGCTATTTTATAAAGCACGACCTAATGTTTTTGCACCTAAT
Source organism: Cenopis cana (assembly GCA_951800055.1). Lineage (NCBI taxonomy): Eukaryota > Metazoa > Arthropoda > Insecta > Lepidoptera > Tortricidae > Cenopis > Cenopis cana. Next base: position 3,329,558 of record OX637491.1, on the reverse strand, counting down.
AATATAATATTTATTGAATATCTTAGAATTAATTCTGACATACTTAGTATTTGCATGCCGACTTCAAACATGTTTTATTTAATTAGTAAGAAAAAGTCGCGCATTTCTGTTCCCATCCATGTTTCTGTGTGGATTACCTAACTAAATAAAAATTTAGCTTAGTTTTGGCTTTTATGATGTTTTTAAATAGTACTTGATATTTTTAGAAGCTGGTTTTCATCGATTTAATGTACATCGATGCTGGTTTTTTTTTAGTTTTGTTTAGGTATTGTTTTGTCCATGAAAGTATTAATGTGAAAGGTAAAACATAAAACTAAATACAACCAAATTAAAACCTAAATATAAAACTAAATACCAATGGCGGTGCGTCAAAAATATTCTAAGGGAAGCCGGAAATAATTTGCCTTTCTTATTCTTCATGAGCCGTATTAAAGAACTGGACTGGCTGAAAATTAGGCAAGCCGGTGGCAATCGAGTTGTATGGAGGCTCCGCCACTGCTAAATAATATGTAAAAAATGCCCCCGCGGCATTGTGCCGAAGATACTAGTAGCATTTCCTAATAATAGCCAAACTGATTCATTGAAAAAGTCATTCTAGCCAGTGGCCATACAATAAGATTTTAACTAACATACAGCTTTGCACAGCTTATGTGTAACCCACCCTTATAAAAAATTATCGTGGATTTATGGTATCGCTTTAAAGATGCTTTAAAACCACAAATTTAAGCTTAGGACAATTATTTCCACAACCTATTATTAAATGCAATATAAAGCATCGTATTTTGGCTACCATTTTACACAAGGCATCGCCATGGATATCTGGAAAGTCGTAATCATAGCATGTTTAATATTAGAGGTAGAAAGTCGGGCGGGGGTTGATGCATTTTTAAAAGGTTTTGTGGAGAACGAAAGGAAGCCTACGATGGTCGTTTTCCACGGAATTTGTTGGAAAAACAGTAAGTTCAAGGATTTATCGAAAGGAGTTGTACTTACGTATAATATGATATGAGGTAAACTGCCATGTGCTCGAGACTGACTTAATACTTGGCACTTTCAATCCTTTGCCCAGTATATATTTAATTTTCTCTATGCCTTTGCCTTGGTGACAGAGGTGAAAGATAGTTGTCCACTATTATTTATTTATTTTATTTATATTTGACTCTAATGCGCGGGAAAAAACCGAGCAAAGCTCGGTCGCCCAGATATTGAATGCAAACGTGACCAAAACACACCCGTCGTCTACCAGTCCCTGGGATCCCAGGGCAGATAACAAAAGAATGGCATTGTATATTTTTTCGCCGGGAGAGGACGGCTTCTTAGTCAGCCATTATTCTCAAGTAAAAGTCATAGACCAAAACAATTGCACAGCACCACCAGTGTTGCCAATATTTATTTTAATGTTTTTATTGTTGCTAATTTGTAATTATTTATTCAAATAAATGTAATATTGTCATCACATGAGAAAGAATAATGGTAAAATACCGTCATATTAAAAAATATATATAAATGTATAATATACCAACACCTCGTATGATTTCTATAACTCTCGAATTTGCAAACAACCCTCAAGGCGTCAAAGTGCATGTGATGAAAGAGTTATCGAAGGCTGGTATCCGGAGCTCACCATCGATGTCAGAGGATCCCTCCCTCCAAGACCACGTTGTACTGCTGCTTACCGATCTGGACTGTCCTGAGACCGCAGAAGTATTCCACAATGTAAGTTTAATACCCATAATATGTATATCGAATACTAAGAGAGGTAGAGCACAGCAAAATGTCATCTCTTGCTTGAATTTGGAGTAGCCCAACTGGGGAAGTACCTCCGCCTTACAGAAGACCACAGCCATAATAACATTATTTACTATACAAGTAAGTATTGTAATGTTGTGTTCCTGGAGGTGAGCAAGGTTGCCAGAGCTCCCGAGGATGCACAGTGTTGAGAGCGAGGGACTTTTTGTCCCTTCTGCTGTCAACACAGTGAATCCTCAAATTTTATAAAGGGTCGGCAACACGAATGTTACTCTTTTGGAGTTGCGAGCGTGGATCGTATGCTTGTTTGCCACCGTCGTAGTATAAAAATATATATATATAAACTTTAAATACCTAGATATATTCACGTATTGATTGTGAAAGGGTGTGGCTATCGTTAAAGGCAATGAATAACAATGTAGGCGGTGGCTAGCGCTGAACAGCGTGCCAGTCCATAGCTGGTCTCTCTGGTACTCTGGTAACTCGTGGTGGCCGAGACCCGTCCCTAATTCTCTCTGGGCCAGTGTTAGGACCCTTTAATGTGAGAAAAGTAAATAGGCTCACTGATGGTGATGTTTCACACAGGCAACCCGCCGTTCGCTCCACCGACTCCCGTACCGATGGCTCGCGCTTACGAGCGCGCCTGTTCAGAGCTGGTCTCTCTGGGAGCCTTTCCTTGTGGACAGCGATCTCGTGGTGGCCGAGGCTGATGGAGACGGCTACAGGATGACTGAACGTAAGTGTTGTAACTGGTGTCCAACCAGATTACGATTTTCAGCCGAAACTCGTCCCAGCGTGCCCCGAGTACATTTGCATTCTCAAGGATGCCCGGGTCGCTACCTAATCTGAAGATAACTAAACAGCTGTTTACCTACGTTACCTATGTGAGCCGCTATGCAATTTACTACTTCCATATAAATTTGAATGAATTAAACAGCTGACTTTTCTAGTCCACAAGCCAGCTCACAACATGCCCACCGTCTTCACGCCACGAGGTTTCTTCCAAGGAGTCCTGACTGACGTAAGGCCTCACCGTGAACTGTTCCGAAGACGGTGTGACGTCATGGGTGCTACCATGACAATGGCCAATGGGATTCAAGATAGCAACTCCTCGATATACCACGTTCTACAGGAAGACTATCTGTGAGTATTGAATTATATAGGTAGAGGTACTAAGGACAGGCAATAATGATACCAGAGAAATTTGGTAACATCCGTTATAATATTAATTAATAATGTCGATCGGAAATAAGAATCTGAGACTGTTTTATTAGACAGGCGTCCATTGTCTCACCCAATAGCCCAGCCATTAATTAATCCATTTGAAGTAAGTACAAGAAATCGACGGACGCGCGACGGCCATCGATTTTTTGTACTAGAAAACAGGCCGACCCGGACACGGAACGGTCTAGCGTGAATCATCCTTAACCCTTCATTTAGACTCCATCAACCAGCAATAGTACCTGGGTATACAGCGGGTGTTGTCTCTGTGTCTATCCCATGACGCGGGCAGCGATCCGCTCGGTGTATCCCTTGCTTTTCATTAGTGTCAAAAGGGTATCTATACTATCTACGTGTTGGCTATGTGGTACTCGTTGGTGCCCCGGTACTTCGGCTCCACGCACGCCTCCCATAGGTCCGGGACACCATTGTCCCGTGAACGGGAAAGACATTATACATATCGATCGAAACGCCAGGCGGTGCTCGTTGACATCACCATCCATCCCCCATGACGAGAACCTGAAGCGTGAAGCGTGAAGGCCGAGAAAAGAACCAGCAAGTACCTAGACCTAGCATACGAGGTAACCGCCATGTGGGATGTTGGTTCGACGATCTCTGCGAACTCAACCAACCAACACCTTAGAACACTCGCTAGAGAAGAGATACACCTCTGACACGAGAAGGAACGTAAGCGCTGTGGGTAAGTATAAGTATGTGTACGTGCGCTGTCGATACACGCGTCAATTGTGTGCGCGGGTGCGTAGCGCGTGGCGCGGTCCAGTCGTGAGGCGCGACGTCACCCGATCTGCGACCGGCGGGCCTCTCAGGGACGATGTAACTGACCTCGGTGCGGGGGGTTCGTGGCCATTCTGTATTGTAGAACTATTTATTATACTATTCTGTGGTAGAGATGGCTGAATCAAGGGTCAGATACAGAAGGCGGTACTCCTGGAGACGGCGCGGATAGTCAGGTCAGGCAGGAGGTTCCTCTCTCTTTCGACCTGGTAAGGTAACCCTAGGCCAGGGCTAGGCTAGGGCTTGGCTAGGTAGGCCTGGTGGTGGTTTCGGTGGTAACCGGTAGCTTAGGCCCCGCCTCGCTGCAGGCGGCACACCGGATAAGGACTTAATGATGCTTTTGTTTTATAACTGTATTTTTACCTATAGAAATATATGAGAAGGTCGAAGATGAATAACGAGAATAATATTCTTGAATTTAAACTTTCGTGAGACATGTTATAACTTTATTTTACTAAACGGTTAAAACTCACGTATTAATGAAGAACTCCCGAAGAGTTCGAAACATGTCGCCCGAAGTGACAATTAATACGTGAGTTTTAACCGTTTAGTAAAATAGAGAATAATATTATTTTTGTATTTTAGGGAGCTACAACACGACGTTATCAGCAAAAACGGTTGGACCATCGCAAAACTAGGGTTCCTCATGTTGAATGCTACGCCGAAGGCTGTATTTAACTCCAGGTTTGGCTACTTGCGGGACGGCCAGTGGAACGGGGTTATAAAAGACCTGATTGATTATAAGGCTGACATGGGTAGGTAATTCTTTATGATGGACTTCTTTTTTCTAAACAGCCGGGATCAACGGTTTAGCGGGCCTTCCAAAGCACGGGAGCGCTCAGTTAGTAACCACTCAAAGCCATCCATCCAAGTCGCCCATCCTAAAACTGATCGCGTCCGACATTGCTTAATCTCGCATAACGCACGCGGCACGAGGGCGCCGCTGGGTGACGAGCGATAAAAAAACGGGCTGAACTCCGGGAGTGTCGTCAGAAGTGAAAATTCAATGACTTGATAAAGAGCAAATAACAAAGATATTCATATTCGAATAATCCCTCTACATAGGAGCCAGGAGCTACCTTGGAGCATTTAAAAAATCAAAATTGTTCGTACTTTGTCCATCACCTTTGGCCAATATTTTGACGTGAACTGTCACCGTACCTAGGTATTTAGGGACAATAAGAACTACTTTCCATGAGAATTTATTTGAAATGTGATCTTTATGGAAATCGGTCAGAGTGGCTATATTGGACTTAGTTGAACCGTAAATGTATGCGTTAAAGGCTCAATTTGAAATGAGCGGACGGGTGTCGCAATGACAAATGCCGCTGACTCTAAATTGGGACTTTTAATCTTATGACTACGGTTCAATTTGGAGTGCAGTTGTCGTATCGTCGGACAGCTAGGTGACCAGCTGAGCATTGGCTGAGATGACCCCTCCTAACATCGTAATCACGATAGGTACTGGGAGGGGACAACTAGCTGGTTTTACGCATCGTCCCGAGTTTAACGATTTTCCCCCAGCACAAAAAGTGCTCAGCGCCGCTAAAGAAGTTTTCACTTCAAAAATATGAAGTTTGCTGCTGGAGCCACATTGATACAAAGTTTTCACTTTGCAGCAACTAATGTCGGAATGAACAAACAACGTTTCGCAGTCGTGACATACATAGACCCGATGGACAACTCCCGCGCTCGCTTCATCTTCCGCCAGCCCGCTCTCTCCCTCACTGCTAACATCTTCTCTCTCCCATTCTCCTCTGGCGTGTGGATAGCAACAGCGATATCATCCTTCGTCGCTGCTGTTGCGTTCTGTCTGAGCGCAAGATTGACAAGAACAACTGATCAGGGTGGGATAGTTGGTGAAGCGTTCCTGATGACAATGGGTGCTTTGAGTCAGCAAGGGTGCGAGGTGCAGCCGAAGAATATATCAGGTAAGTTTGCAGGCTCTTTCGATTCACAATTTTTATCTAAGTAAGAACAACAGATGAGCATTTTTAGAGCGTCTCATCTGTTTTTCGAGAAAAACAATTGTCCGAAGTAGGTATCATTTATTCCCTCTGGGTTGGAATTGGAAGGTCAGGTAGCAGTTGTTTTTGTAAAGCCGCCGAATTTCAAGCTTCTTTAGTCTTACACATACGAATATAGATAGATAAATACTTAAATATATGGAAAACATCCAAGACCCAGGAACAAATTATTTTGTGTTCATCACACAAATATATACCCTGGCCGGGATTCGAACCCAGGACCTCCAGTTTCATAGGCAAGGTCACTACCCAACTAAGCTAAAGCGGTCGTCGAATATGTTTCACTCTGACCCCCAGCCCACCAGGAAAACGCTAGTGGAATTTACTATAGGTCTCTTTAACACTTACTCCCAGCCCGGATTAGGTAACAAAGCTCGCTCGCTTACTAACTCGAGCTCCGGGCTCCTAAAACCAGGAAAACGCTAGTAGAATGATAACTATATGTCTCTTTCACTCTTATCCCCAGCCCGGATTAGCTCTGAGCTTTTCCTAAAAACAGGAAAATGCTAGTGGAATTTACTATAGGTCACTTTCACTGTTACCCCCGCCCGGATTAGTTGCCAAAGCTTAACCCGAGCTCCGAGCTCCTCCTAAAACCAGGAAAACGCTAGTAGAATGACAACTATAGGTCTCGTTCGCTCTTACCACCAGCCCGCATAATCCTCTGGGTCCTCTTCACATCCCTGATGGCCCTGTACGCGGCGTACTCTGCGTACATCGTCGTGCTACTCCAGGCTCCGTCAAGCTCGGTGAACAACCTCGCGGAGCTCGCCAAGTCGAAGCTGACGCTGGGTGCCTTCGATTTGGATTACAATCATGCCGTTTTTAGAGTAAGTAACTACCATGGCAACCAAGTAACACACATCGAAATTAATTCTATTTGTCCGGCTCGTATCGTCGTAGCTACAGGCGCTCCACCAGAGATGTGCTACGCAGCTACACTGCGAGGATTTGATAGCTTTCCGTTTCCACCAGTGGTTGTGCTATGTGCTATGTGGACCTATAAATATGATTGGTCGATATCAAACCATCAATGGCTAGTGGCAACGTAGCATATCACATCGCTAGTTGAAAAGCACCCTAAAAAACCGTGAAATGGGATAAAATTGAAATTCAAGGGACACCGACACCTGTATTTTTACCAGGAACTAGTATATGTTATGTTTGTATGAAAGAATAACATCTTCAACACGCAACGAAAGCTGAATTCCCTGACTATTCCTATAGACAAAGATTAGTTTCTGTTAAAAACAGGTGTCTCAAGTATCCCTTGAATGTCCCATTTTACCCCATTTAACGTCGGATTTATTTGCAGGAAGGCGCGGGCCCTATTCGTCAAGAAATATCGAGGAAAATATCACCAGATAATGGACCTAAATCATTTTACAAGTTGGCTGAAGGTGTTGAGAGGATTCGGAAGGTAGGATTAACCCCAACCCAACGTACCTAACCATAAAACCTATTATGCTAGCCGGACAGATTCCTGCTACCTTTGTATTTATCATCATCATATCAGCCGAAAGACGTCCACTGGTCAACAAGGCCTCTCCCAAAGAGTACATCAATGACTGGTTCTGTGCCACTCGCATCCAGGTTTCCCGCGACATTGATGAGGTCATCCAGTCCGCCTTGTGGGAGTCTTCCCACGATTTGCCTTTCGGTACCTTCGTATAGCCCAGTTTACTTTATGTCTTTGTTTTATTCACAATAGGTAGGCGCTTGGCCACATGTCACCTGACGGCAAGTGAATATTGTGGTCTAGGATGGAACATGGAACACGCTTAAATTTTTTTGTACGAGGATAAAATCCGTTTTTTATACCTACGACGCACCACGGGGGCAGCGCGGAGGTTATGTCGGATTTGCACTATCGGTCTAAATAGCCAGCGATTGTCTCCTCGACCCATTTTGGATGAGTCTGGGATGATGGGATCCCATGGAACGCGCCAGTAGCTATCGTCCTAGAGTCTACCTATGTGTCCAACTCCAGCCCCCATCTACGACCCCGTGGACCCTCTTTTAGTCGTTTTCTACGACAGGCGGAGAATACGCTTACCTACCTCTAGTATAGAACCAGTACTAATCAACTTCTGTTCCAGGGTCTATTCGCGTTCCACAGTTTAGTAGAGCCAGTATACCGTCAGATTGAGAAGACTTTTCAGGAGAGCGAGAAATGCGATCTGATGGAAGTTGACTACGTCGGATATTCGGGGCTGCACGCGCCTGCAAGCAGATCTTCTCCGTATTTGGAGTTGATGAGAGTAACGTTAGTATTGCAAATCTCTAAAATAAAATATTTGTGTAAATTCTTACATACGCCTAACTGGGGAAGTACGCCCGTCTTGCAGAATACCACAGCCATAATAACATTAACAATCATACCAGCACCTACATACAGCGTGCTACATATAGCGTTGTCGCCGACGATATTTCTCTATATTTCTCTTCTTTCTTTCCACTTCCACCCCAACAATAGCAGTAACTATTCTCACATTAAACAATCCTTTAATAATATTTGTAAATGCTTAACACAGGAAAAACACGCGTCATATAATTTAGACCCCACCCACCAAAAAAGACCTACTGACTTGAGCCCACTGTTACATGACCTACAAATTAAAGAAGTTTCCGATTGTCTCTTGTAGGATTGACAATAGATACACATCTTGATTGGAAAAAACATATAGACAAAGTTAAATCCAAAGTATCCAGCTTCATCTAAAATCGAATACTAATAAAAATACAAATACTCTTTATTGCACACCTCAATTAAATGATACAGTACTATTGTACTGTATCCTTTAATTGAGGTGTGCAATAAAGAGTATTTGTACACAACTACAGTACTAATATTGATTGTGCTATGTCTGCCTATCACGCATATACACAAGCGTGGCTCCGATATGGTATCCTGTTATGGGATAACAGTGCTGATGCTCATGATATATTTATAGCCCAAAAAAAAGTATCCGAATCTTAGTTAATATTTCACAAACTTCCACTTGCAAACCCCATTTCACGAGACTCCAAATCTTGAATCTACCATCTCTATATATCCTAGAAGTAGCCACGTTTATTAGAAACAATCTTTATTTATTTAAATTCAACACGAGTGCACGTCGTAGAGACAAACTTGTCGCTCCGGAGCCAATTAGATATTTACAAAAAAGGCCCATACTACAGATCGATCCTTTACAACAAATTACCAGTAAACATAAGAAACCTACAAAATAAAAACTCTTACACTAACGGACTAAAAGCATTTCTCATAAAAAAGCGTACTACGCTACTCTGTCACAGAGTTCATGCAAGATAATGTTAATGACCTACTATAATATAATTACGTGAAAAAATATCGTCATCATCATTATCTTTTTATAACTTGCTATGTTATTTGTCCTTTTTGTTTTTGTTTTAAGAATTAAGCTAACCTCTAGATTATATAGAAAACTTAGCTCATAAGAAATATTGCTAATCTTGCTATACCCTACCAGGGTCCATGTGAATCCATTTATATTTTAACAGCTGTAATAATACCATGGTTCGCAATAAATATTACTATTACTATTACTATTGTGTTCCTGGAGGTGAGCAAGTTTCGTGAAGGTTGTCAGAGCTCCCGAGGATGCCCTGTGTTGAGAGCGAGGGACCTAAATTTGTCCCTTCTGCTGTCAACACAGTGAATTCGCAACTTTTTTGTTTTCGCTTTTCAAATATACAATTTCAATTTCAAATTTCTTATTCATGATAACTGAGCATAATACAGAAATGGACCTAACTCTGGATAATGCCGGCATCATAACCGGTGCTGGTCTTCCGTAGGGCCCATTTGGTGATGAACTGATGACACGTCGGGAAACACACATGAGAGAAGAGAGGGGTATTACTAACGCCAGTAGCAAATCTGGCAACAGCTTAAACTAAAGCTCAAACATACAATATCTTAAAACAATCTTCTTTTGTTTTGGCAGTTTTAAGCGGATACGGGAGGTGGGCCTTAAATCTGCTATTAACTTCAGATACGAAGCGCGTAAACCTTCCTGCAAGGTAAGATCGTTAAATCCGAGAAGTTTCGATGACGCTGTGTTATGAGTTAGTGACCTAGGATGTTATTCATATACCGAGTCGTCCACCCCACACCCGTTTTTATATGGAAACTGTCAAATGTCATTAGTCACTTTTTGACAGTTTCCATATAAAAACGGGTGAGAGGTGAGGTTTCAGGTGAGAACGGATCGGTTTATGAATAACAGCCCTAGAGCGGCAGTCTTTATAGACCGACCGTCTTTAACGAGTCCGCGCCTGTGACGCGACAGGGGTAGGAGGGGAAACTTCAAAGGGTAGCGGACGGGTACCTACCCTTCCACGCGGTCTCAGTTAAGCGGTCGACCAAATGCATCCTCGAATCAATAAAGGATCGCCAACGAGCTTGATCCCTCAGAGCTTCTACTCCGAACAGCAGCAGCACTACACGAAGATTGGATTTCGAATTTCGGAGTACGGGCCCTGGAGTTGTAAGCATCCATAGACAATGGTCCACTCTTTCGCCGTACGGGCAACCGACTCTGGATTAAACTTCCTCTTAAATGCAACCACTAATCATCTAAGAAAAAGGAATTTTTATTTTGATCAAAGACTAAGGGGTGGGCAAGCTCTCTCCATACAAAAATTGTGCAAGTTTTTCTTCGCTTGTGTTTGCACTACACTACTGATTTTTGGCCAGTATGCTTATTTTTCTGTTAGCCATAACCTGGAGAAATATTTTTAAAATTAAAAAAATTACCATGCTTTGCCCTACCATGCGCACTAAATAATTTTGACTAGAGATGTATCGTAGGTACCGACTAGTCGGGAAAGCCGGCTATCCAGTCACATTTCTAGCCGGCAATTAGTCGGTGACTAGTCGGCCACCTCAGCACCGATTAGTCGGCTAGTCGGCAAAGTCCATAGTCGGCCCCTTCTATTTCCTAGGAATCCATCGCTATGTTCAGCAGCGTGGGCGTGACGGAGCTGCGACCAGTGCTGCTCTTCATGAGTTACGGGGTGGGACTTAGCGTGATGGTCGCCGCGGTGGAGTTTCTTGTGTTCCACGCGTAAGTACCTCGAAAGGCTCAAATTTTGACGACCGCTTTAGCTTAGTTGGTAGTGACCCTGCCTATGCCTACGAAGCTGGAGGTCCCGGGGTCCAGGGCATTTATTTGTGTGATGAGCACGAATATTTGTTCTTGGGTCTTGGATGTTTTCTATGTGCGCTCGTCGCTTAGTACCCATAGTACAAGCTTTGCTTAGTTTGGGACTAGGTTGATTTGTGTAAGAATGTCCACAAATATTTATTTATTTATTTACGTCATCATCATTGGCGGGGTATGACCAGAATTTGACGCGGGCAGGTATATTTAGCGAGACCCTCTGATGGCGCAAGAAGCAAATTAAAATAGTAAATACTGTAGTCAATCTTATACAAATTTACTTAGTACTTAGTACCTAAGTAAGGCAGCAAGGAAGGGCAGCCCCCCCTGGTGAATCAGATTTTTGCGTATTCCTTGTGAGTTGTTCCCTCCTACTGGTTTCCATCCTTACACGCCGTTCCACAAGGCCCCTATAAAATCGACGCCCCGTGCGGTCCTGGTTGCCACCTAAGGCCGCCGTAAGAGATCGCTCTTTAGTGATAAGACCGTGTTTCTGTTTCAGTAAGCGCTATCGCCTTCGCCAACGCCGGGTGGCCGAACGCTTGATTACCAGAAGGAACAACTAACATGTCCCATGACATTATTATCAAACTGGAAGTGTAGATTGTGATAATAGCTACTTAGTTTGTGTAGAGAAATAAACTACCTTAGCAGCTAAGAAGAAAAAATTAACTGTAATTTGATTTATCCTTTCACATCCTTCCGTTTAGGTCAATACACGGCACTGATGATGATGATAGTCTTGACCGATTTCGGCCAGAGCGACTGTATACCTATTCTGGTTTGGCATATTTAATAGATATATTCATGGTGGGTGGTTTCGTAGTTCCGCCACAGAATAAGTAATAGTACAAGTACAGAAGCTTCACTTCCTAACAAAAACGGCATTTAGGCACAAAAACAAAACTACTCTGTGCATCTCTGTCTATCGTATAACTTGTATTCATTCACACGCGGCACGTGTAGCGCTAGGGCTGTCACGCGAACAATACCTACATCGATGAGGGCGAAAAATGTTCTAGCTCACCAGATGTCGCTCGAGTACAGTGAACCAATATGCATTAATACCAGTGGCGAAGCGTCCATACAACTCGATTTCCACCGGCTTTCCTAATTTTCGGCCAGCCCAGTTCTTTTACTACGGCTCATGAAGAATAAGATAGGTAAATTGTTTCCGGCTTCTCTAAGAATATTTTTGACGCGCCGCCACTGTTAAGTACCTACCTATGCGTTCTTCATATGTATGTATGTCAGTGTCATCATGAATAACGCCACACATAAAATTGATCTACTACTTGCACGGAAATTATATTTAACTCTTGAAATTTTAATTAGTAAGTACACTGAGCGAAAAAAAATACTAAGTATTAGTAAGTTTTAGTGTTACTTCACTCTCGGTAAATTATCGACTCGTCGCGTTCTAGTCGGCGGCGGCGGCGGTAACGTACACGCGTTCGCGCGGCGGCGGGCGGCCCGCGACTGACGAGCGGCCTCAGGCCGCTACAGGAGTAGTTATAGGGACGCGCGCCGCCCACTGCAAGCCCCCTGGTTCCGCTCTTAATTGCACTGTTGTGTGGCTTACGTACCCAATCTTATTAGAGAAGCTTTGGGCACACTTTGGGCACGTCAGAACCCCACCGACGTAATTGTAGGAGATGGCCGCAGGCGGTCTAACCTTCAACTCATCCCGCTTTCTATCTAGGTCTTCACGACGTTCGGCTTCGAAGGCACCACGGCACAAAAGTACCTACCTATAACTAATGGCACCGTCTCATCTCACATTAGGCCGAGCCCCAATACGTATACAAGCTAGCTATATACCTAATTCGTGATCTGTCAGGCGGCTATGGCGGACCTTACAGGATGCTGCACCTTGTGAAGCGCAGCATGTGGCTGTGCATGTAGTCAGTACGAGAACGCGACCTTAGGTTTCATCCGTAAAACTACTGCTGCGCAGGTTCTACTTTGATGCCAAGGGTCATGGAATGTTTGGGAGTCTATTCCCCTAAACGTATTGCAAACATGCATGTGACAAAGATTAGAAAAAGTATGATGCGCAATACAGATACATTAACAAAGGAACTACTTAAAGAAGAAGGTAGAACCTTTTTCGTCAACGGTTATACCTCCTCCCTCAAATAAATAAAATAACCTGTCAAAACACCTAAATATGTCAGTGACTGTCAAGTCACATTTCGGCCAAAATAAGTTAGAAAATGCTTGAAAATTTCAAAGTATAAGTACATAAACCTAGTATAACATTTGACCATGCAACGCGCAAACAACAGCATGTCTTTGGATGCGATGCAAAAAATCATCAACTCGTTCAGACAAGTCGAACGTAAAATCGATAGACTGCAAGATGATTTCTCAACGCAAAGTAAGACCTTGAATGATCTCCGTATTATGGTGGGGAATCTTAACACTGGCTTCCAAAGCCCTTCGAAAGAAGAAGAGACGAGACGGCATGAGAAACGCGAGCTGAGCCATGGCTCTCTCAAAAGGAAGGTATTACATTCCCCTAAAGTCAACAAAGCCAAAAGCTTTGAGCCAGTGTTCACCAAGACTGCTTTAGGAACTAAACGTTCGCTGAAGGTGAAAAAGGCGGAAGCTCTGAAGAAGTCATCTGGACGTCCACGCAGCCCTAGGAAGAATGTCAATGATTTGGAAACTGGGATACGCGGAAGGCTTCTCAAACACTAAAAAGGCCTATTAAAATCATACCCTACCTTTCTTACCGGTCTATGTTTATAAGGAATATAGTGGCAAGACATAAAGACAGAGAGATAATTTCCGAACTTCCGAACCGACGTATTCTCCAACTCTGTAGTTGGCAGCAGCCTGTGTTTGCACTTGCAGTGGGCAGATCAACCCAACGAAATTTTACCGGGCTATAGTCTATTTATTATGTCTATATAGTACTGAGCCTGAATACGAGGCGCTCATTGGTTCATTCAAAGTACAGTTGCCGGCAAACATCTTGAACCTAACCTTGAGTGCGCACTAGCGTGATTTGTACGTATATCGGCTACTGCGCTCTCTAGGTTAGGTTCAAGATGTTTGCCGGCAACTATACGCTAAGGCGGCTTTCAAGGCGTGGAGAACTAGGTCCCGTTGCATATGCTTTTCATAAAGAAAATCGCATGCACCTTTAATTCTTATAAATATTCTAATGTCTTAACTAATTTATTGTCTTGAAAACTATTGGTAATATAGGTACCTAAGTATACTTATGTTAATCAAATACCTTAGTAAAACGTAAGTAATAACTTCATAGGTTTCGTGACAGTAATAGTTACCTAGTTACTTACACGAATGAAACGACTAAAGACGTTATCACGTTTAATGATTAATAAGTACCTATAAACCCGACGTTTGGAAGCCCTTAGGTACAGTTTCAACAGTCTAAATATGAAAAAATCTGTAAAATGTTAATTATTTAATTGGGATAGGAAATTTTACATAAAATAAGTACCTAATGATCGTTGTATCACTGTCACTTTTATCAATACCATCTTCTTCATTCCCCGAAACTTGAATAGCGAATCTCCCTGAATTATGAATCATTGTGATGTGGGAGTAGGAGCGACAAATGTACATTGTCAATATTGACGTTAGGTACCTATTTGTTATCATGTAAACGCCGAACGCCGAGGTCGCGGGGATCCGCTGGATGCGGGCGGCCCGTGACCGGTCTTTGTGGCGCTCTCTGGGGGAGGCCTATGTCCAGCAGTGGACGTCGTTCGGCCGATTATGATGATGAAACGCCGAACTAAAATCTTGTCGTTATAATTGTTTTCATGTGAATTTGTAACCAATAAGAAGGGAGAACGTCATCCTATAACTACTTTATAGATATAAAAAATAGACTAGGGCTTCACGTATGCAGTCTGAGTATAACGTCATATTGGTTCTACTCGTACATTCAGGCCAGCGACTATATAGCGTTCTATAAGAAATTTTCATCGGACCAATAAATTGCTTCGTCTATATTATGTACAACTTGATACTTAGTTTCATTTTCTAGATATAACTAAGGCCTTGGTCGTTCTGACGCCGTCGCCGGCTGCGTGCAGCGGCCCGTCGCACGCGACGTCTGAAAAATGTTCGCGTTTGGACGTCGCACGCGACGGGCGAGCACGACCGCGCCCGAACATTGTCGAACATACCATTGAGACGTCGCGTGCGACGGACCACTGCACGCAGCCGGCGACGGCGTCAGAACGACCAAGGGCTTATTAGGCGTTCCCGCCGGCGGGGAATGTCCACCGCGTGATCGCGACAACACAGACACATATAGCCCCTATTTGTCCCGGTACCAGTGGTATGTATCTGCGCCGTGGGAACCGAGAATGATACCTACTTCTCGCCATCCGCGCGTGTAATGCTCAGTCAGTTGGTTGCCACAAGCGCTCACGGCCGGACGCTGCCACGCGTAATAAAGTTGTAACGAAGCAAAAATTACTTCGTTGCAAAATAATTAGCAAGTTTACTCCGCAACTGCCATTATATCTAAATAATTGAGTTGTTTGTAATGATTATATGTTTATATTTATCCCTGGGTAGTAATTGGTATTAAGTATAGTTTATTTACTAAGATTTCCGAATCAAGTTTTGCGGTGGCATTGTACGGCCTAAGAAAAGGCCGTAAACATTGCCGTTACTATGGACTTGTGACCTTTTGGAAGGGCTAGAATTCATCCTCAAAAGTGAGACGCGTAATCAGCAAATATCTTTTGCCTAGTGACTAATTAAGCTACGGTAGCCCAGTGGTTCAAACATGCGGCTGTCAAGCGGCGGTCGTGGGTTCGAATCCCAGCCCGTACCAATGAGTTTTTCGGAACTTATGTACGGAATACCATTTGACATTTACCGTTAGCTTTTCGGTGAAGGAAAACATCGTGAGGAAACCTGCATACATCCGCGAAGAAATTCAAAGTTGTATGTGAAGTCCCCAACCCGCTCTGGGCCAGCGTGGGGACTACTGCCCAATCCCTCTCATCTATGAGAGGAGGCCTGTGCCCAGCAGTGGGACGTATATAGGCTGATGATGATAGTGACTTATTCAAGTTTGGAATGCTACTTTTACGCTATTATTACGTTATTTATAAACATTATAAATAAATAACGAAGACAGGTGCCTACTTTAGTGCTTTCATTGGAATATAGGTAGTTAGGTACTTAGCTAAACGAAGTGTTTCGTTTTGTAATATGTCCGTGGTAGATTAATTTAATTTAGTACTTTCTGTCGTATATCGTAACGTAACGTAACCATAGACAGGGTGAGAGATATACTTCGCATTGAATTTTGGAAAAGCTTTTATTTAACTTGCTGCATTGATATGCCTGTACCTATGTATGTATGTAAATGCAGATCGTATACTGGAAGGATCTCGGAAAATCCCAGAGAGCCAACACCAATTTTTATTTCTAAGTAGTGTCAACCCTAGCGTCGCTCGGCCGGCGCGTGAAGCCAATGACCGGAGTGTTCAAGGTCGCTCCATTGTTAAATTTCGTAGGCATTTAAAACGGTAGGTATGAGCTTTTTTATTAGAACATACGTATCTGTTCGAAGAACTATTATATAATCTGTGCCGGTACCGCCGCATACCGAGTAGAGTCAGTCCGACCGACCCAGGTCGGGCCTAGCAGAATTTCTTGCTGGGCTCTTCTCAGCTAGGCTAGGTTTAGTGAACCAGCGACAAAACTCCCAGTAGCTCGATTCCACTGACACACTTCAGATTCAGTTGAAATCCTCAACCAATATCACTGGAGCGCAAACTCTTCCAGTGTTAAAACAGGCGTGGTCGTATCGCAGGTTTTCCCTGGATTTTCCCCAGGCCACCCTCCCTCCCTATAAAGCCACAGTCACGGACAGTCAGGTTCAAAAAAAATCTAGATATAATATTTGAAAAGTGAACAGTAATTTTAGATGTCAAAATAGTTAACGTATAATTAACTGCAAGACTTCACAAGTCATAAATAAAGTCATAAATATAGTTGACTATAGATACGAACCAACTTACTATACGTCCGATATTCACGGTATATTACTATATCTATGATATGGTAGCATGGTAGCACTAATTATCTCCCTCTTTGTCGCTCGAATCAGTAATTGCGACAGAGAGGTAGGTAGGCGTGAGGTAGGCATTTCGTTTTCGGTTCGCGAAAGACCCGAACATTCGAGGGTTACTAATCAGTATGTATAATTGTAGTCTTTGGTTACTAAATTGCAGAATTCTCGCATGAATGTCTTGTCGGACGCGAACCGGTACATGCGAAAATCATGTCAAGGAAGACGGGGTAAATATAATCCAGCCTACCGTGTGTGTTAAGCCTTAGGGGCTGCCCCCACCATCCGTTACAATATCGGTAGAACGTAGTGGTTTTATGCTATCTTTGATATCGGCGTAGGATCAGACCTGATATAAATGCATAGAAAACTGCTTAGTTTTCACACCATCCGACCCGATACCGGCCACATTCCCATAATATCGGATTGTGGGTACACGGCCTTAACCGCACTTTCATAGTCTGTGGTAAACTGCTGGCAACACTGCAACAACCGTCAAAATCTGAAAATGATTGTCAATCTGTCAGTACTGTCACGACTCACGAAACGGAACCGACTATTGGATATATCGACGAACTGCCGCTATGGGGGACTCTGCAGCCGACGCAATCAAGGATCTTAATATAAACGAAAAGGCAGGGTTTTAAACAAATTTCTATCAACCTAATCGACGTAGTTTTATTGTTCTAAGTGATGTTAAAGTTGTTCAGTTTTCGTAGGCTCGGCGTGCGAGGAGGCTATGCCACATGGGTAGGATTTCGTCATCAAACTTAAACCTACCATAACATTAACAGTAACCTTTAATCTAGATAGATATTGTGCTAATCATCGGTTGACATATCCTCCATATGCTAGATAACTTGATATAAAGATGTAGGAAATGTAGGTGTTGTTTTCTTGTATGATTTGTTTTTGAGATTTATGATTATTATTGGTGAATGGAACTTAATCACATACAATTAAAATGTACACATTTTTTTTAATTAAGGCTGTAATCTCCCACCACTGAGCTTAAACTTTTTACCTTTTTTTACTTTTTACCACATATCTGTAATTTTCCTTCATTATTCATCAATCTCTATTCACCTCTCAAATCTAATTTCAGTCAAAAACAAAAGCTATGAAGGAGAAAAAGAAGAAGGCAGAAGACACTGGTGGTGTCGCCGAGCTTAATCCTTGGCCGGAATTTATTCAGAAGAGGATTACCCTCTGGGACAAATACAAAGTTCAATACGCTGAGGAGATAGCGAAGAAACCCGATGTCAGTATTGTGGTGACTCTGCCTGACGGGAAGACTGTTGAGGCTAAGGCATGGAGGACTACGCCTTATGATGTTGCTAAAGGAATTAGGTAAATATTTTATGCATGCAAGCAAATGCTATCCTGAAAGGGTGTAGCATACATTATGTTTCTTTTTGGGTTTTTACTCTGTTGAGTTTCTGTCCATTTGCTTATCAATATCCTAGCATTTTCCTTTTTGCATCCTTAAGGAGAGAATAACAAATATTTATGTTAATTCTAACAATTATTTTTAATATTATTATAATCTATTGCTGGAACTGATGCCAAAATCTTTGTTACGGGCAATCATACATTTTTAGACTACTCACTCACTTTTCGACCTGAAAGTGTTATTCATTTGTGTTATTGCACCCCCTAACTAGAAAATTATGCTTTTACTGCTCACAAGCGAGTTTTGGAGTCAGTTGTGAGTATTTAAAGTCAAATATTACGATGATTTCAAACAAAACAGACAACAAACTTAATAAGAAGAATTTGGTTGAAGGAATTCATTCAATTGATATGATATAATGTTAAATAAAATTATAGCTATAGGATGCAACTGTACTGGGATAACGCTAGGAGGATGATGATCCTCTCAAAAAGCTCTAGGTCAAAAATAATTCCTCTTCCTCAACCATATTTTGTTATCCTCCTAAGGGCCATTTTGAGTCAGAATGGAGTTGCATTTCCTTTGTTCCAATCGTTTTTGAAGCAAAGGAAATTCCACTTCATTTCCGACACTAAAAGATTCAAGTGAATGCGTTGTTCTACATGGGCGAACTCGACGCGAAAGCGAAGCGGCGCGGCGCGAAAAAAACAAACAGTCGATACCCATTGAAGTTTCCTATACGTGAGCGAACTACCCGCGATGTGCAAGCGGCGCGGCGCGATGCGAAGCGAACGCGATCAGTTGGTTTAAGAATTTCAATAACCGGTTTTTTTATTTGACGAAAACATCCGTTATAACCGGCTTTTTCGGTTACGGTTATAACCCGTTTGCATTCCCTAGCTGGTAGTGCGAAGCGGGACGATTCGCGTGACGCACGTAGGACAGGGCCACCGCTTCGCGCCGCATTCGCCTGTCCCCGCGTCGCTTCGCGTTCGCGTCGAGTTCGCCCGCGTAGGCCGCGTACGACAAAGCGTTAGGTATGCTTACAAGTCATATGTCCGCAAAGGAAATTCCACTGTATTTCCAACACCAAAAGATTGCAGTTAAGAGATGCTTACAAGTACCATGTCCCTTTCAGCCAAGGCTTGGCGGATTCCACCATCATCGCCCGGGTGAACAATGAACTCTGGGACCTGGACAGGCCGCTGGAAGGTGACTGCAAGCTGGAACTGCTCCGGTGGGACAACACGGATGCCCAGGCTGTGTTCTGGCACTCTTCTGCGCACATGCTGGGAGAAGCTATGGAGAGAGTGAGTACAGTATTTCTCATGATGAAGCAGTATTACCAGAGCCCGGAATTTTCGAGGCAAAACAAAAGACTGTCGCAATCTTTCTAGAGTTAGAAACATTTTACTTAAAAGGTTTGTTTCAACGGGTCTAACGCGATATTTATGTCTTTACCTTTTTTACCGACGTTTTCCGACACGGGTTGCACCGGCCGTGGTCGCGGATATGACTGTCGTCTCAGCAAGTTGTCAACGGAGGTATGGGTACACAACATTTGACTACCCTTTAAAACGTCGTGAACGTCGGTAAAAAAGGTAAATACATAAATATCGCGTTAGACCCGTTAAAACAAACCTTTTAAGTATGTTTACAAAGCGCGAGAGTAAGTGTTATATTAGAAACATTTTTTATCGATATCGATAGTTGTGTAATAAAAGAAAAGAACGATCCACCAACAAAAAAATATTTAAACAAAAAATTACGTGAGGTTTGCAGAAAATTATATAGAAACAAGATGCAATTTCTTCTTCGAAATCCACGTCATTATAGAAAATGAAAGCTGTATTTTTAATCTAAATTTTACATTATTTTTTTAGGTATACGGCGGCTGTTTATGTTACGGCCCGCCCATTGAAGAGGGTTTTTACTACGACATGTACTACCCTGAGAAAGGAGTAAGTTACTAAGTTACCAAGCGGTAACGAAGATAGCTTCAAATCGCACATTTATCGGCCTCGCCTTAATTTCGGCTGCCAAAT
This sequence comes from Cenopis cana, assembly GCA_951800055.1. Classification (NCBI taxonomy): domain Eukaryota; kingdom Metazoa; phylum Arthropoda; class Insecta; order Lepidoptera; family Tortricidae; genus Cenopis; species Cenopis cana. The sequence goes on along the minus strand of OX637491.1, from coordinate 3,309,063 downwards.
TCGCTTTTTGCTATACTTTTTTATAGGTACACACACAGCTACACACAAGCACTCGAAGAGGTCAAAATGATCTATACACGTCTTTAATATAAGGGAATCAGAGCCCGCGTAGATCATTTTGAACACCTCGCCCGCGCAGCCACTTTCGCTGCTGACTGTACTATTGTTTTTCCAGATCTCGTCAACAGATTTCCACGTGCTGGAAGGGCTGGTGAAGAAGATAGCCAAGGAGAAACAGCCGTTCGAACGCCTGGAGCTCACCAAGGAACAGCTGCTCGAGATGTTTGACTACAACCCGTTCAAAGTGCGGATACTTAATGAAAAGGTCAGTTTGCATTTCCGTACAAAGTAATTAGAAAAAGCGACTTAGATTTGTAGTCTATAAGATTCAAAATGGAATAACAGTTCTATAAAATTTCAACTAGCAGAAAGTGCTAAAGAACTCTGTGTAAGTCGTCGGGTGACAAACAAAACTCACTAGCAAATCTGTCATTACTCTTCGAGACCTCGTATCTTAGTACTGAAACGATGCTTTGTTAAAGTATGTATTTGTCACTTAGGGTTGGTTGCACCAAACCGCCTGTAATCTTAAGGCGGTTCCATGAGCCAGATATGCGAAAATACCCCAAGAATTATCCAATTTTTCTCAGAATCGTTGATATTTGTAGACGTGGGAAATAGTACATTAATTACCAAGGGCGATAAAACAAAGAATGCCTCAGATCGCAGGTATTTTACGCCCGAGCCGAAGGCAAGGGCGATAAATATGCGATCTGAGGCTTCTTCGCCCGTGGTAAGTACACAATTTTAAGTCACCCACTGGCCAGGAAGTGGGTTTTTTCGCGCGCGGAGCGTGCGATAATGGCCACTTTATGGCCAGGTGTGACAAAATATATATTATTCTTAATTATATTATCTTTAATAACAAAGCTTTCGATACACGATTCATAACACTTCGCTCGATACAATTAATTCCCAAAGTAACCTCCAATTTGATTTCTTTTTCCAACTTACTTGTTTTTTTACTATGTGACACTATGAAACATAAAAAGGAGAATAATCATTCATAACTAAAATAGTAATTTGACAGCTTCCGAATTTCGATAATTTGAGGCAATATTTTTAACTAAATAGAAATCGTCAAATTCTACCGTAACAAGATATGCGGCCTGCAAGCTCTATCTCTGTTACCCTTTCGAAATGTGACAGTGACGGCTGAGCGCTCGATGTTCGATTTCATCTGGGTACATGGACAGCCTTAAGATGTGCTAGTTAAAATCTAGCTGTGTAGAAAATGCGACGAAAGCTGCCATCGCCATAATTAACATGATTGGTATGTAATTGTAACTCGATGCAACCCGTTATTGAGACCTTTTGTGCTTTGTGCTGTCTGAAATTTTATAGAATGTTATTTGATTTTGAATCTTCTAGCACGCAAGTTTAAGTCACTGTTTCTTCGGTTTCAGTTTCGGAATCGAGGTTGGAAACACTGCAACCCCATTCTTATAGTCATCTCTTACGACACTTTACTTCTCTTACAAAATAGTGTGGTGCTATATGTATACTCGTACACCACACCACACAGGGTTAAATTAAATTAGAAGAAACTAATACATTATTTTTGTTTAACTTTAGGTTACCACGCCAACTACGACTGTATACCGCTGCGGGCCGCTCATAGATCTTTGCCGAGGTCCACACGTGAGGCACACCGGCAAGGTCAAAGCGGTCAAGGTCACTAAGGTACGGTGTTATTTCATGCTGACATTAGACTACGATGTTGTACCGCTATGGGCCGCTCATAGATCTTTGCCGAGGTCCACACGTTAGGCACACGGGCAAGGTCAAAGCAGTCAAGGTCACTAAGGTACGTTGTTTAATCACAGCGGTATATATCTGTGGGCTGATTATGGACCTTTGTCCTGGTCCTCACGTCAGGCACACTGCCAAGGTCAAAGCCTTCAAGGTCATTGCCTAGATCCACACCTCAGGCATACCGCCAAGGTCCGGGTCAATAAGGTACGTTGTTAGTTCATGGTGACATTAGACTACTACTACTTGACTATGCTGTATAGACCGGTGATAGATCCCATTTGACTACGATACGATCATCAATTTTTGCCGCGGCCCTCATCGGTGACACGGACAAGGTCAAGGCGGTCAAGGTCACTAAGGTACGTTGATATTTAATGGTGAAATTTGACTAAGCGGTATAGACCAGTCGTAGATCACATTTAACTACGATCATCATTTTTTACCGTGGCGCTCATCAGGCACACGTGCAAGGTCAAAGCGGTCAAGGTCACTAAGGTACGTTGTTATTTCATTGTTACATTTTTCTACGAGGGTATATAATATATGGCTGCGAATCGCTCATCAATCTTTGTCACAGTCCAATGTTTAAATTCAATTAAGCTTGTATACTTAAAATTTCTTGAACTGTCCGAGTTGTATCAAATTAGGCCGTTCAAAAAGCGACTTTACTGTCCAAGCGTGAAGATTCAAAGTCCAATGACAAGTTTTATAAAATGTCGGACATTTTAAATAATTTCTACTATAAGTCATCTGATTTTTTAACAAATCTATACATATAAGTTATTTTTACTTGTTTATAGTTTTGGAGCTTGCCTCCATTGGCGGGGATCTAAATAAGTAAACATACCTTTGTTTTTAGAACTCAGCAACGTACTGGGAGGGCAAAGCCGACGCGGAGAGCTTACAGCGTGTCTACGGAGTCTCTTTCCCTGAACCCAAGCAACTTAAGGAGTGGGAGACCATACAGGAGGAGGCCGCCAAGAGAGACCACAGGAAGATCGGCCGGGTTAGTGTTGCCATGTGCACTTAGTGTCGCTTACGTAACTGAATCCAAGCAACTGTTGGAGACCATACAAGAAGATGGGCCACGTGTAGTTTTTACTAGGGAGTGTCGCTTACGTAACGCGTGTGGGTGAACCAACATGTCTACGGGATGTCGTTCCCTGTACCCAAGCAAGTTTAGGCGCAGGGGTGGGCAAGGTATTCTCCATACAAACTCTGTGCACGTTTTTGAATGAACGAATGTAATATTTTTTTTGGATGTAAATATTAGATATGCGAAGAAAGTGATGTGGAATTTTTCAAATATTTCAAAAAAATGAAAAATGAATAATTTTAAAAATAATATCAATAAAAAAAATTACATCACGAAATAGCTAACAGAAAAATAAGCACACTGACCAAAAATCATAACTTTAATGCAAACACAAACGAAGAAAATCCTGCACAAAGTTTGTTTGGAGAGAGCTTGCCCTACCCCTCCTCGGAGTGGGAGACCGTACAGGAGGAGGCCGCCAAGAGGGACCACAGGAAGATCGGCCGGGTGAGTGTTTCCTTGTGTACTTTACCCGTGAGTGTCGCTTACGTGACGCATGTGGATGAATCGATAGGGTATTAAACTAAGGTAAAAATAAATTATTTTTTACTTGACTAATAAAAAATCTAAGGAAAATACTCGGAAAACATCAATTAACAATTTATTTTAGTTAATTGAAAGATTTTATAAGCATAAAGATTTAAAAAGGACGCTGATTTGAACAAACCAATTCACACTGTTTTAGTGACGTCACTAAGACAGTTTTTCCCTACAAACTTCATATTAACCAATCAATCGTTATGATTAGACTTAATTTCCGCTACCCTAAGGTTGTCTGGAAGAAATCGCTCTTTAGCGATAAGACCGCCTCTTCTTTGCCTCTACTTACTGTGATTTTGTATTGTACTGTATCCTTTAAGTGAGGTGTGCAATAATAGTACATTACTTAACAAGGGCGGTAAAACAAAGAATGTCTCAGATCGCAGGTATTTGACGCCCGAGCCGAAGGCAAGGGCGATAAATATGCGATCTGAGGCTTTCTTTATTACCGCCCGTGTTTAGAATTCATTCATCAAGTAGGCATATGTCAAAATCAACAAGCATGAGCGCGCGCCGCGTTAGACTGCGACGCCATTCGGTAGGAAAGAGATAGGTAACATGTGACGCAAGAGCGGCTCGGCGCGCGCCCGGCTTCCAGAATATTCGAGCAACTCCCGCGAGACGGTCGGGTCGCGAGCCGTTTTGGTTTTTTTTTGATTGTGCGGTGTGTTTCGGACTGTGGATACGGGAGCCCCACGCCATTGTTAGATTTAGTAGTGTCGAGTAGACTGTGTTCAGAAGGATTGGATTGTCGGCGCACGGAGGCCTATGGAAAAGGCCCGCCGCGGCTTAAAGGAAGCACCATACAGGGGTAATCACAAACACACATTCTACACAATTCACCAACACACCCCCCTCGTAGCTCCAGAAGACCAGGAACGAAGAGATTCCGTAAGTAAGTTAAGTTTAGAATATAAGGTAGCTTCGTGAAACCGCGAACCATTTGTACACGCCTCGACGGTCCGTAAATAGTTCCGGAGCTGGCTGATGGGCCCCTAGTTCCTCGAAGTCCTGGCGTGGACAAATTTTTGGTAGCAGAGCGTGGTTGTTTACGTCTATTTACGTTCATTTACGGTTGAAACTGCTATTTACGGTTAGTCAGTTTAGTATTAGAGTATCACAATAAGTATTAGGATTCCTTGTTGGCAATAGGTAATAGTTTAAACGGTTGAGTGAACAAGTTTCGGATTACGTTTCGATACGAAAAAATAACATTGAAAAAGAGTGTTAAATTTAGGGTTCCGTCGTCAAACTTATTCACTCAAAGAAAAATATATATATATTTATTTGTTACGGGTAAAACCAAGTGTGAAACTTGCTTTGTTGTTTATTTGTGTATGTTAGTACCCTATTGTCACGGTGGTTTAATTGTTTACTACTACTCATTGTGTATTACGGTAAAATAATATTAATTAAGATACGGAACTCGCGACAATTACTTCGCGTGACGGATTGGTTCTTGTCATTTATTATTGGTATTTTGCTGTTTTGTTCTTGTTGTGATATTATTCCAACTAAATTAATTTCTGAAAAATAATATTGAATAATACGGAACCCGCGAAATATTAGGTTCGCGCTTGACTGTTGGTTTGTTTACGGTGGTATTTGTAAATTGAAGTTGGTGTCACAATGTCGATAACAAACACAAAGGCAAAGATCGATTCAGAGTTACGATGGTTTAGCACGGTGGCTGCTTTGATTGGACGTGCCGATAGAAAAGATGCATTACTCTCACGGGCGCAGCAGGCTGATGCCAGATATGACATGGTGTTGAGCTTCCATGCGCAGTATCTGGCTTTAGTGGATGACTCCACGTCTCCGCCGGATGGCGATTCACAGGCCACCGTAACAAGGAATGTGGAGCAGTGTGGAAGTTTGCTTATGGACATCGTACAAGCGGCCCACGAGATCGAACGGGCACGTAAGGGCGAGATACAGGAGCCGTGCCGGACGGCTGGTGCCGAAATAAAGGCGCCACTTCCGCCCGTCAATGTGCCGGAATTTAGTGGGGATTACGCGGATTGGCCGCGATTCCGCGACATCTTCAATAGCGTGGTGCACTCTCGCGCCGACATAGCCCCCGCCTACAAGTTGGCGCAATTGATGGGGAGGTTGAGTGGGGAGCCGCACGATATTTTGACACATCTGGAGATTTCGGACGCCAATTATGAGACAGCCTGGGGTCTCCTGCTCGCACGCTACAACAATAGGAGATTAATAATTGACAGACTCATAGAGAAGATATTTGCGATCCCGAGAGTATCTAGTGCGTTGGAGATAAGGTCGCAAATATTAAACCCAATTACAGTGGCCGTAAACACGCTAGAAAGAATGAAACTCTCGCTGGGAGATAATAAATATGTAGTAGTAAATAGGGTTCTACGGAAACTGCCAAGCGATGTAGTCGCTCGCTTCGAGCAGGCGCAGAGTGGGGAGTCGTACGGAGCCTCGCCGGGAGGTCGCTCCCCTCCTCTTAGGCCAGCTTCGGATGGATGGTCGCCACCCCCTCGGGGTGGGGGGGCATCACGAGACCAGCAGATGCCCCCCCCTCGGGGAGGGGGGCCGACAAAGGACCAACGGGCACCCCCCCCTCGGGGAGGGGGGTCACCGGGTAATCCCGGACAACGCCAGACGCTGCCATCACACCCACGGGGGGATGACCGGCACCAAGCCACGGGCGGGTGTCCGGAGGTAACACGTGGAGAGGACGGGTACCTGAACTACTCTACCGCGCTGGGGAGCGCGCTGCCCCCCCCGCGTGGTCACTTCTCCCCGCCCCTCGCTGAGCACCCACGCTTAGTGGCGCGCCCGCCGGTGGCAGGACGGATGCCACTAGGCTACTTCCGACCAGCGCGCATGTCCCAGATGGGTCGAGGGGTATATTACCCGGGTTGGGACCCATATATGGCACAGGGGGCTCCATCCCCTCCTGCGGGAGGGGGGGATGGTAGCACCCGCTAGGAATTAGCAGCCTGTCCATCGATACCGGCCCCCCAGCCAGTCACGGTACTATTACCGACGGCTCGTATTACTGTCTGGGGTACAGATGGCCGGTCAGTGCAAGTGAGAGCACTGCTAGATACTGGGGCACAAGGTTGCATTGTGTCCAGTCGACTGGTGGACAGGCTGGGACTTGGATTAGAGCCATCACGGGATGGTGCAATAGGGGTTGGAGGCAATCGGGTGCCTCATCTCAGGGGTCAGACTGCTCTCATGTTTGAAATGAGTGATTCTGCATCAAACACACGGGTGAATGCCACTGCGATTGTTCTGGACGAAGTGGTTGGGGTCCACCCTCAGACACGGTTACCGTCAGCGGTACGAGGGTTGACCAAAGGACTGGAGTTGGCTGATCCCCACTTTGAGCATCCCGGACGGGTGGAAGTCTTACTTGGGACTGACGTACTCGGGAAGCTGCTGCGGGGCGGCAGGCGGGAGCTGCAACCAAATGGATTGGTGGCCGTATACACCGCAGGGGGGTATGCATTGTTGGGCCCAGTACGGGAACCACAGGACTCGCTGGACTATAGTCCCGTATATTATGGCAGCGTGTTATCGGAGGTCCTACAAAGGTTCTGGGCAACGGAAGAGCCACCCACCGCTCCTAGAACTAACCCGCTGGATGAGGAGTGCGAGATATTTTATCAGTACAACACGGTTCGCCTTCCATCGGGCAGATTTATGACCAGGTTACCATTTCTAGCGACTCGACCTCCGCTGGGGAGCTCTCGGAATCAAGCAGAAAAACGGCTGGTGTCAATGGAGAGGCGCATGAAACGGGACTCCAACTTTCGACGGAAGTATGTAGAGTTCATGCGTGAATATTTGGCTTTGGGCCACATGTCGGTGTCCAAGGTGGACTGGCGCCACGAGGAGCACTTTCACCTTCCCCATCATGCCGTCCTGAAAACTATGGACGCAAAGATTCGCATTGTATTTGATGGATCAGCGGCGACCTCTAGCGGAGTGTCCCTAAACCAATGTCTGCATGCTGGTCCCAAGTTGACCAGAGACATCGGGGACATTCTAACTGACTTCAGGAGACACCAGGTTGTCTTTGTAACGGACGTGAGGATGATGTTTCGTCAAACGGAGATCCATCCAGACGACCGTCGTTTCCAACTGATATTGTGGCGCGAGAGCCCAGAAGAACCGATGGTCACATACGAGCTCAACACGAATACGTACGGTTTGAAGCCCAGCGCTTACGTAGCGATGCGTACGCTACGAGAACTGGCTGAACAGGAACGGCTGCGCTTCCCTCGCGCGGCTGCAGTCATCGACCGGGACGTCTACGTAGACGATATTTGCACAGGCGCGGATAGTGTTGAACAGGCGCTCATCTTACGGGATGAATTGATAGCACTCATGGCTTCCGGGGGCTATGAACTCCGGAAGTGGTTGTCCAATTGCCCAGAGGTCTTGGCAGGACTACCATCGGAGCACCAGCAAGACCCGCATGTGTTTGAGGACTCGGAGAATCCTCATGCGTTAGCTATCCTAGGGGTCCAGTACCGACCAGGACGTGACGTATTCACATATAGATGTGAAACCGAATTGCTGTCGAGGACCTGGACCAAGCGATCGGTCCTTTCGACCATCGCACGAACATTCGATCCGAACGGTTGGATCGCGCCGGTAACGTTCATGGCGAAATGCTTCATGCAGAAGCTCTGGTTGGCCCAACTAGGTTGGGATGATCAGCTCACCGAGGAGCTGTTACGGGAGTGGACCTCATTCGTGACCACGTTGCCGCAAATTGCGGACATTGAAATTCCCCGCAGGTTGCTCCCGCAAACGGGAGCCAGGGCGATCCTGGTAGGATTTTGTGATGCGTCAGAGAAGGGGTACGCAGCAACAGTCTACCTGAGAACAGGCGAGGCTGATGGTAAAGGTTCTGTACGATTAGTCATGGCCAAGAGCAAGGTTGCACCTGTTCGGACTCGTTGGACGATTCCAAAGATGGAATTGGCGGGTGCAGCTCTTCTCATGCGGCTCTTGAACCATGTGGTACGGAATTTACGCGGTACGTTTAACCTAGATGAAACGGTTTACGCGTGGACTGACAGTCGGATCGTTTTGTGTTGGCTGCAGGCCTCGGTCCACACGCTCGAAGTATTTGTTGCCAATCGGGTCTCGCAGATAAATAACTCGGAGACTCCTCTGGTCTGGAGACATGTTCCAGGCGAGTATAACCCGGCGGACTGCGCCTCGCGTGGCTGTCCGGCGCCTGACTTGGTCAAGCATTCTCTTTGGTGGGGACCACACTGGTTGGAACGACCACAGTCGGAGTGGCCTTTTAATGAGTGCAGTAGACACTTGTTGCCCCCGGACCAGGGATTGAAGGTCAACGTGGCCGCGGTGGAGTCAGCTACTGCGGACTACACTCTCTTGGAGCGCTATAGCTCATTCGGGAAGTTGCTGAGGGTTACAGGATGGATAATGCGGTTTGTCCATAATTGTCGCAACCCTTTGGCACGACGGAACGTGTCGCCTGTTTTAGGACCTGAAGAGCAACAACGGGCTCTTTTACACTGGGTGAAGGTAGTACAGGCGACCAGCTTTGCTGACGAGATTACAGTCCTGCGAACGGGCACAGGTAAATTGAAGGGAGGCATTCTCCGCCTTAACCCGTTTATCGATGAGCACGGGATGCTCCGGGTGGGAGGCCGGCTGCGGAATGCTAACTTGCCTTATTCGGCAAGGCATCCTTTAATTCTACCCAAGAAGGGAGCCTTGGTAAAATTGTTGATCTGGGACCGCCACACCAGGAATTCACATGTGGGCTGCAATGCACTTCTGGCCATCTTGCAGCGTGAATTCTGGATTCTGTCGGCACGAAGAATGATCCGGAGCGTTGTGTTTCGTTGCTTGCCTTGTTACCGACTCAAGGCGGCCACAATGCAGCCGCAAATGGGGGATCTTCCGCCCGACCGAGTCACGGAAGCTCGGCCGTTTGCTGGCGTGGGCACGGATTTTGCGGGACCCTTCATGGTTAAGACGTCACGCCTTCGCAATGCGAAATCGGTTAAGGCGTACCTGTGCGTCTTCGTCTGCTTGGCAACCAAGGCAGTTCACTTGGAACTTGTAGCTGATCTCTCAACGGAGGCTTTCATTGCGGCTCTGGACCGATTTGTTTCGCGTAGGGGACTGCCGTCATTGATTCGGTCGGATTGTGGTACCAACTTCAAGGGCGCCGACCGCGGCTTACGGGAAATTGTTTCGTTTTTAACCCAAAATGAGCGAGAGATTGGTGCGGGCCTCTCAAGTCGGGGCATCTCGTGGTATTTTAGCCCACCTGGATGCCCCCACTGGGGTGGCATCTTTGAGGCAGTAGTTAAGTCTGCCAAGACGCATTTATATCGGGTCATCGGCTCAACGATCCTCACATTTGAGGAGTTGGCAACGGTGTTTTGTAAAATTGAGGCGGTATTAAACTCGCGACCTTTATGCCCGTTGAGCGCGGACCCGAATGATATGGAGACCATCAGTCCTGGTCATCTGCTGATTGGCCAGCCGCTTAACGCCTTGCCAGAATACCCGTATACGGAAGTTAAGATGAATCGATTGTCACGGTATCAGATGTTGCAACAAATGACTCAAAATTTTTGGAAGCGATGGTCGCTTGAGTATTTGCATATTCTGCAGCAACGCGTTAAGTGGACGGACAGGACGACTCCTCCCTGCGTCGGAGACCTCGTACTTGTTAAGGATGCCAACCTATCACCGTTGTGTTGGCGACGGGGGCGCATCGTTAACCTGATCACGGGGAAGGATGGGTCTCCACGGATTGCAGACGTGCAGGTGAAGGACTCGATCCTTAGACGCGCTGTTTCGACATTGTCTCGCCTGCCATGTGTTTGAGCGGACCGACGACGGGTCGGTCCGGGGCGGGTGTTTGTTTAGAATTCATTCATCAAGTAGGCATATGTCAAAATCAACAAGCATGAGCGCGCGCCGCGTTAGACTGCGACGCCATTCGGTAGGAAAGAGATAGGTAACATGTGACGCAAGAGCGGCTCGGCGCGCGCCCGGCTTCCAGAATATTCGAGCAACTCCCGCGAGACGGTCGGGTCGCGAGCCGTTTTGGTTTTTTTTTGATTGTGCGGTGTGTTTCGGACTGTGGATACGGGAGCCCCACGCCATTGTTAGATTTAGTAGTGTCGAGTAGACTGTGTTCAGAAGGATTGGATTGTCGGCGCACGGAGGCCTATGGAAAAGGCCCGCCGCGGCTTAAAGGAAGCACCATACAGGGGTAATCACAAACACACATTCTACACAATTCACCAACACACCCCCCTCGTAGCTCCAGAAGACCAGGAACGAAGAGATTCCGTAAGTAAGTTAAGTTTAGAATATAAGGTAGCTTCGTGAAACCGCGAACCATTTGTACACGCCTCGACGGTCCGTAAATAGTTCCGGAGCTGGCTGATGGGCCCCTAGTTCCTCGAAGTCCTGGCGTGGACAGCCCGTGTTAAGTACAACATTTTATGTCACCCCCCTGGCCAGGAAGTGGGATTTCCCGCGCGCGGAGCGTGCGGTAATTGCCGCTTTATGGCCAGGTGTGACATAAAGAGTATTTGTATTGTATTGTATTAACAAATCGTTTTAGACATTTAATAAAAAGTTGCTGATTTGACTATGAGTTTAATACCGTATTATTTTCGAAGATTAGTAGGTAAAATTATGTACAGCAATAAAATCTTATATTTTCTATGATAGATGAACTATAGCTAGCTAGATTTTTTTTTTCGAAACAAAATGCAAACGAACGCGTAATTGACCATCACTGAATTTTTTTGACAAATGTTATTATGCCATATGAAGGTAACCCGTATTAAGACTTTATATCGATTGAGTAAGGTGTACGAGTAATGGCAGCGCTGGTCTGTATTTTTGACAAATAATATTATGCCAGATGAGGGTAACCCCTTTTAAATCTACACGATTTTCACACATTATTATTGGAATAATAATGTGTGAAAATCGTGTAAGTTTAACCCGTTTTAAGACTTAATATCAATTGAATAAGGTGTACGACCCATCTAGGGTACGGCTAGATGGGTCTTTTTTTTAAATTGTTTTTCTCAAGTTTGGCCTCCTGCGGGACCAGTTAAGTACTTATTTTTGGTACTTCTCTCGCCTCGACCTTGAGGGCCGAGGCGAGGAGGCTAGATGGTAGATGGGTCGATGATATTAGGAAGATCGCGGGTCACTCTTAGATAAGACTGGCTCAAGACCGTGACGAGTGGCGTACTCGAAGAGAGGCCTATGCTCAGCAGTGGGCGATTACAGAGGGGCTAGCATAACATGCATCTCGTCTCTACTCGCGCGCGAGATAGGCTACCTGTCACCGTCTGATTAATGCTGTCAAAAAGTGTCAGGTAGCTTATCTCGCGCGCGAGTAGATACGGAATGCATGTTGTGCTAGAGGGGCAGGTTGAAAATGATGATGAATGATGAAGGTGTACGAGTAATGCCAGCGCTGGTCTGTATTTTTGACAAATAATATTATACCATATGAGGGTAACCCGTTTTAAGACTTTATAAGTTTATATCAATTGAGTAAGGTGTAAAAATGTAAACATATTGGTGGGCACTAACGTAAGTCCTTGTTTACAGGAGCAAGAGTTGTATTTCTTCCACGAGCTGTCTCCCGGTTCTTGTTTCTTCCAGCCCCGCGGCGCGCACATTTACAACACGCTGGTCAACTTCATACGAGAACAGTACAGGTGTGTTTACTGGAAGAGATCGCTCTCTGGCGATAATAGCGCCTGTTGCATGCCTATACTTGTATAGTCCAGTCCCTTTGCTTACGGAACCCTAAAAATCATAAGAAGTGCCAATGTCAATCAGTATTGTGTCATTTATTGATTGCTTGATTCATTGCGTGGTTAGTAACTGAGCGCTCCCGTGCTTTGGAAGGCACTTTAAGCCGTTGATAAAAGGAACTTTATGTCACACCTAGCCATAAAGTGGCCATTATCGCACGCTCCGCACGCGAAAAAACCCACTTCCTGGCCAGGGGGTGACATAAAATTTTGTACTCACCACGGGCGATAATAAAGAAAGCCTCAGATCGCGTATTAATCGCCCTTGCCTTCGGCTCGGGCGTAAAATACCTGCGATCTGAGACATTCTTTGTATTATCGCCCTTGGTAAGTAATGTACTATTATTCTGTAAATAGGCCGCAATGGCACTTTTACAAGTCAAACCCTACTAGCGTTTCTCAGAGGCCACTGCCGAGAAGAAACGCCGAAAGAAACCGGCTGCTGTCTATGGCAGCAGTCGTTAGGCCAAGTTGGAGGCCTTCGGGCAGCTTGAGAACATCTAACAGTCAAGTTGCCCACTCACTTGACAAAGGGGGGTCGAAGTTGCACCACGTCCGTAAGGAAAGTACCCAGCGCTAAGGGTAGGGTGTAGGGACACGTGACCCCTGGGTGGTTCTAAAATTGCAACAAAAACTGACAACCGTACTGTCTTCTCGAAGATCTCACGGCTCGAAATAAATGACATACGAAATAAATATTTTTATGTCACAACTGGCCATAAAGCGGCAAATACCGCACGCTCAGCGCGCGGGAAATCCCACTTCCTGGCCAGGGGGTGACATAAAATTTTGTACTTAACACGGACGGTAATAAAGAAAGCCTCAGATCGCACATTTATCGCCCTTGCCTTCGGCTCGGGCGTCAAATACCTGCGATCTGAGACATTCTTTGTTTTACCGCCCTTGTTAAGTAATGTACTATTTTTTCATTTCGTTTATTGCATCATGTTGTTACATAAGTTCTTAGAATTTTTTTGTAGTACATGAACATACACATATGAACATACACATACACATACATGAACCCTGTTAGGGCATAATAAATTGATTGATCGTTGTCTATGTCTGTCTATGGTTGTCAGGATCCGCGGTTTCCAAGAGGTGGTTACCCCGAACATCTACAACGCGAAGCTGTGGCAGACTTCGGGCCACTGGGCGCACTACGCGGAAAACATGTTCTCTTTCGACGTGGAGAAGGAGACATTTGCGCTCAAGCCCATGAACTGTCCGGGACATTGGTAAGATGAATAAAATGAACTTTATGTCACACCTGGCCATAAAGTGGCCATTATCGCACGCTCCGCGCGCGAAAAAACCCACTTCCTGGCCAGGGGGTGGCATAAAATTTTGTACTTACCACGGGCGATAATAAAGAAAGCCTCAGATCGCATATTTATCGCCCTTGCCTTCGGCTCGGGCGTAAAATACCTGCGATCTGAGACATTCTTTGTTTTATCGCCCTTGGTAAGTAATGTACTATTATTCTGTAAGTAGGCCGCAATGGCACTTTTACAAGTCAGACCCTACTAGCGTATAGGTAAGGTTGACATTCTTTGTTATCCTGAGGCAAAGATATAGTATATATATACAAATAGTTATTTTTTGTCTTCATTCTTTATGATATGATATGATATGATTTATTTGTTTCACAATATACAATGTCACTTAAAATTACACCTAGTAATTTTTTTAGGAAGTGAAATTTTCAGTTATTTCAAATTATTAAATATTATTACATTTTTTTATTTATTCCTTAGGCTAACACTTACAGTCTAGCCAAACGTGTTAACAGGTGACACATTTATTATTACGACACATTAAAATTATCAAAAAAAAATTTCTAGTATGTTGGCCGAAATTCTATAAATGTGTTAATGGATTTTGAACCTTATACGTGTAAAACCTGAATATTTTCTACAGCTTGATGTTTGACAATCGTACTCGTTCGTGGCGTGAGCTGCCACTTCGCATGGCGGACTTTGGCGTGCTACACCGAAATGAGCTGAGTGGAGCACTCACCGGCCTCACCAGAGTCCGAAGGTTCCAGCAGGACGATGCCCACATCTTCTGCACGCAGCAGCATATTGAGAAAGAGATGGTGAGTGCTTGTAAACTGTCATTTCCGTGGTCTGATGATAAGATATGGGAGCAGCAAGTTATATCATTCTAGTGGCCTCAATTTACGTAAATGTTACACCGAAATGAGCTCAGCGGAGCTCTCACCGGTCTGACAAGAGTCCGAAGACTCCAGCAGGATGATGCCCACATCTTCTGCACGCAGCAGCATATTGAGAAAGAGATGGTGAGTGGCTGTAAACTGCCATTTCCGTGGCCTGATGATAAGATGGGAGAAACAGTATCATCATTTTAGTGGTCTTATATTAGTTTGCCGAGCTACATCGAATAGAACTGAGTGGAGTGAATGAGAGAGCTCCGGTTTCACAAAAGTCCGAAGGTTCCAGCAGCGCCCATAGCACATGTTGCGCTCGAGAGTATCTCGACTTATATTATAGCTACGCGTCTTTTTCTGATTGGTGCTGTTAGAAAGTGACGGATAGCTCGAGATACGCCGACATGCTCTCGAGCGCAACACGTGCTAGGCCTACAGGATGATGCCCACATCAAGGGGCTTGCAGTGGGCGGCGCGCGTCGCTTTAAATGCCTACCGCTCGCTCGGCCCGGGGCCGGCCGTCAGTCGAGGGCCGCCCGCCGCCGCGCGAACGCGTCTATATGCACGTTACTGCTGCCGCCGCAGACTAGAACGCGACGAGCGACGAGTCGATAGCCCTAGCGCTACACGTGCCGCGTGTGAATGAATACAAGTTATACGATAGACAGAGATGCACAGAGTAGGCATGTTTTTTATGCCTAAACGCCGTTTTTGTTAGAAAGTGAAGCTTTGTACTTGTACTATTACTTATTCTGTGCCCACATCTTCTACACGCAGCAGCATATAGGAGATGGTGAGTAGTAGCGACAATAGAATGGAAGTTTATTGTCACACAACACAACGCACAGATACACTGTCATTTCCGTGGTCTGACGTCATGATATGGGAGCAGCAGGTTGAATCATTTTAGTGGCCTTGTGCTACTTGAGAGTCACACCGAAATGAACTCATCGGAACTCTCAGCGAGCTGATGAGACTGACATTTCCAGCAAGATTCGGCATGTAACGGAGAAGTGGATGTTGAGTTAAGTAAGGAAGGAAATGGTGAGTGGTTGCGGCAATTGCCGTTTTGCAAATTATATATCCCGCCTGTCAAAGTCGAAATTATTTATCCTTAAATTTTGGCATATTAGAGCCGTGTTCCGAATCACGCTATAGTGCGCGCCATCCACTATGGGGCGCCCCTCCACAGCCCGCTCTGTACAACTGCGCACAGATTAGTATGGGATTCGCTATGGAGGGGCGCGCACTATAAAAATGCTCGCAGCGCTTACAGTGCTGACGGCCGGTCCGAATCAAATAGCGCGCTCAAGGCCGCGTGAGTGTTTTGTTTCGAACCGCTATTCGCTTGAGCGCGCTCACGATCGGACCGATTCACGCTCATAGCCCGTGTTTACTGTTCATATATCAAACGTCAACTTGACGTTTGGCTCAAGGTGCATACGCCTGGGAGTGTGAGCGCCGTGAGCGCCGTCCATGACATCATCAGTGACGTCACGACATCTCATGTAAGCGCTATGAGCGTGGATCGGTCCGATCGTAAGCGCGCTTTGAGCGCTGCGAGCGTGATTCGGAACATGCCTTAGATGCATCTACGTTCTATGTATGTCATTTCTAATTTAATAAACTCGTTCGCAGGTGGGCTGTCTAGAATTCCTGGAGGCTGTGTACTCTACGTTCGGCTTCACCTTCCAACTGAAGCTGTCCACCAGACCTGAGAAGTATCTCGGCGAGCTCGCCGCTTGGAACGAGGCTGAAAAGGTACGACATACATAAATAAAAAACAACGGGTTCCGGGAGTGCCGACAGAAGTGAAAGCTCAATAAAGAAAGTAAATAACAAAGATATTCATTATTATTGGGGAACGGGACTTAATCGCGTACAATTATAACTAATTTACCTTTTTTAAGGTTTTGCCCGACGTTTCGAATGTATCACAACATCCGTGGTCGCGAGCTGACTGGCGTGAGCGGGTATCAACATCTTCTAGCCGCACGGGTTTTCCGAACTACCCGCACTTGGTCTTTATGAATTACATTCTCACTAGGGTTGTCACTCGCACGACACACAACACTAACAATGTCCGTTGATGTAATGGACGTGGATGTTGGTGTTGGTTGATGGATGGATGGATGGATGGATGGTTGGTTGGTGGATGGATGGATGTGTGGATGGATGGATGGTTCCACGCTTGCACTTACTAATAACTGGATTCCACGAAGATGAGATTTTGAGACCGTCGTCCCGGTTGAAATGAAAATAATAATAATGTGTGAAAATCGTGTAAGTTTAAATCAATATAAAGATATTCATATCCGTATCGGTATCCGTATCCGTATTCATGTATAATATTCATATTCGCATAACCTATTTATACATAATATGTCCCGAGTAGCATTGTGTCTTACGCATCTAAGACCAGCTGAGTTTAGCTGAGTTGACCCCTCCTAACATCGCAATCACGATACTAGGAGCTGGTCTTAGAATCGAATCGGTCGCGAGTTTAACAATTTTTCCCCAGTACAAAAGTGCTCAGCGGCGCTAAAGAAGCTTTCACTTCAAAAAAAAAAGGCGTTTATTGCTACTATTATTATATTTGTCATAAGTTTCACATTAAATACAAAAACTAAATGAATTCTAAATTTATAGTAGTCGCCTCTTTGGCGTAGGCCTCCCCCATCTCATTTCTGGCTTGGCTCAGCCAGTGCTGTCCAATCTTTTGTAGGTATGAAAAAAAAAAACATAGAATGGATCCCAAGAGATAGTACCAGATCGCAAGGGCGTCATTTTATTAAAGTTTTAATGAATGAATTTGAATGAATGAATGAATTATTTATTTATTCCGAATAACAAAGATGCATTATTACCTATTAAAATTTCATAATACATTAATTAAAATTTAGATAGTAATATTGCCCTTTTTTGAATTAATTGTGTGTAGTAGAAATTAAGCAGAAAAAAAGCAGTTTTTAGCTCGAAAATTGTCGATTTGGATACAATATTTCTCAATGATAAACCCAAAAAATACATTAAGAAGGTATGTCATTAGGTCGCTATAGTCCTGTTCTAGATAGTAACATTGAGAAAATGTTAAGATACCTGCCAATTAAACAGAAAATCGCATATATAGATGACCCTTTTTAAACTAAATTGATACTTCTGCTGTCAACACAGTGTATCCTCAAATTTTATAAAGGGTCGGCAACGCGCACGTGACTCCTTTGGAGTTGCGAGCGTCTATAGGCTGCGGTGTCCGCTTACCATCAGGTGGACCGTATGCTTGTTTGCCACCGTCGTAGTATTAAAAAAAAAATAGGACCCTTAAAAAAAGTTACAAATAGTTAAGGTTTTCATACCACTATTTATTTTCAGGCGTTAGAAGAATCGCTGAACAAGTTCGGCAAGCCGTGGCAACTGAACCCCGGTGACGGTGCATTCTATGGGCCTAAGATAGACATCACCATACAAGACGCACTACGGCGGTCACACCAGTGCGCCACCATACAACTGGATTTTCAGTTGCCTGAGAGATTCAATCTGAGCTATATCAGGTAAGCTTTGACCTTAATATTTATGTTTAAAGAATTACTTCTCAAAAGAAATTGCACATTTCACTTAATAAGAATTCATACTAAAGATACTGGCGCTGTAGGCACGACAATTTTTTTTTACTTGAATAGCATTTTACTTTTCACATCTCCTATTCGGATAAGGGCTTTTTCTTCCCTGCTAAGAGGGATCAAAATGGCACTTTTCTTCCCTGCTAGGAGGGATCAAAGTGACACTTTTCTGTAACGAGTAATAAGTTATTGGTATCGATTTTGATAAAATAAATGCACAACCATTGTTATTTTAGATCTTTCGTTATCCTCAATAGGTGATGTGAAAAGCAGTATGTGTCACATGGAAGCAAAATTATTTCCACCTTGGGCGTTAATTCTTGAATCCCTCACTACGCTCAGGATTATATTTTAGAATCCCTCACTACGCTCAGGAATCTATTATATAATCCCTCGCTACGCTCAGGATTCTATTATATAATCCTTCTCTTCGTTCAGGATTCAAGTTACGCCCACGCCGTAAATATGTCATTTTGCTCCCTTGTGACACAATCTACTATTTCATAACCTCGGAAATGCATGGCTTAAAATTTATTTGGACCGACGCACGGTCTTTATACTGGGTGAGATTTTATTGACCGTCCAAATTTTCATAGTAGATTCCTTGGCGAAAATTAAAATATACATGTTTTTTCTTTCAGTACCTTTCAGTACAAAAATGTTGATATACAACGCAGCTGAAAAATATCCTAAAAAAATTTCGTTCATGGATTCCGCCGAAGTGGGTTGTGTGGGAGGCAGCAATAATGATCGCCCCGGCCCCACGATGAGTCGCCGAGACAATTTTCGCATAAAAAAACGTTTTTTGACGAAAACTACAAAAAAAAATTTTTTTTCGCAAATTTTTTTTCACACTTACTTTCACGGGCTTGGGTCTCTTGGTAATCATTGTTGTTTCATGTTCGCGAAAATTGAGAAAAAAATTTTTTTTTTTTTAATTGTACCTGATTTTTTTTCTGAAATTGCATCTTTTTTTGATACCTAATGCCTAGGAAAAATTTTAACGGTCAATAATATTTCACCCTGTATATACATATATTACTGCATTTTTTTGATGGCTCCTAAAACAATATAAATCATTTTATGTCACACCTGGCCATAAAGTAGCCATTCTTTGTTTTATCGCCCTTGGTAAGTAATGTACTATTCCTCAGTGAGAGCGGCGAGAAGAAACGGCCCGTGATCATCCACCGGGCGATCCTCGGCTCAGTCGAGCGCATGATCGCGATCCTGAGCGAGTCGTACGCGGGCAAGTGGCCGTTCTGGCTCAGTCCGCGGCAGGTTTGCATCGTGCCCGTGGGACCAGCGTTCGATGACTATGCTATAAAGGTACAGTAAATGATAATTAGAGCGATCCTTGGCTCAGTCGAGCTCATGATCGCGATCCTGAGCGAGTCGTACGCGGGCAAGTGGCCGTTCTGGCTCAGTCCGCGGCAGGTTTGCATCGTGCCCGTGGGACCAGCGTTCGATGACTATGCTATCAAGGTACAGTAAATGATAATTAGAGCGATCCTTGGCTCAGTCGAGCGCATGATCGCGATCCTGAGCGAGTCGTACGCGGGCAAGTGGCCGTTCTGGCTCAGTCCGCGGCAGGTTTGCATCGTGCCCGTGGGACCAGCGTTCGATGACTATGCTATAAAGGTACAGTAAATGATAATTAGAGCGATCCTTGGCTCAGTCGAGCTCATGATCGCGATCCTGAGCGAGTCGTACGCCGGCAAGTGGCCGTTCTGGCTCAGTCCGCGGCAGGTTTGCATCGTGCCCGTGGGACCAGCGTTCGATGACTATGCTATAAAGGTACAGTAAATGATAATTAGAGCGATCCTTGGCTCAGTCGAGCTCATGATCGCGATCCTGAGCGAGTCGTACGCCGGCAAGTGGCCGTTCTGGCTCAGTCCGCGGCAGGTTTGCATCGTGCCCGTGGGACCAGCGTTCGATGACTATGCTATCAAGGTACAGTAAATGATAATTAGAGCGATCCTTGGCTCAGTCGAGCGCATGATCGCGATCCTGAGCGAGTCGTACGCCGGCAAGTGGCCGTTCTGGCTCAGTCCGCGGCAGGTTTGCATCGTGCCCGTGGGACCAGCGTTCGATGACTATGCTATCAAGGTACAGTAAATGATAATTAGAGCGATCCTTGGCTCAGTCGAGCGCATGATCGCGATCCTGAGCGAGTCGTACGCCGGCAAGTGGCCGTTCTGGCTCAGTCCGCGGCAGGTTTGCATCGTGCCCGTGGGACCAGCGTTCGATGACTATGCTATCAAGGTACAGTAAATGATAATTAGAGCGATCCTTGGCTCAGTCGAGCTCATGATCGCGATCCTGAGCGAGTCGTACGCGGGCAAGTGGCCGTTCTGGCTCAGTCCGCGGCAGGTTTGCATCGTGCCCGTGGGACCAGCGTTCGATGACTATGCCATCAAGGTACTTACAGTAAAGGATCATTAGAGCGATCCTTGGCTCAGTCGAGCGCATGATCGCGATCCTGAGCGAGTCATACGCGGGCAAGTGGCCGTTCTGGCTCAGTCCGCGGCAGGTTTGCATCGTGCCCGTGGGACCAGCGTTCGATGACTATGCTATCAAGGTACAGTAAATGATAATTAGAGCGATCCTTGGCTCAGTCGAGCTCATGATCGCGATCCTGAGCGAGTCGTACGCGGGCAAGTGGCCGTTCTGGCTCAGTCCGCGGCAGGTTTGCATCGTGCCCGTGGGACCAGCGTTCGATGACTATGCTATCAAGGTACAGTAAATGATAATTAGAGCGATCCTTGGCTCAGTCGAGCGCATGATCGCTATCCTGAGCGAGTCGTACGCCGGCAAGTGGCCGTTCTGGCTCAGTCCGCGGCAGGTTTGCATCGTGCCCGTGGGACCAGCGTTCGATGACTATGCTATAAAGGTACAGTAAATGATAATTAGAGCGATCCTTGGCTCAGTCGAGCTCATGATCGCGATCCTGAGCGAGTCGTACGCCGGCAAGTGGCCGTTCTGGCTCAGTCCGCGGCAGGTTTGCATCGTGCCCGTGGGACCAGCGTTCGATGACTATGCTATCAAGGTACGAATAAGTGATAATTAGAGACGAGAGTGAATCGGTATTTGCTAGGTAAGCGCGTTCCATCCTAGACCGCAATATCGCTTACCATCAGGTGATTTGTGGTCAAGCTCAAACCTATCTTGAATAAAAAAAAAAGTCTCAGATCACAGTTATTTGACGCCTGAGTCGGAGGTACTATAAATATGTGATTTGATGCTTTTATTATTGTTACTCGTGTTAAATACAACATTTTATGCCTTCCCCTGTACAAGAAGTGGGATTTTGCCACGTTATAGCCAGCTGTGACATAAGGCATGTTTCGAATCACGCTCACAGCGCTCAAAGCGCGCTTACGATCGGACCGATTCACGCTCATAGCGCTTCCATGAGATGTCGTGACGTCACTGATGATGTCATGGACGGCGCTCACGGTGCTCACACTCCCAAGCCGTGTTCCGAATCACGCCAACAACGATCACAGCGTTTACAGTGCTGACGGCCGGTCCGAATCAGTAAGCGCGCTCAAGGCCGCGTGAGTGGTGTTTTGATTCGGACCGGGCATGTTGTGTTTACTGTCATGTTCATATATCAAACGTCAACTTGACGTTTGGTTTAAGGTGCTGACGCCTCGGAGTGTGAGCATTGTAAACGCCAATATGGCGCCGTCCATGACGTCATCAATGACGTCACGACATCTCATGTAAACGCTATGAGCGTGATTCGGTCCGATCGTAAACGCGTTTATACGTTTTAAGCGTGATTCGGAACACGGCTCCAGGCGTATGCACCTTGAGCCAAACGTCAAGTTGACGTTTGATATATGAACATGACAGTAAACACGGGCTATGAGCGTGAATCGGTCCGATCGTGAGCGCGCTCAAGCGAATACCGGTCCGAAACAGAACACTACTCACGCGGCCTTGAGCGCGCTATTTGATTTGGACCGGCCGTCAGCACTGTAAGCGCTGCGAGCATTTTTAGCGTGATTCGGAACACGGCTATAAAGGCTTCTATCGGAATTTAAGTGATTTGGGATATAATTTAAGTGATATATATCTACTCATTTCATTTATTTTATTCGCTAACAATATACATTGTGTTCGAATTTTTATTTCTAAAGTACAAATTAATATTAATGTCAAAAATAATAAAATAAAGAATACAAAACAAATTAACAGATTAAATTAATGTCAAACTAGATACAAGAATACAAGAATGTCAAAATAATAATAATAATAATAACATAGGTAAATTAGTCCATCAGATTCAATTAGTCCATCAGATTCACCCAATAGCCCAGTTCATTTAGACTCCATCAATCAGCAATAGTTCCTATACACCCTGGCGGGTGCTGTCTTTGTGTGCGTCCCATGACACGGGCAGGGACAGCATCCGCTCGGTGTATCCCTTGCATTTCATTAAATTGTCAAAAGGGCCTCTACGTGTTGGCTATGTGGTACTCGTTGGCACTTCAGTGCCTCGGTACTTCGGCTCCGCGCACGCCTCCCAAAGGTCCGGGACACCATTGTCCCGTGAACGGGAAAGACATAGGTAATAATAAAGGGTAAATAATAATAAACGTCACATTACTTTTCTAAATACTTCCTCCACACTATAGAAGCAACCCTTCAGTAAAAAGCTTTTTAATTTTCTTTTAAATTCTGAAATATTTATTATACCTTTCAAATCAAGTGCTTGTGTGTGTGTTGCTGTGCACTGTTAACATTATAATTAAAACTGCCCCCCCCCCCCCAGAACTTGATACTGTACCGTAGCTTTGACTCAACCAGGGCGTAATACACTATCTTGAGCTGATCGATTCCCAAATTGACAATATTTCA
The DNA here is from genome assembly GCA_951800055.1 of Cenopis cana. NCBI lineage: Eukaryota > Metazoa > Arthropoda > Insecta > Lepidoptera > Tortricidae > Cenopis > Cenopis cana. Next base: position 3,286,122 of record OX637491.1, on the reverse strand, counting down.
TAATTTCCAAAAGTCTTAATTCGAAAACCATTTCGGTAAAAACGTGTGAAGTACACAAAAAAAAATTTTTCGATTTTTTTCTCCGTTAATTTTGGAAAAAATCGCAAATTACTGTAAACCAAAAGATGACGTCATCTTCCTCGCTGTATTCAGGGAGACCTTAGTACAGAGTACAGACACAATTTAAATCGCTGCTCTGCAGTGGCTCTGGATTCTTGTTGGAAAGATGACATCATATTTTACTTACGCCCTTTTGGAATGACCTACTTTTCAACGTGTTTTTTTTGTATGAAATATTGAGTTAAATTGAAAAAGAATAAATACGGGTGGCTTAAAATTTTACCTATTTTCTAACTCGTTCATAAAATAAAGTAGTTAAAAATATGAAATGTCAATTATCTCTGAGACTCCTCAATGCATAACATGCTGAATTAATGGAGTTTTCAATACTATTTACATTCGCCAGGTGAACGAGCAACTATTTGCCGCCGGTTTTATGTCAGAGGCTGACACTGATGCGGGTGACACGCTCAACAAGAAAGTGAGGAACGCACAGCTTGCTCAGTTCAACTATATCCTGGGTAAGTACATATGAAAAAAAATAATGAAAAAAGTTTATTGTATAAGGGCATCACTACAATATAAATCACGACCCTGTGTCCTGAGCTAGGAAAACCCTGTGTTACAGGACCCAGTTTCGTTCCAATTATAGTACATTACTTAACAAGTGCGGTAAAACAAAGAATGTCTCAGATCGCAGGTATTTGACGCCCGAGCCGAAGGCAAGGGCGTTAAATATGCGATCTGAGGCTTTCTTTTTTACCGCCCGTGTTAAGTACAAAATTTTATGTCAACCCCTGGCCAGGAAGTGGGATTTCCCGCGCGCGGAGCGTGCGGTAATTGCCACTTTATGGCCAGATGTGGCATAACCTATATAAGTGTACAGACTACAGAGAGAGCAGGATACAACTTAAAATATGAATAGTTTTACATGGCTAAATTGTGTTTGTGTGCGTATGTGTGTGTTCTTGATACATATAATAAGTCTATTTATATATATAATGTACTATCGAATCAACTGAATCGTGACCCACCGTGGAACCTTGTCAAAGAAAGTGTCATAATGATTTTCCTTGTCAGGCAGTACGAGTTTACTATGACATTTTCTGTGACAAGGTTCCACGGTGGGTCACGATTCAGGTGGTTCGATAGTACCTATATTGTTTCATAGAATGTATTGTTTCGCAGAATTTTCGTTTCACAGAAACTTTTTTTTTTAGAAATCGTTAACTTTTTTGTATAACCAAATTAGATCTACCAGAAAAGTAGACTAGAACGGCGATCCTTTTGAAAAAATGTTTTCTACGAAGTAAAAAAATTGCGTTACACAACATAATTGCGTCAAATTAACGCAAGTAAAAATCTACCTTACAGTTAGAGCTCTAAGTCTAATTTTGCTTGCGTTCGTTTGACAGAATTTAGCCTTAGAGTTGTGTCCGAACTACATCTATGAAACTTCAAATTGCTAAAGTACAACCTAAAACACACTTTATGTCTCTACAAATAAAGTGTATTTTCCAGTGGTCGGCGAGCGCGAGAAGTCCTCGGGCACGGTTAATGTACGCACGCGCGACAACAAGGTGCACGGAGAGATGTCTATCGCAGCTCTCATCGAGCATTTCAACGGGTTGGTGAAGGACAAAACATTGGCGGAGGACAGTCAACTGCTCAAGTAGACTTTCGGGTTAGAATACAGAGGGCTTACCGCGAACCAAGAAGTTTAGATTACATACTGGAGGTTGCGCGCTGAACATTCGTTTGAAGCTAGAAAACATGACACATGTGACGTCACCGTTATCTTGCTTGCTTATAAGAATGAAAGGGAAGCAAGATAACGATGACGTCACATGTGTCATATTTTCTAGCTTCAAACGAATGTTTAGCGCGCAACCTCCAGTATGTATCTAAACTTCTTGCCGCGAACCGAAAACGAACGAAGTTTGAATATCTCCCTCTCTGTCGCTCGAATAAGCAAGTACGACAGAGAGGGAGATATTCGAATTCGTTCGTTTTCGGTTCGCGGTAATCCCTCAGGAGAGGAAACCAGGAATCACTATTCTGAATATCAATATTTTTATGCAGTAGCAATTACTTTAGAGGAGGGGTAGGGCAAGCTCTCTCCATACAAAGTTTGTGCAGGATTTACTTCGTTTGTGTTTGCATTAAAGTTATGATTTTTGGTCAGTATGCTTATTTTTCTGATAGCTATTTCGTGATGTAATTTTTTTTATAATTTTTTAGTTTTGAATTTTTTTGAAATATTTGAGAATTTTCACATCACGATCTTCGCATATCTAATATTTACAACCAAAAAAAATATTATATTTGTTAGTGCCAAAACCGACGAATAAAACGTGCACAAATTTTGTATGGGGAAGGCCTTGCCCTACCCTGCGCCTTAAGGGTAGAGATAAACTACGATAACATGTCCCGCCCCTCCAAACTTCAAAAGGCTTCAATGTATTTGTGAAAGTATTTATAAAGCACCTTCAATACAAAGGCGCGACACGTGTCTATCGGTGTGAACCGAGTGTCGGTGACCTTGGAACGCTACGATTCTATACTGTGCCCGTCCGAGGAGTGATTTCCACACACCGCGCCACCCTCGCGCGCCCCCGCTCCCGTCCGGACACGCACACATAGCCGCGAGACGGGTTTACAGCACACATGCTTCGGTGTCGCTTCTTGTTACGTTAGTATATATCTTTTTTGGCCAAGACCCCCAACGCATGTGTGCGTTCTGAGACAGCCGTCAAACGAAAAAGGTGTTTTGTATGGTTGAAATTATTTTTCTTGAACGAATTACCCTTCTCATTGTGCCTTCTAAACAAAAGCCCTGTCTTTCATTGTTAAGCGTAACCGCTAATTGATACCTGTAAACTAAACTAAGTAAACGTTAACACTTTCGGCCAAAAAGCGGCTTTACTTACAAGGAAAGAAAGTTCACATTAAAAAATACGACTTTTCAGTGTTGACCTTTTGTAGTTAAAACGGCAATAGAGCAGCGTAGGCACTAGTTTCTACGAAAGTGACTGCCATCTGACCTTCCATCCCCGAGGGGAAACTAGACCTTATTGGGATTAGGCTTTGTCAAGTGAGTGGGCAACTTGGCTGTTAGAAGTTCTCAAGCCGCCCGAAGGCCTCCAACTTGGCTTAACGACTGCTGCCACAGACAGCAACCGGGATCAACGGCTTAACGTGCCTTCCAAAGCACGGGTGCGCTCAGTTAGTAACCACTCAAAGCGGTCACCCATCCCAGCCCTGACCGCTGCCCACGTTGCTTAACCTCACATACCGCAAGCGGTACGCAGGCGCCGCTGGGCCACGAGCGCTCCCAAGTATTTATGAAGCGTGTCCTTTTCATTTAGATGTGTTTGTGGCACGTGGAAAAACAAAGGCTTTGTTGGACCGATGGGTCCTTAAGTCCAGGCCCGTCCCTTCCCGTTCTAGAAAAAGAATTCCAACTATACTTTCACAATTACATAGATGCGTAGAAGCTACTGCGGACATCTCTTTCTTGACGCCACGCCACTTGAACTTTGTATATCTTATTTGTGAAACCGATATAAGTTGTCTTATTTCTTGCATTTTAGTGTAGTAATTTATTTAGCGTGTATCTTTCATAATAAGACTTTCCTTTGAAAACGATCGTGTTTCAAAAATGTTGCATTTCTTTTAATTTATTTATAAACTTTTAAATAGCTGGCATGGCTAGTGATAATGCCCACTCTATTGGTCAACTGTAGTGAAGAGCTAATATGAACCTTATTGGAAAGAACAAAAGTTGCTTTTACTTCGCATTCACTGATAAAGATAATGATCGGTCTTATTTTGACGCCTTTATTACTTTAGGGGTTATTTTTTGCCAATTCCATTATTCTGAAATGTTAAGCATTAAGAGGGTACGAACATTTCGCTCCAACTCATCCTAGCCGCGATCTCACTGCGAGCGGCCATGTTTAGCTACACACTAAAACGATTACTGTGTGCGTGCGGTTCGAGTGCTGCCGGTTGAACTGACATGTCTTGATCATTGTTATAGAGTTAGAGTGAGGTAGGAAAAAAATGTGGTGAGTTTTAAATGTTTTTATTTTATTAACATTACGTACCTACGCACTTATTAAGGTGGTTCGATTTTCATACAAAAAACGATCGACATTTATTATCTCATTACACATTATTAATACTTAAATATGTGTTAATCTATTTACTTCTGACTATTCATTTTCGTGAAATTAATAAAAAACCTGTGATTCATACAGAAATTACGCAAAAAACAACGTTAATTTTTTATAAATTTTACGTTTGGGAACGTGATAACTGTCATGTACATTGTGACGTTCGGCCTGGTACTTTAAACTACTTTCCACAGAAACTACTTGGCCTAAAAATTTGAAATTGCACATACATATAATTCGATAACCAGTTCAAACAACGCAATCATAAATTATCGGGCGCTCGTTAAGAATAAAAAAATATATGTATATATGTTAATCACTCATTTATGGTGCAATAAAGAATATTTATTATTATTATTTGTATGTCTTTCCCGTTCACGGGACAATGGTGTCCCGGACCTTTAGGAGGCGTGCGCGGAGCCGAAGTACCGAGGCACAGAAGTACCAACGAGTACCACATAGCCAACACGTAGAGGCCCTTTTGACAATTTAATGAAATGCAAGGGATACACCGAGCGGATGCTGTCCCTGCCCGTGTCATGGGACGCACACAGAGACAGCACCCGCCAGGGTGTATAGGAACTATTGCTGATTGATGGAGTCTAAATGAACTGGGCTATTGGGTGAATCTGATGGACTAATGGCTGGGCTATTGGGCGAGACAACGGACGCCTGCCTAATAAAACTGTCTCAGATTTTATTTCCGGCAGACGGTGACTCGCTCTCTGCTAGATGGGCCCCCATAAAATAGCGACATTATAAAATGGCCTAAGGGCAACACCGGTCAGAGAGCTGGGGGTGGAGAGGTGGCACTGGACTTTAAACATATAGCCAACTCGCCACTTAGGTGACCACATCCACCCTCGAGCGACAGCTCTTGCGACTCCACTCTGGACGGCCGGTTAAGGCAAGCCAGAGTCGGAGGGGCCTGTACCACCGACCCACAGGCCACCCCCAGGAGCACTCAGGTACGTAGGGTCGTTACTCCCTAACAGCCCGCCACAGGCTGCCTTACGTTGACTGATTGCACTGGAAAACCAGTGGGCGATGGGGTCGTCACATCCCTACGCCCTTATTATTATTATTATTAATATGACAGAAAATTTACACAAAAGATAACCAGTAAACATATGTTGGGAGACTATACAAACTATTTTTAGAGGTGCATGAACATGAAATAATCAACAAAATTGGAATAAGTTTGTCAGGAAAAAAGTCAAATTTAGAATGATAATTACGTGGAGTCCACGTGTTTCGGGGACTAGTTTTACTTTAAATTACTTTCCACAGAAACTACTTGGCTTAAAAATCTGAAATTGCACATACATATAATTCGATAACTAGTTCAAACAACGCAATCATAAATTATCGGGCGCTCGTTAAGAATAAAAAAATATTAGAGTTTGAATTTTACAATTAAAGGAAAGATCCGAAATGTTCACAGAACGTCAAGAACATAGAAGCACATATCCAGACATAGAAATATCACTAGCAGCAATAGGTAATAGGTAACATGGTGCCTTACGGTATGATTCCGCTGCCGACTGCATACAACAACTGCACCTTCCGCCGCACTCCAAATTGAACTGTAATCATAAGACTAAAAGTCCCAATTTAGAGTGAGCGGCGTGTGCTGTTCCGACACTTCTCCGCTCATTTCAAATTGAGCTTTTTACGCATACCATTACGGTTCAATTTGGAGTGCGGCGGAACGTGCAGTTGCTGTATGCAGTCGGCAGCGGAATCGTACCTTTACCTTTTAACTTGTGTGGCCGTAGTACTGTTGGATTTTTTCATCCCAAACAATTTACGTTTATTGCCCATTTCTGTAAAAAATCATATCACTTTAGTGCTTTGAGAAGAAATAAAATAAATAAATTTAGCATGTTAACTTACTTACCAAGTATCAAATTATTAATCTGTAGCGGACGCGCTACATCTACAGAATAGCAGTGTCGGTGTGAGCTTGGTCACCGACCTTAACGCACCGAGGAGAGCGACACGTGCGTTCCTTGGGAAGGCCCGGCGCGTAATGAATCGAACAACGTTGTCGCGCGCTGTTATATTGTGAATTATAGTGGTTTTTAAAAATTCGTCTAAATTAAGTAGGTTATCCATAAGCGTTAAAAAAAATATGAAATATCAAGCAAAACCTGTAGTTTTATAATAATAAGTTTTTTTTCCAAAATATTATAAAACATGTGAGGAAAAAAATGTTTAAACAAACCGATTTAGACATTTTGTAGTATTTTTTTTAGATAGTAAAAACCAATATTTCAGAACTAGTGCGATCGCTATGTACTAAAAGACTATACATCCTATTGTAAAAGATAAACATCCAATCGTTTTTGACAATTTAAAATGGAAATATTGTACCTGAAAGATAGCTCTGACGCGTATTTTTGCAAAACACTCCGACGAAAACCTGACTGTTTTAAATAATCGTACATAGAAATAAAAGTTTAGCAACGCTATGGTCTAGAATAAGAGTTTATCTATACAAAACAGAAGTTTACTTTAACAATGTAGTCACTTGAACAAAGATACGACGTTAGAAAAAACCGTATATTTTCTAAAATACCAACTTTTTGTTCGTACAGTCTTAATGTGTTGTAATTTAAAAGGTCGCATTAACTCTGTTATTGTAATATAAGCCCTAATTCAATTGGATAAGACTAAAATTTCATGTCGTTAAAAAGGAGTCTAGAAAAACAGATGAATTTGTATATCAGAAATGTGAAAAAAATAATATAATACAATCGTCATCAGATATATCGGAGCGAACGAAGTACTCAAAAATATCTGAACACGGCTGTTGTCAAGGCGTGAGCCGCATGATCAGATATTTTTGAGCATCCTGAAGAGTACAGATATATTTGATGGCGATTGTACAAATGATTGTATTTCCAGTTACTATGTCTAAGCTATGGTGGTTAAATAAAATGCTTTTATTTATAAATATTCATTGTTTTTATTTAATCCGTGCTCGCTTAATCTATGTACAGATACAGTATTGCAAAATGATTTCCTTTCGGGAAAACTCGGATCTCAATCGGAATACGACGCCACCCGAACTGTCAATCAATGATTGTATAAAATGAGTGACGTTTTCATATCCATTATTATGGAACTTTATTGTTTAGTGTCAAATGTCAAAGTGAAAAATGTCGAAGTGTCAGTTACCCCTACGGCTGTAAGATGGGTACTGAAGCTAATTGAGAGAGCACGATAAATACGAACTTTTCCGATAAAGTACGAAGGAAAATCATTTTGCACTACATCTGTCAACTATTACAGTACAAATATTATTGGACTTGAATTTAAACTTTCGTGAGACATGTTATAACTTTATTTTACTAAACGGTTAAAACTCACGTATTAATTGTCACTTCGGGCGACATGTTTCGAACTCGTCGGGAGTTCTTCCTCAGGATGAGTGCGTCTGCGACCCGCGCCGATTGCACACTCTAGAACTACCCGCCGCCCGTCGCAAGGCACGTGACGCACGTGCAGACAGCGCGGGGGGGGGGGGGGGGACGCTCGGCGCTGAAGGTGTTGTATGAGGTCGTGGTGAGGGATCGTCCCCCCCCGATCAATGGTAGGCACACTGAACTCACTATGTCCACTCGATTGTCATAACGCACTTCCCGCTCTATGATCGGGATCACAGGTTTCCATGCCGGCGGCAACACCCAGCCAGCGTCACGATTAAAGTTAGGGCGGCGCCCTATTTCAATCGCCTCTCGGATCATGCGTGGTACGTAGCATTTTTCCCGTACCAAAATTCTCGCCTTGTCGAACCGAATGAAATGAGACGCGCCTGCTTCGCAACCATGCTCCGCCACCGCGGATTTCCTATATATGCTCTGACAATCTCGTAGAAACGTTCCGTCCGGTTTCTCCTATGTACGCCTTACCACAGTCACAGGGTATTTCATATACTCCCGGGTTACCGAGCGGCTCCTGGTCCTTAGGAGAGCGTAGCACCTGCCTGACCTTGGTATGGGGCCGGAAAATCGTCCTTATACTGAACATGTCGCCCGAAGTGACAATCAATACGTGAGTTTTAACCGTTTAGTAAAATAAAATTATAGGACTTGAGAATATAAACTCCTGTGAGTCCCAGACATTGAAATTGCCCGTTTATTATGTCAATATAACTTGATAATAGTTTATTTCGGTTATGTTACTGTATAAAAATATTTGGCGCATTTTAGGAAGAGGTAAGCATTTTTTTCAAATAGATTTTTTTTTACTATACAAAATTAGGTTAGGTGGACTGATGACCTGGTAAAGGTCGCGGGAGTCCGCTGGATGCGGGTGGCGCAAGACCGGACATTGTGGCACTCTTTGGGGGAGGCCTATGTCCAGCAGTGGACGTCTTTCGGCTGATATGATGATGTGATGATGATACAAAATTGAAGCGCATATACAGTCGGAAGCAGAATAACACGCTCAGAAAGATCTACACAGATTATTACTCCCTTGACAAGAAGACTAGACTCCCTGTGTAGATCATTTTAAGCACTACTGCTGCGTAGATTTGTTCCCCCAGACCTTCTCAACGCCTTAACCGATTTAGATGTGTGAGGTATCGTTGGAATCCTTACGTCATCCCGGGTGACGTAGGTTAGGATAATGACGTTGCAATAAAAACAATATGGCGGATTGTAGACTCCATTTTGAGTGTCCCGTAAAAAAAAATGTTTGTCTATCCTAGCAAGTGAGGTATCAAAAATGAAGCACTTGAAGAGACGATTCCAAAAATATATATAATTTATATGTTTCAAGCAAAAAAAAGTTCGAAATAAAATAATAATTCAACTTTGTCTGACCCATATTTCCAAACTTAAGCAACGAATATTCTACATCTGTAACTACATTGCAAACCATCATCCTATGGTTAAGCAGAAATTGTCAAAATAATAAAATTTCACTAATAGAAAGAATATGACTAGGCGAATAAATAAATAAATAAATAAATATTTGTGGACAATCTTACACAAATCAACCTAGTCCCAAACTAAGCAAAGCTTGTACTATGGGTACTAAGCAAAGATATACATACTTATATAGATAAATAAATACTTAAATACATAGAAAACATCCAAGACCCAAGAACAAATATTTGTGCACATCACACAAATAAATGCCCCGGCCGGGATTCGAACCCAGGACCTCCAGCTTTGTAGGCAGGGTCACTACCAACTAAGCTAAAGCGGTCGTCGCTTAAATAACACAGACTTAACTATAAATAAATAGCTTACACCGATATTCTTAGAACCATTGGCATACTTTGTGCCAGATTAGATGCGAACATTTCTTATAGAATAGTATGAGAACTTTTCGTCAATCTAATCTGGAACGAAATATATTTGTTGGAATGTGATGCGACCGTATACTCGAAAACTTCATTCAAGACCAGTTCATATCTAGCCAACCTTTTTGCATTGATAAAAATCATTGCTCGGATTCCTTGTTGGCTTCAATGTGCCACGACTATTAAACGTCAAAATAATTGTCAAGAGCTAGTTTAGACGTCAAAGGCCAAAGACGTCATTGGCAAAGGCCCCTGAGGGAGGAATCATTGTGAATATTTGTAGATAAGGCCAACATTTTCTATATCAAAAAAGTTCCATTAAAAAATAAATAAAATAAATAAATAAATAAATATTTGTGGACAATCTTACACAAATCAACCTAGTCCCAAACTAAGCAAAGCTTGTACTATGGGTACTAAGCGACGATATACATACTTATATAGATAAATAAATACTTAAATACATAGAAAACATCCATTAAACAACAGGAATTTTTAAAAAGCTATATTTCTACCTGATATCTTTAAAAAAAATAGATATCCCAAAGGTTCTTTATAGGTACTTAATCTTATAAAAAAATTGTTGATTGACTCCATTTTTTATTATACGTTGGCCTTGAATTACTTTTTCGAGTATAAATCTCCATTTACACACAAACGCAAGCAAGCATGTTTAGCTATACTTATGAACTTATTACTCTTAAATGTTATAGTGACCACCCACCATAAATAGTGACTTAATCTCATAAAAATACTGTAGTTCTGTTTGACCGAATACGGTCATGAAAAAAAAAGTGAAAGTGCTCTTAAATTATCTGCCTCCTTAGGTATAGTTTGTACAAAACTCTTAAGGCCATATTCTGTCATACTAACGCAAGCAAAAAGCAACTAAGAGCTCTAACTGTAAGCAAGTAAGGTAGTCTTGCTTGCTTTCATTTGACATATTTAGCCTTACAGTTTTATAATACAATGCATACGTGATTAAAACATAAAATTTGATTGTATGGAAAGTTTGACAAGTTTCTACGCCATATTTAACGTTGATCGGTCAGTAATCGTCGGTTTGTGCAACCCGCCCTAAGTGCCAGTTGCACCAACGCACGAACACAGACCGGTCATCGTCAAATATGGCGCCGGCAGCTGTCAGCCCATAGAAACTTGTCAAACTTTCCATACAATCAGATTTGACGAACACCGCTTACGATTACAGACGGTTTGGTGCAACCCAGCCTAAGGGATCGTCCCAATAAAACGCGACTACGCGATGATCGCAAGTTCGCGCGAATTTTACTCGCGCGTACTTGCGATCAAACATATTGAACGCGAACAGGTGTCCTAATTGACAATTAAGTCGCGCGACCGCGTCGCGTGATTGTCAACCCCCAGAAAACCGGCCGGGAAAAAAGCGTTCTGTGCGGACCCTTTCATATTAGTTCGAATATTACAACCGGTACCGCCTCCGCACCGCGCCGCCACCGCTGTCAGTGCGTTTCGGGCTTAAGTCCTAATAGGGATTGACAATCACGCGACGCGGTCGCGCGACTTAATTGTCAATTAGGACATCTGTTCGCGTCCAATATGTTTGGTCGCAAGTACGCGCGAGTAAAATTCAGTCAGTTTTAGGCTGGGTTGGGACACTTAGGGTCGGTTGCACCAACATACGAACACAGGCCGGTCATCGTCAAATATGGCGCCGGCAGCTGTCATCCCATAGAAACTTGTCAAACTTTCCATACAATCAGATTTGACGAACACCGCTTACGATTACAGACGGTTTGGTGCAACCCAGCCTTAATGTCCTAAGAGAGTAGCTCAGTGTGGTTACTGGTCTGTGTGCTGATATTGTCACTGGTTACTGAGTTGTCCGCGTCAGGAATGTGTTTGCAGTTCTCTTCGGGACATTCGAAGTTCTTACACAGGTAAACCTGAAAAAGGAGACTTAGATATAAAATGGTATATTTACACTACACATTGCATTTTCGATCGAAAGTAAAGTATCTTTGACTTTTTTCGGAACTTCGTTCGGGATCGTCCCGTTTTTCCGGTGGGCTAGCCCGGGGTTCTCTTTCACACCAAATTCCAAGATTAGGCGTAGGAACTGGTTTCGAGTGAACGAGAAAGGTCAGATGGCAGTCACTTACTGTGAAAAATAGACCTTGTTAGGATTAAAAGTTGGGAAAAACTACTGTTAAATATCAAATGAGGTTAAATACATGAGACTCCGCACTACAGCGCGCTCACACCGCACACACTATACATACCGTGTAAAGCAGTATGGGCAGTGCTAGCGCCGCCCCGCTCAGCACGTCCCACCAGTGGTGCCGGTGGTCGGACATACGCGAGACTCCGCAGTAGAGAGCGCTCACACCGCACAGCGCTTGCAATGTTCGCACTACACTGTTGACTATACATACCGTGTAGAACAATATGGGCAGTGCTAGCGCCGCCCCGCTCAGCACGTCCCACCAGTGGTGCCGGTGGTCGGACATACGTGAGACTCCGCAGTAGAGAGCGCTCACACCGCACAGCGCTTGCAATGTTCGCACTACACTGCTGACTATACATACCGTGTAGAACAATATGGGCAGTGCTAGCGCCGCCCCGCTCAGCACGTCCCACCAGTGGTGCCGGTGGTCGGACATACGTGAGACTCCGCAGTAGAGAGCGCTCACACCGCACAGCGCTTGCAATGTTCGCACTACACTGCTGACTATACATACCGTGTAGAACAATATGGGCAGTGCTAGCGCCGCCCCGCTCAGCACGTCCCACCAGTGGTGCCGGTGGTCGGACATACGCGAGACTCCGCAGTAGAGAGCGCTCACACCGCACAGCGCTTGCAATGTTCGCACTACACTGTTGGCTATACATACCGTGTAGAACAATATGGGCAGTGCTAGCGCCGCCCCGCTCAGCACGTCCCACCAGTGGTGCCGGTGGTCGGACATACGTGAGACTCCGCAGTAGAGAGCGCTCACACCGCACAGCGCTTGCAATGTTCGCACTACACTGCTGACTATACATACCGTGTAGAACAATATGGGCAGTGCTAGCGCCGCCCCGCTCAGCACGTCCCACCAGTGGTGCCGGTGGTCGGACATACGCGAGACTCCGCAGTAGAGAGCGCTCACACCGCACAGCGCTTGCAATGTTCGCACTACACTGTTGGCTATACATACCGTGTAGAACAATATGGGCAGTGCTAGCGCCGCCCCGCTCAGCACGTCCCACCAGTGGTGCCGGTGGTCGGACATACGTGAGACTCCGCAGTAGAGAGCGCTCACACCGCACAGCGCTTGCAATGTTCGCACTACACTGTTGACTATACATACCGTGTAGAACAATATGGGCAGTGCTAGCGCCGCCCCGCTCAGCACGTCCCACCAGTGGTGCCGGTGGTCGGACATTCGCGACACGCCGCAGTACAGAGCGCTCACACCGCACAGCGCTTGCAATGTTCGCACTACACTGTTGACTATACATACCGTGTAGAACAATATGGGCAGTGCTAGCGCCGCCCCGCTCAGCACGTCCCACCAGTGGTGCCGGTGGTCGGACATACGCGAGACTCCGCAGTAGAGAGCGCTCACACCGCACAGCGCTTGCAATGTTCGCACTACACTGTTGACTATACATACCGTGTAGAACAATATGGGCAGTGCTAGCGCCGCCCCGCTCAGCACGTCCCACCAGTGGTGCCGGTGGTCGGACATTCGCGACACGCCGCAGTACAGAGCGCTCACACCGCACAGCGCTTGCAATGTTCGCACTACACTGTTGACTATACATACCGTGTAGAACAATATGGGCAGTGCTAGCGCCGCCCCGCTCAGCACGTCCCACCAGTGGTGCCGGTGGTCGGACATACGTGAGACTCCGCAGTAGAGAGCGCTCACACCGCACAGCGCTTGCAATGTTCGCACTACACTGCTGACTATACATACCGTGTAGAACAATATGGGCAGTGCTAGCGCCGCCCCGCTCAGCACGTCCCACCAGTGGTGCCGGTGGTCGGACATACGTGAGACTCCGCAGTAGAGAGCGCTCACACCGCACAGCGCTTGCAATGTTCGCACTACACTGCTGACTATACATACCGTGTAGAACAATATGGGCAGTGCTAGCGCCGCCCCGCTCAGCACGTCCCACCAGTGGTGCCGGTGGTCGGACATTCGCGACACGCCGCAGTACAGAGCGCTCACACCGCACAGCGCTTGCAATGTTCGCACTACACTGTTGACTATACATACCGTGTAGAACAATATGGGCAGTGCTAGCGCCGCCCCGCTCAGCACGTCCCACCAGTGGTGCCGGTGGTCGGACATACGCGAGACTCCGCAGTAGAGAGCGCTCACACCGCACAGCGCTTGCAATGTTCGCACTGCGTTGCTGGCGATCGTGCGGCGATGCATGTAGTACTGAAACAAGTATAATTTACCTGAATTTAAACTTTTCGAGTCATGTTTAAAGACTACATTTAATTACCTTGTCATTGTCTCGTTGACACCATTAATATTTGACTTTTAAAATGTATTCATACTTATACCAATAAATCTGATTATGAATCTAAGCGATTAAAACTGTCCCGTTAATTGTCATTGTTCGTGCATCTCGACATTCATTTCTGTCTGTAAATCATTGCTTCATTTGGATTTTTAAAGTAAGTTTAATAAAATGTTACGCTTACAGATGAATACCACCCTACATATTTTATATTTCACAATATTGTTTGATTTATCTCATAAAACCCCATAATCCGAATGCTCCACGAATCCGAACAGGGGGTAAATTTTTGGGGTTCGGATTAACGCATTCACTGCCACCAACGCAAATATGCGTTTCCGTTGCTTTCACCCAGTGCCTTGAACGCACAGACGCGTTCATAATATTAAGACTTTATTGACTTTCACTCTGTGCCTTAGACTTAGAATAGTCGGTTGAACTCACATGTGCGTTTGGGGCACACAGCAAAGTGTGCCGAATGTTCAGCAAAAGAGGGTAGCAGTGAATGCGTTAAGGCGATATATCGATTGAAAGAGACACCCTTTGTTTTTCGCTCACGACAAAACGGGATGCAACCCTCTCCGAGAATGGCTTTTTAGATAAATCTCGTTAAATACCTGACTGTGTGCAGGTGTATTAAATTTCCTCTTGTCAGTACCTAGATGAGGTAAAATACCATCATATTAACTTAATCGTGTCTCGCACCGTCCCATCTTCCAGGTACCAGCAAACATGCTGGCAATGCCGCATCCACAGCAGAAGACCTCAAACGCCGCAAATACGCCACCCTCGGTAGTGGTTACATATTTGAGGCGTTTGGGGTCGAGACGCTGGGGCCGTGGGGACAGAGCGCGCGCCGCATTTATAAAGATTTAGCGGCGCGCCTGATCGAAGCCACAGGTGACCAGAGGGCTGGCCAATACTTTGCACAACGCGTTAGCGTTGCTATACAGCGTGGCAATGCGGCCAGCCTTCTGGGCACACTCCCCATCGGCACTGATTTAGAAGATATTTTTTAATTATAAGTAGTTTTTAGTTTTAGTAGCGTTTAGTTTTTTTTTTTTTTCTTGCAATGTCCTTTTTTATGTTTTTGTTCGAGGAATAATCGTGTCTTTTAATAATGCGTTGTTTTAGTAGGCTGAGGAAAAAAAGGAAAATATAGACTCGACTTTGGATTTATTTTCTATCGAGAAAATTTTAAACAATCATGTTTCGCTATTGTCAGTACCACAATCATATAGTCAAGAATCATATATCTGAAAATCAGCCCCTACTGTTTGCTAGTCTGGGCAGGACAGCGTTTCAAAGTTTCCAAATTTCTCAGTGTAGCGCGTTAATGAGGTCCTGCTGTTTGTGTTTATGGAATACTTACCACAATAAAGACGGCCGCATGCAACGCCAAAGACGTATGCCCAGACGGGAAGCTCCTGTCCGACTGGTGTAGCCACGCCGCCTTCCTACAAGAATATCTACTCACGTACTCCGCACTGTAATGATAAAACTCTCGTTAGATAATAGTACATTACTTAACAAGGGCGGTAAAACAAAGAATGTCTCAGATCGCAGGTATTTGACGCCCGAGCCGAAGGCAAGGGCGATAAATATGCGATCTGAGGCTTTCTTTATTACCGCCCGTGTTAAGTACAAAATTTTATTTCACCCCCTGGCCAGGAAGTGGGATTTCCCGCGCGCGGAGCGTGCGGTAATTGCCGCTTTATGGCCAGGTGTGACATAATAGTACATTACATAACAAGGGCGGTAAAACAAAGAATGTCTCAGATCGCAGGTATTTGACGCCCGAGCCGAAGGCAAGGGCGATAAATATGCGACCTGAGGCTTTCTTTATTACCGCCCGTGTTAAGTACAAAATTTTATGTCACCCCCTGGCCAGGAAGTGGGATTTCCCGCGCGCGGAGCGTGCGGTAATTGCCGCTTTATGGCCAGGTGTAACATAAATAAATAAATAATGCGCACGTGACTCCCTTGGAGTTGCGAGCGTCTATAGGCTGCGGTGTCCGCTTACCATCAGGCGGTGCGTACGCTTGTTTACCACCGTCGATTTATAAAAAAAATCGGCAATTACTCGGCGTAATTTTTAATGTGTGTTTTATAGGCTTTATTTCTAAAAAAATTAAAAATGTAATATAATCACTGCCTTGTCATATTATCATCATCATCATGGTAGTGATGGGTATCATTCTTCTGAGCGCATTGTGGTCCAGCGGCGCCTGCGTACCGCAACCGGTATGCAAGGTTAAGCAATCTCGGGAGGGGTCAGTACATGGATGGGTGACCGCTTTGAGTGATCACTAACTGAGCGCTCCCGTGCTTTGTAAGGCACGCTTGGCCGTTGATCCCGGCTGCTGTCTAAGACAGCAGTCCTTAAGCCAAGTTGGAGGCCTTCGGGCGGCTTGAGAACTTCTAACAGTCAAGTTGTCCACTCACTTGACAAAGGGGGGGTTGAAGTTGCACCACGTCCGTAGGGAAAGTACCACTATCCTACACGTGACCCAGGGGTCCAAACCACCCAGGGGTGGTTCTAAAAGTGCATCAAAAGCTGGCAACTGTACTGTCTTCCCGAAGATCTCACAGTTCGAAGTAAATGTCATACGGTAAATAAATAGTAATGATTTGGTGTAAAAAAAAATTGATGATCAAAACTTACCCTTCACAGCTCACAGCCTCCTCCGGTTGGCAAGTATCAAAGAAATGTGGTCTCGGAGACCCCACTAACAGTTTCAGGGTCTGCACTACTATGACATTGATCAGGAGACCAAATAGGTACTCCTTGTACCAAGCTATCACCCGGGATTTCGTTTTAGCTTTTGCTTTTTCATCTCTATGGTATTTTCTTTCAGCCAGTAGCATCTGAAAATTAAAACGCATGTATTTTTTTTTATTAACAGTCTCACAAACCAGGCTGCTCTGTTGCTCTTGTCATGGTGGTTGCAACAGCGGTTTCCCTTTTCCACAGCATGCGTTTGTAACCAACATGATTCTTGATAATGAATGTGTTAACTTTTTAGTTCATCATGAGAGGTAGGGCACAGCAAAATGTCATCTTGCTTGAATTTGGAGCAGCCCAACTGGGGAAGTACCTCCGCCTTGCAGAAGACCACAGCCATAATAGCATTATTTACTGCATGCGCTTGTAACCAACATGATTCTTGATAATGAATGTGTTAACTTTTTAGTTCATCATGAGAGGTAGGGCACAGCAAAATGTCATCTTGCTTGAATTTGGAGCAGCCCAACTGGGGAAGTACCTCCGCCTTGCAGAAGACCACAGCCATAATAGCATTATTTACTACACAAGAATGTAGTGTTGTGTTCCTGGAGGTAAGCAAGCTTGCCAGAGCAGAGGTTCTACTGTCAGCACAGTGAATCCTCCAATTTTATAAAGGGTCGGCAACGCGCACGTGATTGCTCGGGAGTTGCCCGCGTCTATAGGCTGCGGTATCCACTTACCATCAGGTGGACCGCACGCTCGTTTGCCACCATCATTGTATGTCTGTTTGTCTGTCCATCCGTTGTTGATTCAAAGACAGATGTGTAACATAAATAAATTAATTTATGTCACACCTGGCCATAAAGTGGCCATTATCGCACGCTCCGCGCGCGAAAAAACCCACTTCCTGGCCGGGGGGTGACATAAAATTTTGTACTTACCACGGGCGATAATAAAGATAGCCTCAGATCGCATATTTATCGCCCTTGCCTTCGGCTCGGGCGTAAAATACCTGCGACCTGAGACATTCTTTGTTTTATCGCCCTTGGTAAGTAATGTACTATTTCAACATGGGAGTCGCTTTTGAATGTGAATTTTAGATTTAAAAAAGGGCTCTTTCAAGGAATTTTCATGATCCATAGATTATTCAGACATGGAGATATTGGCGGCATTAAGTATAGGTACTTATTTAAATACTTACAACAGGCAGCGGAAGGAATATTGTTATGGCGAATAACCATTTCCAGGAAATGGTGTCACCAGTGAACGGGTGGGACAGCGCCGGATCGTTGCACCAGAAACCCACCTGGCCACCGGGGATCAATCTGAGCTCAACTATCAGAAATAGCAGGAATGCTGAAAAGATAATTTCATTGACACATTCATTTCGTCATGACACAAACTATGAATCATCCCAGAGCTGGATTAATAAAAAACCGGTCAAGTGCGACTCGGACTCGCGCACAAAGGGTTCCGTATCATTATCAATAAAAACGGCAAAAAAATTCACGTTTGTTGTATGGGAGCCCCCTTAAATATTTATTTTATAGTATTTGTTGTTATAGCGGCAACAGAAATACATCATCTGTGAAAATTTCAACTGTCTAACTATCACGGTTCATGAGATACAGCCTGGTGATAGTCAGACACATCTGTCTGACCGTCCGTCGACGGACAGCAGAGTATAAGTAATAGGGTCCAGTTTTGACCTTTGGGTACAGAACCCTAAAAACGTTTGTTGAATTTATTAATTCAAGAAAACTACAGCATGCACATAGTGTATGTGGGTCATTGTCAGTCGGAAAAACAAAAGTTGTCCATTCGGTGGTCAATTGTTAACGGCTTGTGTGCATGTTATTTAAGTTTTTATTACATGGATTTATAGACACGGAATTACAGATTATACGGGTTATCAGGTCAATCGAAAATTAAGCTTTGTAGCCTTTTTGTTATGTTAACTTTTGGCATGTCCACCGAAAAGACGCGCACCTAAATCTGACAATGACCCATTTTATATTACACCTTCCTAATGCGAACAAGGCTATTACCAGAGTAAATCAGCAATTAAAAACGATCGCAATTTCAATTGTTTAACAAAAAAAAATTTTAATATAACAAACCTCTGTGCCAACGATTAGTTCTCGACCAGTACAGCTTAAATTTGTCCCACATTTTCAACAACACTCAATTAGTACAAGTTAACTTATGATCTCAAGTTTACGTCCGAGAATGAAGCCAATGCCTGAGAAATTAGGTTTGTAGCGTCATCGTGATTCAGGAAGCTTAGCTATTTACATAATAATTAGCGCTGCAAAATTGCGCAAACCGTTATTCGTGATATGTTCCTTTCACGAAATATACCAATTTGAAATAGCCTTTCAGAAATTCAGACCTTTTCAGTTATAATATAGAGGAGTACCGTGCGCTAAAAGCATTTTACTATTTACCGGTACTAGTACTAGGAATCGATTCACAAATTAGTACAATAGAATTTAGGGAGGACCAATAGTAATCGCCAATCGGTGAGTTGTCAATTTGACAGCAACTCCGCGACAGACTTCTTTGCCGGTCCACACGCTTGGCAAACATCAGCAAACAGCGAACACCAAACACGTAGGTGTTTGCCTGTGTTTGTCTGTTTTTGTTTGTTTGCCAGTGTTCGGCTTCGGTGTCGGTTTTTTGACAAATCAAAAGGTGTTTGGAATACACTAGTATGTTCGCCAAGCTTGGGGATGCCGTGTTTGTGTTGGGTGTTTGGCATATGTTTGGTGTTTGTGATGCCGCCACCACACTTTGCTATTCGTTATGCGGCTTATGCGTCTGAATTCGGCGAAGTGTGGAGGGTTTATTCGTGTATGTTTGCTTTATTCGCACGCATAACGCATAATATAATATAAAATACATTTTTTCAAGTGCTGGTTTTGTTGCTGTTATTGTGTGATTGTACGCTAAAATTTAATAGACTTTTCTGAAATATCCGTAATTAAATGCTCCTCGTACCTAGATAGAAGATAATCTTCTTAGGTAGGTCTGATTTTTTTTAGTAAGTTGTCAACCACCGCACCACCGTGAACCTTCTATTTATTAGCTATCGGCCATTCTAGACCGCGGGCCAACGACAGGTCACGATCAAAGGTCACGATTACCAATCTCCTCTCGCATGAAAAATACATAGAGTGGTTAAGAAAGATCGAAAGATGAATAAAAAATTACTGTGGACTTCTGCCACGATTCCGTTGGTGGGTTGAGGAGCAGCAGCCTCCCAAAGACGTAAAAAAAATAATTAAATTCAGTAATTTCCTCTCGACTGAAACTAGGTTTAAATGTTAGTTAAAGCCGCCTACTCAAAGCCCTGCCTGCAGGGCCCTGCTTGCAGTGCCACTGCCAAATCGTATTGTGTGTAGGCATGCAGGGCCGATTATTTTATCTGTTAAATCGGCCCTGCATGCATACACACAATACGATTTGGCAGTGGCACTGCAAGCCGGGCCCTGCTGGCAGGGCTTTGTGTAGGCAGCTTAAGAAAATACCTTAACGAAAAAAATCGTCTGCCACTTGTAGGGCGGTGGAATACCCGTCTGCCAAGCACGTGAACATGTAAAAAAAAAATTAAATTCAGTCATTTCCTATCGCATGAAATTTTGTCAGATGATAGTTTATGGACTATTATGATGAAATAAATTCGTCTGCCACTTGTATCGCGGTGGAAAACCCGTCTGTACGTAAACATTGTATGGGATGAAAAGAAAAAAACAATGTATATCGGCGTGTGGTGTGGGGTATCTATGTATAGGTCTTTAAAAATGATATGGGGGTTTCTAAAAAATTTTTCCATTTAAATCAACCGTTGGTGAGATATTCGCCGTGAAAGTCGTAAAAAGTTCATCCCCCCTGTAGTGCTCCCCTAAGCACAACCTAGACACCTAAATAGCGTACTCACTGGCTCGATACCACACCAATGTCGGGCAGACGTCCACTCTCGACCGTGGCCATAACTTGACTAACTACCCTCATCCGTGTGCTCGAGATAGCGGTTAAGTATAAAACAGATAGACATACACTACATCCCTTCCTTAGTATGATTTATTTATTTCAATTAATCTGATCATGAATCAATACTCGGTTCAATCACTTTGTGCACCCACACTTGCATCTTGATCTTTCCCATCTTCTTAAACTGTCCATCACAACATGAGGTGTGGGTTTGAAATCAGTGACATCATCTCTCAGTGTGTCATCATCAATGAGGAGTCAGTTTGTTCCCTTTTTCCATCTCTTTTATTTCTATAAAAGGGAGATAAGGTTTATAACTTATCTCCTTCTTCAACTTCCCCTTCTTCAACAACCCCCCTTCTGTGCACCCCTTACTCTCACCCAGCGGATGTCCAACCGTGAAAACGTCATTCTAGAAATTGAAGAGGCCAGAAGAAGACCATGGGGAGTGAACCTCGACTTTATCATCCGCGTCAAGATACTTGGAATCAGAAGGAACCCGGCAGAAGACATATTGAATTTCAATTTAAACCTTCCAAAATCAGCTGACTAACATTATTACCATTCAAGAAACCCAACGAAACGAGAAACCCTCAAAATCGTTATGAGTGTGTTCCATCCTCCCGGTCTTTTGACGCCTATCATCATAGAAGGAAAGATTCTCCTCCAGCGAATTTGGCGTTCAAGAACTGGTTAGGACCAAGTCGTTTAAGAAACTGAATATTTCATGTGGAAACACTGGATCCAGCGCCTGATCGCTGCTTGTGTATGCAGAGTTCCACGACAGTACATTACATGACGGGACAGTACATGAGGAGCTAACTCGGTGCACGATAGAATTGCACATTTCTGCGATGCTCGTAAAGAAATTCGATGTATGCATGTTCGAGAAGATGGCAAGATATGAATTTTCAGGCAGCCTTACTCGGAGTGCGACTTGCTTGCACGATAGAAAAATATCACAACACTATTTAACCAGCGAACAAGATTTTCTGGACCAATTCCTCAGCGGTAATAGTATGGATCAAGGGCTATTCACGCAATTATAAAATCATTGTTTCCAACGCTTGGGAGAAATAGCAGAGCACACGCAAACCAAAGACTAGAAGTGGTTGTTTAGTTGCCTACGTCGCTAAATGTATCAGATGGCGCCGTCAGGGACCTTGATGATTTAAACCCAGAACATCGGTGGTTTAAAGGCCCTTTGTTTCTCTACCAAGACCCTAAGACATGGCCGGCACAGGATAATAACACGAAACCAATATCGACCGATCTGTTGGGAATGAAAAAACCGTCGCACAGCATCTTACCAGTGCATGCATATGTACCATCTTTCCTGATATTACCCGATTTTCCAAATGGCTGATACTCATCAGAAGTACGGAGTACATTTAAGCATTCATTGAAAATACTCGGAAAGAGAAACAACTAATAGCCTTAAACCTGAACAACTCCAGCGCGCTGAAGAGTCATGGATAAAGCACTGCCAAAGTCAAGTTTCCTACTCGAATTAGACAATCTAAGAAATAACAAGCCCTTTGACATGAACGGTCAGGTTTGGAATCTGTGCTCGTTCATTGATGACCATGGTGTGCTGAGACAGGAATCTCACCCACCCCATTGTAAAAGATGAAAAACATCTGTACACAAAATTGCTTACCTTACCTATATCACCACGAACAAGCTAACCATGAAAATAACGAATCAGTAGTTAACTCCTTGCGTCAGAAATATTGGATCCTTAACATATGATATGACTGGCAGAACAGGAGCAAAACCCGTCGTTTATGACGTATTACGTAAAGCACAGCCAACGAATTTATCTCAATCCTCATGGAGACTTGCCAACTGCAATCAGTTGCTCATCATCTACGGCTCTATAGCCATTGCGGCTTAGATTATATTGGAACAATGATGGTGATAATCGGTACATGTATGACGAGTAGAGCCGTGCACGTCGAACTCGCAGCATCGCTATCTGCAGACTCTGTAATACTTGCTCTACGCAGAATGATAGCTCGCAGAGGACCACCTAGTCTTTTTCCTCGAAAATGGAATGAATTTCCATGGCGCTAACACAGAACTAAAAAGATCTGTTAAGGGAATAGAACAGCAGCGAATCAAGGAGCTATTTCCGACCGAAGAAATTCTAAGAACTGTTCCGACAGGAGCGGAATCTACACTGGACTCGCGTCCTCTGACGCATGTGTCAGTGCATCCAGATGACCACGAAGCAATAACGCCTAATCATTTACTTCTTGCGGAAATAAGTAAAATGCCACATTTGGGAACGTTCACTGAGAATGACATGATCACAAGAAAGCAGTGGCACAAAGCACAAAGGCTATGTGGCATTTTTTTGGAATAAATGGGCCCGTGAATAGTTGCCTGTACTGCTGGCCAGAGCACATGTTTTAGAAAGATCAGACCTGAAAGAAGGCGGTCGTCAATGTCGTCATCATCGACCCTAGGTTACCCTGCAACACCTGGCCGAAAGGCATTTTAGGCAAGGAGTTCGAGTTGCCAACATGCGCACCGCGAGTGGCTCTCTACGGCGGCCCGCTGTGAAGATCGCCCGTCTCCCGACTGATGCTGCATTCAAGCATGGTTCACATTTATATGTAGGCCCATACAGCCGTAACCGTAACTAATTAACGCATAGTATACATTTACATGTGGGCTTATACAGCCGTAATACATTCACGTATAGTTTACATTTATATGTAGGCCTATACAGCCGTAACGCATTCACGTATAGTTTACATTTAGATGTGGGCCTATACAGCCGTAACACATTCACGTATGATGTACATTTACATGCAGGTCTATACAGCCGTAACACATCCAAGCATGGTTCACATTTACATGTAGGCCCATACAGCTGTATCTCAATCACGCATAGTTTACATTGCATGTAGGCCTATACAGCCGTAATACATTCACGTATGTCGTATAGTTTACATTTAGATGTAGCCCCCATACAGCCGTAACCGTAACTAATTGACGCATAGTTGACATTTACATGTAGGCCTATACAGCCGTAACACATTCACGCATGGTTTACATTTCATGTAGACCTATACAGCCGTAACACATTCACGTATAATTTACATTTATGTGTAGGCCCATACATACAGCCGTAACACATTGTCGCATAGTTTACTTTTACATGTAGACCTATACAGCCGTAACACATTGACGCATGGTTTACAATTTCATGTAGGCCCATACAGCCGTAACACATTGCCGCATGGTTTACAATTTCATGAAGGCCCATACAGCCGTAACACACTGACGCATGGTTTACAATTTCATGAAGGCCCATACAGCCGTAACACACTGACGCATGGTTTACAATTTCATGTAGGCCCATACAGCCGTAACACATTGACGCATGGTTTACAATTTCATGTAGGCCCATACAGCCGTAACACATTGACGCATGGTTTACAATTTCATGTAGGCCCATACAGCCGTAACACATTGCCGCATGGTTTACAATTTCATGAAGGCCCATACAGCCGTAACACACTGACGCATGGTTTACAATTTCATGAAGGCCCATACAGCCGTAACACACTGACGCATGGTTTACAATTTCATGTAGGCCCATACAGCCGTAACACATTCACACTTATTTATTTGTAAGAATACAGTAGCCACTGAGTACATTGTAGACTTATTACAATTTTAGAAATCTAACCTTTTCATTATTCATTCCTTTTTATTTGCTTCATAATAGTTGTCTTTCATAGTACTTCAGACCGTATAAGATACACTACTTCCATGTTTACTAATCCTGCAAGTATGTAGCAATATTCACACACGCATATAGCAAACATTTCGCGACAGAACAAACTGATACAAAATATTATCCACATAGCAATAGGAATGCGGGACGTTTCGCCCCCGTACCCCACAGACTAATAAAAACTAAACAGTCAGACGTTCTCGGAAGGAATATTTTCTTGTTTTTCTTTTTCAATAGCTAAGTACTAATTGAAACTCATACGACTCACTGTTTCTTTAGGTCCTAAAGTTTAAGGCATGTAAAACTGGAAATATTTTAAATTGGAAAACTTTGTTCTTCAGGCGGCCGCAAACCGACGCAGGCCGCGTAACTGGCCTAGTGACACTATACGATCGGATACCTGACAATATGCACCTTCCTCCCAATTATTCAATAATGGCTTAAACAATGGTTGCGACTAGCAAAGTTTTATGGCTTAGCCAAATTTATAAAATAATGAAATTATTCAGTATTTATGACAGCAATTCTAATACATAACTAGCCAAGCCAACATAAGTAGTACAAATGTAGTAAATGTTCCCCAAAGGAGTAGGCAGATCACATGAACTCCAATTCATACCTATGCCGCTTTTAGCCATTGTAGCACACTCTTCATTTGTTTGTTTTATATACCTACACGCTAAACGCTCCGCTTAAAGCGGTATGTCGCCTGCTTCAGGGAAGATCATGTTAAGACCTTTAATTAAGTATCCTTTAAATTACTGTATTCTTAACAAATAAACAAGTAAATAAATAATTTTGTTATTTAATAAATATCACATTATACCTAATTTATCAACTAATCAACATGTATTTTGACTTGTAACTTCTGTTCTGAATAAATTTTCCATTTTCAATACAATACGATACAAATATTCTTTATTGTTCACCAAATAAGGTACACTAAAAGAAATAACAGAAGCGAATTGCATAATGGTAGACAACAGTCGGTCTTATCGCTAACAAGCGATCTCTTCCAGACAACCTTCCATTCAATCCATCCATCCATTTTCAATTTCGTTGTTTACGTAATTTTCGAATCCAGTTATTGTTCACAAAACGCGAGAAACACCTTATCACCCTGACCGCACTACTGCCATTCTGTGTAATACCTACTAGTATAATTGTAGTTTTGTTCTGATAAGGTCGGTATTTAATTTTATGAATGGTTAGGTAATACGTATCTTTACCTTATATAGGTATCATCATACCTATTCACGTGAGAATATTACAAAAACAAACCCGATATGAAGTGTTCCTCGGTTTTTAGTGTACATTGTTTATTGCGATCAAAACAATACTTCATTCCGCATAGCAATTACTTATAAGTCCTTGCCTGTTTTAGATGTTTGGTTCATAATACAATTTACAAGAACTTTAACTACTACCTACTTTCCTTACGTTTTTATTTTTCAAGCAGAAAGTAGGACATTAGTAAAAATAATCAAAACTAAGTTGATTTACACTTACTTTATCCTCGTCGCCATTTGTAGTGCTCCCCTAAGCACAACCTAGACACCTAAATAGCGTACTCACTGGCTCGATACCACACCAATGTCGGGCAGACGTCCACTCTCGACCGTGGCCATAACTTGACTAACTACCCTCATCCGTGTGCTCGAGATAGCGGTTAAGTATAAAACAGATAGACATACACTACACCCCCTCTTTAATTTCTAAATTGTGAGGTCAAAATTTCTGAAAAAAATTGGGAGGGTGTAAATAAATAAAGACTTTCAAAAATATGCGGTTTGAATAAACTACGTCAAACGGTTTTTGAATAAACGCTGAAAAACTGTCTTGTTCAAACAAAACGACTTAAGCGACGACGTGAGTTTCCCATACAGATACGACCTTTTTCGCTACGATTTATTGAATAGTGGTTTAAAATGTGAACTAGTACGTGTCGGTACGGAAATCTTCATTGTGTGTGATCCCAGACGCACTCTAGGACTGCTTGAAAGTTATTCGACATGCCTCAGGTCGTGTCTTCATAGGAAACTCACGTCACTTAAGTCGTTTTGTTTGGGCAAGACAGTGTTTCCTATGAAGATACGACCTGAGGCATATCGAATAACTTTCAAACCGTCCTAGAGTGCGTCTCGGATCGGATCACACACAATGAAGGGTTCCATACCGACACCTACTAGTTCTCATTTTAAACCGATATCCAATAAATCGTAGCGAAAAAGGTCGTATCTTTATGGGAAACTCACGTCGCTTAAGTCGTTTTGTTTGAACAAGACAGTTTTTCAGCGTTTATTCAAAAACCGTTTGACGTAGTTTATTCAAACCGCATATTTTTGAAATTCTTTATTTATTTATACCCTCCCAATTTTTTTCAGAATTTTTGACCTCACAATTTAGAAATTAAAGAGGGGGGGATGAACTTTTTACGACTTTCACGGCGAATATCTCACCAACGGTTGATTTAAATGGAAAAGTTTTTTAGAAACCCCATATCATTTTTAAAGACCTATACACAGATACCCCACACGCCGATGTGCATTGTTTTTTCCTTTTCACCCCATACAATGTTTAGGCCCTTGGCAGACGGGTTTTCCACCGCGATACAAGTGGCAGACGAATTTATTTCTTCATAATAGTTCATAAACTATCATGTGACAAAATTTCATGCGAGAGGAAGTGACTGAATTTAAATTTTTTTTACATGTTCATGTGCTTGGCAGTAAGACGGGTATTCCACCGCGCTACAAGTGGCATACGATTTTTCTTCGTTAAGAGGAGGGGTAGGGCAAGCTCTCTTCATACAAACTTTGTGCAGGATTGACTTCGTTTGTGTTTGCATTAAAGTTATCATTTTTGGTCAGTATGCTTATTTTTCTGATAGCTATTTCGTGATGTATTTTTTTTTATTAAATATTTTTTTTAATTTTTTAATTTTGATTTTTTTTGAAATATTTGAAAATTTTCACATCACGATCTTCGCATATCTAATATTTACAACCAAAAAAATATATATATTTGTTAGTGCCAAAACCGACGAATAAAACGTGCACAAAGTTTGTATGGGGAAGGCCTTGCCCTACTCTGCGCCTTAAGGTATTTTCTTAACTATCATTTAAACCTAGTTTCAGTCGAGAGGAAATGACAGATTTTTTTTTTACGTCTTTGGGAGGCTGCTGCTCCTCAACCCACCAACGGAATCGTGGCAGACGTCCACAGCAATTTTTTATTCATCTTTCTTAATCACTGTACAAGTTTTCGTGCGAGAGGAAATGACTGACGATTTTAACCTTCTGGCCCGCGGTCTATTCATTCAATTCAATTCAAATTCACAAGGCAGTATGGCCTATGTTCTTAAGCCAGCCACCCACGATCAATTCTACTGTCAAGTTTGCTTGACGCTTGAAGCGGCGTCAAGTAAAATTGATCGTAGTATGCTTGACAAGTAGAATTGTCAAGCATACTACTGATACACACACACACAAGTAGAGTTGTCAAGCATACAGATACACACACACACACAAGTAGAGTTGTCAAGCATACTGATACACACACACGATCAATTTTACTTGACGCCGCTTCAAGCGTCAAGCAAACTTGACAGTAGAATTGATCGTGGGTGGCTGGCTTTAGCCTGTCCTAATGGACGAATAAAAAAAAACAATTCAAATTCAACTCAAGTCGGTTAATAACATGTTAATAAGACAGTGTTGCCAGAACGTGCTTTTTAGCACGGTTTTACGTAATTTTTTGGACATGAACGTGCTTTTTACGTGCGCTCCCCAAAAACGTGCTAAAACCGTGCTTTTTTAAGTGCTATGATGGTTTATGATTTATGACTGATTGTACTACCAAAAATAAGAGTGTTGGTTTGGAACTCTTTTCTAACAAACAATCTTTCTCTCCTATGCTTTGATTTCCTACAGTTAAAACTTACGTCTAACCTGTGGTTGCAGGTCAAGACTGTTCTGGGCTGCTACCGCGAACCACAAACGAAGTTTTCCGTCTCTGTCGCGCTTACGTACAGACTTGCAAGTGCGACAGAGAGAGAAAATTTCGTTTGTGGCTCGCGGTAGTACCTACCCCTGTTCTGCAGCTGCAAGCTCTATCGTTCGTGTCGTGCAATGTGTACACGATGTAAAGGCTCAATACTCTGGATGTAACGTAATTGTAAAAAAAACCGGCCAAGTGCTTGTCGGACTTCGCACATTTAGGGTGTAGGGAACGCGGCAGGTTCAATTACACCCCGAAGGTTTCCTACCCTACACGAATTGTTTCTGTCGTTTTGTCATTGCTTAGAGACTTGACTTATGACAGCACGTCATTCACAAAACTGTTACAATTTAATTCTCGTTTATTGTGTATTTCTCCAGTTGTAAATATTCAAGCCGAATATAGTTAATTGTTTGTAAATATCTGCTTTTCCTTGGCTAAGAATTGCCACAAGGGTTCCGAATCAACCGCAAAATTAAGTTGGTTTTAATATGAAAAACAAGGAAATGTCTAATAAAAAATCTGATTTATCAGTATGTAAATATTTGTTGGTAAAATACACGTGATAATGAACATTATTAACAAATTTCTAGTTCATAGGGAATGGGAAGTTAAAAAATTCTTCGAAACCATATTTTGTGACTGACGACGTACGGACGGATGGACGCGTGAGTGACAGCATTAGGGTTCCTTTTGGAACCTTTGCGTACGGAAACCTAAAAACGTGCTTTTTTTGTTTTTGGACCTCCGAACGTACTTTTTGACGAGAGTACTCTGGCAACACTGTAATAAGAATTGATAAGTTGATTATACATTGTTTTTGTTTTCAACAAACGACAATAATATTTTGTGTCACCTAAACAGTGTTATCTAAAGGTTTTTTTATACACAGTACGAGGAAAGTAAATTTTAGGACTATGCCTATGCAGTTGTAAGTATACGATACGATTGACAAACACAATATGTATTTAAAAAAAACCTGTTATGTATCTAATATCTCTAGGTTGCTCTAAAATACTTGTAGGAATCAATTAAGCAACTTTACTTAAGCTTAGATATTACATCATATAAAAATCTGCGCTAATGCAACAATTTTAAATGTTTCAGGGCAATAAAGCAACAACAACTAGGTTCATTCTTGAAACTGAGATGCATGATTTGCATCTATGGAGAAGAAAATGAAGTATCAAGTGAAGAAATTAATGTTAATGATCTGGTTATGGTGCGTTTCAAGTTTGAAACAAAGGATAGTCGTTCCGCTCTTGTAACACATGTTATGGCACAAAAGAAAGTTAAGGCTCAAGATTCTAAAATAAAAGTGAAAGTATCTTGTCATGAAACTGATATACCATTTTACTCAGAATGGATTTGCTACGGCAATGATCAGTACAGAGAAATTAATAGCAAGTTCCGAAGTGATATAGCCTTAAATGGTGTGAGAACATGTCTTTTGAATATCACTGTTTCTGCTGGTGTGGTTAAAGATTGTCTTCTTGAGAAACTCTACAATGATGTGGATTTTACGGATTTCCATCTCAGCTCAGCGGAAGGCAGTGTAGCTGTCCACAGAGCACACTTAGCTGCTCTCAGCGATGTCTTCAAAGCGATGCTCAGGCGTGAATGGAAGGAGTCCACAGAAGGGAAAGTGACAGTTAAGGGGGTCACTTTACAGACTCTTCAGCATTTGAAGCAGTATATGTACTTGGGAACATTGCCTGAGGAAGGCCTTCTGCCATTGCTGCTAATTGCTTCGTACTATTTGATAGACAACCTTAAGGATGAATGTGTGTCAAAGCTTGCACAGACTGTGAAGCCGGGGGACTGGTATACTCTGTTCGAGTTTGCTACTGAGAACAATATTCCAGAATTGGTTTGTGCTGTGACATTAGCAAACCCTCAAGAGGCATTTGGAGGTATGCAGATTAAGCCAAAGGAGGTTTCTGAACTGAATGAATAAGAAAAATATTGTTATAACATCAGCCATAAACCAGAACACTCTCAGCTAGTAGTTGATCCGTGATGAAGCGCTAATCAAAAGTGAATTTTTAAAAATAAAATGTCAGACATTCAGTGTTTGTTGATATTTAATTTACCCCCTGCCCATCCTTTATTAGCAGATTGTATCTCAGAGTTATCAGAGATGGTCGTACCTACATACTTATACAAAGTTATGTAGTACTATTATACTATTCTGTGACAAAGTTGAATAGGAGCACAGAATAGTATAATAATAATAGGAGCGACATAGGTAACAATTCGCTATTTGACAGTTGTAAAGATAAAATAATTAATGTGTTGGATACAGTAGCTTGTCGGTTTACAATACTCATACAATAGGTTTTGTGCTTTAAAATTAATTGAAAACATTTTATTTTTGAAGAATAAATTAAGAGTTTTTTTATCTGTGGATTACAAAAACCGAAACGCGTGTGACGTCACATTTCAAAGTTAAGGTTTAATTCCGTAACAGACCGCAACTGCACTTGCTGCACGTTATGTTTCTCCGCACTCCAAATTGAACCGTAACGGTATTCGTAAAAAGCTCTATTTAAAATGAGCGGAGAAGTGTCGCAACAGCACAAGTTACTGTACAATTTGGAGTGCGGTGTAACATGCAGTTGCCGTCTGCTGTCGGCTGCGGAAGTAAACCTTTAGTTGTTTATCAAGTGCGACGTCACAGTACTCACAGTCACGTGATCGGCTGTTTTCGCGCGAAATTCAAATTACTTAAAGAAAAAATATATTTTTTGAAAGAAATTAAGCTCTTTTAGGGGAAAAAAGATGATTGTTACCGGCATAAAATAAACCTACGTATAATTTAAAATACATATCCTAAAACTGTCAAGTAGCCAATTGTTGTCATAGTTTTTTTTTTCATTTGCTTAGAATTGAGACTATTTGATATGTATGACTGAGAATAAAACGATTACCCGCCAAGTACCTACCTAAAGGTTGTTTTATGTTAAACACCGCCTGTAAACCAAACGAACGCAAGCAAAACTCGACTTAGAGCTCTGACTGTTAGGTAGGTAGATTTTTGCTTGCGTTATTTTGACAGCACTTGGCCTTACAGTTGTGTGCAGCATCGATTACACCGAACTACATCTAGTGTACTAACTAGTGGAGGGGAGTTAAAGCATTTCACTCATTAGAGCGAGATAGTTTAAGGGGAGGTATCCCCAACGCAAATGTCCCGCTCTAATACGCGTGACTTTATAATTAACCATCCCGCTCTCTACGCAAGCTCTGCGCGCAGTTTTGTAAATATTTAGCTATAGTCATTAAGCCAATCATTTTATCAAAGCAAACCCTGCGAATTTGTCTATAACTATTTACGATCTTTAATTGAGTACAAAAATAAAACGTTAAATATCAGTAATATAGCCGTAGTATTGAAAATACATTCCAAAAAGGGGTAACTTCGCGATTTTTTTCTATCGAGTGAAATTCATCAGGTCATGTAACTGACTGCGATTTTGACTAGACAAGATCCTTATTGTAACACATATATTTTTTTTAGATTTTAAGACACTTTATTCTATGTCTCAGATGGTTTTTAAAAACTCAAAAGTGGTAATACACGGCCTACCCTCCACCGTGCACTAGATCACTTCTGCAACGCGGAGGTAGGTACTTCCCCAGTTGGGCTGCTCCAAATTCGAACAAGATGACATTTTGCTGTGTTTGAACCACTGATTGTCATGGAAACTTTGACAAGTTTCTATGGGATGAAAACTGCCGGCGCCATATTTAACTTTGATCGGTCTGTAATCGCAAGTTAATGCTCACTCTTAGCCTTAACCTTTTCGACGCCGACGACGTATATGTATATGCGCATCATCAGTTCGAAGCCAACGACGCATAAATCCGTCACAGCATCCAATGCGATATCAACCTACATGCATTTCTATAGGGTTCAACTTCGCGTTTGACATTCCCACGTCATGGCGTGTCAGGTAGGAGTGACAGCATAGATATATATATAGACGATACAAGTAGATAGATGCGCCACCGAGCGATCGGGAGTAAGAGAAAGAATATTCATATAATTTTTTTTGACCGGATTGCATGTCCAATGTCTTTCTTATTTTTTATTTTTTATTTATTTTAATAGGCTCACAAAACAAGTTATAGTCTACCTACATATAGGTACAGATAAATGCAATAGGTATTATGTTCAGATCTGGACTAGGTATATACAACTCAAAATAGTTATGTGACTATGTGTGCACAGAATGAATACAATACAAGTTATATGAAACAAATAGAGAACAAACGTATTACAATACAAGTCGGCGAGTGTCAAACTATTTTAATGTGATCGAATTACAATTACTTTGTGATTAATTTACGATTCGAGCAATGAAGACCGCTAACTGCCAATTTTACTTTTTATAGTTTTTCGTTA
Organism: Cenopis cana; assembly: GCA_951800055.1. NCBI lineage: Eukaryota > Metazoa > Arthropoda > Insecta > Lepidoptera > Tortricidae > Cenopis > Cenopis cana. The sequence goes on along the minus strand of OX637491.1, from coordinate 3,253,182 downwards.
AAAACACGTAAACGGCGGCATACAGTAAATGTTCTGAGAGGCAAGTAATCTACATAAAATTCTCTACAAAAAAGGTTTTATACACTTTTTCGCTAGAGTGAATATTTAAGGAGATTTTTAAAGGAAGAAACCCTACTATTCTTAAATTTAGGTAAACTATCAATAAAAATATCCAGAGAAGAATGCATTGCATTGCAACATTACAGTGTCGTTATACCACCTAATCGATAAATCGACACATCCTAGTCACGGGGTTATAATAAGATAATGTGGTATTTTTATAAACTTGTAACTGAAAAATGGAAGTGTGCCTGTACTAACCCGACACCCGACCATGAAAAAATGATCGGTCGGTGATAGAGACAAAACATAGCACTCTTTTCTATTTCCTTTTATATTAGGAATCGCAAAAACGCTATATTTCTCTATCTAAGCATGTTAGGCCCTTGAGTGACAGCGTTATGTATTTGATAGAGCGCTGAAAAGGTTTTTACCGGCTCGTCAAAAACAACCGACGTCACCCCTCAAGTTTTGCAATTAACTACTTTCATTATAGCGTTCATGAATGAAAGCATTCCTCTAAATCAATTAACGGACTGCGTCAACTGCGTGTCGGCATTTCTTTCCAAGGCTTGCCTTGCCCGATCTGGAAAGGCTTATGCTACATACAGCGAAGAAGACAGAAACACTTGCCTTTTATGCCTTATTATCATTAGCACAAGGGCGAAAATGCTACGTGTTTCGATTACGTTGCCTGTACCTACAAATATGAGACGTTTCGTATATTGAGCGGGATGCGTATTGAAAAGGTATGGGGTAGTAGTGAGCTCTTAATAAGGCTTCCACAAAGCGTACTTACATATAAATATATAACTAGTTCATACTAACACGCCTGTTATTACATTTTCATGCTCCACCACCATCCCGCTCTCTACGGAACCTCAGCGCGTAGTTTTCGTAAATATTGATGTTTATTATAAACGTGTACATATTTAGAAGTATAGATAATCTTTCTTCTCATGTTTGAGAAGTTATCATTGTACAACTACCTATTAAACCAAAAATCATTGTTAAAGATGGGAGGGTTTCAAAGATCCAACCAAAAACATCGAAAAGTTGAGTCTGAGTTGAGACTTTTTAAATAGCAACTATAATACCTTAGTCAAATGTGTCAAACGTCACTTTATTGCCGTGTCAATGGAGACTAGTATTACTTGATCCTTTACAGGTCAAAAATAGGGTTTAGAAAGTCGCATCATTGGGCACGCCAATAAATGTCCAATGATTGACACTGCTGTCACTTCTATGAATTATTGAAGATGGCGTACTGGGACAGTGTCAAGGACTGGGGTGTGTAAGGTTAACCACTTTGATTTCTGGGCCACTTCGTACCTTGTCATAGTGACGTTCATGTGAGATTTCTAGCAACTTTCATATTGATTTTCACTGTGACAAGGTATAAGTGACCTAGAAATAAAATTGGTCGACTATACCCTGCCTGCAAGCATTAGACACTTAACTACCTATTTTTTTTTAAGTATCATTAAAAACGGTTCAAATTATGTCAACAAATATGTCATAAGTAAAAAATAATTGCTAAAGTATCATTACTGTTTTGTCGCGTTCTACATGGTATTGCAACAAACTGTTTTTTTTTTTAATTTGCCGCCATTTTCTGGTTTCAGTCTTCATTATTGCCAGACTACGAAAAATGAAATTTATAACAGAAACTTGTTGCCCTTGTTGGCAATATAAATTCTTTAGCGAACGCTTCTGCTTGGTAAAAAGTAAAAAGGTACGAATATGGGGTATATACATATTATAGATATATACAAAAACAACAAAGGAGAATTTACCTTTCCAAACAAAATAAATTCCTCAGCAAATAAATCCTTCTCGATTCTCTATCAAAATAAAGCCATCAGAAAAACAAACACTGCAAAAACTTACATATAGACACAAGTAGGTTTTACCTAACCCTTTTTCCGAACCAATTTACTGAAACGCCGTTTTCGCTCTTAAGCTTTAAGCTGCCTACACAAAGCCCTGCCTGCAGGGCCCTGCTTGCAGTGCCACTGCCAAATCGTATTGTGTGTAGGCATGCAGGGCCGATTTAACAGATAAAAAAATCGGCTCTGCATGCCTACACACAATACGATTTGGCAGTGGCACTGCAAGCAGGGCCCTGCAGGCAGGGCTTTGTGTAGGCAGCTTAAGCCATACACAGAGCGGGCGGGCGGGAGGCGGGCGGGCGCGTGTCAACGCGCTGCAGTGTGAAACTCCCGCCCGCTCCCGCCCGCCTCCCGCCCGCCTCACGCCCGCTACCCGCCCGCCCGCTCTGTGTGTGGCTTAAGCTTTATAGAAATGGCGAATAAAAGCTGGCGTCCACTAGGCTCGCCGAGCCGAGTCGAATCGAATCGAAATAATTCGCCTTCATACATTAACTATGAAAGTGCGTCCATTCGGTCGATTCGATTCGGCTCTGCGTCAATCGACGCACTTTCATAGTTAATGTATGGAGGCGAATTATTTTCGATTCGATTCGACTCGCCTCGGCGAGCCTAGTGGACGTCAGCCTTAATACGATAGATAAACAACGACCGGGGAAAATAATTATGCTTGTACACTAGTGGACAATACGATTTGTTCTCGATATTGTTTTCGGGTAAAGATGTGTAGAGAGAGTTTATATAGGTAGATAGTAGTCGTGACATGGCATAATATGGCATTGATTTCGCCAATTTTATTTTATTGTGCTACTAGTTTTTGCCCGCGACTTCGTCCGTGTGGAACTCGTTTATCGCGATATAATTTAATTGCTGTTTCTTATATATCAGGCGCTTACCTAGTTATCGCTCTTCCATACAAACTTCCATTCCCTTAAGGGATGATTTCCGGGATAAAAAGTATACTATGTCCTTCCCCGGGACTCAAACCATGTCCATGTCAAATTTCAACTGAATCGGTTCAGCGGTTTAAGCGTGAAGAGGTAACAGACAGACAGACAGATAGACAGACATACACACTTTCGCATTTATAATATTAGTATTCATATGGATTAAACTTTAGTGTGACACTGACATATGGTCATGTTCCATTGGATACTTTAACACTAGGTAATGTAATAAAGTTTGTATTATAGTTCGGGTACAACTCTAAGGCTAAATTCTGTCAAACGAACGCAAGCAAAACTAAACTTAAAGCTCTGACTGTAAGGTAGATTTTTACTTGCGTTAATTTGACAGCACTTGGCCTTAAAGTTTTATACGAACTATACACGGATACGATTTTTAGACAGTGTATATGCAATATAAACTCTATTTTAGTTAGTGTCAGAGTAGAAAATCCAATGGAGTAATAGCATAGGTAAATGTTAGTGTCATACTTAAACTTTAATTTACAAGTAAGTATGCTAAAATGTTACCCAGACAGCACACTCTCGTCGCACTCTCTGCTTAGCAGGGAGGGAATCAATTAGGACGGGTGGTCAATAACAAGATGTGGTGCACAGATAATAGGCCAGGAGGGGACCGGTTATTTCCGACGATATTCTTATCTATACTCGAATTTTTAATTCAAGACCAAAAAAAACTACGACAAATCTGTAGCTGTGGTGTGTTTTTAGGGTTCCAGAATGGCTAAAACGGAACCCATATAGTTTCGGTATGTCTGTCTGTCTGTCCGTATGTCACAGCCTATTTACTCGGAGACTATAGGCATGTTCCGAATCACGCTTACAGCGCTATAAACGCGTTTACGATCGGACCGAATCACGCTCATAGCGTTTACATGAGATGTCGTGACGTCATTGATGACGTCATGGACGGCGCCATATTGGCGTTTACGATGCTCACACTCCCAGGCGTCAGCACCTTAAACCAAACGTCAAGTTGACGTTTGATATATGAACATGACAGTAAACACAACGTGCCCGGTCCGAATCAAAACACCACTCACGCGGCCTTGAGCGCGCTTACTGATTCGGACCGGCCGTCAGCACTGTAAACGCTGTGATCGTTGTTAGCGTGATTCGGAACACGGCTTATAAGTACTACAAGTATGAAATTTGGCAAGAAGATGTATCGAAGAAGATGTGTCTATGAACCGCTTTATAAAAGTGATGTGAAATAATATTTTAGCGGGGGCACCCCATACATGTAACGGGAAACGGGGTGATGAATTTTTTTTTTCAATGCAAGTATTTTTGGATATGGCTTTAAAAATAATATAGAGGTTACTAGAAAAAATGTGTCCCCCCCTCTAATTTCCAAACTATAAACATTAAAATTCTGAAAAAATGGAGGCGGTGTACATTAACAAATACTTTCAACGATTTTTGGTTTGAACAAGATTACGGATTTTTGAGTTCTCACTGAAAAACTGTTTTGCCCAAACAAAAGGACGTAAGTGCCGTGACTTCTTAATGAAGATACGACCGTTTTTGATTGAAGGTATTCAATAGTGTTTTAAATGTGGACTAGTAGGTGTCGGACTGTCGGTACGGAACCCTTCGTTGTGCGTGATCCGACACGCACTTGGCCGGTTTTTTACATCAAACAATGTCAAAGTCACTTAAATGTCATTGCCAACCACTTGTCAACCGGATATATATTTCATATCTAGCCAACCTTTTTACATTGTTTGATGTAAAAAACACTCTTGTCTCACACGTAGTGTATAATGTTTTTCCATCGGGAAATCTAAGCTAAGCAGGACCGCAAAACTACGACGATTTTCACATTGACATACCGTTTTTAATGTAAAATATTGTATAGTTAAGAATCCATTTTTAAAATAGATCGATTACTGGTTCACTCGTAAAGAAAATAAATAATAGTCAGATTGCAACGTTAAGGCTGGGTTGCAGCAAACCGTCTGTAATCGTAAGCGGTGTTCGTCAAATCTGATTGTATGGAAAGTTTGACAATTAGGATGACAGCTGCCGGCGCCATATTTGACGATGACCGGCCTGTGTTCGTATGTTGGTGCAACTGACCCTTAGTTTGCGTACTGCGTATCGTGTTTTTATTCACAATAATATTTGTGACAAAAAAATATAAAGCCCATAAAATTGGTGAAAACATGTACTTATGTAAATACTTGTATAAAACATGATTTACAAATAGCTTCAAAGCTTAAACCCTGCATACGAAAAGTCGCGTGTCTTACCGCAACATTAGCTTCTTCTGTATATAAAGTTTAAAATACTCTCCACGGTACCTAATGACAAATTGTTTCCTTTCCACTCCACACGGTATACCTACATAACCTAACTACAGAATATTCGCTGAGAAAATATTCGGTAGCGTGCATCCACAGAACTTAACGAACCGTTTTGTTATTTTTGCTCGACTACGGCAATGCCAAATGGATGGGTTATGTTTTTAACATTAAGTATCCATTTATGGATGATACACTATGTGATATTTTGAGTGGTTACTAACTGAGCGCTCCCGTGCTTTGGAAGGCACGTTAAGCCGTTGATCCCGGTTGCTGTATATGGCAGCAGTCGTTAAGCCAAGTTGGAGGCCTTCGGGCGGCTTGAGAACTTCAAACAGTCAATAGTGTTTCAATAAAGGTATTCAATAGTGTTTTAAATGTGCACTAGTAGATGTCGGACTGTCGGTACGGAACCCTTCGTTGTGCGTGATCCGACACGCACTTGGCCGGTTTTTTACATCAAACAATGTCAAAGTCACTTAAATGCCATTGCCAACCACTTGTCAACCGGATATATATATTTCATATCTAGCCAACCTTTTTTTATTGTTTGTTGTAAAAAACACTCTTGTCTCACACGTAGTGAATAATGTTTTTCCATCGGGAAATCTAAGCTAAGCAGGACCGCAAAACTACGACGATATTCACATTGACATACCGTTTTTAATGTAAAATATTGTATAGTTAAGAATCCATTTTTAAAATAGATCGATTACTGGTTCACTCGTAAAGAAAATAAATAATAGTCAGATTGCAACGTTATAGTTTGCGTACTGCGTATCATGTTTTTATTCACAATAATATTTGTAACAAAAAATATAAAGCCCATAAAATCGGTGAAAACATGTACTTATAATATGTAAATACTTGTATAAAACATGATTTACAAATAGCTTCAAAGCTTAAACCGTGCAGATCAAAAGTCGCGTGTCTTACCGCAACATTAGCTTCTTCTGTATATAGGTAAAGTTTAAAATACTCTCCACGGTACCTAATGACAAATTGTTTCCTTTCCACTCCACCCGGTATACCTACATAAGCTAACTACAGAATATTCGCTGAGAAAATATTCGGTAGCGTGCATCCACAGAACTTAACGAACCGTTTTGTTATTTTTGCTCGACTACGGCAATGCCAAATGGATGGGTTATGTTTTTAACATTAAGTATCCATTTATGGATGACATACTATGTGATATTTTGAGTGGTTACTAACTGAGCGCTCCCGTGCTTTGGAAGGCACGTTAAGCCGTTGATCCCGGTTGCTGTATATGGCAGCAGTCGTTAAGCCAAGTTGGAGGCCTTCGGGCGGCCTGAGAACTTCTAACAGTCAAGTTGCCCACTCACTTGACAAAGCCTAATCCCAATAAGGTCTAGTTTCCCCTCGGGGTTGGAAGGTCAGATGGCAGTCGCTTTCGTAAAAACTAGTGCCTACGCCAAATCTTGGGGTTAGGTAGCGGACCCCAGACATCCTTCAGGATGCAACTGTACTGGGATAACGCTAGGAGGATGATGATGACACTATGTGATATTTTGTATAAACAAATAAATACGTTAGCAGTCAAACAGCGTGAGATTGAAAATTACTTTCACTATTGATTGGAATATTGGAGGAAAACTTTCAAATGAAAGAAGAACTATATAGTTAATGTATGTATTTATTTATTTAGACTTTATTGCTCAAAAAATACTGTGTACAAAAGCCAAATGGCATTCTCAACCAGTCAACCACAAAAGTAGAGTAGTTAACCGCCGCCGGGCCGGGTATTACCACTTTTGAGTTTTTAAAAACCATCTGAGACATAAAATATAGTGTCTTCAAATCTAAAAAAAATATATGTGTTACATGAGGATCTTGTCTAGTCAAAATCGCAGTCAGTTACATGATCTGATGAATTTCACTCGATAGAAAAAAATCGCGAAGTTACCCCTTTTTGGAAGGTATTTTCAATACTACACTATATTAATGATATTTAACATTTAATTTTTGTACACAATTAAAGATCGTAAATAGTTATAGACAAATTCGCAGGGTTTGCTTTGATAAAATGATTGGCTTAATGACTATAGCTAAATATTCACAAAACTGCGCGCAGAGCTTGCGTAGAGAGCGGGATGGTTAATTGTAAACTCACGCGTTTTAGAGCGGGACAGTTGCGTTGGGGATACCTCCCCTTAAGTCGAACGAACGCCGGCGCCGTCGTCGCTATAACGAATGATTTAGAGCTATATAAAAATAGCTTAACAATGTTTTACTATAAGAAGGATCCAGCAGGAGACCAACGTTATCTTTAGGAAATTAGTTATGAATCGAACATATTGTATTGATGTTTATTTATTTATGAATTACCAATCACTTAGATTTTGAAAAAAAAATCCTATACTTATACATATACCAATGGTTTGCATGCATTAGATTCTCAGTATAAAATATTTTATTGTAAAATATTAATCGAGAAACAATTTGAGACCAAATGGTAGTCAACAGAAAAACATTATTTCGTCCTATTAATACCGGTTAAGTGAGTTTAAGTCGAAAATTAGTTTTTTAGACCATTAGAATTAATTTTTCAAGCTCTACAAACTGGTAAAACCCATTTTTTGATACGACCCTTCGTTCCGAAGATAGCTTATAGCATAAACCGGCTTAATGATGATTTTTTAGCATAATGTACTGGAAGAATGACATATGTCTATGATAACACAAAGATTTATAATTTCTCCTCCAAGTAAAAACTGCTATCGCGTTTTAACGTATTTTTGCATACTTAATTAATGAAATTATAGTATTTTTTTGTTCTGAAAGTACTAAGTATACTTATTTGGTATTTGCGTAGAAGATTATCTAGTAAAATTATTTACTTTAAGTCAAGCTAAATGTATTAAACATGTTTATAGTGTTTTTCCTGAAAATCGTCTTATTCGTCAAACTGCAATATTGTACAGCCAAAAACCTATATATAGACTTACTAGGTTTTGTATGAAACTATATTCCAGTTTTAACGAGTAGCTGTACAGGTAGAACCATCAAAGTGCGTTTACCAGAGGTTTTTGCATGAAACTTTATTCCAGTCTTACAGGCAAAACCAGCTAAGTGCGCTTATCTGCTTCACACTGTAGCTAACTTCACTCAGTTGCGACTGACGCGCCAATACAACGGTTGAGTTTTGCAATTTGGTCTTTGATTAATTGTTTACCAGCTCAAATTAATGCTAATGTGTGTTCTAAAATGAGTGCTAGGAGCAGAAGACTGGTTAGAATGGCCACGGGGAAGGATGCAGTAAGTACTACAGATTTTAATAAAGAATGTACTTGAATAGTTCTGCAAAGGGAGTAGGTAGATACATTTATTTCGGGTATTTGAGTAGGTAGATTAATATAAGATCAAAAGGTCATAACGCGATCGCTCCGTGCCGGCCGGTTGAAAATGTAAGTACTTACCTAACTAGAGATTTTAATAAAAAATATGCTAGAACAGTTCTGCATAGAGAGCAGATACTTTTATTTCGGGTATTTGAGTAGATAGATTAATACAAGGTCAAAAGGTAATAACGCGAACGCCCCGTGCCGTAGTAAACAAGCTCTAGCTCCATGCCGGCCGGTTGAAAGTGTAAGTTAGTTTACAGTGTCTGAGTCATCATCATCATCATCATATCAGCCGAAAGACGTCCACTGCTGGACATAGGCCTCCCCCAAAGAGTGTCACAATGACCGGTCTTGCGCCACCCGTATCCAGCGGACTCCCGCGACCTTTAGGTAGGTTTAGAGGAGGTCATCAGTCCACCTTGTGGGGGGTCTACGGTCTACCCACGCTGCGCCTTCCGGTCCGTGGTCACCACTCGAGAACCTTTCGGCCCCAACGGGCATCGGTTTTTCTTCATTGGTTCTACGGCAAGTCGACATCCAACGTGCCTATTTTGCGTGAAAAAGGGGTAGCACTACACTAACCACCCTAGTTACTGTATGAAACCTATTAGTGTCTTTATATTGTTTACTGCTTCCTGCAGTGTGTTCGGATTTCCTATGTGTTTCTTCCTGTATACTTCTACCTGCTTACAGTCTAGTAGAATGTGTCTAGCAGTCTCTTCTGCCCCCATGCCTGCTCTGCACAAGGGACTGTCGGTGATTCCCAAGTTGTAGAGATGTTTGTTTAGTGTGTTGTGTCCTGTTATGATGCCTACTACTTTACGTAGTTGGGTTGGTTTCTGTGTGTTCTCAGTAGTCTGGTTGTGAGTTTGGGATTTTGTTTTAATATTATTTCTTTTGTCTGCCTGCATGTGTCTAGGTCTTCCCAATGCCTTTGATGCAGGTGTTTTATGTATCGATTTAGTTCATTCTGTATGTATTTTTGTGGCAGGGGCACAATTGGCTCTGGCCCGTATGCCGGTGTTTCTGAGCCTTTCCTGGCTAGTTCATCCGCTGCATCGTTTCCTTTCGAGCCGCTGTGTCCCTTTACCCATTGTCTTTACAATAACCTAACCTAACCTGAGGTAACTTTCTACCTTGTTCTTGTCTCCGCATACCTCTGCGAGTGTTTGGTGACATTCGTATATTAGGTTAGGCCTGACGTGAAGTTGTCGCTGCTCAGAGTCTGAAGCACTGATTTGCTGTCAAAGAGTATTCGTAAGTTTGTCTTTGATTTTTCACCTCTTTTGTAACCTTTTTAATGAATGAATAACTATTAATAAAGTGATTAAATTTTAGTTTATTAATTTCAAACACGAACAAATTATTAATTGCAGGCTATTACATGAATCCTTTACTTCTAAAAACTACTTTTTTAGTCATCACACGGTAATCAGTAATATTTAGTGAAAATATTTAGACTTAAGGCTCCGTATAACATATTCTGACGATTTGGCTAAGATTGATGAGGTCGTATCTCATAATCTATTAGTATTTATCTACATTTTATTACAGATTATGAAAGATCATTTCATTCTGAATGGAATAAGTGTGCTACTTTCTAAATTTTCTAATTTAGTTTCGAATAATCTTGCTTAACCTAACAGCTGTTTCCTCGATTTGCGCTTGAAGAGGCTTTAAAAACGACCTAGTTAAGCTATATATTGGTGCCAAACCGGCTTGAAAAAAATATGCACATGTGCAATAGATACTCCTTTTAGGGATGAGTGCAAGGGTTTTTACAAGTTTCATACAAAAATGTTATAAAAACAGAATATTAAAATTGGTAAATTTTCTGAAAAACTTCAAACTTCATTGCATCTTTTAGTAATATTAAAGCTAATAAAAAGGTTTTTGAGCATATGACTATGATAAAAGAACTTCTATTTTATGACTTGAGATAATAAAAAGTAGCAACTAAGATAGAAATATATTAATTCTATTTGATTTACAACATGCCTTTTTCACGACATTTTCATTGACACGGTCATAGTGACTCAGTACCGGCCGAGCGGCCGTCGGAGGAGGACGTATATACCGTTTTTTTGTGGCTATTCACAAAGCTTACCACAACCCCCTCAAACAAACCAATACAAATTGTGACCTCCCATTATGTGTATTTATTATGAAAGTCGCAGTCAAAGTATACTAGGAACGTAATTGTGAACTAAATCGAGACAACTTATGAATCACATAGCTGATAACGCAGTTGTCAATTGATTTTCAAGTACTGTCCTTGATACTTGGTAGATTTAATTTATTTGTCTACTCGTGACTTTTTTTTTATTTAGAAAATGCTTTATTTTGATGAGCATTTCATTATGATTAAAGTCAGCGATCAGCATCTAGTGGTTTAACCTGGAAGGTAATCATTTAGCAACTAGCCATTTGTCAAAGTAAAAAACTGTAAGGCCAAGTGCTGTCAAATTAACGCAAGCAAAAATCTACCTAACAGTCAGAGCTCTAAGTCGAGTTTTGTTTGCGTTCGTTTGACAGAATTTAGCCTTAGAGTTGTGTCCGAACTATACCTAGGTATACGATGTAGTTCTGCTTATTTTCGAACCTGTTCACCAAATTTCACGAGAATCGGTTTAAAAATGCGACCTGTAGATGCGGACGACCGGAAATCCGGACATACGAAAGCATTTATCTGGAAGCTAAATAGTCCATGGGCCACCGAAGAAATCGGTATAATTTGGGGGTACTAAGTTTCCTTTTTACAGGAGTTAGATAGGTTTATTACGATGTTAAAAAACCATGATTGCCATCTCAAAATGGTAGCTAACAAAAATGGCCGCCAATCCAAGATGGCGGATATTGAGTATTACAAAATCAATTATAACTTAAAAAGTATTCGTCTGATTTCATTGTTCTTTTTTTTAAACCATAGTTCTATAGGTATCCATCTTGGATTGGCCGCCATTTCTACTACTTTGAGATGGCAATCATGGTTTTTTCACATCATAATAAGCCTGTCTAACTACTGTAAGAAGGAAACTTAGTACCCCCAAATTATACCATTTTCTAAAATTTGGCTAGCTGGCCCATAGCCTAAAAACAGAGACCTTCGTTTCACTCGGTCAAAAAAGAAATACTTCCCGGGCTAGGCCCTCAATTTTGTACGAAATTTCTTTACAGTTCTCTCGGGTTACTCCGCCTGAAACGTTATACTTTGAATCCTGTTATAAAACGCACGTAATGACGACAGTTCATTGCACGTGTGAGAAATAGTACATTACTACAGAGGCCGAGAAGTAAGGGGTCGCCGGCCGGATATTTACGAGGCTGGCAACCCCTTTTCACACCGAGGTATATGTATAGTGCTTCTCTCAAACATGCAATGAAATAAATCAAAAAATCTCCTAGTAATCAAACTTTAATTTCTATAGCAACTGAAAGTAAACTAGAAAAAAATTAAACTGACACATATATTACTATTTATTTGTCGACTTCTAAACTTTATTAAAAGTAGAAACAGGCGTATAAAAGAAAGAGTGCCTACTCCGAAATCTATACTTTGCACATGCCGTCCCTTTCACTCTCGCGTGAAAGGGAAGCCACTAATACCAAGTACGGATTTCGAATATCAGAGTACAGGCCCGGTCGTATTCAGCCAATTCAACTAGTAGTTTTCTGTTGGAAACGCTACGATTTTGTATGTGTCTTAAATAATTTCCGTTTTTCAGTGCAAAAATACACTAGCGATTCTGTTAAAAAAATGAACGGCGGGAATGGGAAAGCATGAACTTTTTGACGTTTCAATACCTTTGGTGTATGTTTATCAAATCTTAATTCAAATTCCGTCTTATTATATATCCGTCTCATTTCCGTTCCGTCTTATTTTTGAGAAATTGTTTTTTTTTTAGTTAATGGTGGTGGCAGAATGTCTTAACGAACTAAACATCAATTATTGCTTATAGTTTTCTTCATAGCTGAACGCCGTGATGCTGAGTCACAAATGAATGAGGAATGAAAATTTTAAAATGAATTTTAATGAATAACTATAGGGATTGTTTTTTAAATATTTTTATGTATTCATCACAGATATACATATTTTTTAAACTACATATTTTTTAAAATAAAACTACATATTTTTTAAAATAAAACTTACAGGATATGATCGTACCATATGTATACATATTTTCGAATCAAAATGGGCATTTTATTTACTTGTACAACAACTAATATTATTTCATACAAAGTAATATTATTTTTTAAGTAAACAAAACGATCAAGATTTTTACGCCAGGCAGTAGGTTACCTAGGTAATTAAGTAATATTCTGCAACGCTTTGACCTCACCGTAGGAGAACCAATGCTTCAGACCTCCGATTGCGTGTAGTTATTACGTGTCCTAGTGTCAAGATATACTAGGGGTAACTGGTGAGGTTATCGATGCTTGACTATTGTAAATAGCTCGCCAACGCCATCTATCGAGTAAGATTTCGTGAAAATGATGAAAGCGCAAAGCTTGACGGCCTCTTAAGTGAGAATTTCCAATATTTTGTACATGTAAAACCGCTTATACTTGGATCAAATTTTAGTAAAGTCGAAAAAACTCGAAATCTAAGAGGTATTTACTGTTAGTTTGTGGTTTTTAAGTAAATTATATGTAAGTTAAAGCTAAATAGATAGATGTATAGCCATCAAATGCTTTTCTGAAGGATTTATACAAAAGTGTGTTTGTACAGGAAAAACCGATTAAGTACGCGGCTCTTTCGTTTGAATTGTATTTTTAACGTCAATAACATACAGCCTGGATCCTTTGCATGACAATGTAGTAAACTAGATAAAATTACTCTTAGGAATATACCAATGCAGTGTAATTTTGTTTATTATTTTATATAGAAAAGAACATCCAAACATTCAAATGGCTTTATCTCAAAACGCGTTTTTTAGACTTAACCGGTATTTGCAGTAATAGGACGATTTCCTTAAACTACTGCAAACGCTGTGTCGTCTAGCTCTTTGACTACAAAGCTGTTATTGAAGGAGATAGAATGCTGCTCTTTGCCAAAAAAGCAAATAATAAGCGAAAAATATGTCCAAATAAATCCTGGAAAGGGATAGCCGTGTTCCGTTGTTTTAGTGAGAATATATACGATTTCACGTCATGGTCAGCTGACTTTCTGAAGACATCACCAATATAACTAGTGTGTGTTTAGGACAGAAAAATGTTATTGTTACCTACTTAAATGCATCTATTGAATTTGCCGTAACAACTGCTTCTGATGTGTATTTCTCTTTTCTATTTATCAAGATGTGAGAGAGAGTGTTTCATTGAAAATATTACTATTAAGGTGGGACGCTTTCCATACAAAACGTATTTGATTTGTGTAAGGTTGTCCACAAATATTTATTTATTTATTATTTATATTTATTTTGACATTCACAGGCTAACGGCGTGATATTTTAAGAAACTTATGAAACAAACTTTCATAAATTGGCTTTCCATTTGTGCGAAATTCCCCCTTTCCAAGAATAAACTTGTATAAACTAGAATAATTTGAAAAAGAAATGATACCACGTGATACTCACCTGACAAACAATTTCTCAAATTATTCAAGTTTATACAAGTTTATTCTTGGAAAAGGGGAATTTCGCACAAATGGAAAGCTAATTTATGAAAGTTTGTTATATAAGTTTTTTAAAATATCACGCCGTTAGCCTGCGAATGTCAAAATACATTTGTATGGAAAGCATCCCACCTTAACTAATGTGAAAGTTTCTATGTATGTTTATTAACTCACGCGAAAACGGCTGCATGGATTTAAATGAAGTTCGGCATATAAATAGTTTATCATCATCGCCAATTTACGAGTTCAACTTCTGTTGTTATACTTGGTATATATTTCTCCTGACTCTTTTTAGATTACCTTATACGACATAATTTAAATAGTTCAGCGCCTGTCCAAAAATCATCTGATGACTGCTTATTTTCTTTATTTCCTTCATGTAAGCTTATCCTTGGTCTTCCCCTTCCTCACTTGTCTTCAATCTTGCCTTCTATGATGTTATTTATACCCCGTATTAAGCCATAGATTAATTTAATCCCAAATATCCCCGAAGGCAAACATACAATTTGATATGGGAGTATACGCAGATGAAATCGCGGTCGACAAAAATAAAAACACGTATTATTACCTAAAATTTAAAAAGAATATTTGATTTATAAACAATAAGAAGATATAACAGGACAAAAAGTCAAACTTAGCCTCTTAATCATGACATAAACAAACATTCCATTACCAAGCTTATTAAGGCGTTTCGTCGGAACGAACGACAAAACATTTTTTAATAAATCTTCGTTTATTTATTGGAACGAAAAGGAGGTCGCGTACCTATATCTGAATTTTCCGCAAAATATCAGGCTACAGCGGGCTCGGTTACCTACTAAACTAATTTCGTTCGTACTTGGATGGTTGTAATGTACCTAAAAGTTTGTTATGAACGGAATTCAAGATATACAAGACGTTCTTGTATTTATTCAATTTAGAGCTAAGTAAATATACAATAGGTACTTACAATCCATTTATTCATAAAATAACTTACCTAGGCACAAACAGTCCACAAAATCTAATCCACAACACAGGCTTCGTCAGGTGCGTACAAAAACAAACAATCACAACACAGAGACACCAGAGATGAAACCCGCCACAGGCTTCGTCAAATGGACTTAACATAAAGGACCGGCCCGGATCGAAGATGGCTCAAAAGTTCCCATAATACTGGCGGCGTTGCCCCGCTGGATGGCCAGGGAGATCTGTTGAGCCACAAACGACCCGGACCGAGGATCGCACCCCCTTTCCCTCAGTCGGTCGGTCGGTACTTACATGTTTATGATGATTTTTGATTTTAAATTAATAGGGATGTTGACTCAAAAAAAAAATATTACTTCAATAGAAAGAAGACATAAAACTATGCCAAATAGTTAAAATCCTATTCAAATATCTCAAAAAATAACGAAGCTACAAGGTTGGAATGTTCGTAGTTAGGGAGAAAAAGTGCTATTCAACAGTGAAGTCACTGTTGAATAGCGCCATAGTAAATGACGATCGTTCAAAACAAAGGTGCGTTTTGCGGAAAAGCGACAGAAAATACCCACTCTTAAAACTTTGAAGACTTATAATCTCGTAATTATTAATTTTTTTGAATTACTTTTTTCGCCATTTGATTGAGAATTTGAGCCTTTATGTAGAAAATTTGGATTTATTGATTTTATTTTATAGTGTCATCATCCCTATTACCGTAAATCAGCTCTGCTGTTCATCTTTCCCAATATATTCACCTGTCTGTTTATTCATTCAGAAAATGAAAACGGCGTCCGCCGCAAAACTTTACTAATTAATAATGTATTGTGCCGCTAACGACACTTTAATGAATGGCGTGCCAGTTGATAGTTACCGCTGAAGTTCAGGCTTTATTGAAATTCTGATTATTATTTGTATTATTTGTATTATTAATTTATTGGTTTGAAACCACTAGACCAGGCACGCGAATATTAATTTGTGGAAGTCTTTAAGCTCGTGATAAAAAAACGTATTATGGACCAAATTGTGGGTCGAATTTGCACCACGTCCGTAGGGAGCCCACCGCAATCCTACACGTGACCCCTGCGTGGTGGTAAAAGTGCAACAAACTGGCAACCGTACTTGTCTTCTCGAAGATCTCACGGGTCGAAATAATTGCCATACGATAAATAAATGTACCAATTGTGTATCGTGCCCATCTTGACCTTTATAAGTATGGAGGTTAGTCATGGTCGCTAACCGAACTAAAAGTCCAAAATCAAAGTTTGCCAGTGTGCGATAGAGCGTAGCATCTTAGGTATCAAGAAGATTGATCGAGTCCGGAATAGCATATGTGGGCGAAAATACCAAATAAGTTATAATTATTTGATTAACGGTGCCTACCTCTGGTTGCATATATTACCACTATAAGTTTAAGAATAACTAAACCTTTAAGATATAAAGTAAAACTTTAAGATATTTATAACTAATTAGCGCTAAATACTAGTCTTTGAATCGGTGGACAATGTCGTTGGTTTCACACTCTGTAATTGTACAAGTTCAACTCTTGAAATATTTAACCTTGTGTGTAACTTTACTGTTTTAAGTACGTCCCTAATAAATCTCACAAAATCTTTTCCCTATAAATATACAGAACACAAAGTTAAAAAAAACACCGTTAAATAAAATGCAATTTACGGTTCGGATACAATTCTATTCTAAAACTCGATCGTTCCGATGAAAAAAGTTGATAGCTTTGCAGGCGTTTGTCGATTTCTATGCGAATGGTGGGTACTAGTTTGCTGGGAGATTCTATTTTTTAGGTCTAGTTTCAAACTGTAGTAAAACTGTAGTAGGAATTATACAAGGACCATTTTTGAAGAAGTAGTGGATTGGATTAAAAACCATAATGATTAAAAAATATTATTATTATATAAGAAAATGGCGGCCTTGAGGGCAGAGTCAGTGAAGGGATATTATTTAACTACGAAATAAGGAATTAAACCATTTAGCGAAAATAAAACGACGTGATTCTCGCCAAAAAAAAAGATGGCGAGGAGAAAAAAAAATGTTTAAAATTGAATGACATCATATATTGATTTAAACTTACACGATTTTCACACATTATTATTGGGGAACGGGACTTAATCGCGTACAATTATAACTAATTTACCTTTTTTAAGGTGCCAAGTGCGGGTAGTTCGGAAAACCCGTGCGGCTAGAAGATGTTGATACCCGCTCACGCCAGTCAGCTCGCGACCCTAGATAAGAGTGTAATGCTCGCGACCACGGATGTTGTGATACATTCGAAACGTCGGGCAAAACCTTAAAAAAGGTAAATTAGTTATAATTGTACGCGATTAGGTCCCAATAATAATGAATGACATCATGTTATGTATTAGTTTTAGATGTTTCCTTAGGGTCTATCATGACGTACGTGTCCGGGCCGGCCCGTTTTCTAGTACAAGAAATCGACGGCCGTCCGTCGCGCGTCCGCCGATTTTATGTACTACAACGGGCCGGTCCGAACACGGAACGGTCTAGCGTGAATCATCCTTAGGCGACTTCCTGATTTGTCGGTGTGGAGGCGGTACGATATGAGAAAACTGTCAAATGTCAGTGTCAGCTGTCAGTCGACTCAGTACCTACTACTTTTTACTGCGCCCCTATACATTTAAATGAGTGCTTCCTGACTGGCGCGGGATGCGCGGTAGCGGGACGATGCGAAGGCGGTACTGCTCCTCTTCTGCGCATGATATTACTACTGCGCTAATGTAATACTGACAGTATTCCGTCAAGCGGGAATCTTTGCGACGTCAGTAAGTTTACGTCAAAGAAGAAAAAGTCACATATCGATCCCGCCCCGCCAAGTCATTAAGTCACCTTAGGCGACTTCCTGATTTGTCGGTGCGGAGGCGGTACGATACGAGAAAAATGTCAAATGTCAGTGTCAACTGTCAGACAACTCAGTACTACTTTTTACTGCGCCCCTACATTTAAATGAGTGCTTCCTGACTGGCGCGGGATGCGCGGAAGCGGGGCGATGCGAAGGCGGTACTGCTCCTCTTCTGCGCATGATATTACTACTGCGCAAATGTAATACTGTAATGTAATGTAATAAGCTACGGTAGCCCAGTGGTTCAAGCATGCGGCTGTCAAGCGGCGGTCGTGGGTTCGAATCCCAGCTCATACCAATGAGTTTTTCGGAACTTATGTACGGAATATCATTTGATATTTACCGTTAGCTTTTCGGTGAAGGAAAACATCGTGAGGAAACCTGCATACATCCGCGAAGAAATTCAAAGTTGTATGTGAAGTCTCCAACCCGCTCTGGGCCAGCGTGGGGACTACTGCCCAATCCCTCTCATCTATGAGAGGAGGCCTGTGCCCAGCAGTGGGACGTATATAGGCTGATGATGAATGTAATACTGACAGTATTCCGTCAAGCGGGAATCTTTGCGACGTCAGTAAGTTTACGTCAAAGAAAAAAATGTCACATATCGATCCCGCCCCGCCAAGTCATTAAGTCACCTTAGTCTGTTAAAATATTGTGGTGAGTGTATACCGCAATTCACACTAGCTAGCCAAAATATATTATGACCACCACATTATTCAGTCCGCTTTAATGTCAGCCATGGCATAAATTACGAGTGTATATAAATGTGGAGATTATTTTTGTTAGGTGTGGTATTTGCCTACTCTGTTTGGTTCCATTGAAGGTAAATATAAATAAAATAAATTGGAGCGCTCGTGGGTCAGAGGCGCCCGCTGGGGCCTATTGCATAATAAATTACAACTAATATTACAAGCGGAAGTCTCTTTCGAATGAAAGGGATTGAAACAAGACTCATCATCCTCCTAGCGTTATCCCAGTACAGTTGCATCCTGAAGGATGCCTGGGGTCCGCTACCTAATCCCAAGATTTGGCATAGGCACTAGTTTTTACGGAAGCGACTGCCATTTGACCTTCCAACCCCGAGGGGAAACTAGACCTTATTGGGGATTAGGCTTCGTCAAGTGAGTGGGCAACTTGACTGTTAGAAGTTCTCAAGCCGCCCGAAGGCCTCCAACTTGGCTTAACGACTGCTGCCATAGACAGCAACCGGGATCAACGGCTTAACGTGCCTTCCAATATACCACTTGTAATATTAGTTGTACTTTATTATGCAATGGGCTCCAGGTCGCGTGCTGTACATGCGAGTTTGTGCAACGTGGCGGCCCACGGGGGTCAATTCTTGGATGGGTGACTGCTTTGAGCGTTTACTAACTGAGCGCTCCCGTACTTTGGAAGACACGCTAAGCCGTTGATCCAGGCTGCTGTATATGGCAGCAATCGTTAAGCCTTTGGACGGCTTGAGAACATCTAACAGTCAAGTTGCCCACTCACTTGACAAAGGGGGGTCAAAGTTGCACCACGCCCGTTAGGTGTACCCACCGCTACCCTACACGTGACCTTTAGATGGTGCTAAAAGTGCAACTAAAACTGGAAACCGTATTGTCTTCTCAAAGATCTCACGGTTCGAAATAATTGCCATACGGTAAATAGTACATTATACTTAACAAGGGCGGTAAAACAAAGAATGTCTCAGATCGCAGGTATTTGACGCCCGAGCCGAAGGCAAGGGCGATAAATATGCGATCTGAGGCTTTCTTTATTACCGCCCGTGTTAAGTACAAAATTTTATGTTACCCTCTGGCCAGGAAGTGGGATTTCCCGCGCGCGGAGCGTGCGGTAATTGCCGCTTTATGGCCAGGTGTGACATAATAGTAGATTATACACCAAGGGGATAAAGCACTGTTTTATGTCACGGGCGCGATATTAAATCCTGAACGTAACGAAGGACTCCGGATTTTACTCCTGAGCGGAGCGAGGGAGCAATGAGTTAATTCCCGAGCGAAGCGAGGGAATTAAGACTGAGTCCTGAGTGTAGTGAGGGATTTAAGCGTCCAAGACAAAACAGTTTTATCCACGAGGAGTATACTCTACTTTTCACACCTCTAGCGAGACAATAAAAAAAACCAAGGCTAATAGAGACAGAATCAAATTAGTACCTAATTCAAAGCCAAATCACGTTCGTCACTCATTTTAGTAGAATGTTTTTATCTTCTAGTTTTTGCCCGCGGCTTTGTCCTCGTAGAACTCGTTCATCGCGTTTGAATTTAATTTCAGACGATTACCTAGTAATCGCTCTTCCATACAAACTTCGACCTACTTAAGGGATGATTTCCAAACTACGTCCCTACTACATTTCATCTGAATCGATGCAGCGAGTTTAGCGTGAAAAGATAACTGACACAGAGACAGACACACTTTCGCACTAATAAATCTTATAATATTAGTACCAATGGATTTTTATAGAATCTGAAATTTTACTCTGTACCTATACTTCCTTACGCAGCGTCTTGTTATATTCGCGGGTTTTGTTTTTATTTTCATATATTTTTTTAAATTTATTTAAGCTTTGGCAACCAGGGCCATCAGCTTGAAACCAAATTACAGAAACGAATTAGGTAACTTATTTTCATAATGTGTTCCATTCAGCTTGTGGTGGCCAGTACGAATACGTTCGATTTTCAAATTTGTTCGGAGCGGCATCCCCGTCCTCGGGCCCGCGCAGTGTTTTGTTTGGAACGCCGCTGTGCCGCCTCGCCTCCGCCGTGCGGACTTAACGAAATTAGACTTTAAGGACATAACAATAAGAATTACGAAAAGTGAAATCTCATTATTACCCGGCGGGTTATAATGAGATTCAGTACAATATTACAACCCGGCTTAAGCCAAGGGTTATAATGATTTGCTTTCGGTAAGGTTTGCATGATATATAATTGGGCATTGACGAGCAGGTGGTGTGAAAAGAATATTACTACTACTACTACTACATGGATTGAATTGAAGTACCGTTACTTTGAATTGTCACTCACACATGCTCTTATTCTATTGGATAGTCTACTTTAAGACTAAATGCAATGAGTTTCTATTACAACTAGGCAGTAAAGTACATACCACATTGAAGAACTCCATATCGGGAAATAGCTGAAGACATGATTGACAAAATATAATTTTCCCAAATTCGTCATAAAAGTTGTTCGAGGAATCGGTGCAAATTATATTTCGTCAACTATAGCTTTCTTAGGTAAGGAAATAAGTGATCCAGGAAGAGGGAAATCGTTATAGTGTGTACAATTAATACTCGCAGCACGTCAGTGAATCCGTGACAATTGGCGCTTGCGAAAGTGCCGAAATGTCGGAAAATCACAAACAGAAATATACATGTTAAATATCCCATTTTTAATCGTAATTCTAATGTATTTTAAATGAAAATGTGAGCTTGAAATCTCATATATTTTGGTGCTTCTGTAGATAGCACTTCCACTTATAAACTTATATTGAAACAAACACGTGAACAAACCTAGGTAATTAACACTCGAATTTCCTGAAATTTGAAACACCTGGCGGAAATTAAAGGCAAAGGGGTTTTGGAAGTTCAATATCTGCACGGAAACTTCACTTAATTTAATTACAATTTATTTGTAATTAGTTTAGGAGGCATCAGTGGTCGCTAGGGAGCAGAGCTTGTGTAATTAAGTGAAAATTACTTAACACCTAACCTGACGTGACCTATGCCAAAATGCCAAACAGCCATCTGCGGTGTTTGTAGTGGAACACCAACGTTAGCAGAATCCCCGGCCAGTCCCGGTTTTCCCGAGGGACTACAATATGGGGATCTTCAAGAAAGAAGTGTATACATTTTTAAAAGGGTCGGCAACGCGCGTGTGACTCGTTTGGGGTTGCAAGCGTCCATAGGCTGCGGTGACCGCTTACCATCAGGCGGGTCGCACGCTTGTTTGCCAACGACGTGGTAAAAAAAAAAAAGTCCGCGTCATCCGCCTCCCTGTCGTCCAGCTTGGGACCTGCTGCAGCCGCGCATTCGCGTGTCCACTCTTCGAGCTGCAGTTGAGCTGAGGACGCAGGGCGAGAGGCGAATATTCTGCGCCTCAAAACAGAATCGCATCACTAGGGAGGAGACCCGAAAAAAAAAACCGAGCAGGGAGCCGATTTTTGAGGGTCGAACGCTCGAATTTTCACTCGAGATCCGTCAAAAAACTATGACGTTTTGACAGATGTCGAGTGAAAAGTCGAGCGTTCGACACTCAAAAATCGGTCCTCAGGTCCGGAAACCGAAACAGTGATAAACTGGACCGATTATTCACCGACGACCTTTGTCATTTGATCACTGTGGACGCCCTCTGCCCCATCCAGGGGACATAGGATCAATCTACGGGACCTACGAGTATCGTATACACTCGTGGACAAAGAATACGGGTCGTCAAAACCTAAAATACCGCAACGTTGTACAGTTTTTTAATCATGTCAGTATGAGAAAAAAGATTATCCGTATAAATGTACACTTTTATAATTTAAAAAAAAGCGCAAAAAAACGAACAACGAAAAATACGCGCTGAGCTACCGTAGAGAGCGGG
Source organism: Cenopis cana (assembly GCA_951800055.1). Classification (NCBI taxonomy): domain Eukaryota; kingdom Metazoa; phylum Arthropoda; class Insecta; order Lepidoptera; family Tortricidae; genus Cenopis; species Cenopis cana. Next base: position 3,230,568 of record OX637491.1, on the reverse strand, counting down.
ATGGTTAATTAAAAACTCATACGTGTTAGAGCGGGACTTTTGCAATGGCATCTACGCCCTCTTAAGAGTAGTGAGACTGTGACTGCAAGGAACTATACACACCAATGCTTCAACCAGAAGAAGAAGAAGAAGAAGAAGAAATACATTTATTTGGTGTAAATAAAGAAAAACAATAACAAAATAGTAGGTACTGCACAAAGTGGGTATACACCAAAAAGGTTGCCACTCAGCATATGCCACAACTGACGTCATCACGCTGATTTTCAGGACAACCAAAAAATAAATATATACTACTTAACCTAATTATTCTATTCTAGTCTAGCTGGTGACATCACGACCAGTCTTTCTAAACTAAATTAACTGTAAATAACAATTAGCCCAGTCCAAATGACGTTGACATTGTATAGCAACACTAAAACAAACAGGATATGACTATTTTTGATCAAATCTGAAAAATTCCTTATTGAACCTCCTTAGTTTTCTATTGAATATTACAACCATATATACAACCACGTTAACGTTAGGTACTGTTAGTAGGGCCAGAATCTACGTGCGTTGGAGTCATAACATACATAAATCACTACTACGGAAAGACCCGGCGTGATGAAATGTGACCTAATCGGAATATTGATTTGGGTTAACTGTTAACTTCTAGTTAGACCGTAATGTTGAGAACCTTACGGCCCGGCCAATGACTTCGTGTGGTGGCAGCGGTGTCGGCTATGGCAACTTTAGAGCGCGACAAATAGATGTCAACCTGAAATGCAAAATGTGAGTGTGAAATTGACCTCGTTGTTATAAAGCACGTATGCATCAAGATTTCAATTTGACGGTAATCTGAGCACGGAGATGCTAAGTCATGAAAATATAAAGAACCACTTATTAACAACGGAGTTGTGTGTCCTTTTCTGTGGTGTATAAGAAGGGATGAGAAGTGGCTGGTACTAGAAAATAGGTAAAAAATAGTATATTAATAGGCAAAAAACATTTTACTTAATGATTTAAGATTGCCGAGTTAGGTAAGGTCAAGCTATTTGATTTCCGGTCCACTCTGTACTTGTCACAGTGACATTAACCCATTCACTGCCAATCACAACACATATGCGTCATTCCTCTACGTGCGATTTCCGCTACAAGGCGGGAAAACGGTGCTACGCGCTACGGCGTAGCACACGTAGCGATCGTTGGCCGCGAATGGGTCAATGTGAGATCTCTAGCGGCTTCAAGTGCCTTTTAACAGTGACGAGGTACGAAGTGGCCGAGAAATCAAATTGGGTGACGTACAGGACCCAGTAGAGTAGAATATAACAGGAATATAATATGCATTCAATCTTAAAGCCCGACCAGGAATATTGTATGACTATGGGCCATGTTGCGGAATTTCAGTGGAACTAATTTCTTACAATGGCAATAATTTTGATGATGGGTTGTCACCGTTGTCAGTGTCAGAGGCGGTTTGTTTAAATAATAGTATGTTGAAAATGAAATGATATAAAATGCCCAAAACGATTCATAGTCAAGAGTATATAAAAAAACTACTGGAAAATAGACATTCCGGAAATGAAAGTATTTTGCTACAAAACATTTCAAAGCTAACATCAGAGTTGACAGGTAAACAAATCTAGATGTCACTATAGTCCGGCTATTACGAATTGGATACTGCAGTGTTATGTTATGCAATCGAGGAAATACTCCAAGTAGAAAAAAAATTGGTAAGCGTATCCAAAGTATTTATTGTGGGCTTCAGAGATGATCACTGACAATGTACTTCAACGTTTTTGTCTATTATTGAACAAGTGTTGATGTTATTTCCATCACCATCATTCCTTCCTCCTTTCCTAATCTTTTTAGTAGGGTCTAGTTTTGAGGTACCTTACCTATTTACTTCTTATCAGCACAAAATGATAATACCAAGTCACGTAGAGAGAGTGTTTTTATTGTAATAGATGTTAATTATGTAATACTACTGAGAAATAAACCATCTGAATCTGAATCATACGGGTACCTATGTTAAATGTAAAATTACAGACACATGAAAGAGCTGTTGCGATCATGTGATCAGGAAGTTCGGTCCAGACCAGTTACCTACTTGGATCTCATATTTTTATTCCCGCGCAAGTAAACGAAAAGCTAACTGACATTGACATAGAATAAATCATGCGTACTTAAAATTGCTATCCGGTTCGAAAAATCGTAATTAAAGGGTTGCCAGCATTAAGTCGTCTGCACCTGATCGGTGGTAACCCTCGGGGCGTTCTCTAAATCTGCCTAATCTGCCGCCGTGAGGATTGAGCGGTCGAAGGATCATTTACGGGGGCTCTGGCTTCGAATTTTAGCGATATACTTAGTACTCTTATCTCACAAGCGCGGGCTAGCCGTATATGTAGTTGTGACATAATACACGAACACATAGACAGTGTGAAATTATAGCTCCTACGCTGACGCACGCAGAGACAATGTGCATATAGCTCAACCACACCTGTGACACGCGAAGTAACGTAAGCGCTATGGGTAAGTATGTGTGCGTGCGCTGTCGGTATACTTGAAATCACTTCAGTTGAACGAATTACACCAAAGCAATTCCTTCAAAAAGCTATTTTACCGTTTACACAATAAGGTTAAAAATTCAATAAAATTTTAATAGAAATACGTTCAACAATAAGAATTTCAACCATACACGCGTTTTTTGCGCGGGTGCGTAGCGCGTGGCGCGGTCGAATCGCGAGGCGCGACGGCACCCGATCGTAACCAGGCGGGCGTCTCGGGGACGAGGTAACTGACCTCGGTGCGGGGGGTTTGTGTCCATTCTGTATGTAATACTATTATACTATTCTGTGGCTCAACACACAATTCAATTTCTCTTTCTTACCCAATTACGAAATTGAAATTACGAAAAACGAACTAAACAATCATGGCTCACCCGCGCTCGTGAGATAAAAGTAATATACATATTTATAACTAGTGGTTCCGTGAGCTGTAGACCTCACGAGCATTTTTTTATGTTTTCAACCCCATGGGGACGCCATTTTGAAAAGCTTACTCGAAAGAAAAATATAGGTGTAGTTTATTAAATCGTCTTACCAAATATCACTAGTGGTTTTATCGAACCTGATAGTTATTGTTTTTTCAAATTTTGTGAATCTAAGAATAGTAAAATAACGTCCTTTTCGTGAGTTATAAAATAAATAAAATAAAATTACTTTATTCTTCAATTTAGGCATGTAACATGCAGCTATGAATGTCAAAACTACCACCGGTTCATAAAATAAACTTCTGCCTCGATAAGAACCGGCGTAAGTTGGTATGGATTTTATTAGGGTGTGTATTGATATTGTATGTATTTTATGAGGTACGTACCTAACTGAAAGTAGCCCGGTGCCGAGGATCGATCAGAAATTGAGCTCTCGGTAGGGAATTTCGAGCAGTACCTATATGTAGATTCGCATAATTTATTCATATTATCGACGACCGCTTTAGCTTATTGGTAGTGACCCTGCCCATGAAGCTGGAGGTCCCGGGCTCGAATCTCGGTCAGGCCATTTATTTGTGTGATGAACACGAATATTTTGTTCCTGGGTCTTGTATGATTTCTATGTATTTAAGTATATATTATTAATCTATATAAGTATGTATATCGTCGCTTAGTACCCAGCTTTGCTTAGTTTGGGACTAAGTTGATGTGTGTAAGATTATCCAAGAATTTTTATTGTATTTATAATTATTTGTTAGACACCAGTCGAAGACAGTGTCCTCTGTAGCCGGCGATGAATAATCTCTGGCGAGGCTACCCAGAGCCGCGCATGACATGCTCCTAGTACGCTGGATTACACTCCAGATTCAAAACACTATTTATCGAGAACATTTATCGAACACCTAGAGAGGATGGGAGAAGATCGACAGGTGAAGAGAGCATACTTGTGGGCCGACCAATCGGACGACGCCCTGTGGGTCGCCCCAAGTATCGCTGGAGGGTTGTGGTGGAAGCGGACCTGCGTGAGCTCGGAGCTGGTGCAAGCTGGCGAGAAATTGCGCAGGACCGAGCAAAGTGGCGTGCTCTTGTGTCGGAGGCCAAGACTAATTTGGGGTCGTCGTGCCAGCCCAGTTAGTTAGTAAGTTATTTATCGAGAACGGTTATATGATTCTCGTTCGTTACAAACACAGGATTCGGCTTTTTAACCAAAGAGCGAAAATCAGTAAAAAATATCATATTTTGGGAACTTTACAGAGCTTCAAAACATCATTATTCCCTTGGCCTTTTCCCATTTGTTTGGGGTCAGCGCAACATATCTTTTTCTTCCATACATCTCTGTCACTCGTCATCTCTACAATCCCATCCTTCCTAATCATAATCGTCTCTCACACAATCCCTTCACCTTTTCTTTGCCCTACCTCTCTTGCATCCATCTTAAAATACCACTCACATACCACCATATTTTTGAGCCATCAATGATCTGCATGCTCGCGAGCTGTGGTTTGCCGACCACACTGCCGTCTCCTTTTGGAGAAATTTGAATTAAATTCTTTAAGTTTATTTCTATACCAATAATATTATTGTATGCTACACAAGGTTTACGGGCCACACGATGGTGAATTAGACCTTTACATTCAGATTCATATATTTATCGATTAAATTTAGTATTTTACATGTCAAATATGAATCATACAATTTAGTAGATATTTGTAGTTTCCATCGACACATATCACGACAGTATAGCACGCTAAGTCTGTTAAGAGCGTTTTAAGTTTATAAATAATAAACTGTTTATCGCGTTTTGATTCTGTAATCTCCTCAGAGAGCGAGTTATATTATATAGTTTAGGCGCAACGACAGCCAGTGATTTTCGAGTCTTCGCGAGTTCAAAAATCATCTCAACAAAATGCTGATTTTTAATTGATTTGATTGCTTATAGCCGCGGTACTGGTACACTATTATTATTGTTATTTTTACCCGTATGAATAAAATCTTGAATTAATTCCGTTCCCACTTTAAACTCTTTATCTTTAAAGTAGGTACAATCCATCCACTTAGCTTTGCTTATAGTAACAATAATTTTATTACCAAGAACTCTGTTAGCAAACAAAACCTAAGCGAACAAGGTTCAACTCAAAATGGTAATCCTTTCTAGTGTTCGTATTGAATAGCTTCCCTTTAACCTTATCGGCCGTCTTTACTCGGTCGTGACGTGAATCGGTAGCATTCGAATTAAGGTAACCAGGACTTTACTACGATGGGGCAAGGTTGGAATTTGATTGGAGGTTTTGATAGAGGATAAAAAGTAGGGAAAACACTCATTGCAGGATATAAGAGTGAATGTTTGGGTGATGTTTGGACGAGCTTGCGTTAACTATAGTGAATTAGTTGGGGGTAAGATTAGGTTGTTTACTGTAAGGTTGGAGCGCTCGTGGCAGTCGTGGCCCAGCGGCGCCGGGTACCGCTTGCGGTATCTAAGGTTAAGCAACGTGGGCAGCGGTCAGGACTTGGATGGGTGACCGCTTTGAGTGGTTACTAACTGAGCGCTCCCGTGCTTTGGAAGGCACGTTAAGCCGTTGATCTCGGTTGCTGTCTATGGCAGCAGTCGTTAAGCCAAGTTGGAGGCCTTCGGGCGGTTTGAGAACTTCTAACAGTCAAGTTGCCCACTCACTTGACAAAGCCTAATCACAATAGGGTCTAGTTTCCCCTCGGGGTTGGAAGGTCAGATGGCAGTCGCTTCCGTAAAAACTAGTGCCTACGCCAAATCTTGGGATTAGGTAGCGGACCCCAGGCATCCTTCAGGGTGCAACTGTACTGGGATAACGCTAGGAGGATGATGGATGACTGTAAGGTAACAGAATTGAACCATTATCAACATTTGCATATCCTCAAGTTTTAGTGTGTTTCGCCATTTTCTTCCCCAATCACATTTCTATGTTTGCGTGTTTGCTTTTAAGCACCAAGCGAATACCTACGTCATAAGGAATGCAATCAATATTTATATTCATGTGCTATCTGAATGCGGAATGCATGGTTTATTTGACCGCCTGATTAGTGATGTACTTACCGTTCGCTTTGCCGGCAAATAATATATGACTGACATAATATTTTGAAAACTGTTTTCGTGTCATATTTATATATATTTTTAACATTACATATTTTAGTCGTTGAGCGTGGGAAAAGTTCTCAATAGGCGAACGTGAACGAAATACCATTAACACATTCATTGCCGATGAGTGTGCGCTGAAATCGTAGCCGATAACATGTTTTTTTCATTTGTAGCGAAAACTGTCTGCGAACGCAGAACATGATATCGTGTCCTCGGCACTGAATGTATTAAAGTACCATATTTAGCGATTAAAATCAAGAAAAGATTATATTATTATTTCTCGTTGCGGCTACACAATACACTTATAAAACCAAAAGAACACAGTACAGAATCATCATTCCCCTAGCGTTATCCCAGTACAGTTGCATCCTGAAGAATGCCTGGGGTCCGCTACCTAATCTCAAGATTTGGCGTAGGCACTAGTTTACAGTACAGAATATTAGGCTTAAAGTAAAGGTTAACAACAGGCGATCTTATCGCTAAAGAGCGATCTTTTCCAGACAACTTTTGGGTAGCGTAGATTTCAACATAGGTATATTGCACATGCAATGCGCCTGGCAATATTTCCGTTGCAATATTCCTGACAATATAGGCAATAGCACAGTAGTACTGCTGGTCATAATTTTGCATGACAACAAACCAATCTATCGTCAATTCATCGCACTAATCCATCTACATTTCAATATTCAGTTTGAGCTCGTAAATTTGGAGCGAGCATAAATTACAGCAAATTCGGTTATTCGGTCCATAACCGGTTTTTATTGCGAGCAGATAATTATGGACTTGGCTTGGCACTCTGCCGTGCGTATATTACCCTGTTTATTGCCAAATAGATTTACACTACACGACGTAAGTAAATTAGTTTGGACATCGATAACAAATCAATATTGTACAGTCGGTCTCATAACTAGCTGCACATTTTGGGATTTTGTCGTTTTCACACGTTGGAAATACTTCCAACGTCCAATCTCATACGAGAGATGCGACATGACGTTAAGGGGAGATATCCCCAACGCAAATGTCCCGCTCTAACACGCCTGTGTTTACAATTAACCATCCCGCTCTCTACGCAAGCTCTGCGCGCAGTTTCGTTAATATTTAGCTATAGTCATTAAACCAATCATTTTATCAAAGCAAACCCTGCGAATTTGTCTATAACTATTTAGGATCTTTAATTGAGTACAAAAAATAAATGTTAAATATCAGTAATATAGCCGTAGTATTGAAAATACATTCCAAAAAGGGGTAACTTCGCGATTTTTTTCTATCGAGCGAAATTCATCAGGTCATGTAACTGACTGCGAATTTGACTAGACAAGATCCTTATGTAACACATATATTTTTTTTAGATTTTAAGACACTATATTCTATGTCTCAGATGGTTTTTAGAAACTCAAAAGTGGTAATACCCGGCCTTAAAGCGACTCGGTTTAAACGTGTGACGCCGACTGTACGAGGCTAGTAATACCTATGCTGAGGCGATACGTTTTCGTGACGACTCCGTGTGTTTTAGTGTCGTCATGAATAAATGTTTTCTTCTTCTTCTTCATTTGTAGGTCTTGCAGGTCTTGCGGACACTATAGTATTACTTGGCGGATCATCCATCCGGGTCGCTATTCGAGTTACAAATTGTGAGGCTTCTCGGGCATCTAATAGTGATATCTCCAATATCACATCTCTTCTTTATCGTTCGCCTTGAAACAAAAGTGATATTCAAGGGATGTTCTTTTGTGAACGCAAAATGTTATAAATCTGTGTTTCAACGGTCGTCAGATGGTTTGCAGTTTATAGGATTCTATTCTTACGCAAAGCAAGATATATATATATATATATATATACATAGAATCTCTTTAAAATAAAAAATATGAAGACATAAAGTTCACAGAATGTCCATCCCATCCTAATGTCAAAATGTTTCAACATTATCCAACCCAAATGTTCCCTTAATCTTGGATCCAATTTTTCAAAAAAAATGTCCTTGTTTATTATACAATGCCGTGTATCAACTTCCCGTCGCAATAATGCAGGTCGTTATAGTATAAATCAGGCCAGTGGGCCTGAGTTATGAGGTAAGGACACGCCATTCTATTTGTTTTGGAGTTATACACGACAGGTCACTATTTGGTTCGACATTTCGCGTATAATGTCACACATATGACACATTAGCAAGGTATTAAGATTTCAAGCTCATGGTCATTTACATTATATAGAATTACGATTAATAACGGGTATTTACCATGTAGGTAGGTATGTTTGTGTTTTTGAGTTTCCGATATCATCATCCTCCTAGCGTTATCTCAGTACAGTTGCATCCTGAAGGATGCTTGGGGTCCGCTACCTAATGCCAAGATTTGGCGTAGGCACTAGTTTTTACGGAAGCGACTGCCATCTGACCTTCCAACCCCGAGGGGAAACTAGACCTTATTGGGATTAGGCTTTGTCAAGTGAGTGGGCAACTTGACTGTGAGAAGTTCTCAAAGCGCCCAAAGGCCTCCAACGGCTTTGAGTTTCCGATATATACTTACATACGTGTTAATGCGTGAGCGCTTGCAACAGTGCCGAAATATCGCGTTCTTAATCGTAAATCAAACTACTTAGCCGCCGTCGCGCCTAGATTTCTTACCTACTGATCAATAAACTGCGTAGTATTTTATTTAGACGAGTTAGACGATACTAGACGACATAACTCGTATAAAATACTTAACTCCTACTCACCTTTCAAAAAAAAACTGCATACGTGAAATTCCCTACATGACATTAGCCAGGTCCTGGAAATAAAAATATCGTACACGACAAATGTATTAAGCAGCTTACAATTGACAATATTTCATAATTTCCAAAAGTCTTATTCGAAAACCATTTCGGTAAAAACGTGTGAAGTACACAAAAAACATTTTTTTAGACTTTTTTCGCCGTTAATTTTGGAAAAAATCGCAAAGTACTGTAAACCGAAAGTTGACGTCATCTTCCTCGCTGTATTCAGGGAGACCTTAGTACAGAGTACAGACCCAATTTAAATCGCTGCTCTGGAGTGGCTCTGGATTCTTGTTGGAAAGATGACATCATTTTTTACTTACGCCCTTTTGGAATGACCTACTTTTCAACGTGTTTTTTTTTGTATGAAATATCGAGTTAAATTGAAAAAGAAAAAATACTGGTGGCTTAAATTTTTACCTATTTTCTAACGGGTAGCATTTAACGAACCACCAAATTAGTTGCCGAATGATACTCTAAAAAATTACATTGATTACCAAAAATACTAGATTCGCACCAAATTTTCAACTCCTTTTAAATATAAAGTGCAACTCAAAGAAGTAACATGTCGATAACCTATTAAATTAAATTGTTACCAAATAAATTAGTCACTACCCAAAAATACTTAATGATCACCTAATTTCAAACACCAAATTTCATATAATTTACATCCAAATATTACAGGGCTCGTAATCCTATTAAAATTATTTACACCCAAATAATTCTTTCGATACCCAGAAATACTACATGATCACCAAATTTCACGCGGCAATTGTTTTTTAACGCCCGACGCGAAAACAGTTCCAATCTAGTCTAACCTCATTGCTAGCACCTGATGCGGTTTTCCATACGGTCCGTCTCGCTCGCACGTCGCACCGCGTGCGAGCAAGACAGCGCTAAATGATTTTATTTTATAGAAGCTTCAAAATTTCTGTAACTTTAATGAGACACGTACATAACATAATTTAATTTAATATATTTTCAACAGTGCTTGCTTTCCTTACTGGTCGCATACAGCTATTTGTTCTCAGATGTTTTTGCCTCTATTCGCTGATAATCGTCAATTTGCCTAGGTAATAGTATTTTTCTATGACATCTATTTTTATTTCAAACTAGTGGAAATTGGAACAGTATTGACGGATCTCCGCTGGCGCGGAGCTCCTATTTTGAGTTGTTTTGGCCCTTCGGGCCGATGCAAAACTAACATAACCTAAACCTACCTATACCTTTTTCTACCTATTAACTTCCTTTAATTTTTCCATGAAAGTTTATCTAAATTAATAAAGTAAACTCATTTGAGGACCTTCATCCATTTTCATAACAAACTAACAATTTAATAAATCAACAAAACTCATTTTCAAATAAAAGTTTTCATTCAAACGCGCTCACGTCAACGCATTAAAAAATTAATAACAAAACTTCTTGCAGTTTGTAAACCATCAGCAATCGTAGAAAGAGCGAATCACACACAAGGACGGAGATATTGTGACAGTTTTTTCTGGGGTTACCACAAAAAGAATAATCTCCCCATTTTTACTGACAAGTAGGTTTTTAATTAATGAGAATCTTCAAAATAAACTCTTAGTAAATATTAGCGGGCAAACACAAAACATCCGATGTCCTCCCAATTACGATATAAATGTGTACTAATTTAATACCTACATTAAAGTTAACAAAATCACGATTAGTTTAAAACGTCTTAGTTATTCAGCCATTATAATAATGAAATTCACAATAGTATTTTAATCACGTGACAATTAAATTTTTAATCTGTTATTTTTAACATTCGAGCCGGTTTAGTTTACCCAACATTATGGGTAACATATTTTTAGGGTTCCGTACCAAAAAGGTAAAAAAGGAACCCTATTGGTTTCACTTTGTCTGTTTTATACTCTGGCCACTGGTTCATCGATGACATTTCGGTGACAACGGCCGGTGACAAATAATCGGTTCCTTATACGCGATGAGGGACAGAAGATATGTCATTTTTTCTCGCTCCCACGTGTGTTATTGTCTATGCTTACATCTCCTTCACACACCTTTGTATGTGTGTATCACCAGTTCCATCTTATACTTGTTTCATGTCAGCAATAGGTAGTTAGAATGAAACAGCAATAGGTACCTTTCACTCTGACGACATATCAATAGGTTTTATGCTTCAGACAATTCTTTGACCTTTGTATTTGATTGAGTGAGATAGCAGTATACGTGTTATTATTTCACACAGCCACATTGCGCGTTGCTTTTTAAATTAATTTAGAATTTTACTTTCTAATTTATAACATTTTGGAAATGACTAAAATATTTATAGTGCTAAAAACAATTAATTTGTAATTGTTTACTAAAATTTAGCATGCGATGTGTATAATATTTGGATGTTATTCTAATGAAAAAAGGTGCATGAGATTAGGTGGTAGTTTAGTGTTTTTGGTGGTACTTGTCAATTTTTTTGATGAGATTATAAATTTATAGGAACGCAATAAGTAAAATAGGTGCAAGTGCTGCAAAAATAGGTAGAATTTTTTTGGTGACTCGGAATTGCTGATCGGTAATTTTTTTTGAGTGTTCAACCTTATTTTAGGGTTCGAAAATTTGATGATATCAAAAGTTATTTAGGTGATCATTTTATTTGTTCCCTTTTCTAACTAGTTCATAAAATAAAGTGGTTAAAAATATGAAATGGTGTCAATTTCAGACTCGTTCTGTGTTCAGGTGAATGGAATCGATTTAGTAATTAGTAAATTCTTGAGTTAAAAAGAACCTCATTTCAACTTTAACGAACTCGTTGGAAATCGAAAAAAGAAACTTTCTTTCGAGATAATTGGCTTCGGATCCGCATAGCTTCAATTCAATTAGGAATTGTTCAGAGTTATTAAACCAAATAGTTAAAAGCATAAATGAAATTAAGTTTTGTAAATAATTTTGTTTGACGCTATGATATCAGATAAATTTTCTCTCGGACGCTCCTGTGACAACCCTGAAGTGCAAGCGTCCATAGGCTGCGGTGACTGCTTACCGTTTATTAAAAAAAGGTGCATGACGCTACGTGGTATTAAAAAAACCGGGCATGTGTGAGTCAGAATTCACACATTTAGTCGACTTCCACGCGGACAAAATTGCGGGTAAAAGCTAGCCCAGTACCATAGGGGTGACACGCGAAGGAACGTAAGCGCTGTGGGTAAGTATGTGTGCGTGCGCTGTCGGTACACGCGTCAATTGTTTGCGCGAGTGCGTAGCGCGTGGCGCGGACGAATCGCGAGACGCGACGGCACCCGATCGTAACCCGGCCTGTTAGCCTGGGCCTGTCAGGGACGAGGTAACTGACCTCGGTGCGGGGGTTTTGTGTCCATTCTCTATGTAATACCAGAGACTAGGAATTATATAGACTGCCAATGCCTATACATTGTGGAGTGATTTTAAAATAATGGGCCTGCTGTAGCTAGTTTCACTATGGAGAGATCACTTTACCATTTAATTCGTATGCCACTAAGACCTCTGCTTAACACATAGCGCCATCTGCTGGGAGCTTCTTCGTTGTGTTCATAGATGGCGCTATGTGTTAAGCAGAGGTCTTAGTGGCATACGAATTAAATGGTAAAGTGATCTCTCCATAGTGAAACTAGTTACAGCAGGCCCATTATTTTTAAATTACGCCTCAATGTATAGGCATTGGCAGTCTATATAATTCCTAGTCTCTGGTAATACTATTATACTATTCTGTGAAGCTATCACAGTACCGTTATAATCCATTCTGTTGGATCAGTACATAAACAGTTTAGTATCTCAGTCCCAACAACATTAAGACGTATCAAAATCACATTTACTCGCACGACCGACAAATACACACATCCGGCGGGCGACATGGCGGCACTTCCGGTGCCGACAGCATCCTCAGTAAACTATTTACCTTTGGGTCTATTCGGCTTGACATATTAATATTGTATTGATATGACATTTGTAGCGTGATTGCACGTTTGTGTCCTGACTTGGTCGAGATCGGAATAAGGTGTACCTATTATACTTTCATAGCAACAATATATGTATCTGTACGTCCCTATGGAGTTATAATAAAGAACTGGTTTTAAGATTTGTTGACTGAGCTGCTTGTTCCGATAACTCAGTTGGCTAGAGCGATTGGGTGCGTATAATATTACAAATACTCTAAGATGGGTTCAGAAGCCGAAGGAAAATGACCTGCATTGCTACTAGTGCTACCGGTAACATATTTATAGGTGCTAATCTATATACAAATTGAAATAAGAAATAAATCAAAACAAAGATAAAACATAATATTTATTTATAATATTTATTGTACATAAATAACAAAAAAAAATTGTTGTTGTATAAAAAATAAAATAATTACAACAATTTTTGCACAATAACCAAAATTGCGGATTTGGCGAAATCAGTGGCAGCCGAACACGCCTGAATGTTTTTTTTTAAATTATAGACCAATTAATAGTCCCTATTCTCATGTCATTCGAGCTCAAATGTCGTGCGATCATCATCATAAATTTAAGAGCTGGGCTCTTGTCGGTGGGGTAATCTCCATTCCATTCTTTTCTCTGCCACTGTCTTTAACTCCTGATACGACGTTACATTAACTTTTTCCTTGGCTTGGTCCATAAACGTCCGTCTCGGTCTTCCCCTTCCTCTCTTTCCTTCTATTTTCCCCTCAATTATGGTCTTTATATAATTGTCATGCCGTATCAGGCGTCCCAACATATTTCCTCTTCTATTTTTAATAACTTCAAGTAGACGTCTTTTCTCTCTTACCAATTTCAGCACTTCCTCGTTTGTTCGTCTTTCCTTCCAGCTTATACCTTCCATTCTTCTCCATCCCCACATTTCAAACGCACTCAATCTCTATCGCGTTGGGTCAATGTCCAGGTTTCGCATCCATACAACGCTATACTCCAGATGTACGCCATAATAAATCGCTTTCGGATGTTTCGAGTAATCTTTGCTTTAAATAAGTATTTTTTGGCATTAAAAGCTTATTTGGCCATAGCTATGCGAGTGATGATATCTGCCGTACACCTGGAGTCGTAGGTTATAATGCTACCTAATTATTTAAATTTGTTGACCTGTTCAATGATCCCAACTAACCGCAGTGCTTTGCGCGTCTCGATCGCGCAATGAACAGATAAAATGCTTGCCGCGCCGCAATTCTCACAAAGCTGTGGCCCGGTTGTTAAGGCGAGGCCAGCTGTTCATGAATCGACGAAAATATTAAAGTTCGAGGTTAGAGTGTGAAGAAATAATGTAGAATTACTCTACACAAAAATTACTGTATAGAATTGAAAAAGAAAGAAAGTAACAAAATAACCGAACAAAATATTGAAAAATGCTTTGATAACTCTGTGGAAAAATTCTAAATATCATAGTAAAAATAAACTTTCATGCTGATTATTTCGTAATTGTCAACGGCAGTGATATGTTTGTTTTTTTACAAAAAGGGTAGCTTGTTTATTTTGCCAACAAAATAACCGGATAGATTTTTGATAAATGATCCAGTATTCCAAAAATCAATCAAAACGTACTAAATATTCATGAAAACTACGCGCAGAGTTCCGTAGAGAGCGGGATGGTTAATTGTAAACTCACGCGTGTTAGAGCGGGACGTTTGCAGTGGGACTGCCTTGCCTTAACGTTTTAGCGATATCTGATAAAGCAATCATCGGACAGCTCATGAAACACTGGTCCTTATTCAAGGTTGTGGATTAACTAGTGTAAACTGAGCCGTGATCCACATATGGACCCGTCAATCATGTGGGATACTTGTACATTGGGCCAACGAAAATGTTGAGCACTTTAGTACTTTGTCAAATTAAAGAGGTTTCTAATTTTATGACGTTTCAGTCTAAATATTTCTTAGATTTCGATGTGACAAGGTTCTAAGTATGCTCAACATTTCCATGGGCTGACTGTACATTGGGATTTTGAGGGGATGCGATATTACAACGCATTCCCTATCGCGAAAAGGCAATAAACTCTACAACACTCCATACACATGTACCTACACAGATAACCAACAAATGTACAACATGTAATTGATTTGGAACGATTAAATGAGACGTTCCAAGCCCCTTAAAAATTAAAAATAAACATTCGAGTTATTTCATGTACCTACGTTTTTGACTTGTTGAAAGTGACATTTCATTAAAAAAGGTCTTATTCTGATTGAAGAATAGATGTTAAATTAAACATAATATGACATTTTAAATCTTATTTGTCATAATATCAGAGGAGTTCTGTGTCATCTATTGGGCTTTAAAGTGTCGAGCATTGGGAGGGTTTTTTTTTATTCGACGACGGTGGCAAACAAGCTTACGGTCCGCCTGATAGTAAGCGGACGCCGCAGCCTATAGACGCTCGCAACTCCAAAGAGTCACGTGCGCGTTGCCGACCCTTTACAAAATTTGAGGATTCACTGTGTTGAGAGCAGAAGGGATAGAAGGTTCACCTTATGTTGGACATTTTTTTAACGCGACTGTCCTTACCGCTCAGCTATACATTAGCTTCCCCAAACAACGGGCAAACAACCACTTTTACTAAATCTGAAGGAAAATTGGGGTCCTCAAGCCGAATTGTCTGCGTCTTTGACATATACAGGCCCACAAAAGAATATGTGGGTATCTGATACGCGCCGTATTCAGTGATGACAATGGAGCAATTTTGGGTAGATTACGCGCACAATGGGGCCATAAGTGGTCAGGTGGGGATTTAGTTCTAGGGCAATTTTCTTTTATGAAGCGTCATGGAACCTGTGAGGTTAATGTTTTAGGAAGCGTGGCAATAAATTTGCAACTTGTGAATAATGGGGCTACATGACACATATACCTACCTAAAAATCTGCAGAGCGCGTTGGGCAGACACGATTGCACTTTTGACTCGACATTTTTTTGTACTACGACGGACGGTAGCAAATAATACATCATACGATTTACACTGGACCTCTAGTATATTTTTTTATTCGAAACATAATTTGTATGGCACCACGAACGGCGTCTTCTGCTGGCCTTTGGTGGTAAGGTAACTATTTGGTGCAATACAAATTTAGACTATAGGCAAAGGTGTTTTCGTACGTTTAGATTTAGATTAGATTACTCCATGTGCTCATATTTATATATTTTAGAAATATATTTAACTGCACATCAAAAAAAGACTGAATGCCCATCAAAAAAATACGCGTATTTGATATGGAATTAGTACTTTTGCTGTGCAATTCAGCAGTTTTAGGTTATGAGGGTTTTTTGATGTGCCTTTGATTGGGTAACTTTTTTAACCTGAGTGTGTTTTCATGGGTCAGACCCAATGAAGCCACAGGAGTGCGCGGTTGGAGAGTAGCCTGGGGAAAATCGAGGAGAAACCTCCGACACGACCACGCGGGCGTTTTACATATTATACTATACTATAATACATGCAGTACCACTATTATGACTATATGCAGTACCATGTTCATTAAGCCGTCCTCTACCGGTGACTTGACCCCGGTATCCCCGGCCGGATAACAAAAGAATGTATTCTTTTGTTTTTTTCCCTGGGAGATGACGCGTTTGGTAGTATTTTACTCGTGTTTTTTGTTTTTACTAGAAAGTTTACGAACCTAATGACGCCAACAATGAGCCACAAAAAGATCATTATGCCCCAAAAGTTTTTCTCCATAATACCGGTCATAATGGTGAGGTGATTAGGCTTGTAATTTACCAAGGGCCGGTTTTTGTGACGCGTCAGACGCAAAACCGTCGATGTACGGCCATCAGATATATCAGAGCGGACAAAGTGTTCCTAAATATCTGAACACGACTCTATCAACTAGTGGCTCCGTGAGCTGTGAACTCTGCATGTGAACCCCGGAGATTACAGGTAATATTTCATGTCAATATCGCGCCTTTTTAGGATTCCGTACCCAAAGGGTAAAACGGGACCCTATATTACTAAGACTCCGCTGTCCGTCTGTCACCGGGCTGTATCTCATGAACCGTGATAGTTAGACAGCTGAAATTTTCACAGATGATATATTTCGGTTGCCGCTATAAAAACAAATACTAAAAAACAGGATACAATAAATATTTACGGGGGCTCCCATACAACAGACATGTTTTTTTTGCCGTTTTTATAGATAATGGTAAGTATGGAAATGGAACCCTTCGTGCGCGAGTCCGACTCACACTTGGCCGGTTTTTTATAGGCACATTTTCCCACAATTCGCGTTATTTAACAGAAATCAATTCAACATTCATATTCAAATAAACGTGCCCTCATCAATTAGACCTCGGCGAAATCCCTTCAAGTTTCACTTCGCAAGTATTATGAAACTTGTTGCTTTGATGGAGTTTTCTAAGAAATTATGAGACGTCTTTGAACCTGTCTAAGGTTATACAAGTTTCATCGACAGCGGTGAAGTTATATTGCTTTAAACTGTGTAGGCAGGGTTATTTGGGATGAAAAAGTTTTCATCGCCCATACAGTATTAAACTCACAGTCAAATCAGCAACTTTTTATTAAATGTCAAAAACGATTTGTTAATATGAAGTTTGTAGGGAAATACTGTCTTAGTGACGTCACTAAGACAGTGTGAATTGGTTTGTTCAAATCAGCGTCCTTTTTAAATCTTTATGCTTATAAAATCTTTCAATTAGCTAAAATAAATTAATAATTGATGTTTTTCGCGTATTTTCGTTAGATCTTTTATTAGTCAAGTAAAAAATAATTTATTTTTACCTTAGTTTAATACCCTAATGGGCGAATTTTTGAGTGTCGAATGCTCGACTTTTCACTCGACATCTGTCAATAAACATCATAGTTTTTTGACAGATCTCGAGTGAAAAGTCGATCGGTCGACACTCAAAAATCGCTCCCCTGGCCACAGGTAGATTGCAAACAGATTTATAATCAGACGTAGGAATCGGCGGGGCAAAATTGTTTGACAAGTAGGGAGTTCCTATATCGATAAACTCAACTATCGATGCTAGTTCTATATACTAGTGATCGCCCCCAGCATTGTGTTTTTTGTTCTATTGTTCAACATTGCATATTTTTAATAATCGCTAGGTTATATAAAGGTAGGGCGTAATACCTATTGACTACAAAATAGTTAATGTTATCTACCTATTTTTAAGTAAATTACCTACTTAGACACTCGCTATAAAACAATAGGTACTTGTCAATGTCGTCGTTTACTTTAACAATAGTAGATGGGACATTCACGTAGAAAAAAATTGGGACAAGTAAAACTATAAAATTGTCTTTAAAAACGAAGGAGGATATTGAGTTATTATTTAATTTTTTTTACTTTTAATAAAAACATATTTTTACAAGCAAACCCTTGAGTGATCACTAGTATATAGACCTAGCATCGATAGTTGAGTTTATCGATATAGGAACTCCTTACTTGTCAAACAATTTTGCCCTGCGCATTCCTAGGTCTGTTTATAATTGTATTTGATGCGAGGGGTGGAATACTAAGGATGTTGTGACACATTGAAATTACTATTCTAAACGCAAAGTCCATATAATCCAAATATAGCTCACCTACAATAACTAGCGATTGACAAACAAGACACATCGTGGGAGGTAGCCCGTAACCCTCTACATAGCTCCTACGTGTTACCATAACCCCCCCCCCGCTCCCTGAAGCAGGCCTTTTTTTCTTATAAAAATGCCCCTCCCCCCTCGCCAGCCTGCCCGCCTGATAGTCATTTTGTATAGGAGCCCCCCTCAAATATTTATTTTATTTTGTTTTTAGTATTTGTTGTTATAGTGGCAACAGAAATACATCATCTGTGTAAATGAGATACAGGCTGCCATACAGACGGACAGAGACGGACGGACAGCGAAGTCTTAGTAATAGGGTCTCGTTTTACCCTTTGGGTACGGAACCCTAAAAAATATGTGTTGAAGTATACCTAACGTGTTTTATTATATTAAATATGTACAATGTTTTTTTTTAATAAAGCCAGCTCCAACTTAAACTTCGCTACTACTTCTTCTAAAGCATAAACGAATTGGTAATTCATTTGTCTAAAATCTGAACGTTTGATATTAAATTTCGAAACAATAGAATCTTTATTCCAATTTCGCAAGTTGGTCCGAGCACGGGTGAAGGGCGAACCGACCCGTATGACCCGTATCGAGCTAACACTCATCATCCTCCTCCTAGAGTTATCCCAGTACAGTTGCATCCTGAAGGATGCCTGGGATCCGCTACCTAATCCCAAGATTTGGCGTAGGCACTAGTTTTTACGGAAGCGACTGCCATCTGACCTTCCAACCCCGAGGGGAAACTAGACCTTATTGGGATTAGGCTTTGTCAAGTGAGTGGGCAACTTGACTGTTAGAAGTTCTCAAGCCGCCCGAAGGCCACCAACTTGGCTTAACGACTGCTGCCATAGACAGCAACCGGGATCAACGGCTTAACATGCCTTCCAAAGCACGGGAGCGCTCAGTTAGTAACCACTCAAAGCGATCACCCATCCAAGTCCTGACCGCTGCCCACGTAGCTTAACCTTAGATACCGCAAGCGGTAGGTACGCATCGAGTATCGAGCTAACACTAGCGAGCGAACAAGACCAAAATTTGGGAGACCCGTCCGCCTTAAGGCCGGGTATTACCACTTTTGAGTTTTTAAAAACCATCTGAGACATAGAATATAGTGTCTTAAAAAAAAAAAAGTGTTACATGAGGATCTTGTCTAGTCAAAATCGCAGTCAGTTACATGATCTGATGAATTTCACTCGATAGAAAAAAATCGCGAAGTTACCCCTTTTTGGAATGTATTTTCAATACTACGGCTATATTACTGATATTTAACATTTAATTTTTGTACTCAATTAAAGATCGTAAATAGTTATAGACATTTTCGCAGGGTTTGCTTTGATAAAATGACTGGCTTGATGACTATAGCTAAATATTTACAAAACTGCGCGCAGAGCTTGCGTAGAGAGCGGGATGGTTAATTGTAAACTCACGCATGTTAGAGCGGGACAGTTGCGTTGGGGATACCTCCCCTTAAGGAACGTCTGGGTGTGAATTTATAGTTAACTATATGTAGATACGAGTAAACTAAAATTTCAATTCAACATTGCATGGACTCTTGCATTGTGGGTATCTGACAGCGGAATCTTCTGCATTTAGACTTCCACTATTATATAATCTGTGCTTCCGTGTCGGTTTAAAAAGACTGGAATTTGTATTTTATAAAACGGAGAGGAAATATTACAAAAGGCACTACAAAGCTTATATTTTCAAATTTTATATAGGTTAATAAAACTTATAGTAGTGTTACGTTTCACGTTTAGTTTATTATTTAATATACGAAATTGCGTACTTATATAGCCTCTGTTTTATTCATAGTGTAATTTTATTGTCAACCTGAGGGGTTGAGGATTACGTAACGTTTTTGGGCGTGCGCAATTTTTCATACTAAAAATGACAGATCTACCGTAAGTGCCCCATACTACAGTATGGGCCTATTCAAGGAAGGAGTGTGTGTGACACCCCTGGAGTTGCAACCGTTCATAGACTACGGTGACCACTTACCATCAGGTGCTTACCGTGAGCTTGTTTGCCATCGCCGTGGTATAAAAAAGTGACATGTTAAAAGCCGAAAACTATTTTTTTACACATAATGTAACGTACAGTCGAGGACATAAATATGTATACATTTTTGGACCTTTCAATGGAATAAGGTGAAAATGTGTATACATATTGGTGCCCTTGACTGTACACATAAGGTAATGTAAAACTGTTGAACAATCAACATATATATGCTCCTCCTACAAGCAATGAGAATCAACGCACAAAAACTATCTCCAACTTTCGAGAATTGAAACTCGAGAAAGTATTAATATTCGGTATAAACTGAGCACCGGACTGAAAGTGCAGACTGGATATTAAATTTAAAATTGCAGCAGGCTAGGATTAAATTTAACGGTACCTATTCAGTCTGTTTACCGTCTCACAGCTAGGGGTCAGCTTTCTTGTTTGAAATTAAAATTTGTCTATGCGAGATTGTTTAAATGGTTTACAGACTCGATCGATATGTGGTAATTTGTTCTTTGACATGACCTTTCTGACGTCACAGAGGTTTTCTTAAGGATACCGTTACAGATGGGATGCTGTCAGTGTGTGCTGTAATAACATGCGCTGAGGTGGGGCAGTAATGCAATTCGTCCAGCTTCCACACATCCCGCCCCGCTTAGAAAGCATTCATTTAGTCGTCTAATTAACTTACTGACGTCGCAAAGATTCTCACTTGACATAATACTGTCAGTATTACGTTTGCACGGTAGTAATATCATGCGCAGAAGCGGAGCAGTACCGCCTTCGCATCGTCCCGCTACCGCGCATCCCGCGCCAGTCAGGAATCACTCATTTAAATGTAGGTGCGCAGTAAAAAATGGTACCGAGTCGACTGACAGCTGACACTGACATTTGACACTTTTCTCATATCGTACTGCCTCCGCACCGACAAATCAGGAAGTCGCCTTACGGTAACATGCTACATTGTTTGCGTGTTTTGAGGCTCATAGATGTACAGATTTTTAATGTACATATATGAACAGTTCTGTGTACTGGATTTAGTTCATCTATGGCCACATTTCCGAGCAGTGTCGTGAAAAAAAAAGGCATTCTTGTACATCCCCAATCATTTCTATTACTTAACTTATTTCAGCATTTCGCAAAAACCTCTGCCAGGGAGGGGAAAAAAGTTGAAATTGTGATCTTAGAAGGGTCCCTTGATGAATCAATTGTCTTTCTAAGCAAGTAATTTAAAACAAGCTTGGCACTTGAAAAGTAATTTAAAGATAGCGAAAAACGAAAAGCCTTTAGGAGAGACGAGAGCAAGATAAGTCACTCTGCTTAGTAAACGCTTTCAATTCTGACGCTGAAAATATGAGTTTTAAATACACGGTGTCAAAACGAGAATTTAACACGATTGCAATCTGGAAATAAAATGAACGAGAGAATTTACTAGGTTTCTAAGAAACTGTAAACTAGTAGATAGTAGGGTTTGACTTGTAAAAGTGCCATTGCGGCCTACTTACAGAATATAGTTCATTTTATTTCATTTTATTCATTTAGTATCCGATATATTGACATCCACAGTAAACCTTGAGTAATTTATGACACGAGATTTAATGTGACCTAAAAAGTATGGTGTTACGGGTTTCCAGCGTATTATCTCTCATTCCGAGTCGAAACCGCTAACATGACTGGATTAAGGATAAGCAGTAGGGATAAATTCGCCTTTGAACCTGTAGAATCTGTTGTCTTTAATTTTATAATAATTGTCATGTGTGTAATAATAGTACATTACTTACCAAGGGCGATAAAACAAAGAATGTCTCAGAACGCAGGTATTTTACGCCCGAGCCGAAGGCAAGGGCGATAAATATGCGATCTGAGGCTTTCT
Organism: Cenopis cana; assembly: GCA_951800055.1. NCBI lineage: Eukaryota > Metazoa > Arthropoda > Insecta > Lepidoptera > Tortricidae > Cenopis > Cenopis cana. The sequence goes on along the minus strand of OX637491.1, from coordinate 3,208,314 downwards.
TTATTATCGCCCGTGGTAAGTACAAAATTTTATGTCACCCCCTGGCCAGGAAGTGGGTTTTTTCGCGCGCGGAGCGTGCGATAATGGCCACTTTATGGCCAGGTGTGACATAAAATATTTATATTCACATATACATATTAACTCAAATTATCGATTAAATTAGACTATTTTCTAAAGTAAATTCCTCGGCCAAAGGATAGGCGTAGCCATCCAGCGGGGGAATATGGTAGCCTACCACAGGGTAAGGATTTGAGCGAGTTTTAGTAGATTAAGTATACCTACTTATTAATAGGGTACTTTTTTAGTTTCATCTACTGTTTATGACTTTGGCAGATTCTAGTTCTTTATTTTTTTTAATAAAAATGTAGGCGTTTTTTCACAGTGTCCTCTCTTCAGTCTTACCCCTCACAAAAACGTAATTAATTTATTTGTTATCTCTTTCGGACAAGCAGTCCGCAAAACAAATAGAACCGTAATTAGGGCTACGTAAACATTTTAAAAAACTGTTACTCGGGAGGAAAAAAATAATGCTTTCGCTAATTTTAATGACGTTACCTACCTTTTTTATTTGTATGTATAATAAGTAGCCTTAGGCTTATTTGAGGGTTTAGCACACCGCTTGCGCCAAAATGTATGAAACCCGCTCGCGTCGCGCAGCCTGTGTGACGTCGCTAACCTGTTAGCATACGTTCCGGCGCGCAGCGGTCGCGTCGCGCGGACGTCGCGCAACGCAGTGTGACCAAGCCTTTAGCGGAAAGGTTTGTAAATGTTGGCTTCGTGTGTTGTACCTACTGTTAAAAGTAATGAGGATACATTTTTGGCTTTACCGGGATTCCAACCCTGAACCGTCAGCTTTTTTCTCAACGTGTTTTACTTCACTGAAAGGAAATTAATAGTTTTGTAGGTATACTTATACTATAAGTTTTAGTTTTAAAACTCAGTGCTGTAGTATGTCATCTACGACGACGCGCCCCTCCACAGCGAATTTCATACTAATCTATGCGCAATTCGCTATTTGAATTTGTTTATGATGCCATTCAAACCAATTTTTAGAGACGATCAAATGTTTGTATGGGACCATTAGAGCAACACAAAATGACGAAAATGAGAGGCAAGGTACAGGATACCTACTGAGCACTGAAAACGCCCCATAGTGGCTGACAGCATAACGTGGATTCACAGTTTTATAGCCTCGTACTACCGTTGTTTTAGTAATTTGCCATTTTGGTCGTGAAATAATGCGTGTATGGGCATAGTGGCAACTACTGGTATGGCAATAAACAATAATTTTTTTGTTTTTTTTTATTGTGTATTTTTATAACATCCAACAGTGCTACACCGTTTACAATGTTTTTCAAGTATACGGGCATTTTCAATTTAAAGTGTACCCCCTACCTTTTTTTCGGATCTCGGTGATTTTGGGTATTTTGACTCAAAATCATGAGTACTATTGATTCAGATGAAGAAAAAAATGTCCTTGATTGTCCGTACAAATTTTCTGTGTCAGTTTTGTGACGAGCCATATAAACTGTATGAAAAAAGCGTCACAAAACTTACTTTTTTGGTGGGACACTTTTTCTTCGAGGCAAAGGGATAGTAATCGTGATTCTGAGTCAGAATACCCAAAATCACCGAGATCCAAAAAAAGAAGTACACTTTAAAGTGAAAATTACCACTAAAGCGCCAAATTCATGCAAATCGATTTGACTAAACGTACCTATCAATTATCAGAACAATAGCGATCCCTCTTGCCCATTCATTACAAAAGCCTTAACCGTCAGTAATTATCAACTTAGAGGTTGTCGCACACATAAAGGCTCGGAACCCGACCGGCGCCACCACCTCACCTCACCCGTCAATCAGGCATCAACCCAACGCAAGCACGGAATAGCATCGCCTCAGCAGCGCCGAGGAGGCCTCGTGGCGGCGCGGCGCTTACCACGAGGCCCACTGGTTGACAACTTTATTAGGTACGTTTGTAGTAGCAGGTGGGGTTTACTACCGTGACGTCATCGCGCCGCGCAAAGTACATGCGGCCGCCGGCTCATACGTCGTGTGACTATTCAGCGGTTGTGTTGTGGCGCAGCGTTACGGATCGCACGCGCACGCGCTGCTGCGCTGTTGTACGATCATTAAATAAATCGTTTCGCTTTGTATCCCCTGCGCGGTAATCACGTAACGTTTTCAACCGTTAGTACGATAGATTTAAATGTCAAATCCCATACTAAAAACTGGGATTAAATACGTACCAACGGTAGTACATATTATCGTAACGTGATTATCCCGCTGGTTACATGTATGGAGTGCCCAACTACTTTAATATTTTTTCGTCATTTCACATCACTTTTACGAAGCGAACACACCTTCCTGCTAAATGTTTTAATTATATTTGTAGTGCTTATAGTCTCAGAGTACGTCGGCTGTCACATACAGACAAAAAGACGGACGGACGGGTTCCGTTTTCACCATTTTGGCTACGGAACCTTAAAAGTACTATTCGTAATTGTATTGTAAACAACACTACTAATAATAATAAAGTACATATATTAAAATAGGTTCTCGCTGGTGGTAACCCTAGCGCTGAGGGCGGGGCCTCGAAAGAGCGCGTTGCGTGCTATAGAAAGAGATGGCCGCGTTTAGGCACGTTTGGCATACCTAAACGGGGGATTTGTTAACAGAGAAACTTCTGTACTTGTACTATTACTTATTCTGTGGTAGTAGGCCGTTCCGACCACGCGCGCTCCTCTCGCCGGCAGCGAGTTGCAAGCGCGGCGTTCACTTTGCGACGTCGAGCTGTCCAGCCACCGCTAGGAAGTCCTGAGCAGCTGGGGCGATGCCTTACGGAGTGGATAAGTCTGCGTTGCAGTATCAAGTTTCTAACAAAGATCACTGACCGGCGCGGTGGGGTGCGAGCCTTTACTTGTGCGACAACCTTAAAACATGACTTAATGTTTAAAACTGATCTCGATTAAGCACAAAGTGTTTCGATAATCGATAAAGCGATTATTTGTACCCCGATACGTGGAGGCGAGTTTAAATTGAAGCCTCATAAATCCATTTTATCGTAATGAGATTTACAATGCCTTTAAAAAAGTCTAGTAATCCGGTTCTGCCGATCCCTTTTTTAATAATTGATTGGGTTACGTGAACATTAAACGGTACGATGGACTTTGGTGCTTAAAGGATCGACTACATCCAAATTCCCTTTGACAAGCGCCTCACTAGCTCAATAATTAAGATTCCGGCCGTAAAAAGAAAAAAAAAAAGAAACATTTACTTATTCGTGAGAAACACAAGATAATTACAAATAGGACACAACTCAGCGTTATGCTGGCAGGGCCAGCGCTGGTCTTCCGTTGTGACCATTTTGGTGAATTTACGGTACAGTGAATCAGAAAGAGAATCCTATAGAAGTAGTATTACGATAATACAGAAAGGGATGGAATTTTGGTAAACCGATTAAATTGTGAAGTATTTCATTATATATATTCAGAAGTCTGATACATCCTCTGGCACGATTGTGTCATTTCACCATTATTTAGTCGATTAATCATGCAGTTTTAAATTTTTCATATACCTATTTGCAAGGTTTTCAACATAGGTGTAAGTTACTGAAAGGCTACTCCAGTTATTTATGTATGCTGTAAGCGAAGAATAACTTTAAATAGTATTGTTAGAAAAATATGCAAGCGTCGCGTATCGCGTACCTAAACCTGCCTTCAGATCACTCGGGCTCTCCATACAAATTTCTAAAAATGTTTCACTAAGAAACATCACTTTGAAACGAGAACGATTAAATAAAATACAAGTCGAGCGTAAGACAGCTCCAAAACCAAATAGACGTATGTCCATAATATTTACACTGAATTACTCCATTTTATTTCTGAGCGATAAGAAATATCTACTGGTAAATACGAACAGCTTGGGCAGGCATGTAACGGTCAGCTAGACATACGTTTATCGATTTCTTCATTGCAAAAAGAAGCTCGCTGTTCACTACATAAAGTTCATAGTGCAATGGTATTTAAAAAGAGATACACCTTTAATGAATCACTTAATCTGAATGGTAGTTGAAGGGCATTTGCAATGCAACCAGAAACTTTGACATGGTAAACGGTGTTTTGTTCCGCCTTTGAAAATACTTGGCTTTAAAAATGGAGTGATGTATCTAAAGCCGGTTTTATAGACGACGAGTTCAGTAAGACAGACAACTTGCCCTTGGCATGTATCTACATTTTGAAAATTTGCTGCTTCACTAAAACCTTCCCAAAATATTTCACAAAGCGTTCTGACATGTGTTCTGGTAATCCTAGACAGCAATATAAAGATCTATTATTTCAACCCCGGGTTAGGACTGATATATATAAAAGAAATGCATTTAACATGAGCATCACAATTTACAATAAGCTGCCGGTTGAAATAAAAACACTAGAGGGCAATAAGTTTAAACGAATATTAAGAACTTGGCTTCTTAATCAATGCTTTTACAGCATCAGTGAATATTTGAATCACAAAGTGTAATATGTTTAATTTTAAGTTTAACCTAATCTATTTTTATTTTGTTGTAAAGTTATAGTGTAAGGATATATATAATTAAGAGTGTTAAATACCTAAATAAAAATGTCTACCTAATAATAACTACCTAATATAAATAAATACCTAAGTAATTAATAATTAACGTGTATTCCATACAAACACCCTTTATATGGTGTAGATATATTTGCATGCTGTTTGTAACAGCTAAAGAAGGCGAACAATTCTGTATTTACACTAAGACATGTAAACATACCCTTTTTTGGCAAATAAATGATATTATTATTATTTCTCTTTATTTATTTCTTTTCTTAGCCTAGGTTTGTATAACATTTCTATAAAAAGTAAAATATAAAAATACACTTACAAAACATAAAAACGTTATATTATTATTATTATTTCTCTTTATTTATTTCTTTTCTTAGCCTAGGTTTGTATAACATTTCTATAAAAAGTAAAATATAAAAATACACTTACAAAACATAAAAACGTTATAAAAACCTAGCCTAGAGTGCCGCCGGCAGCGAGGCAGGGCCTAAGCTACCGGTGGTCAGGGCGACAGAGAGAGGAACCTCCTGACTATCCGCGCCGTGTCCAGGAGTACCGCCTTCTGAATCTGACCCCTGCTCTCACTCGGAACCTTAATCCTATTAGTTATTATTATTATTATTAAAAAAAAAATTAAAATTATAATCGCAATAATGTAGATGTAGGGTCGATCGGCCCTTAAGCCATTGTAGGATGCCGCAACTGGAAACCTATTAAGGATCAGGATCCTGGGAGGTAGGGCTGCCATCTCGAATTTCGCCAAACCCGGACAAAGATTCAAAAAACCCCGGACATTTGGCGTAAATCGCATTTTTTCCCCGGACGAGTCCGAAAATAATATTTTTAAAAATCAAGACCTTTAAATTCAATGAGGTGCTTCCTTACATGAAAAGTATCCGGGTTTTCCCCGGACACTTCTTGACACCCCGCCCGGACGGCCCCCGGACGGCCTCCAAACTAGGACAAATCCGGGAAAACCCGGACGGATGGCAGCCCTACTGGGAGGCGATTTTCGTGTGTCGAACGCTCGAATTTTCACTCGACATCTGTCATAACATCATAGTTTTATCGCCCCCCTCCCCCTGTTCTATTTTGACCGTCAAATCTACCAAAGAAAGAAATGAAACGCGTAACACGGCTCAGCCCATTAATTACCGGTTTTGAGTTATTGAATGCCGACCCGAGTAAGTTTTAATTAACCGGTAACTACACAAGGTTATATCCGGATTGCCAGTGCTCTCACTCGGAACCTTAATCCTATTCGTTATTAATAATAGCTATCGCGAACCTGTACTTTACCGTTTGGCTATAAAATCAAGCGGGGGCGGCAGCGGTTATGTAAAACCAATCTTAAGACGATATATCGATTGAAAGCATATTGAAAGAGACACCCTTTGTTTTTCGCTCACGACAAAACAGGATGCAACCCTCTCCGAGAATGGCTTTTTAGACAAATCTCGTTAAATATCTGACTGTGTGCAGGTTTATTAAATTTCCTCTTGTCAGTACCTAGATGAGGTAAAATACCATCATATTAACTTAATCGTGTCTTTTAATAATGCGTTGTTTTGGTAGGCTGAGGAAAAAAACAGAAAATATAGACTCGACTTTGGATTTATTTTCTATCGAGAAAATTTTAAGCAATCATGTTTCGCTATTGTCAGTACCACAATCATATAGTCAAGAATCATATATCTGAAAATCAGCCCCTACTGTTTGCTAGTCTGGGCAGGACAGCGTTTCAAAGTCTCCAAATTTCTCAGTGTAGCGCCTTAAACTGAATACGGTACCCCGCGCTCAAATCGCTATCCCTATCACTCCATTATAGCATGCCATAAGAGTACAAGAGTGAGAATAAGTCCGTGCTCTGTTGTTTGTTATGCCGGCTGTACAGTCGCAGCAATGGTTGCTACGCGGGCGAGGTGTTCAAAATGATCTACACACGCTGTTATTCCCTTATGTAATAAAGATGTGTGAAGATCATTTTGAGCACTTCGCCCGCGTTGCAACCATTGCTGCTGACTGTACACACTGAAGAAGAAAAATGAAGAAAAATGTTTAATTGGTGCAAATTGGGTTCATATGGTACACAAATAAAATAAAAAAACGAAGGGTTCCGTACCAACACCACATTTAAAAACACTATTAAACACTGGTCTGCTTTACTTATATATTACATGTAATTTTTGGACTCAATAAAAGAAACTAAGTAGTAATAGACAAATTCGTATGGCTGACTGACAGTATTTCGTCAAGTGGTAATCTTTGCGACGTCAGTAAGTTTACGTCAAAGAAGAAAATATCACATATCGATCCCTCCCCGCCAAGTCAGGAAGCCGCCTAAGGCTTATTAATTAGTTGAGTGTAAGGATTAAAAGATTCACCGTCACAAGGGATTACCACGTTGGCTCAGTTGGTTAGAGCAATGGACGGATTCCAGAGGTCATGGGTTCAAATCCCACCTGTGGCGTTGAATTTTTCAATTTTTCACTCGTCATTTTTTTTATTGGTGGTCCCAGGTTCGAGTCCCGGTTATGCAGCGGGGTAGTGGAACCTCTTCTCCGCCGCCGCCGCCGCCAGGCGGCTTTCACTCCGTCAGTTCGCCGCGCCGCTGCAAGTACATACTCGGGCCGCTGCAAGTACATTCAGTGGTGAATTGCTACCGGACGGTCGCGTCGTCTCGTCATTCGCTTGGTGTGGTCAATATTTGTTATTTACCTATTATAATTTCGATTTGTAAGTTGGCGATTTGTTAACAGTGCAACTTCTGTACGTAGTACTATTACCTACTTATTCTGTGCCGCCGCTTGAACCTGTGGTTGTGGCCTAGACGCAACAACGACGTCAATTCTTGGGATTAGGTAAGCGAGCGGATCCAGATCTCATTTATAGGGTTTCGGTTGGCGCATCCGATTTAAGGGGAGGTATCCCCATTGCAAATGTCCCGCTCTAACATGCGTGAGTTTGCAATTAACCATCCCGCTGCGGGCTCTCTACGGAAGCTCTGCGCGTAGTTTTCGTAAACATTTAAACATAGTCATTAAACCAATCATTTTATCAAAGCAAACCCTACGAATTTGTCTATCTATAACTATTTTGGGTCTTTAATTGAGTAAAAAAATTAAATGTAAAATATCAGTAGCTATAGCCGTAAATTGAAAAAAACATTTCAAAAGGGGTAACTTTGCGATGTTTTTCTATCGAGTGAAATTCATCAGGTCTTGTAACTGACTACGATTTTCGCTAGACAAGATCCTTATGTAACAGATATATTTTTTTAAAATTTAAGATACTATATTCTATGTCTCAGATGGTTTAAAAAAAACTCAAAAGTGGTAAAACCCAGTCTTAAGGCGGATTCATAATTACCTGACCTGACTTGTCGAAACTTGTAATTTCCCCTCGGGGTTGGAAGGTCAGGTGGCAGTCGCTTCCGTAAAAACTAGTGCCTACGCCAAATCTTGGGATTAGGTAGCGGACCCCAGGCATCCTTCAGGATGCAACTGTACTGGGATAACGCTAGGAGGATGATGATGATGACTTGTCGAATGCGACCGAAATATATCGGTTTATACATATTTTTGAACGACCTTCTAACAATACCGATTTTCAAAAAAAATAAAAAAAATGCCTCTCTCCTTATATTCTAAGGGATGTGCTCAATTTATTTTTATTCTACCGATTTGTGGGCGTGATTGTGTACAATACAACTTTGTAGTAAAAACGAATACTGAGCAAAGCCGTGGGGGGATGACCGTCCATAGCGTAAATATTTCTTCTTTACTACGGAACTCTAAGCGAGATACAAGGAATGGCTCGGGGCTATACATTGACGGGAATGTTAAAATGTAAATTCAGAATACCTCTAAGTCCTAGTCGCAGCTATATTAAAAACGATAAGACCGTTACCCACCACATTTTTCAAATTTACGACCAGCTTATTGACACTAACTATTCAGTGAATAGAAACGGCAACTTTAAATGGGTCTTAGCGTCCATAAAATGGGAACAGAGCTGACAGATTTTTAAAAGCTCTTAACCTGATCCTGGATTTTACTAGGTGCCCAGATTTTGCGAGTTTAACGATTTTCTGGAAGTATGGGAACCAGTGCCGGATTAAGACTACTTGATGCCCTAGGCAATCCACGCCTGTGGGCCCCCCATCCGCGAAAACGCGAGCACAGCGAGCGCGAAATTTTTCAATTATTATGATGCAGGTGCAGAAAATACTTCATACGCATCAAGTCGTAACATATCTAGACGAAAACGCGAGCGTAGCGAGCGCGAAATTTTTCGAACATTATGATGCAGGTGCGGAAAATACTTCATACGCATCAAGCCATGGATGTAAACGCGAGCGCAGCGAGCGCGAAATTTTTCGAACATTATGATGCAGGCGCGCATAAAAAACCATACATAATTAATGTAAAAATAGCAGCTCTTGGTTCTCCGAATAAATAAACACCCAGTAGGTAGAAATCGACACTAAAAAAATATAACTACGCAAACCACGATGTTAATCTACTTATTTTTATGGTTTCGATCCTATTGGAGTCCTTTCACGTGTACGTCTGTCACCTGTCACAGGTTTTCAGGCCAAACGGCTGGAAATTCCGTTTTCAAATTTTCATAGTTTAAAGCATGCGGTTTACCCAAAGCCATACAAATTATCGAAAAATATATTAAGGGCGTGAAAAAAAAATTATGATTTGACAGTCGTTGTTTAGAGCTCGTTGAATAGATAAATACCCTACCTACCTACCCCCCTGGTTGCTCCTGGGAGGTGTGTGATTTTCTGAGAGATAGGAGGGAGTTAAAGAGATATATACCGTTTTGTATCGCTCTGAATGAGAAGCTGCCAAGTACCTAAGTATTTTTACGAAATTTTGCTCCGCTTTTTTTTGCCTCCCATCGGCCTATGAACTTCGAATTTGGTCATATTTATAATGTTTATTATTACGTATATTTTACTAACAAATGGTAGTGCTATTAACCGGAACGAGCGAGCAAGCGGGGAGCGGGCACTTATCAACACTAGCCGTGCGGATTTTCAAAATGACCTTTTTTTCGTGGTGTTTCTGGTGCCCCCCTAGACGTGGTGCCCTAGGCAATTGCTTAATTTGTTTAAGGGTTAATCCGGCACTGATGGGAACTTTTTGATTTGTCAGTATTTTTTTATCGCATAGCGATTATATCGAACCGTGAGATTTTCGACAGTACGGTTGCCAGTTTTGTTGCACTTTTAGCACCACGTGTAGGGTAGCGCTGGGTACATCCTAAGGACGTGGTGCCTACGAAATACCGCTTCACGCTTAGGCGACTTCCTGATTTGTCGGTGCGGAGGCAGTACGATATGAGAAGTGTCAAATGTCAGTGTCAGCTGTCAGTCGAGTCGGTACCATTTTTTACTGCGCCCCTACATTTAAATGAGTGCTTCCTGATTGGCGCGGGATGCGCGGTAGCGGGACGATGCGAAGGCGGTACTGCTCCGCTTCTGCGCATGATATTACTACTGCGCAAACGTAATACTGACAGTATTATGTCAAGTTAGGCGACTTCCTGACTTGGCGGGGTGGGATCGATATGTGACATTTTCTTCTTTCACGTAAACTTACTGACGTCGCAAAAGCGATTTAGATGAAATTTGGTAGGGACGTAGTTTAAGTCCCAGCAAAGGACGTATATAATACCTTTTAGCCTAGAAATTATCCTTTTCAAATCACCTATTCGGATAAGGGCTTTTTCTTCCCTGCTAGGAGGGATCAAAATGGCACTTTTCTTCCCTGCTATGAGGGATCAAAGTGGCACTTTTCTGTAACGAGTAATTGTATTGTATCGATTTTGATAGTTAAGTATTGTATCGATTTTGATGAAATAAATGCACAACCATTGTTATTTCAGATCTTTTATTATTCTCAATAGGTGATGTGAAAAGCAGTATGTGTCACATGGAAGCAAAATTATTTCCATCTTGGGCGTTAATTCTTGAATCCCTCACTACGCTCAGGATTCTATTTTAGAATCCCTCGCTACGCTCGGGATTCTATTATATAATCCTTCGCTTCGTTCAGGATTCAATTTACGCCCACGCCGTAAATATGTCATTTTGCTCCCTTGTGACACAATCTACTATTAAAGGGGTGGAAGTCAACTAAAGAAAAGTAATAAAAATGGCAATTAAATTCTGACGTAATAAACGAGTTGTACGCAGAGAAAGTCGCGGGCAAAACAGATCCTTCGACTTTGATGAATTTACCAATCCAAACTGAAGTTACAAACACCTACGGCTTAAGTAAGCAAGTAAATAAATAACTTAGAATTACTTAGAAGCAATCAATAACATGTCGAGAAAGACGTATCGCTTCGGGTGAATATTCAATCTAAACTTTACCCAATTCAAACTTTTGGGCCTATAATGGGCTTAACCATTTCATTTTAAGGCGATATATCGATTGAAAGAGACACCCTTTGTATTTCGCTCACGACAAAACGGGATGCAACCCTCTCCGAGAATGGCTTTTTAGACAAATCTCGTTAAATATCTGACTGTGTGCAGGTTTATTAAATTTCCTCTTGTCAGTACCTAGATGAGGTAAAATACCTTATATATTAACTTAATCGTGTTTTTCAATAATGTGTCGTTTAGTAGGCTAAGTAAAAAAAGGAAAATATAGACTCAACTTTGGATTTATTTTCTATCGAGAAAATTTTAAGCAATCATGTTTCGCTATTGTCAGTACCACAATCATATAGTCAAGAATCATATATCTGAAAATCAGCCCCTACTGTTTGCTAGTCTGGGCAGGACAGCGTTTCAAAGTCTCCAAATTTCTCAGTGTAGCGCCATGTACAAGTTGATTGCTGCGCTAGACGCCGCGCGGACTGTCAGGTGACTATGATGTTTTTATCTTAATGATGATGTAGACTAAACGTTCTTATGTCGAAGATGTCATGTACCTTCTTCTTTAGTCACAAAACTAGCACTTGGCCTTGCAGAAGACCACAGCCATAATAACGACGTGGGCAAATAACATGTATACAATACATACACTTTGTTTATGAAATTTTACTCTGAAATATAAAAAAATATTAGGTATTTTTTATTAAATAGGTATAGTATTTAGGGCCGGCAATTTAATATGGAAAAAAATGTCAGACAAATGTCCACCTCTAGCGGCATGGAATGTGAACCCTTTTCATCGCGTTTTTATCGCATTTTCTGCGTTATGCAGTGACTGATGTGTCTCTAATATTTTGTTTTAATTGTTGATGGTTCTTTGGCCTGTTAGCATAGACACGTCCCATTAGAAAGCCCCACAGAAAAAAAGTTAGGAGCTGTTAAATCAGGGGATCTTAGGGGCCGATTATTGTCACCGTTCCTCGAAATTAATCGACCGGGAAACGTTATTTTAGGGCGGATTGCAAAAAAATGTTACACAATAAATTCACTTGTATGAGAAAAATATTCGTGTGACGTTTGTGTGACGCGTGTGCCGCTACACAAATATTTTCCCCATACAAATGAATTCCTTTGTATGACTTTTTGTGTATATTCCTTTGCGGTATGTAAAATTTTTTTGCAATCCACCCTTTAATGCTTCTATTGTGACTCGTGCCGTATGACACGTGGGCCCGTCTTGTTAAACGTAAAACGCTCCATAACAAATTTGCCGGAATGAAATAACTGTCATATTTGCCGCCAAAACAAAATGGCGGCAAAAAAAGTTGCATGCCTCCAAGTTGCCCAACCTGAATGTAGTGTTGTGTTCCTGGAGGTGAGCAAGGTTGCCAGAGCTCCCGAGGTTGCACTGTGTTGAGAGCGAGGGACCTATATTTGTCCCTTCTGCGGTCAACACAGTCAATCCTTATTACGAGGCAAGATTACTAACCCCTCATTACTCGCTCTTATTTCACTACACGTGCCCTCCAGGCTGCGTTTCCACCAGAGATGTGCGAGGATGTGTTTTCGTAAGTATATTTGACACCTCGCTCGGCGCGTTGCGAGGTGTCAAATGTATGAAAACGCATCCTCGCACATCTCTGGTGGAAACGCAGCCTCACCGGTGTTCAGCTCCGTCGCCGTCGCGCGCTGTTCGCTGTCCCGCCGGCGCCGGCGCGGACCCAAGCCCTGTCTCACTCTCCACTACACCGTGCACTCACTCTTCTCAACGGTATACTAGACAGTGACAGCGAACTGGATATGTTTCACAGCTCTGAATCTCTTTTTCTTGCAATAGCTAACCGATACTTGGAGTCTATTACTACTCCATGTTCCATCAATGTCTCATAGATAGACTCAATTAGATACTTAGGTACTAAAACATTATTATTATTATTATTTTATTATTTTATTATACACTAGCAGCTACAAGCTGATGCGTGTATATCACTGCACTTATTTTTTTTTTATTGTCCTGTGGTTTTGTGTTTAAAATGTTTATCTAGTCTATTTTTGAAACTGTTCACTGAAGGGGCACTTATCACTGACTCTGGTAGTTTATTCCACTCACGTACTACGCGATTTGATAAAAAGTGCTTCCTAGGATTGCTTGTGCTGGATCCCCGAGTAATCTTTAAGCTGTGGCCTCTCAGACGATGATTCTTACTCATTGTAAACAAATTCTTTAAGTCAGGTAAGTCATAATAATCATGTAGAATCTTGTAAGTTTCAATGAGATCGCCACGCTGTCTTCTTCGCTCCAGGGTAGTCAATCCAAGAACGGTAAGCCTTTCTTCATATGGCGTTTTACGCAAACCATACACCATCTTGGTTGCCCTGCGTTGCACCCTTTCAAGCATATTGATATCTTTCTGAAAGTATGGACTCCAGATTTGGTAAGCATATTCAAGAAGAGGTCTAATATAGGTTTTGTAAAGTTTCAGAAATAAGTCCCTATTAATTGTCTTGAATGACTTCCGAATTAAATAAGTTAGTGAGTTGGCTCTTTTGCTTATGTCCAGGATGTGCATGTCCCACTTAAGGTTACTTGTTACAGTGACTCCAAGATCTCTTTGTGTGTTTACTTTTACCAGGTTCTGGTTTTCTATAGTATAAGAAAGCTGAGGATTAGTAGGTCCAATATGCAGAACAGTGCATTTTTCTGAGTTTAGGGATAGGAGCCAGTCTTGTGTCCATCGTACAATTCGATTCAAGTCTTCTTGTATGACATTATTTGCGATGAGAGGGTTTCCCATAATCTTGGTATCATCAGCGAAAAGCGACAGTCTTGAGTTGATAATGGCCTTAAGATCGGTGATAAAAATTCCAAAAAGGATTGGCCCGAGGACTGATCCTTGCGGGACGCCACTGAGTACCTTGGTAGGCTCTGATAGCTCCTCACCTACTCTAATTCTTATTGTCCTTTCACTGAGAAAATCCTGAATCCATTTAAGAAGCCGTCCACGAATTCCGTAGTGTTCCAGCTTACTAATGAGCCTTTTTATAGGAACTCGATCGAAGGCCTTTTCATAATCTAAATATATTACATCCGTTGGGTGGTGCTCGTCCCAGTTCTTAGTCCAATAATCCAAACAACCTAGCAGATTAGTAACTGTTGACCGTCTTGGAACAAACCCGTGTTGTTCTTCAATTATAATATGCTCCTCAGATAAAAATTGTCTAATATGCCGAGCAATAATCTTCTCCATTACTTTACAAACAATGCATGTCAAACTAATTGGTCGATAATTCGCTGCTGCCAATTTATCGCCTTTTTTGTATATTGGCGTAACAGTGGCTTCTTTCCAATCTTCAGGCAATGTGCCCGACATAAAGGACAATGACATTATGTGGGATAGTTGCTCGCTCAAAGCATGGCTGCAGTTTTTTAATATTATTGCGGGGATACCATCTGGTCCCATAGATGTATCATCTTTAAAAGTGGCTATAGCTTTCTCTACTGCCTTCGGAGTGAATTCAATGTCCTCTAATGACTTCACCACCCTTGGAGTACTAATCGAAGGTACCGGTACAGTATCAGGTTCCTTAACAAATGACTTCTTAAATTGATGTGCGAAAATGTTCGCAACCTCCCTGCCATCACTCGTGATGGTGTTTGTTCCCTCATCTCGTAAGGATGGGGGGACCGAAACTTTCGATGTTAGACTTTGTCGTATATAGCTAAAGAATCGTTTAGGGGTGCTGAACGCGACATTCCTTTCAAATTCCATCCTTGCTCTTCTAACTTTATCAACAATTAGATTATTCAGTTTCCTATATTCTTTGTAGCTATCCTCTGATTTATCAAGTTTATATAATTTCCACTTTAACAACTTCTGGTTAGTTAATGCCATAATCTCTGCTCGAATCCAAGGTTTATTAATATTATTTTTTGTTTTTCGTTTTAATGGAACTACGTCCGTTATAATACCATGGATAGTGGTTTTAAGGTGTGACCAGGCGGATGGACAATTCGGGTAATCAGTGATGTTAGAACTGGTTCCGGCAAGAATTGAAGATATCCTATCAAAGTTAGCGTTAAAAAAATCTTTGCGTTGAGTCTTCGTTGACACACTATGCGAGTAGTTGATCTGAAATTGTAATGTGGTCATCAAAACCATGTGATCACTCTTACCAATCGGCGGATGATGAACTACCTCGGTGCAAAGGTCTTCTTCGTTACAAAGAACTAAATCTAAGAGGGATTCTTCATTATTTCTTTTTCTAGTAGGCTCTGTCACGAGCTGATGAAGGTTCGTGTCGGTTAAGACATCTACGAATTTGTCATGAAGAGCATTGTAGCCTTCAAATTTCCGTAATGGCCAATTAATGTTCGGTAAGTTGAAGTCCCCTACAATAAGAAGTGCTCCTTTACATGTCACTGCAGCCTTTCTGATTGTTTCAAACAAGATTTCGTCACTTTCCTCCAAAGCATAGTGTGTAGGACGGTAAACTCCCGCTATGAGCAATTTAAAACTAGCATATGTGATATTTATCCAAAGCGCTTCCACATTATTTTGATTGTTATATTCTGGGTGTAGTGAAGAGATAATCGGAATATTATTGTGTTTGTCGGCTACATAGATGACTACTCCTCCCCACCCTCTGCCAGTAATTCTGTCGTGTCGAAATAAATTATATCCTTTAATATTTATAAGGTTACTGTCGATCGCTGGTTTCAAATGTGTCTCGGTAATAATAATAAAAGTTGGTTGTAATTTATCGATTTCCAATAAAAATAAGTCTCGTTTAGCCATTAGGGATGCCAAATTCGTGTAGAAAACAGGTAACTGTATGAAACCATCGCTTTTTAGTTTTTTACTGTCCGATCGCCTTGAGGGGCCTTGACGATCGTAGGTTTACCATTCAAGTATTTAATAATAAGGTCAGACTCACCTGCCTCAATCCTGTTGTTAAGCTCAGTGCGAAGTTTCCTTAGGTACTCACGTTGGTATGGGGTTAAATCATTATTGACAGACACAGACGCATTTTTGTTTCGCAGCTTATTTCTGTTCTTTAAAATCTTCACCGCTGTGGCTCTATTCGTAAAAATCAACTTGAGCGGACGAGGCTTGTCGCCAGCCTGCGGTTTACCTAGTCTAATGACATTCAAGGGCGCTTCAGTTTCTGGTAATTCAGCCAAGATATCTTTCACGAGCCCGTGGTCATGTTTTTTTCGATCTTCAACGGACTGGTCTTCCGCGGACGTCATCTCCGGCACACCAAACATAATGACGTTAGCGCTTCGCCTATTCCTATCCTCCAACTCACTAATTATAGTCTCTAAGCCATACTGTTGACCTTGATTCTGTTTCAGAGCTTCGATTTCAAGTTTCAGTTGATCAACTTGTTTTCGTAAAGCCGGCAATTGACGTATCCCTTGCACACAGTCGGGGCATAGATATTTCAATGTCGGGGATTGAAGAGCGATTACCCTTAACTCTGTCACAAGCAATCCACTACACTTTACACATATCAACCTATCACATCCACCACATTTTATTTTCGGATTTTGACTATCCGGTTTAGGTAATTCATTTTTACACTTCATGCAGGGAGCCATTTTGAAGTTCGTTTTGCTAGGTCGATTTTTTGTGTTCAAATATGCCCAGAAAACACTATTACTGTTCTAGATAACACTTCCACATAAAATTTAAGCGTCAATTTAACGAAAGTCACAGTTTTTACGCAAAAACACACCTATTCTCTATTATTACAAGTTATTCAAACATTAGCAACTAAAAACACAAGTGCACTCAACAAATGTGGGTAGACCAAAAAACATTGTATGATGTTAGCAACAATTAGTTGACGTAACAAGTTAATGTAATGTAATGTTATGTTTTTCATATGTGTATGTTGTTCTCTCCAGTTAACACGTGTAGCTTGACTGTTAAGTGTTAATTTTATGGAAAAAAATAAATAAATAAATCCTCAAATGTTATAAAGGGTCGGCGAGTTGCGAGCGTCTATAGGCTGCGGTGTCCGCTTACCATCAGGTGGACCCTACGCTTGTTTGCCACACTTGTCGTTGTGTAAAACAAAATAAAACTAGCAACATAAGGACCATTCTGGATACGGAATCATTATTGAATTCATGGTTATTTCCACTCATTGTTTGTAGGGTTCCGTACCCGAAGGGTCAAAACGGAACCCTATTGGTGTCGCCCAGACGTCCGTCCGTCGTCTGTCACAAAATTTGTTTCGAAGAATTTTTACACTTCCCAACCTATGAACTTGAAATTTGGTGACAACGTTCATTGTTACGTATATTTTAACAACAAATACTAATATATTGATAAATCATATTGTTGAGGTTGATTCGGAACCCTAAATGTGCGAAGTCCGACTCGCACTTGACCGGTTTTTATTATATGACCACCCAAAGTTAAGTGACCAGATCAGATAAACTCATACAAATATTTAATCATGCGTATCTCAATATAGGTACACGAACTTAT